>JAGFBZ010001926.1:1200000-1800000 GCA_018398805.1 Hirundichthys speculiger
AATATCAGCAGCCTGCTTTATCAACCCAAAGACGAGCACAGTGCTGCTTTTTCTGTCAATTTATTTGAACAGCTGCTAATCCACTTTTTTCCTCTCATTCTGTGAAAACTGAACTCTGAAAATCTCATTTTAACGTGTGCATAATAGGTGCAGATCTCTGAACTGTACCGCCTTCTCTGCAAAGGGGATTTGGTGGGATTGTTGTGCACATTGCAGCAGTTTAAACTGTGTGATGTCACTGAGCCATGTCATGCTAGAATTTTTCAATATGCCTGAAAACATCTCAGCCTGGTACTGCTTTTTTGGAAAATGGCAGCCAACCAAGTGGAAAGCCAATAAGAGATATATCACAACCTTAAAAATCCTCTTGCACAACACATGGCTTTGTTTCCCGCTAATATTTCCACCGCTGCATCCAGTTGTTACTGAGTGAGGCTTTTCTTCTGTCATTCATCCTAAATCACATCAGTGTGGAGGATACTTTGATGAGACGTGTGTGCTTATATGAGATAGCAGAGGAAATATTACCATATGCCACATTTATGGTGCATGTGTTTGTAGTGCTCAAATAAAGCATAATCCAAAAGTTTGATTCAAGCCACCTGAAAGCAGGCGTTTCAAAGCACGTGGACGAGCTTAATAATAAACCTCTCAATTAACATAATAGCCTAATAGTATACATAATAATCATCATCGAGATTATTGTTATTATTATCACCACCTTAAATGAAGTGGTTCTGCTTCACATCTATCTGGGATATGTCAACTCTTACCGGAGGACACAGATGAACCTGAGAGGCTGGAGTTGCTGGATGCTGCCATCCCAACCAGTTTCGCGGCTCGGTCACTCCCGTTTGGCCAAGGTGGGCTCACAGAAGCTCGTCCCCGACGGTGCCTCCTCCATGTCACTCAGTGCGCTTCACCTCTGACGGCTGACTGCTGGTCACTTCTCCATGCTTCTTTTAATCCCAATCCAATCATCCGCCTGTTGAATCTGCTGATCCGCCGTGCGCCTCGGCGGTGCCGCATACGCCGACGGTGCCGCCGCCACGGAGGAGGGAAAAACTACAGGATACAGCCTACCGGGAACACGCTCAGTGGAGCAGCCTCGTCAAAAAGCGTTTCCTCGCACGGGACAGAAGGCGTACAGGTCTGTGCCATGCACGGATCATCCGCGATTTCCATGTGCCGCTGCGAGGACCGTCGCTCAATAAACACACCGCAGCGCAGTCGCGCCGTCTTAAAGTGAAAGTTTAGAGCAGTCAGATGAAAGGCGAAACAAGTCGGTACCTGTGTCTGCTGAACCCCACAGACAGCTACTTTTTTTCTTCAGATCCACTGTTCAATGATTCATGCCACGGCCCAACTGACTAAACCACATGTTATCAGTTCCAGCACTGCATATTTTCATTAGACGTCACGTTATGTTAAAAGGAACGAAGTAACTTCAGTGTCTCTGCGCCATCTGGTGGACTCCACTCTCCAAACATCAGAGGGAGGTGATGCTGCTGAGGTTAACAACAGACAGACATAACGGGACTAAAGGATCACAGGGGCCCCAGACCTAAGAGACTCCATAATTTGCAGAAATATGATAAATATACTCATACCAAATAAAAAAAAGATGTACAAGTTAACAAAATGAGATACAGACCAGACATAAATGAAGAGTCATGAGGTGACAACAGAAAGACAGAAGTGCAGCTAGTGGACGTTCCAGCCTACAAGGTGCCCTTGGTAAGGTCTCATCAGCAGCCTGCAACAACAACACATACTGCCACTAAATGCCATTAAGTGGTTTTGAATGATCACTGAGATAGAAAACAGCCCTAAAGAGGTGCAAAGTGAGCTAAATGAGGCAGAAACTAACCAACAAGAGATACAACACAACTGTTAGAAGACGCAGCAAAGCCGTGGAGCTCTGTTTGCACTGTGCAGGTTCCAAAAATTAATGTGTGCAAGTAAACTGTTAGAAGGAGACGAAGGGGAAAAAAATGGAGAGAAAGAAAGATGAGAGCCAAGAAAAGTCTGCAACTGTGGTCGTCAGTGTCAACCACACAAAAATTATGTAAACAAACATTCAATCATAGCAGGCTTCAACAGGAACTAGAGTTTGCCAGAGTGACCACTGAAACAGCCTTGAGAAATAGTCAGATCAGGTTTTAGCAGCGTTCCCTTCTTCCTTACTTGCTCTTCTGATTTCTTGTGTACTGATTTTCCTCCCTGCTAGGAATTGCTTCTTCATTTAATTTAAGAAAAACTCCTTTGTGCAAAAAGTATCTAAAAAATATCATAGTAATGGGGAGGAAATATGTAGAAATCACTTTGTCAGTGCACTATGTTTGTTAAAAACCACAAAGATAAATTCCAAAAATGCTTGCACAGGTGTGTTGTTCAAACTGGGGACAACAATGAAGAGTTCTTCTGAGTAAAAACATTAATATGAAAATAATATGATCACAGTGGGTCCTGGTATTGGAAAAATGCAACCTCAGATGTACAACAAAATACAGATAATTTTTACTGTGCCATTATTCAACAAAAATTAAGTCAAAAAGAAAAAAAAACATGTGAGCAACACTAAGTAGCCCCCTCTTACTATGTCCACAGGGATTTAAAAGTGTAAGTTGAAGCCTGGCGCACCTTTTCGTCAGTCCTTGATCATCTGATCATCAACAGGTGTGCAGACCTCTATGAAAGCAGATGTTTTGGCAGTTTGCCGGTAGCCTGGAGCGTTCAGGTATCAGTTCACACAATGCCAAAAGGTAAAGACATAAGCAGTGGTCTTAGAGAAGCAAGTGCTGCCACACATCAATCTGGAAAAGCTTATATTATTAACAAATAACTTAAAGTTCAACATTTAAGAGAGACAAAGACTATTCACAAGTGTAAAGCATTCAAGCCAACTGCTAACCTCATGTGAAGAGCAGCCATTACACCCAGCTGTTAATCCAGTCTTGGGGCCAATTCCAATTCCTCTCTTAACCCTCAATCTCAACCCTCACCCTTAACCCTCAATTTTTGGCCCTCAATCTTAACCCTCGAAAGTAAGTGTAAGGGTTATCTTGTGACTTAGAAATGGGACACCCCTCGAGTGCAGTTACGTCATCAGACTGAAATGTATCAGAGCCCGTGTTGTCTCTGTATTTCCTGAAATTACACAGGGATAACACTGAAAAGAGCGCTTTATATTCTCTAAATAATATTAGCAAATAACACAATAGAGGATACATTATTCAGTCCATCGTCGCTACACAACAAGGTATACAAGTAACGTGAAGCCGCCTGGGACCGCCGACGGGACCGGGACCGCTGACGGGACCGGGACCGCCACGGTCGGCAGACCGGTCCCGTCGGCGGTCCGGGTCGGCTTCACGTTACTTTGTTGTGTAGCGACGGAGGACTGAATAATGTACCGGGACCACCGACGAGTACAACGTGAAGCCGACGGGACCGCCGGTCCAGCAGCAAACATCGTAAAGTAAAAAAATAAATGTTACGCAACAACGATGTTAATCCATGAAAAAAGTCTCAAACAAACACAATAAAATGGTTTCGTAACATTTATATCTTTAAGATATACGAAGATACTTACGTTTGTAGCTAGCTTCTGGATAGCCCTTACTTTCAAGGGTGGTGTCGGAAAATCTCAATTTTGAGGGCGATACAGCCCTCAAACTCGTCCCTCAACTTGACTTCCCTTAGAACTGGGACACCACTTGCCCTTAGCGGGAACGCGCATTTTTGAGATTGAGGGTTGAGATTGAGGGTTAAGGGAGGAATTGGAATTCACCCTTGGTCTAAGTATTGTTCATTTTGAAGTGGGCCCTGTCTAATATGGTTCAACTGCCAGAACTAAATCCTTGAATGGGCCTTTATTGCATTTTATAAATACGACATGAAAGAAGAAATGTGGAAAAGGTCACAACTTGGACATATGGCTTGGTCCTTTTGGAAGCAGACCCAGTGTCAGTGTTCTCACATGTTCAGATGAACTACATGAACATGGTAACTGCATCAGACACTTCCCAAAACTGAACCAAACTTGCCAACTATGAACTAGGGCAACAATTTATGATTATTTTGGTCAGTGAATCTGTTGATTACTTCTTTGACAAGTCTGTTTTTCTGGCTCTAGTTGGCCTCTATTCACAGTATACAGTGGTAACCTCTACTTACGAACACCTCTACATACGGAATTTTCAGGTTACGAAACGTCTCAACGGTAAAATATTGCCTCTTGTTACGAAATAAATTTCAGGATACGAAAGGCAAAAATACAGTACATGCTGCTACTCCCAACTCCCAGAGTTTACCAAACGTAAACATACTTGTAGCGGCTCTGCCACTGGCTATCGCCTAGCATCTTCCTGGCATCCCTTTGACATTTTAGGAAAATTCCATGAAGTTTCGTAATTCATTGAAAAGAATCACCCAGAGAAAAGTGTTCACTAGTTGGGCTATTGCTCATTATGTTGATGTTTGCCTTGCACATTTTCGAAGGATTGTTAAAAGCCAACAAAAGCAAATGTCCTTGGATCTGGTTCTTTACAAAACGTCAGGCAAAAACCTACTGCTGAGAGAAAACATGAATCAAAGAAGGCAAAAGGTGACGACGACAGCAGTTAAAACGGTAAATCAACATAATTTTTATTCTTTACTTTATTCTTTGTTTTTATTATGTATAACTCTCATTTTATGTTTATTGTGCAGTAATATAATGGTAGCATGTATTTGTTACATGTTTTGATGCATTTTTCTGATTTATAAAAAACAAATCTATGTCCGAATTTTGGGGGCTTGGAACGGATTAGGGCATTTACATGGAAAACGCATCCCTACTTACGAAATTTTCAGGTTATGAAACTACTTCCAGAACCAATTCATTTCATAAATAGAAGTACCCCTGTATATATATATATATATATAGAGAGAGAGAGAGGGAAGTGGGGCAGAGAGAGAGAGTGAGAAAGATATGCAGCAAAGGGTCACAGGTCAGGAGTTGAACTTGTAACCGCTGCAGGAGGACAACAGTCTCCCTATATGGGCCACCCACTCAAACCACTAAGCAGCAGCCCCGAATGGTTATTTCTGTCATGCCCTCCACATACATGAAGTGCAGCCATGAATGACAGCTCACATGGGGTGATCACAACTAGCAGATGGACCGTAGAAGACACAGACCGAAGGTGACTGACATAACTGGACACCATAGCTGGACACCATAGCTGGACACCAGCGACTAACATAGCTGGCATCACAAGGGCTGCTGAAAAGCTACAAAACATCCACCATCTAGCAACTAGCATCTAGCTGTTCTCCTTGTTTCTGTTTTTTTATAGACTACATGTAGTCATAGACAATACAATCTATTAATGCACAAAGACATAAAAATACAATGATACTGCCCCCAGCACTTCTTGTTGCACATTCAACAAATGAACATTCAGAGGTAACTACCTGATTGTCTGTGATATTTATGTTGTTTTATATACACATTGACTATAAAATAATTTATAATGAACCATCAATGTCAACAATAAAATCAACTCTTTTCATTATTACTGGATATTACTGGACGAATAAGCCGTGACATCACCCACAAGTTTTCTACAGTGATTTTGAAGCATGTTTTTCCTTGTATGGTGTCATGTTGCAAAGAGGTGGAACAAGCATATGGCTATGCTGTTAGGTAAGTAAGTGGCAAAAATGATGCGAGCCTAGTGTCATGCCAAGGGGACTTGTTACTGGCATGACCAGTAGCTAGCTGTCAATCAAATGGCATCCAGCCAATTGATTGGTCAGCTACCTTACTTTTTGTTTCTTGCCTGTTGTGCAAAAAAGGAATATCAAATCGAAATCAAATCAAATTTATTTATAAAGCCCTTTTTATACCAACGTAACACAAAGGGCTTTACATAATAAAAAAACAGTCATTAAAACAACAAGAAAAAGAACAAAAACAACTTAAAAGCCATCACACACCCAGGGTTAAATTAACACCCAGTCATCCTCTCTCTCTCTCTCTCTCTCTCTCTCTCACGCACCAACACACTAAGTAAACTTACTTACGTAGTGACTTCAACCCAGAAGAGGGAATGTTGGCACTTGGTACAAATGGGCCCTAAATGCTAAAAAGGCAGTGTAAAGCCTCTTTTGAGAACTGTCCAATCAGAA
Organism: Hirundichthys speculiger; assembly: GCA_018398805.1. Taxonomy (NCBI): domain Eukaryota; kingdom Metazoa; phylum Chordata; class Actinopteri; order Beloniformes; family Exocoetidae; genus Hirundichthys; species Hirundichthys speculiger. The sequence continues at coordinate 1,206,178 of JAGFBZ010001926.1, forward strand.
GCCACGGATCGTATGCTAACTTCCATAGATGCTAGCTGCATAACACATCGTTTCTGTTGCAGGTCCTTAGGTATGACTTTTAACTTTGTGCTTGTATAGAGGATAATAATTGTACATCCATGTATCCAGAAAGCTATCAAGATTTTTATTTCTTTAAATATAAAACATATTTGCCATATGTTTGTCTTGCTAGAAGACATGAGCGACAAACTCAAACTCAAAAACAGTTTAAGATTATAAATTATTGTTTACCTAGATTAATTATTTAAAAACTTACAGGTTACTTTTGTTTATAGCTCACAGGTTTGTGAGATGCTGTCTTAAAAAATAAAGAAGCTCTTAACTTGTTAAATAAACCACGAATGTGGCGGGAGTGTCCTGTAAGACAGCGTTGAGGGTTAAATCTAAAACACATCTGAATGAGGGCGGGCCGTAGACCACGTGGGCCAGAATCTCACATGATCTTCGCAGATCCGATCACGTGACCGCGCTTTGATTCAGCTTTACTGTACTGTCATGGTTTTTTGACCACTCCACCTGGATCTCCCTACTCTCTCTGATCAAGCCTGTATTTAGTGCCGTTGCTATAGAAACAGCAGAAAAATGAGGTAAGTGGTTATAATTACTGAGCCGCAGCCGGACGCACGGCGGTGCCGCTGTGCTCGAGCTGTTTTGAAACCCGAGCGACTGGCGGTGTTTGGGGTTAACTGACGGACAGCCTGGCCTGTAGTCTGATACGAATGTTGTATATGTTGGCAGGCTGTGGATGGAAACGTTGGGCTTCCTTTTACTCTGGGCCTGTCTGGACTCTGTGACCTCGCGGAGGTGCTCGTCGTTTTTCTGCCGAAAATCTCACCGTGTCAGCGGTCTGAACGGAGCCGACCCTGGTTCTCCTCTCTTCCTGACTCCATATCTAGAGAAGGGCGATATAGAGGAAGGTAAAAAGCTACTGCAGCCAGCAGTGTGATCTGTGAATCACCAGACCTCTCTGTGTTGTTGGTGAGCTCCGTGATAAACATGCTGACACTTGTTCTTCCAGCCAGGAAGCTGAGTCTGGTTGGAGATCTGCCTGGGGCAAACGTCAAGAGTTATGCTGAATACCTCACAGTCAACAAAAAATACAACAGCAACCTCTTCTTCTGGTTCTTCCCTGCATACCTGGTGGGCTCAAAATTCTCTTTAAAACAGGGATTTTCTAGTTTATATATACTCACAGTTGGAGAGACAGGGAGAGAACTGTTTTTCCTTTTAAAAATTTAATCTTTGTTAATACATTTAGTTTACCTTTAGTCCTTAAGTCAATATCGTATGGGTGGATTTTATCAGCCGCAGTCCAAAAATACCTTCTGTCAAGATAAGAGTTTTGTCTGACAACAAACATCCAGCAGGAGGAGCGAGTGAATGTCTTCCAAGTTATCTTTGGGGGCTCAAATCTTTGTTTAATTCCATTAATCATTAACCAAGCAGCTGATCCATAACTCTACTGCAATGAGCAGAATCACATCATCTGTTGACATGCAATTAAAAAAAAAAACTTTATGAAGAACAATCATAACATTATGAAATGTTTTGAAAGAATTGGTGACCTTCTTCTTGATCCTTTGCCTCTATTTGATCAGGTTAAGACTGGCTGATTAAATCAGCCATTGAGGAATGCTTTACTTGAACTTAAACTCCTGGTTTGCTTTCAGAGTGTGTTTTACTGATTATCCAGCTGCTCTAAGATTGAGCAACGTGAGGTCAAATCAATGTCACAATTAAATGAATTTTTTACCTCAGTGGCGATTAATGAGCACTTATTTTAGTCTTGTTTTATTACATCGGTTATAGGTTCTAAAGGTTGCTTTCATTTATATTTGTATTAAGTGCCCAGTCGTAATCTGTACCCTGCCATGAAGTGCAGTCCACTTAACTTGGATGCATTTGGCTGATTCTGACCACACAGCACATCTTCTTACCCTTCAGAATTCACACCACTGTTCCTATCATCTGTCAAGTGATCAATAATCATTAGTTGATCATTTATGAATAATTTGTGCTCAGAGGTTTGCATACCACGTACAAAAAGACATTATTTTTTTTATTATAGAGGTAAGATAATGTAATGTTTCCAATCTTAGGCCAGTTAGGATTCCTTATTTATAGAATAAATTACCTCCACAAGCTTCTAACGAAATCTTAATTTGCCCCATTCCACCTTCTTGCTTGCACATGCCTTTTTTCATCCCCCTCCCCTCAAATCTTCAGTAGGATTGAGCTCAGAGCGTTGCAATGACCACTCCATTTCCTTCATTTTGTTGTTCCTGAGTATTGTCACAGAATTCTGGGAACTTTTAAAGTTGTAAACTTTCCATGGGAATAAATGGGAATTCAGCCTGGAATTTGCAAAAATTGGAGGCTGACCCTTAATAGGGATTTTAAATATATCTGGGGAAACATATATATTGTCAGGGTTGGGGTTATATATTAGTATAATAATGTGCTAATATATATGCTATTCCTCAATCACATGCGCGTAGTGAACTTACTGCAGGGATGTTAGGCCACAATCTCTACATGCACTGTGCACTCTTCCATCACATGCACAGGTGATTTCTAGAATTTTATGCAGGACATGTCTTTGTCTCCATATACAGGTGCAAACTGTAATCTGCGTTTGTCATGGTGCTTTCTAGACCAGTGCCTCTCTCCTGCTCTGTGACCCTTTAGCTCGTATCAGTATAGTAGGCGTTTAATGTGGACAGTGATACTCTCTTCCTGGCTTCACTCAGCTTATTTTCAAGGACTTTTGTTGTTGTTCTGTCTTTTTGTAAATGATATACAGATGTTTGAGCACAACCTTGTGTCCATTGCTTCAGTTCATTCCGTGTTTAACAAATACGGAATAAATATGCAGAGAAAGTTTACTAAACATAATACCATCATATTTAGGTACCAGAGATCTTAGATCAGACACCTTTCTTTTTAAAATCTATTGTTTTCTTTAACTTCTATTTTTGCCTCAAGTAAAAACGATAATATATAATTACTCATTATTCCACATTGTAATTCCGTAAGTACCAATTATCACTTAAGAAAGCAAAAAAAAGGTGTATTATTTAACAGAAAGTTGACAGAACTAGTGGTTAAGATTGTGCCAGGTCTCTGCAGTCACAAAATCTTACTTTTATTACAGGGCAGATCAAGAAACAGGCTAATAACAAAGCTCAGTCAGAATGGACCGCAGTGACTGTGTGTATGCTTTTGTTCTTGAAGCGTAGTCGCCACTAGGTGGTGCTAAGGTCTTAACTTTATTCCTGCCCTGACCTGACAGGCAGATCAACAGACAGCTCCTGTCCTTCTCTGGCTGCAAGGTGGACCCGGCGGCACCTCCATGTTCGGTCTCTTTGTGGAACATGGACCTTATGTGGTGTACAAGAACTTGACGGGTGAGAAGTGCTTTGGTTCAACAGCTGCAGAGCTGGACATTCAATTCAAACTTGTGTTAAGTAAGGCAGCGTCTTGGTATAGTTTGTGTTGGAACATTGTTGTCTACATCTGTCTTGGCAGTTGGTTTGAGGGATTACGCTTGGACAGGCAGATATTCAGTTTTGTACATTGACAATCCGGTATGCATTTCTTATTTAACCACTGACACAAATAAATGAATTTTTTTTTTTTTTTTGGCAGTTTTTCCTGAAGTTAAGGAAGTTTGGCTTTTGCTTTTGTTTTTCAGGTTGGAACAGGTTTCAGCTTCACTGACGATGACGGAGGTTTCGCTCAGAACCAGGATGATGTTGGTAGAGATCTGTACAGGTTTGCCATCTGACCCATTTACGATCACTTCTCTTGGATTGTTGTGCTGGTGTTTGATTCCTACTTCTCTCCATTTTCATAGTGCTTTGACACAGTTCTTCCAGATCTTTCCTGAGTATCAGCCCAATGAGTTCTACGCCACCGGAGAGGTAAGTTTAACCTCATAATCTTTGCAAATCAGTAAAGCTGTACATCTCAGCAAAACCAACTTATATGGTTCTCAGGATATGTGTTCAAGTCTTAAGTAAATTTCTAAGTCAGTATTTTTTCTTGGATAATGGATAAAGATGCTCTACATTATGACACTGGAGTCCTCACCATGTCATGCCTTCTGTCTGTGTGTAGTCGTATGCAGGAAAATATGTACCTGCCATTTCTTACTACATCCACAAGAACAACCCCACTGCCAAAGTAAAGATCAACTTTAAGGGGATGGCCATTGGTGATGGGCTCTGTGATCCAGAACTGGTGTGTATTCAGCAAAGTTTCAACGTTTGGCCATCTTTAAGCTACAATACATTGACTTATGAATTTCATCAGGCAATATGTGTTGCTCTGTGGAACAAAACCTTTTGTTATCATTAGTTATTTCTAATTATTTCTGTGTAGATGTAAAGTCGTTTTTACACTGATTTCATTTGTCTTGCACGTCAGATGCTGGGTGGTTATGGTGAGTTCCTGTATCAAACAGGAATGATAGATGAGCTCCAAAAACAGTATGTGGATAAGCAGACAGACCTGGGTGTTGAACTCATCCAGCAGCAGAAGTGGGTGGAGGCTTTTCAGGTCAGACATGTTTGGTGCCTCTTGCATTTCTAAATGCAGGTTATTTATTATCTGTTATTATGTAGATTTGCAGATGGATAGATACTTTATTGATCCAGTGAGGTACATTGCTTCAAATCAGTCAAGAATTGCACGTGGGAGTTTTAAATACAGTTGTATCATACACTTCCGAAACAAACATTGTTGTTCCTGTCTTCTGACTTCAGGTTTTTGACAGTTTGTTGAATGGTGACGTGAGCCCATATCCGTCCTTCTTTCAAAATGCCACAGGCTGCACCAACTACTTCAACTACATGACATGTCAGGTGCTAAGAGCCGCCGCCTTCTGCTGGATTAAAAACACAGAGCTGTCGTCCAACAGACTAAATTAGCAGTCTTGTTTAATTTGCATCATTCCCAGGAACCTGAGGACCAGGAGTACTTCTCCCAGTTTGTGACCTTGCCGGCGGTGAGGCGGGCCATCCACGTGGGCAACCTAACATTCCACGATGGCTCCCAGGTGGAGAAGCACCTCATACAGGATGTCATGAAGAGCATCAAACCCTGGCTGGAGGAGCTGATGGACAACTACAGGGTGAGGGGTGCGGGCCTGAAGGCCAGAGTATTATTGCCATGCGCGCATATGACACAGTGTGGTGACTTTGCTCATCAGGATATTTAAAGGTAAATTTAATGATGTCTTAAATCTTCCGTCACCATTCACTAATAGAAATGTAACATTACTCCCAGGTCTTGATCTACAGCGGTCAGCTGGATGTAATTGTGGCTGCTCCTTTGACTGAGAGGTTCCTGGCTACTGTCAACTGGACCCGAGCTGGAGAGTACAAAACAGCCCCTCGCTTCCACTGGAAGGTTCAGCCCACCGACACAGAGGTGGCAGGTTACGTGAGACAAGCTGGAGAGTTTTATCAGGTGAGTAGACATTCAGGAATGCTTGTGTTAGTAGATACCCAAGGATGTTGATGTCTTTTATCTGTCCTCATGTCACACAGGTCATAATACGGGGAGGAGGACACATTCTGCCGTATGACCAACCAGCCAGGTCCTTTGATATGATTGACAGATTCCTGTCTACTCAGGGTTGGATATGAAAGGACTCTTTGCCTTATAGAATGCATCGATCATTGACTGTTGATCTGAAAGTCTTAATTGTCACAGCTACCATAAATTCAACAGGCCACCTGTACACAGATTTGCAATAAAGCATTTTATTCTTTTTTTTGTTTTGTTTTGTTTTTTTTTTAAGCAGGGGAAACATTTGATTTAGGAATATTATCTGTTTTCTTATGCAACAAAAATAATTTACTTGATGTTCTCACAGTTTGAATGCAGACTTTTTCAAATTATCTTTTAAAATGGATTTTGTTTTAATGTTCTGGGATCAGCTTGAGTTTGTGCTATTAATCAGAACATACTTCAGGGGAAAATGCAGAGATACACAAGTGTTAAGCTTTGACTGGCGAAATGACCTGAAATAAAGATGCTTTTTTTATATGATTGTTTTGCATTTGTTTTTATGACTCGATTTTTGCACTGACAACATCTGTGATGGTATAACAAAGTGCACCAGCGATCACTGTTTTCCAAAGCAATTTCAGTGAATCCATTCAATTATCGATCTCCAGAGCATCAACTGGTTATGAAATTCTTTAGAGGTTTATATCATTTGATCTTTTATCAGCTGAATTAAGGATGTGGAAGAGAATAAGACTGTTTATTGTCTTTGTAGAGGATTCTCTACTTTAGTCTTTCAACAGTTGTGCTAACAGCAGTTGATACTGATCAAGCCAATGGTAAGTGATGTAATTGTTAATATCGCATGTGAATATGAAAACATTTAGTCCTCAAGTAAAGATAACATACTTGACTATACCACAAGAAACATGCTTTGTCTTTGTTTTTTTCTCTCAATTGACACAAATCTTAAGCTAGTTTTTTTTTCTTTTCTCCAGAAGTTTGTTCAAAAATATATTGGAATATCTACCATCTACAGTTTCTCCATTTGCTAGTTTGTTCTTTTGTTTTGCTTATTTTTCCTTTCCATATGCTGTCCATTTGTTGTCCATAACATTTCAGTGCTAAGAAGAAACTTCTCATTTCTGCTTTTTTGAATAACTTTGCTGGTGGGCTGAAGATCATTATTTCTGTTGCTTTATCCACTTGGTCTAACTTTGGAAGTTATCAGCTCTCTTTGGCCCCACTCTAAATAGACTCTCAACATCCATCTTGGTACCAAGGAACCAGTGAGGAAAATGGAAACAAGCAGTCTTTGATGTGATGTGGTATTCTTTGCTCATCAATGACTCCAAAGTACTCTCTGGCTGCTAGGCAACCCTAAGCTATGATATTTCCACCACATTTCTGAAGAGATGATTTGAACTTCTGAAAAGTTTTTTGATGAGTTTTTGAACATTCTTGCTGTTTTTGTGGGCTTCCAGAGCTCACTATTCTAAAAGGTCCACATTTTCTTTTGGTATTAATATTATTTTAAATGAATAATTATTAAAATATACTCTCTTTAAGTGCTTCTTTGTCAGATGTGTTAAAAAAAAACAGTTTTCAAAGGAGTGCGAGCACATTTCCATGTAACTGGCATCGAAATGGCAAGTTTTGTGTGCACCGAATTAAACTACCATGTTATGTTATCAGACATCTATCAAACTGTCTAGACAGTTAAATAAATAATGAGTCTACTAAAACTTTAAAGCAGCTAACTATTTCAGGAGCAGTTATAGTTCAAGGACAAGCATCAGAAAAAAATGCTTTTTTTTTTTTTTTTCATTATTTGAGCATTAGTTTCCCTGGAGAAAAAAAACTAGAGAAAATAGCTTTATGTTACAGAACAAGTGCTTTATTTTCATACCGTAATGTAGCTGCAATGATACTTTAACATCTGTACAAATGTAAAATAAAATGCAGACAATGTAATTACAGACAGAGACATTAAAAAAATGTACAAAGTTATGCAGGCAAGAATGGATTCATCAGTTCATTATATATCAACAATGTATTTAAGCGCTGGAATGAGTCTGAACATACAACAAAAAGGCAACAAGTGCTGTGAAAACATTATTTACAAACGTACCACACATTTATACTCCCTTCAAAAAGAAAGGTGGTTCCATTACATGTACAGGGTTATAGAAATTAATGATATTATGTACAATATTTATAGTTTTAGATTTAAAATAATACAATTTCAACATCCATAAAGAGCAGGAAACATTCTCCACTGCTCACACACAAGTCCACACAGACACACACGCTGCACGTCCATCTGACCTTTTCGTTTGCCTCGACAGGAACAAATGTTTCCGTTTTGTTTTTTTGTTTTGTTTTGTTTTGTTTTTTCCAAACCGTATCCACTGTCAACGAATAAAATTTCTACAGAACTTTTAAGTCTCCCAATAATTCCAGTTGAAAGTATTTTGAGGTCATTCACAGATTTTCACATGCAAAAGGTTAATTTGGAATGGTTTCATCTAAAAAGGGTTTTGACGGCTAAAAATAAGGCAAGTTTTAGTTCAGAAGGTTGGTACAACAAAGCCCTTTTCAAGAGAAATTCTCTGACTCATCATCATCATTCATACTGAACTATGCATGCAGGCTCCAATGTTAGGAAGTTTTCCAAAAAATACAAATGCACCCAAAAAACTGGGATGAATGAGAATAGGAAACTTTCATTGTCATTATCTTTGACAAGAAAACCTTTCCAAAATAACAAGTGCACAAATTAAATGGTGCTGGGTCAAAACTGGAGCCTTGCGATACAAGCTCTAAGTTCCCAGGTGATGCAAGCCAGGCACAGTCTCTACATAAAGCCAACACAGTTAGGTTTCTCGCTGGTGTGTGAAGATGGGGATCACTGAGAATTACTCTGACCTTAATATGGCTATTCTACCCTCTGGGATGACAGAGGACAAAGTGCATAGACAGCTCTGCGATCGCTCCACCTGTCAGTGGAATGTATTTCACTCATCCTACTGTAAAACACAGTGCATCATGGTCTTCATGCTAATAAATTGACATTCCTGGTCACTGGGAAGAGGGAAGCAAGAGGAGACGTGGTCAACATGAGAAAGTATTAAGTTTGAAGGCAAAGTTTTAAGATCAGGCATATATCCATCTAGGATAGAGGAGTTTTGGCTTTACATGCAACAGATATCTATGAGAAAGCTAATAGATATTATCTTTAAAAAAAAAAAAAAAGATTTGGTTCAAACAAGTTGATCTCTATTATAAGCCAACAAATATTTGAATAAAGATTCAGGCACGTTGTGACATCTTGGAAAGAATGCCAAGGAGTGATCACTAAGAAAACCAGTTCTTGAAAGAAAGCAAAAAACAAAAAAAAAGAAACACACTTTTTCACAAACTTCCTTCTTTTTCTGTCTTAACACAGCTGCTGAACTTTGTTCTGCAGAGGAAATATGAAAAAACACAAATATACAATATTCACATGCTAAAACTAGGCCAACACATGTAAGTTAAATGTTACGTTTGGAGGTTGGATCCAAAAATGTGGATCCAAATGCACAAACCACACACACAGAGAAAAAGAGGCGTCCATGATTAAAGCTTAAATTGGTCCTGCAGTGGAGGAGTTGGTCTCAAACCCTGAGCTGCCTCACCGGTATCACAGTGTACATTTCTGTCGCTGAAACACCATCGTTTATCCTTGGCCATTCTGATCATATTGTGGGCGTACAGTAGAGAAGAAGATCAATACTGTGATGTATTGCTTCCATTTGATTATATATCATCACTGCTATGCCGTATATCATAAAGCTCTTTAAGAATACTGCTGACAGTGAGAATGTTAACTATCACGTTTCTGGGAAATAAATGGGTCATTATACCTGTTTGCATATTCTTGCCTTTTCAACATCATGGCGACAGTGTGACTGTTTCTGTACGTAGCACACGCTGCAAATGCTCAGCACACAATCCTCATGTGACACGCAGATTATGATTTGACTTGTTACTCAGTCCATTAGGCATATAGAGATGTAAAATCTGTTTGTACTGTAGAGATGACAGTCTGATGCTTATGACTCTCTCCTCTGGTTTTATGACCACCGCGGTCAGTTTTGTACCATTACACAACAGAAGACATCATTAAAATGGTGCATGAGATTAGCAAAATTCTCTTCCTGCCAAGAATAAAAAGAAGCAGACAGAACAACAAGAGCAAACAAATCATAGGACATTTATGCGTTAATAGGGCTGGTCTATAAAAATATACTGTAGCTACTATATAAAGAGCAGCCTCACAGGCCTTTGAGGTTTTTTCTTGATGGAGAGAGGGCAGCATGTGTAGCTGGTAACCCTCAAAGAGCAGGGGAATGGGTGGTGGGAGGTGTGTGTGGGGGGAGGGGGGTCATGGCTGCCACTAACTCTTGTCCCTAGTGGATGGGGTTAATGTCTGTGCGGTGGTTCGCCTGCCCGTGCACACTGCTGCCCCCTACGGGCGTGGTGGAGGTTGTGATGGTGTTGTGCTGGATGACCTGCTGCTGGGAGCATGCTGGGGCTGGACTTCCCGCCGGACTGCTCTCTGGGCCTGAGGAGACAGCAGAGGCATCACTCAGAAAGGACTGGGCATGTGTGGAGATTCTCAAAATATAACACGAGGATATCAATATGCTAAACCAAATGTAATAAATGTAGAAAAGGTTTTTCATTCAATTAAATTCAATTTAATTTTATTTGTATAGCGTCTGTTACAATTGTCTCTAGGTGCTTTACAGAGATGCAGAGCATGACCTGATTCGATGAGAGAACTACATTTCAAATAAATTCAAACTTGATTCACGTGTAGACTGGAATCTCTTGGTATAAATTCAAATTAGATTCACATCCGATGACAAAAATGAATGGATAACACGAGTGTGGAAAGTGAACCACTCTACTCTGTAAACACGCCTGATGAATTTTGGACACATTGAATGTGACATCTCTACACAAGCTAGATTTATCGATGAAAGCCACTCCAGCGCAGCCTGGGAGTTGGCTTTCTCCTGCAGAAAAGAGCCATTCAGAGGATGTGAGACTTATTTTCCTGTGCTTGAGCCACACAGGGAGGTGCCTTATCCTAATTATGAAAATGGGTTACATGGAAATGACGGATCCGTATCAAAGGAAGGGGCATTGATGTCATGAGAAGCTGAACTGGAGCATCATCCAAAATGAGTGGGATCGTAAGCATTTAGAAGAGCTTGCCAATGTGCAGACTGTGATGCCTTTCTCACGTAGAGTCTCAGCTGCCTCTGTGCGCAGAGGTGCTGTGAGATGGAAAAAATAGGCTCTTAGGATTTTAGATGACCAACTCCCAGCCCGGGCTTGCTACCAGGGTGTGCAACACCCATATGTGAAAAGAAAAGTCCTGAAGCGAGCGTGGGAGCTGGATACCAGCACATCACACAGATGAGTCTTGGCACTCATCGTTTGTCCATCAGACTTATTATGTCTGCAGGGCTAAGGTACACAGATGAAAGAGCGTTTTTTGTCCCAATTGTGTCTGTTTCTATTTGAGCTACTCACTGAGGTAACCTTGAGACTCTTTCTGCATAGTGGTGATGGGACAGTCCTTATGTGTGAGCAGAAGCTGCTTGAGTTGGGTCACCTCATTCTTAAGCATGGTCACTTCATTCTGGAATAAAGAAAATAACTGTTTTACGAACAGGGGAGAATCAACAGTCAAAGAAGTGCATTGATTCTTAAGCATTAAATCTAATTATTACGTTTGAACAGTTAACTGGTGATTATTAAGTCACATTTCCATTGCAGTTACGTCATGTTCAAAATAAAATGGAAAACGAATTTAAACAGTGAAACTGTCAGCATCAGTGTAGTGTGATCCTAATTAGAATCAGTGTAATTATGTTTTTGTTTTGTTTTTAGGCAAAATTAGGCAATATAAGCGAGTTAAAAGCAGATGTTGACAATGGTGCGTTAAACAGCAAACTAGCTACATCTCCACATTGTGAGTATTGCTATTTATACCTGCAGCTGCATGTTGGTCTGAGTGAGCTCTTCTGCTTTCTTTTCTAAGGACATCACCCACACTTTTCTCTTCTGTCTGCATCTGGTTGCAGCTGCTCTGTTTCGCTCCAAAAATTTCCGCCGCCGTTCGTCTGGATCCTCGTCCACCACTCGCCTGCGCCGCCCACCACTGGGCGGTGGAGACTGTAGCGTCTGCGTGGGCTGCATCTGCTGGGTTGCAGGTGACATCTGAAACACGTGGCACATCGGACCAGCATTAGTGGGATCATAAATGAGACAGTGTCTGTCTGCCACCATCCAACAACATATGCAACCATTCTGAAAGCTGGAAAACGGCCCGTCACCTGTCTGCTGTCACCACTCCACTGCCCTTAAAGCCTCTGACTTGTAAATAAGCATCTATACATTATCTGCTCTGGCTATTTAATACCTGGCAATGTCCCCAAAAACAACATCTGTTTGAACCACGTGCCTGGACCGCTGGGCAGTGTGCGTCAGGAATGAATGAGTGAGTGACTGGGCTGATTCACCAAGCTGCCCACCTTGTTAAAGAGGTGTCAGGAGGCAGTTTTCCAACGCCCACTTCCACTCATACTAACACTACCAGACACAGTCAAAAAGGCCTGTTTCTAAAACCGTACATGCACTGACAGATCGTGACATAAACTTGGCAATGTCGTATGTTTTCAGTCTTCAGATCATTACCATTTTTATGAGAACCATGGAAAATACAAGCTGCTTTAATGATTGGAGTGCATACAGAAAGTGTTGTTTTAATGCCTTAATGGTACATCTGGAACATACAGTGAACTGCATCTCTTCAAGTCAGATTGTCCCTCATTCAAAATGAGTGGCATTGCATAGGCTGTTAGACAATGCAAGAACAAAGTGCCTCACATCATAAAGTCATGAGAAATACTTTAAATTATAATTAAACCAAATACCTTCACTCCTAAGATGTTCCAAGACTGCTGGCCAAGGCTGCCTGTTCATACATCAGACCAGCCTATAAAAACCCTGAACACCTGGAGCACACTGTGGCTACACAGCTGCAGCTTGGCAGTGAAGGGTCAAAGAAAAAAAAATTCCCTAAAGACAGTGGTGAGCATCTTTTAGATTTGCCACTTTATGACCTATTCCCGACCCTGTCTCTTCACAACAGGCATAAAACTCTGACCTGTGGTTAACCAACCTCAAGAGAAAAAAAAAAATGCCTTTGAGAAACATGCCAGGAAACTACTTGGTATTATGGCTGCAGCCGGGGAAAATGAGTTTGTCTGACTTTGAATTTTAAGCATTATTTCAGCTATACTTCAACACTAAACCACTAATAGCTTACTTCAGAACTACTCAAAGGGCTTCTGAGGCATTGCCTTCTTTTAGTCATGGCATATGCACAGAGGCTTCTCACTGTATGAGAGACTTTAATGTGCTGCGTAGTTAATGTGTTATTGAACTTGTGGTTTTGTCTCTGGCCAGTTTAAAAGCTTCAACTCTCCCAGGAACGTGCTTTGCTTACCTGGGAAGCAGAGTGCATTGGAGGGTGTGGCGAGGTCTGGTGTGGGTGCCCAGGATGGAGGTGGGGGTTGTGAGAGTTGTGATGGGGATTGTGTCCCTGCGCATGGTGGTGTGGACCCTGGCTGTGGGCTTGGCTGTGGTGGTGGTGTCCGTGGTGCTGGTACGCGTGGGGAGGGGCTTGCAGGTGCTGGTGAGGGTGCGAGTGCAGGTGATGATGGCTGCTTTGCTCCTGCCGTGACGACATCATTTCCATCATGTGGCCCATTGAGTTCATGTTGCCGTTAGCGATGGCACTGTGGTGGTGTGAAAGTGCAGCCTTCAGCCTCTGTGCAGACAAATGGACACAAAATGCAGCAATTAATAGCTTTCTGCCATGAGTGTCTTCTTCTTTATGTTTGTACATGTCAGCCTCTTTCGGTGTGCTGATTAAGAGTTGGAGAGCAGGTTCATGTGCAGACAAGACAAATGGCTTCATAAACCCATATGTCAGCAGAACAAATCAAAGCCACTTAGCCTGTCCTCTGTCTGTCCTTCAGTCCTGTCATTCTTGGTCTTCGCCTTACATGATTGCCATCACACCACTGCCCCTCTTCATATTACTAAAAGCCTATTTTCCCTTATACATGTGTGTGTGTGGTCTGTGTGTGTGAGACAGGGGGTGGCGGGTAGATGTTGGTGAAATGAGGTTGCTGGTAAGGTGTGAACCTCAGACTTCGCCCTCAGTGTTGACCAAACCAGCGGTAGGTTAATTGCTTCAGCTGTGTGGTCTTCTTGCCCCGACTGAGACGGTGTCTCTGAGCGGGCTGTGAGAGAGACCAGAGAGAAGCTCACTAAAGGTGCGCTTGTGTTTCTCATGTTTACCAATGTTTACCCCTCCTCAAGCCTGTTTTTCTGGGCATTGCATAAAGACAAGCTCAAGAGCTCAACCCTGGTGCAAACCTAGACATAATAATAATAATTAACAAAAAAAAAAAAAAAAAAAAACTCAACACATTTAAATGTAACTGATTTCTGTCAGGTTCTAAGAGACTAGTTTAATTCAAGAGTTAAGAGTTCAAGAGTTATTATCGCGTCGCGTTTAACGCATGTTGCTCACATGCTTATGTTTTGAAAAGTTTGTTACTGGCTGCTGCCGAACCGGAAAAAAACATGCGGAAAAGCTAAAACAAATATGGAGAGCGGTAAAAAAAAAATCAGTGTACTTTACAGTTCTGGTAGCAACTCAGGTAGCAATATTAACAATTCTGTCTGAAAAAGAAAATTCTGGACTGCAACAAAACTTTCACGTCACTCCTCCATGTTACATCAGATCTGCTCCATGTGTTCACTGTCGTGCTATTCTCTTACTGGTTACTTCAGTGCAGCTCCATCTAGTGGCACAGATGTGTAATGACTACAGAAAATCCAATCCTCGATTATGAAACAAATTCAGTTCTGTGGCCCATTTTTTAATTTCGTATTTTTGATCCAAGGCTAAAATTGAAATATTAAATTTTTTGTGTTAGATTAAAAAACAAAAAACGTAATAAAATGTCACTTTAATTTTTTACAATTTTTGATTGACAATTGAAAATGGAAAGAATGAATGATACACAGATTGGTAAAGTTACTGAACTTTAACATGGACATTTTCATTTTAAAGTTCTCCCAGATGGAGGATTTGACAAAAACAAGGTTATTTGTAACTGTCAAGTTGAATTACCCATTAAAAGTTTCTGCTGTTACCTCAGAAATTGCCTGTTTTAATGTTCTGATTGTACTGAGGTACAATCTTTTTGTTAGATTTTGTTTGTAGACTTTTTTTTTTTTTTATAAAAAACAGGATGACATTAATGCCCTGGTGGTGACAATAAGCTTTATTTTATTTGACATTTTTTAAGTTGAGATTTACACTAAATATGTGTTACTGACAAGTGCTGATGTTAAAAGTGTTTGAACAACAAATGTTATGAATGTTTAATCATTCTGCAGACTACTCACTGTTCTGTTTTGATTAGTTCATATGGCAGCAGAACATTTAAATAAAAGTGCACTTTACACTACTTCTCAATTCATTATTTGATTTTCCATATACAACACGATTAATCGTGATTAATCCGGGAAATCATGCGATTAATCGCGATTAAAAATTTTAATCGTTGCCCAGCCCTAATACATATATATATACATATATTATATATAATATACATATATATATATTATAGATTATAAATAATATATTAGTATTATATATATATATCTCCTAGTCATCTATATATATATATATATATATATATATATATCCCATAATATATATACAAAAACACAACAACAAATGCAACCAAAGATATTCAGTCCAGGGCTACTATTATGAATTCCACAAAGTTTTCTATTCTCTTTCCCAGTGCTCCCCTTTCTCTTCCTGCTCCCTTCTCTCTTAACACAGCTGCTCTCAGTAAGTCCACACTCATTCCAAGGCTTTGTATCTCCTAACAGCCTTCACATTCATGATTCCCATCGGGAATGGTCTCCAGCTGGTCCTGCTCACGATGCTAGGACATGACCAGAGCACAAGATCAGCCCTCCATTCCTCACTCCAGACTTTCTGTGACTGTTAAGTTTTTTACAACTGAAGAAGCGGCACAGTAAAATAAATCACTTCAGAAAACGAAAGACAAACAAGAGCACATCCGTTTAGTTGGATTATATTTATGTGACTGTTATGCATTTGTAAAAACATTCACAAGCTGTTGTTACCTGGTTTTCCATGTAGAGTGAGAGATGCAGAGAACGGCACGTGAAACCAGCACAGTGAAATTATGACCTTGCCGAGCCTGTTTCAGTTGAGTGCAGTTTCTGTTTGTCATACCAAGAGATTCCAGACAATGTGATACAAAAACATTTCTGTAGCTTCATCTTTTGTAACCTCATGAATAGTAATTTTACATTTCCTCAGTTGTAGATTTTAAAAAATCAATTCTTTCTCAAAAACAAAAAACAAACAAAAAATGAAAGCACATGTGGTAGCCCCCTTTATTACAGCTCTATGAGCACAACTCTCACAGCCCTCTTCTCACTGTGGCCAATGAGAAATGGGTTGAAATACCACAACGTCTACACTTACACGCAGCGGGTGTCCTCAAGCCTGCAGCTGTCCGCAGTATTAGTCATATAGAGACTCAGTGAAGGTAATAAGCCTCTCAGAAGCCTCTATCCTGTTACCATCAGCAATTCAGTCTCTATGTTTTTGTAGTAAACAGCTATGTGGAGATGGAATAAAGAATGCAGAAATAACAAAAAGCTAGATGCCATCCAAGTAAAATAGATGATAGACTAAAAGCTCACAGATCAGTCATAGTCACCACTGCTGACAAGAACATCGTCTGTATATCACAGGATGAATTCTGAGCCTGTCGGCCCTCAATGAACACATTTCCTTCAGCTTTCCTCTTGTCAGTATTCACCAGAGAGGTGAGACCCAGCCCTCCTGTGAGAGAGAAAACCAATCAGGGTTTGACAAGCTCCTGCCACTCACAGAGCAGACAATCACCTGGATATACAGAAGCCAGAGGCTGCCTTTCTACCTCCACACTCTGCTTTTGTAGCCCTGGCAAGGTTGTCTGCATGATGCTCATTTGGTGCAACTGGAGCTCCCTACCAACTGGGCGCCAAGGGAGAAGGGCAGAGGGGGAGGAGAGAGGTGAAAGGGAGCAATGAAAGAGAAAGAAACCAGAGGTGGGGAGAGATTAGATGGATTCCGGTGTCTCTTCCTCACACACAATCAGCTCAAGACAGCGATTGCTCATTTATCAGTGTCTCAGGGAGCTTTCCAGCTGGCGGTGCAGCACTATCTGCTTATTAATTGAATTAGTCTGCATTCAAAGAGACCAGAGTGTCGAAGCATAGAGGCAGGTCAGGGAGCTGGGGGGGGGGGGGGGGGCGCGGGGGCTCCAAAAGTCTGAGTGGGGATGCTCGTGAATGGGACAGAGACAAAGCACAAAAGGAACCAAATGTAATGAAGCAGAAGCCAATGTTCACGAGATACATCAAACAAAGGATCTTGCGAAAAAAAAAAAGGACAACATTAAGGTGAGAAGATATTTAAATTAAAACCCTTTTCTTGTTGTTTCAAGGTTTTTGCTTGAAAAAAAGCAATGAGGAAGCGATGAAGCGAAACAAAACAAAAATTGGCAAACGGACTTTAGACCTGCCAATTCTGTTGAAATCACAACAAAAGAAGACAAATAACTTTCAATGTTCCAAGTTATTATGTCACATATTAACTACTATATACACAAGTGAAAATATATTTACTTTAATAAGTGACATGCAACATCAAGACAGAACAAAAATGTTAGAATCAAAAGAAAAGGAGACGGTTCCCAGCATGTCAAGAGAGAAAACCCTTACCGTGATATAACTGTCTTCCTGAAGATAACTGCACAAGTGTCTACTTCTGCTGCATCTGGAGTTGGGACACAACTCACTTAAACCCTTCTCAGCCAAAACTTAAGTCTTTGTATCCAGAACCACAGTGACGCAACTAAAGGATGTTAGCACAGCGATGATGAGCAGGCTGTGACTTTCAAACACCTTCATCAGCTCCCTAATGACTCTTTAACTCATGGTTGTGTTTCCCCAGACTTTGCTGAGCACAAGAACTTAACCACAATGTTCATTTGACTCTAATAACACACACATACATATACATTTTTCCTGCAGCAACATGGCTGCCACAGAAAACAGTCATTAAATCAGTGCAGGTGTTAGCCTGTGGCAGCACAGAGCACTTACAGATGAGATGGCACACGGCCGATCCCAGCACTGTCTGCTCTGCTGACGTAGGAAAAATGGAAAACAAAGCAAAGAGAAAATAGGAAGACCAAGTCTTTATGACACCATTAAGACAATTTCAGCTCCTTTAACCATAATTGTATTAACCAGCATATATATACCAATACACACACACACACATACACATATTTGCTTGACACTACATTTCAACCATTCTGGGAGTGTTCTGGAAGTAGTGGTCAGTATTGATTTTCTCCTGTTAAAACAGCATCCCTGTTTCAGCAATCTTTTGCCCAGAGGGAAGCTATCTCTTCTCAGACCTTTGCCCCTTGACCTCGCCACTCCCATCTCTTTTTTAGGCCCCTTTCATTTATGTGGTTTCAGTGATACAGGTGATCATCCATTAATGATATTTATTAAAGGCTACTTCCTCTGTCTGACACGACGGGCTTTGAGTGATGTCCCTGTGAGTGCTCTGGGCACATCCTGAGAACACACTCGGGTTTCTCCTCATCAGATGACTTCATATCTATTAACCCTGAGAGGAGAAAGCAAGAGTGTAGAGCAGGTACAAAGGGAGGAGACTATGCCTGCCCAAGGATGGGTAAATCAAATTCAGTGAGGTCAGGGTGAACACTTTTATTCCCCTTAAAAGTGGAGCAGTGTGCTATCAGGGGACCTGTGGCCCTCCGGCGCCTCACATCAGGTTCGAAAGATTTAACCAGTCTGCAGAGTCTTGGTCTAACGGCAAAAAGATCAACATTTTAAATGTACATCTTCCTTTTCCCCATAAAAAAAAGACCACAGAGAAATATTAAAGCTTCTGTCTGTCTTCGTCAGTTTTTGTTAACACAAGACTTACACAGTGTGCAATCACACAGTATTTTTAATTGCATAATGTCTCATAGCTGTAACTTTCCTGGAAGAATTTATGTATGCCTGGGCCCCCTAACTCACACTCTAAACCTGACAGGGGTTCACCAGCTGCAGCTGAAACCAAGACTTTGGCTCTGTTGCTTTGCCAAACACTGAGAGGATCCTGTTCCATCCTCACCACCACCACCACCACCACCATCATTACCCACCAGTGCCTGCCTGCAAAACCCACTTTGTCCCTAAAACTCCAAACCCCCATTAGTTCAATTTTATTAGATTTCCCTCTTCTCCAGAAAGGCAGCAACCCTCCCTTTCTTCTCCTCTCTCTTTCTCTCCCTCTCTCTCTTTCACACACACACAGAGACACACACACACGTGCAAAAACACACACACCTCTTGCCTGTTCCTCCACCCCCTCTACCTCTGCTTGCCAAGAGCTGGGGACTGTTAAACTGATTTCCTCGGGGAACGGTGAGGCAGACAGTCTGATGGGAGAGCTGGACTGTAATGCTGCCCTCTCTGTCCTCTCCCAGGTTGTGGGCCAAGCTGATCAGGACAGAGCTGAACAGAGCTTCCCTGTGGTTCCAGACGCAAACAGGGATATGGACATAGACTAGCTGTTCTGCCAGGGCCAGACACCCTGCTAGTGCTTGGAGGAACCGTGGTGGTATGGGCGCAGCAAGACACACGCCCACTGAGGAGCATGCTCCAAAGCATGCGCTCATACTCTTGGCAGCTCCTGCACCCTGTCAAGTTAATGGATGGGCCTCTGACTCCAGTCTGCATATCCCCACTGTTCCCTTCTTGTAAAGCCTGGCTCCAGTGCAGCCTACATGGTTATCACTACATCCACCGTCACAATGTTGAATACAGACAATACCAATGACTGGCATCGAACAGAAATGCTTAAAACTAATACTTTCTTAATTTACAAGATCTGAGGTATGGGAAAATCGCATGTCATGGGGTTACGGAAATTTAACGTGGAATGGGATGATGAATTTCAAAGGTGCTTAAAATACCAGCGATTTAATGTTTGTGTATTTTGCTAAAAAAGACTTTTGAAAAATAAATTTCCACAAATTAACTGCAATATTTGTTGCAATTTTTTTTTTTAATCTTTTTGATCATTTACTGTTTTACTTTCTTTTTTTACTTGTTGTTCTATTTTGTTACTTGTTGTATTTGGTATTTTCATCATGACATTTTTCTGAGATGATAACAACTTAATCAATTGATTACCATTAACATTTGTACAACTGTAAAAAACCCAAATGCACAAGAAGACCAGTGGTGTTCCAACATGTCAAGAGAGGCAAACCATTAAAAAAAAAAAAAAGAAGAAAAAAGTTGTTCCAATTTGGGATTATTTAGTTGTTTGAGAGAAGAGATGGTGAACTAACAGGTTACCAAAAACGGACTAAACTTTACCAGGCTGAAATTCTCTGACCCAACAAACAAAGGTTATTTTGGAGTCCTGAGTATTTTGTCCGCTGCTCAGGCTCCAGGGAGGCTCATGGTGGCTGGACCGGTCCAGTCTGGCCTGTGTGGTGGTGGCAGCTAGTTTACCCAAGCTTGGCTTAAATGGACTCCCATCCCATTCAAGAGCCCTGAACCATGACGAAATGGCCTTCACATGCACCTCCCATCAGCACCCCTAAAACAACATTCAGCCATCCAAAGACAAACAGATGCAATACTCTGCGCCACAACTGCTTGCCTTATTCTTTTATCCCAACCCACAGAAAAGCAGGGAGAACCATACACACGTGTGAAACTCAGACACACACACACACACACACACACACACTTATCTGCTCAAATATACAGACAGCAGTATAAACAGTCCTTAAAGGATCTGAAACGTAGCAGATGGAAATTGTCCCTTAATGTTTTTTTTTTTTCTGCTGGATGCACTAGCATTTAAAAGGAAACTAAGATAATCAATTACAGTAAAGACCTCACAGGTGCTGCATATTTTTTATGTTTAAAAGTCATCTTAAAATAAATTCCACTTATTTTTCCTCATCAATCTACATGCAACTCTTACAATGGGAGAAGTGAATAATTTGAATATTAATAATATGAATTCAGAAAAATAAATAGAGCTATTGTTTGTCAAAACATATTTCCCTTTTTTTCCTTTTTTTTTTTTAAAATCAAAGGCTGGACTTAAAATTTACATTTCAACAAGTCTACAACCCCAAGCATGTGGCCAAGAAAACACAGGAGTGGGCAGCTTCGGGAAAACAGTGAAAGTTCTTCAGTGACTCCTCCAATGTCACTCAGAACCTTAACCCAGTAAAGCATCTCTGGAGAAACCTGAAAGTGCCTGTGGACTGATGATCACCATCCAGCCCAGTTGAGCTTGAATACTTTGGTAAAGAAGAATAAGTGAAACTTTTTAATACAGAGTTATAATAATATTTCACAAAGCAAAAACAATATTGATGAAAGATAGGCAACCTCTTTGGCATTGACAACAGAGAGGCAGCTGTGAGCTGGTTTATGTCCAGCACTGATAAACAGGCACAAATTAAAGTTTTTAACATCACTCTGCTAAAACCACTCAGCTCCGTGGCAATAGAAGGAAAGAGTTGAAAAAAGTTTTTTTTTATCAAGTGTCTGGTATCCTGTTTGACTGCACAACTACATCCATGTACACTAAACTAACCACAAATATGCACATAACCGTTGTGTATCAAAACCATGTGTACACTCTGACTTAATGGTTTTCTTCAGCTCACTTTGTCCAAAGATGTTTTGACTCCAAGGACAATGAGTACCAGCTAGGGTGCCAGTGCTCTGAAAAGAAAAGAAAAAAAAAACACTTGCTCACACAGTGAGCATACATACAAGTATATACAGTGCACATACACATGCTCAAGCAGCCTGCAGATTCAGCTGTGCTCTTAGCTCAACGTCCTCACTCAATGACATCACACCGCGACAATGCCACCATTCATACAGATGTTGTTCAAAAAACCTGGAGTTAGGCTCCAACTGTGTGTGGTGCTCCTCCTCACATCAAGAGGTTTAGCCAGAGGTGCTTCCCTGCTATACTGGAGAAAAATGGGAGGGAGACATAATGGAGTTGCTATGAAAGCTAATGGTTTAGCTGCTTAGGAATGATTTCATGCTGAAGTAACTTCTCGACTGATCATCACATTACAGGGATCAAAACTGACACATCTATGGCTGCTTCACAAGTTTTAACATTCTTGGCATCTTTGTTACTACCTTCCCATTTAAGGTGTAACCTAATCTCTAATATAAATGCCTGCTGCAACTCAGTAACTACAGTTAAACCTTAGAACAGTCAGGTGGCATTAGTGCACAAGAAATACTTTGATTATAGGTTCTCATGTGTGCTATGAAATATTTCTTGAGGAGAAGCACCATTTTTCCTCTCCTCAAATAAAAAGGAGCATATTTAGAGCATGCCAGGAATTATGTCATCTACTAATCTAGTGCCAGCTCCAGCTCCAGTGGGCTCCAGCTCAAGTGGGCTGCAGTGAAAGAACATATAGTATTGTTTACCACATAAAAATCTCAGCACCTACCCCAATGCTTAGTGACAAATTTATTGTCCTTAGTAACAATGTAAACAATAGATCATTGGGAGATAATAAAGAACACATTTTCATACTCCAGCACCCATGTGTTTCAAGGCTGCTCTGTCTGAAATTAGAAAGCAGGCAGGATATGCAGCAAGCATGGAGCTCATTCAAAGTAGACAAAAAACAATGCTTAAGTTCTCCAGCCACTGATGTGAGCTGAGTCATGTTCCACAGTTGGCATTCACAAATGTTTTTTGAAGAAACATGATAAGGGCTTGTTTGGTTTTTTCTTGCTACAGATAAAAAATGATAGTGAATACCTTCATCAAACATACAAAGATATCAAACTGTCTGTGCATGGAAGAAGGGTTTGCAGAGAACACAGCAAGGATTCATGAGCTCTTATATATCTCCACCATGCACTCTGTGCATTTGTCTCATTAGTTACTTTAACCACATGACTGTCTCTCTCTTAGTGTATTTAGTGTGTGGCTATCTAAGTGTGTGCGTCAACATGCAAGGACTGCGACACAAAGTTGGAGCAGCCTATGAATCTGTGTGTGAGTGTTTGCAAGGCCCTGTGGAGAACTGGCTCTGACTGGTGACGTAATGCTTTGGCTGGCGTGCTGTGGAACTTGGCCTCGTCTCTGCTGCGTTTCCTCCACGCTGCAAGGGTCAGCTATCCCACAGCCTCCAGCACACAACACGCACCATTCAATTCCCCAGACCACAACAGAACAGAACTCAACCACACCCGGCACCATGAGCACCCAGTCCTTCACAAGAAGAAAAAAAAAAAAAAAACACTTGAACCAAGACTAATAAAACATTCCAATCTCTGCAACACCCCCAGACAACACACTTGAAGCATTAAGGAGGGCATGCATGTCAATTATTCCACTATCAGGCTATGCTGGACCACTTAAATGATGGCACTTGAGGGGAAACTCACAAAGAATGGCACTGATGCAGATACAGTCTTTGTCCCAGAGAGCCCAAACAGAGAGCTCAGAGTGAGATATGAGTCCCCCAGGGGCCACAGCAGTCCTTTGGCTCATTAACTATTTACACCAGAGACAGGCCTCCCTACCACTCTGGCCCACCACAAAAATCAATTAGCCTTCATTAGCCCAGGCTCTGGGCATTTCTCTTCTCTGACAGGGGAGCGATAATCCTGCAACTGATGGCTACAAAATATATAACAATTACATACACCTATATATGTACAGTACATGCGTGCACTCCGAAAAAGACAAAGGATACTAAACCAAGTTTTCAATTTCATTTACGGAATGCTTTCATACATTACCCTCATTCACTGTTTGGTATCTGAGAATATCAATACAGTCTCTCACCTTTCAACTCCCCTGCTCATTCTGTCTGTCTGTCTATTTCCTTCATGTCTATCAAAGTCCCACTCAATCCCCTTCTCTGCTCTCACAATGTAAACGCAGGTCCGCTCCTCTGAGGTGTGGGGTTACAGTGCGGAGATTTCCCATTGGCGGAAAGTCAACATGGTCGGGGTAATGCGATTAGAGCCAGATTGGGAACGTCGCAAGGGACACATGGGGCTGATCATGGCCCAGTTACCCGATAGCGAGGCCGTATTTATCGACCTGGCCCGTGCGAGGATATTACAGACATTAGAGATCCTGTCTAGGCTTATGAAACCCATGCTGGAGATCGGACCCAGATAACACAATTAAGTCTCTCACTTTTGGTTCACAATCATGGAATTCCATCAGTGCCGTTCAGTCATTAGTGAGCAGAATCTCCAGTGATTCACATTTGGTTGCAGCGCCACTCGTCTAAATGGCCAACTAACCAGAAAGTTGCATGGTTAAAGGACCTGCAGCCATTTAGTGAGTGCATATGCTTATGGGAGAGCTAACAGAGCATTTACAATTCAATTACAGAGATAGGAGGAGGGGAGAAAAAGGGTAAGATGTGTCTGGATGACGGCCAGAGGAGAGATAAGCCTAATACACTAATATTGTGTTACCCTAGTGTGTTGCCATAGGAACAGTTGAGGAGATTCAAAAGACTACAAAGACGATCAATCTTGAGAGAGCAGAAGGAAGAGAGAGAATTAAATGCCCTGGGACTGCTCCCGCTCTCCACTATCAGAGCAATAACTCTTCTAATGACCTCTGCTACCTCCTCTTTCTCGACAAGACACATTTCTCCAGAAAACTCTGCTATCTGTGAGCCACTTTGAACACAAAGAGCAGCCAAAGCTTTTCATTACAGTTTTTTTTCCTCAAGTTACGCTTTTCTACTTATTCATTTTGAAAACAAAGGTTGTTGCTCACTATCAATATTAATACTGTATTATCAGTCCCTATCAACTTGAGTATAATTGTTCAGGCTTTTTTAATTATTAATCAGAGGAATCCTATCAGTCATTGGAATTAGTGTTGCAGCATTACTAGCCTGCAAAGTCATCCTGTAAACCAATTTATAACTTTCAAAATCCACCTACTTTCAGCCTTTCTCCTTCATCCATAACTCATTCTCACTGCTATAACTGCATGCTTTGTGAAGGATGAGGTCATTTGATTTTTTCACCGCTGTGTTAAACTAGTGCTAACAAGTTGCAGGACCTACAGAACATGCTCTGTACATTAAGATATACATCAGGCAGCCGGTGGGCAGTCGAGCCACAACCACATAAAGGGCCCATTATTCTAGCCAGAGTCTCCTGCGCTGCACTGGCAGGTTCAGACACAGCTTTGATTACACACCAAATGATGAAATCCACACAGGCCTAAGAGCACAGCTTTGCTGGCACGACCCAGTGGAAAAGAAAGTTGCAACACACGTGTGTGTGCACTTGTGTATGTGTGTGTATATGCATCCATGTGAATGCTTGCACATACTCACCAGTTTGGCTTCTGAGTGCATGGAGGGAATGTGAGTGGAGGAGCAGGAGCTGCTGTGGGCGGGGCTTTGCATGCCCATCATATTCGAACCCATGGACATTTGTCTCTCCATCTGAAGATAACAACAATATAGGATCAGTCATACTCACATGTCCAGACATATTGTTTTCATACCACAAATACTTGCATACAGAATCTTGAGCTTCTTTTACTGAGGAGATGAAATCCCTCCTTCCACATTAGAAACATTAACATTAAACGTGTGACACACATCCCACGGTGTGTGAGATGAGAAAGCACGAGAACCTGATTTCACATGACAGGCTGCCCTATGCACTGCTCTGTGTGATGATAACTGGAACTGACCCAAAACAGGAAGCCAGAACAGAGGGACTTAACACAGGAAGCCGGTGCAACAGGGGTGGGTGTGTGTGTTTCTGATAGTAATGTAGTCAATGTCTGTTACACTAATACATCAAACCTTGGCCATTCTAGCTTCAATGTCTGCTAAAAGGAGGAATAAAATACGAGTCAATTGTTCAAGAAATAGACTCAGAACAGACACAGAAGCAGAGGAGTCTTCATTAATGTCTGCCTGCATGTGTGAGTATATGGCCTGGCTCTGCTTGACCCTGGTCAGAGTGGTCATGTGTCAAAGCTGAAACCTGAATGTGAGGAAATCAGCTGGGTAAGCTGACAGGGGTGAGAGGTCACCTGTGCTGGGTGATAATGTGAGTAGTGTTCGCCATGCAGCGCAAGCAGGAAAGAAGAAACCTTTGTTTCAGTGACTGAATGCATATATGTGTGTGTGTGTGTGTGTGTGTGTGTGTGCGCATATGTGTGTTTGAGCTGCTGTGACCTCCCAGCTGCTGAACTCTGGCTGGTGTGGTGATCTCCGTGAGGAATAACCCCCCGCCCCCTCCCCCCATGTGTCCAGAGAGACTCAAGTCTAAAACCTGACACACAACCCTAATTGCAGTAAGTGTGTTTTGTGTAAAAATATCACCCAAACCTGCACCCCTTTCCTGAACCGTCAATCTTCCCCAAAATCGCTTAGCTCTTAATTTAATAAACATGGGAGGGATTTTTCAATAACATAAACACAGGCTGTCTGGTGTTGTAATGACAACATATGTTATATCATTAGAACCCTTATACGAAGAGTTTTCTTTCTGTTATCATTTCCTTAATGTGACTCTTCTTTCTGGCTTGATTATAAGTTTATTTCCTACACCAACAGGGAGAATCATATGTTGCTGCAGGAGATAACTGTCTCATTGTGCAGCGGAGGTAAAGGAGGCCTCCTTTCAGTCAGAGGGTTGCTGGTTCCTTTCTCAACTTCCTAAGCTGACAGGCCAAATTGTCACTGAGCAAAACCCTACATTGCCCTCAATGTGTTCCTCACTTGTAAGTAGCTTTGGATAAAAGCGTCTCCCAAAGTACAAAGTGCAGTAAGTCATTTTAATATTGATGGAAAGCCTCATAACTGCATGCCTACATAGTTTGTATGCAGTCAGGGTGCACTTTAGTCTTTCACATTGTGAGTAACAGCGTCTTGTTCCGCGTGTGTCCATGAGAGAACATGATCTGTAATCTGTAGTTGTACTCACAGGCATCAGTACAGCAGAGGAGCCAGGCATGGTTGGGTCTGGCAGAGTTCCAGGCATGGAGGCTGGCAGAGGCTGTCTCTGTCTGTTCCGTAGGTGCAGTAGCGAGGACAGAGAGCCGGGGACTGGCCTGAAAGGACACGCAAACGCATATCACAAACTTTAGGTTTATACTGCAATACGGTATGGATGATTTCCAAGCATTTTAGAAACTGAAGAAAACACAGAGAGCTTCATGGTTGTTTGATGATATTTTAAATCCTTGTGAATAAGATTTCTTCAAAATAAATCTAAATAAATGAATGGACCAATGAATGAATGCTTTCTGCACTTGTTATGCAGTTTTTGGCTAAATAACCAATACTTTTTATCAGGACACATTTTGACAAGAAAATTATGAAAAATGTGGTTTTTGTTTATTTCATTTATGCAGCCACAAACTTAGAATAGAAAGAACTGCGTGTAGTTATGAAAGCATGGCATACATTTAGTTGAGGCAACTTGGCTCAACTTTGATGCACTTTAAACAACTACGATTCATGTAGTACATTCAGTGAATAACAGTGCTGGTGATGCTGAATGAATTGTATTTGTCTGCAGGACCACATGAGATGAACATGAAGAGAATTCCATTTAGACGCTGCTGCAGCAGAGGAGGCCCTGTGGGAAGAATGTCCTTCAGTGACCACAAAAACGTGTGCGGACCGACAGCCCTATCCACACTCATGGCCACATCAATAAATCACATTTACAGAGGCCTAGACTAAGCTTAAATTAATGACAGCAGTCTTGTCTCAGTCACTGGCTCAGGGCTGTAACCATCCAAACACCCACACCACCTACAACGGCACGCGGTATCATCATTTATCCAACTGCCACCAAATCTCCGCTTGTAAGAAGACTAAGTTCCAGCTGCAGGGTGCTACCATGCCCAAATGCATATGGTTACTGCTCAGTCTAAAAGTCACCATAACGACATAATTCTTTAATAACCCGCAGAAAAAAAAAATCAATAATTCTCCAGTATCATTGAGATGAATGCTGTTGTTCACCAGTCAATAAGGCTCAGCTTCCTTGCACATTAAGAAATTAGGACAACCAAGAAGCATTTAGGTTAGCTGTGTTGAACAAGTCTGTGTAATCAATCGACAACATCATAGCCATGATTACCATAATAGTGGGCTGTGAAGGACTGAGGGCCAAATGGAGGGGTGCACCAAAGCAAACGCTCCCTCACCTGAATAAATACCTGTATTTTTCTAGACCTAAATATGTACATTTACACTCCAGACACTTTAGATTGCTCCACACACACAGACACGCATTATTACCCTGCTGACTGCGTGCCATTCCCGTCTAACATCCCAATTTATCTCAATCGTGCTCATTTAACAGCACATATGACATCTGAGCAAAATTGGGAATCCAAACATTTCCACATGGTAAAAGTCATGAAAGTACAATGAGGCATGTGATGTTGCTGCACACTACATCAACAGAATTTTCTGCAACATTTACACTTTTCCAGCATTCAGGAGGATAAATAACAATCACATGACAGTGATGTGGATTAAAAACTGGTTCGTGTTTGATTTTTATGCCGTAAAGTGACTGCCTAAAGATTTTTTTGTGCACTGCAAGTGCACAAATGCTGTATCCAGAAAAGTTGAAGTTTTCTAAAATGAGCCAAAAAAGGATATCTCAAATTTGTTAAGTTGTTCAAACCTTTATTTAAAAGAAAGACAAGGACCTATTAGGTCTAGAGTCTGGACTGAAGGCAGGTCAGAAGGGCACACACACGCGCACACACACACACACACGCGCACAACCTCTATGTTTATAAAGTCACATGGTTGTAAGTTGTAGAGAACGAGGTCTGACATTGTCTTGCTGAAATAACCACAGAGATCCCAGGAAAAGACATTCCAACATGCTCCTCTGCATAAATGGTGCCTTCAAACAGACGCATGGAACCCTGGCGACGACCTGGATGGTCTTTCTGAGCTTTCACACATAGAACGTGACATCCATTTTTCACCAGAACAAGCTGAAACATGGACTCATCTGACCACAAAACAGGTGTCCATTGTCTGTTTGTCCATTTGAGATGGGTTTGTGTCCAGGGAACATCAGAATTTCTTTTTTTTCAAAGGTTTTGTGGCTCTAGTGGCATTTATTGATAGTGCACACAGGAAAGTGGGGCAGAGAGAGAGAGGGGAAGACATGCAGCAAAGAGTTGCATGCCTAGACTCAAACCTGCAACCCGCTGCAGGATAGCTGTATCCTCTGTATATGAAGCGTCTGCTCAAACCACTGAGCTATTCAGTGGCCCAACTTCAGTATTTCTATCGAGATGGCATATGAATTCCCACTAACAGAGTTTCAGGTTTCATTTCTGGATGCAGCAGCAGTCTGTGTTGAGTGACAGTGGTTTTTTCTAAGATCCTCCCAAGCCCATGTGGCTATATTGATCTCAGTGGAATGACAGTTTGTCATGTATTTCTGCCTGAAAGCTTGAAGGTCACGTGCATCCAGCAGTGGTTTCTGGCCTTGGCCATGACACACTGAGACTTTGAATCTTTTCATAATATTATGCAATACAATATCTTTGTCTCTACAACAACCTTTTTGACTGTGTAGCAGGCATGAAATTGTTTATATCTTCTTCAGCTAAATACAATGACACAAATAATACAAATACAAATAATTTCCACTGTACTTGCATCTGTTAAATTAAGGTTGAAATAAATAGAACATATATATATACACACGTGGACAAAATTGTTGGTACCCCTCAGTTAAAGAAGGAAAAACCCACAATTCTCACTGAAATCACTTGAAACTTACAAAAGTAACAATAAATAAAAATTTATTGAAAATCAAATAATCAAAATCAGCCATCACTTTTGAATTGTTGATTAACATAATTATTTAAAAAAACAAACTAATGAAATAGGGCTGGAAAAAATGATGGTACCCATAACTTATAACTTAATATTTTGTTGCACAACCTTTTGAGGCAATCACTGCAATTAAACGATTTCTGTATTTGTCAATGAGCGTTCTGCAGCTGTCAACAGGTATTTTGGCCCACTCCTCATGAGCAAACTGCTCCAGTTGTCTCAGGTTTGATGGGTGTCTTCTCCAAATGGCATGTTTCAGCTCCTTCCACAGATGTTCAATGGGATTCAGATCTGGGCTCATGGAAGGCCACTTAGAATAGTCCAACGCTTTTCTCTCAGCCATTCTCGGGTGTTTTTGGCTGTGTGTTTTGGATCGTTGTCCTGTTGGAAGACCCATGACCTGCGACTGAGACCAAGCTTTCTGACACTAGGCAGCACATTTCTCTCCAGAATGCCTTGATAGTCTTCAGATTTCATTTTACCTTGCACACATTCAAGACACCCTGTGCCAGATGCAGCAAAGCAGCCCCAAAACATTACTGAGCCTCCTCCATGTTTCACCGTAGGGACAGTGTTCTTTTCTTCGTATGCTTGGTTTTTGAGTCTATGAACATAGAGTTGATGTGCCTTACCAAAAAGCTTCAGTTTGGTCTCATCTATCCAAAGGACATTCTCCCAGAAGCTTTGTGGCTTGTCAACATGCATTTTTGCAAATTCCAGTCTCGCTTTTTATGATTTTTTTCAGCAGTGGTGTCGTCTCCCATGAAGTCCACTTTGGCTCAAACAACGACGAATGGTGCGATCTGACACTGATGTACCTTGGCCTTGGAGTTCACCTTTAATTTCTTTGGAGGTTGTTCTGGGCTCTTTGGATACAATTCGAACGATCCGTCTCTTCAATTTGTCATCAATTTTCCTCTTGCGGCCACGTCCAGGGAGGTTGGCTACTGTCCCGTGGGTCTTGAACTTCTGAATAATATGAGCCACTGTTGTCACAGGAACTTCAGGCTGTTTAGAGATGGTCTTATAGCCTTTACCTTTAAGATGTTTGTCTATAATTTTTTTTCGGATGTCCAGGGACAATTCTCTCCTTCGCTTTCTGTTGTCCATGTTCAGTGTGGTACACACCTTTTCACCAAACAGCAGAGTGACTACTTGTCTGCCTTTAAATAGGCAGACTGACTGATTATGAGTTTGGAAACACCTGTGATGTCAATTAAAGGACACACCTGAGTTAATCATGTCACTCTGGTCAAATAGTTTTCAATCTTTTATAGAGGTACTATCATTTTTGTCCAGCCCTATTTCATTAGTTTGTTTTTTTAAATAATTATGTTAATCAACAATTCAAAAGTGATGGCTGATTTTGATTATTTGATTTTCAATAAATTTTTATTTATTGTTACTTTTGTAAGTTTCAAGTGATTTCAGTGAGAATTGTGGGTTTTTCCTTCTTTAACTGAGGGGTACCAACAATTTTGTCCACGTGTGTGTGTGTGTGTGTGTGTATGTGTATATATGTGTATATATATATATAGGTAGGTGTTTTTTTTTTTTTTTCTTTCAAGTATTTTTGTGAATATGATTCAAGGGAGTGGGGGCAAAAAAGAGTTGGGACGTAAATGCATTTATGACTGAAGAAATCTTTAAAACTACAACAAAACCAACTCATTCACAGTATTCTGTTTTACAATAAATAAGAGATAAAATATTACTTTTGCACCAGAGCATGCATCAAAACACAGCCTGTTTTTGTAGTGGAGAGAGAATAAAAAACACTATTTACAGGACTTAACTCAACTTTGTGCTGACTTTTCTGATGCATAAAAACGTGTCATGAAAATAAGGCACGACAAAACCAGTTTTCTTCAAGAAAAGGAAAAAAAACACTCTCTTACTGATGACAGAAACTTTTTTTCCACCAATACTAGTCATGTAAAATAAAAACTGCAGAAAAATAGTTGGTTCCAGCTTGTAAAAAAGATTGAATTTCCTGCTTCTTGTGTAATATGTCATGTTCAACTTTGGTGTTTGTGCTCTCCAATTTTTTAAACATCCAATTAAACCTGGTGTTTTTCAACCACTAATGAAAGCCCTACTAAATGAAAGTTTTTAAGATAACAGTATATTTAAGTCATAAAAATACATATTGATCTCAACACACTCAGCTGTGTCTATGTACAGTATGATTCTAATGTTGGTCTTGTGGTTTGAGTGTTTGAATCTGTTTACTGGTGAATACAATAATCACAAAACTTTGTCTGAATAAGTGCATATGGCAGCGTGTGTCATTAAGAGTGTGTGAACACAAGTGTGTATGTTTCTACATGAATAATGACAGGCTACGGCTCCACTGAGGGGTTTGATAATAGCCTGGGCCTTGGGCCCCGGGGGAGAGCAGGTAGACACTGCAGCCTTGACCCTGCACTCTCACATTACTGAGTGCTTCGCTCTCAGCCTAACTCCCACTCCAGACCCACCACCCCCTACTACCTTCAATCCATCATGTCATCATTACCAGATCTTCTTCCCTCTCTGAATATCTCTTACTTTCTCCACAGTCTTGTTCCACAATCTATTCCTCTAAGATTTTCAGGTATTTTTTTTCCCCTCCCCAATGGAGCAGAACTGACTTTATGACTCTCTTTTGGACTTCTAACTGTGCCCAAACCCCAACTCAAACACCTCTGCTCAAACCTACAAATCCTGCCATGTGCACACACACCAATCTTTACTGTCCCAGTCCCCACAGTCTGAGCCTCGACTCGAGTACTTGGACTTTAATGCAAGAAGCTTGGCTGTCGTCCAAGAGGAGCGAGAGGAGAGAGGTGCAGTCAGTCCACTGACTCACATCCTTCCCTTTTTGACTCTGCTCCAGCAATGATGTAATGCTCTTGGCTTTTCGCCCTCCCCTCCACCCAGTGCCTGCCTACCCCTTGATTTTGTCCCTCCCTCCTCTCCTCCTCTCACTTTTCCCTCTCTTTCCCTCCTCGACTCATCCAACATCACTGCACTAGCTCCTTACTGGGTGAAGTCACTCTGAGCACTGGGTAGACACAGCAGCTAAAAACTTTTGAACGTAACCAAAACATCCCAGGGCCAAGTTCCAGACATTTGGGAGATGGTGGTGCAGTCGCCATGGGAACGGAGGTAAACAGAGGGGGAAACAAGGGCCTCAAACAGCTTGCAGCTGCCTGGCTCTCTGAGTAAACACTACACAGGACCTGCCCCTGATTTACTGCCTTTAATCACTTGTGGGAGGAGAGTGCCATGGGGTTTGGACTGAGGAAATAATACGAATCTGATCAAATAAATCAACTGTAATGGCTTACGACACAGGCTGACTTTTATTAGTGGGCAAGAGAAGAGATGGATGCTGGGAGGGTGCTTAACTGGGGTGGATCTAACATGGGGTGTCTTCACATTAGGGTGCCCCAAGTTGAGCAAATCCATACCGAATCATAACCGAGAAATGTTTCAGAATTACAAATCAAATATGGATTTTTTTGATTATTTAGATTGTATTAGTTGAAGACAGCAAGGATTAATTGTCCCTCATATTCAACAAAAGGCTGTCAGTCATATTAACAAAGAATTAGGAAAACTTAATCAGACATCAAACATATTTTTAAAGGCTAACCTGGCATCTGTCATAGGTACCTGAACTGACTTCAGTAACAGTTGTCACATGCAGCTCTTTACACTTTTGAACAATCTTCAACCTGTCACTGTTCATATGAAATGTGGCTTTTTATTTGCATGTTTATCCCTCAACCAACTATTTCTTTTAATTATTCTACCATTTGCCTAACCTTCCCTGTCTCTTCATAATCCCAGCACATTTTTCTGCACATCTTTATTCTTCAAATGCTATTTTTTCTATCCTTCCATCCAAACATGATCCATCTTTTCCTTTCTTGTATGAAATGCATGTCCTCAGCCTCTTCTGTCTTTCATCCACCCACCTGATCCTCCATTTCCTCCCTTCCATCTACCTCCTAATACCCTCTTCCTCTACTCCATGTACCTCTGATCCCATTTTTCCTCTTCTCTGTCCACCTCTGATCCCCCGTTTTCCACACTTCCCCGCGTTGTGATTCCTGTGCTCCCCAGAGTTGTGCAGCATGTCCCTGTGTGTGAGTTGCTTGTGCAGGAGTCTGCATGTGTGGTGGCCCCGGGGCAGGGATGACACAGACCCGCTGGAATGAGAGGGAACAGATTCTGGGCGTTCCTCGACAAACGCACTATTAAACCCATTGCAGTACACAATGAGCTCATCTTAATTCAGGTCAGATGTACATCCTGCTCTCTCTCTTTCTTTCCTTTTCTCTCTTTTTATTTTGCAATTGATTACTATATGTACATTCGAATGTGTCTACATTAAAACAATAGTTTATGCTCAGAAATCCCATCTTTGACTGTGTCAAGAAACATTTGTCAAACCGGAGCATTGTATAGAGGTCCTACATTCCCTCAGGGTGTACATCCCTACTTATCACAACTTTAGTGAACGTGATCTAATCATAAACAATAATGAAATATGTTTATTTTAAATTCTGAAGTCTATGAGGTCAAATTTTATTGAAGGAAAAAACCTTTTCGCTCTTACAGTTGCACTGTGCATAAATAAATACCTACCATTTTATTATATACAGATGATGATTTTTTTTTTGTCCGTTCTATGAAATTGTGACATGCAAAAAATATGTGTATCAAAATCATAAAATCTGTGTTTTAGCATGAACATTCACTTGGACTCCAGAAATGCTCATTAAGAACAACTGAGTGAATGAAAATACCATCTATGAGTCAGAGAATGCATGGCTTGAATTAGACGTCAACATCTGACTATCAGTTTTACAGATTTTAGAAGATGCAAGCAATATCAAGAAACTGTAACTAACTATGCTCGTGGATTGGAGAGAAAATCCCAATCTCTACTAATGAAAAGAAATGTTTTTTGAATATTTGTTTCAATAACAAAGACACATCACAAACCTACGTCAAACTGTTTAAGAGCCAGTCCTAAATAATCGGTTGCTTATCTCCAAATATCTTTGCCAAAAACAGGACGTTCATATTACACTATATATGCTGCTCTACACTTTGCATGAAACCCTGGTGTTCAGAAGACACGAGGACCAAAAATCTATTTGTGCTACTTCCCTTAAAGGCATAAACAAAGACCACAAGTAGCTGGGCGCCCGAGGTGTGAAAACGAGTGTGCGTTTAAAGCAGCATGAGAAATGAAACCACAAATAGACTTCCTTCAAGCTCTGCAAGATGATATGGCACTGCATGCTATGTGCCTTTGGTAGAACATCACTAACAGTTCCAATATATAGATTAATCTTCCCTCTATAAAGTGAGAAAACGCCATGCACACAAGTGGAAAACCATGAATAAGTGTGGCACACTGCTTTTATGAAGTTTTGGGTGCAACATTGGAGAATAAACTTAATGTATGCATATTCTATTTTGAAATAGGCGTGAAAATTGAAAAAAGGCGTGTTGGTTTTGCTGTCACAAACCAAAATTGCAGACATCAATTGTGAGTGGTTTTGAGGATGGCACTTCACAGAGTTCACAGAGAGATGGTAAATGATACATAGCTTGCACTTATTTTACACATTTTAACCATACAAACTTTTTAAAACACATGAAAGAGGAAAAGGATTGTCTGCTGTTAAGAGGAGCTTGGGGGTTCAGTGTTTTGCCAAAGGATCATATCATATAGCTGACTGCAAACTTCTTAAAATTTCTATGAATAACTTATATAAGCAATTAAATCATTATCAATTTTTTTAACACAGGCATTGAGGGATGAGCATTTAAATATAGCATTATCATAAATTGGTACAGATATTTCAGTGCATCTGGAATAATCGTATTAGCCGTACCATGTAATGGAAAAATAGAAAATCGCCAAAAAGGAACAAAAAAAAGTATTCTTTGTGCCCACACCCATCTATCCACACAGCTCCCCTTACAAGTCAAAAGGTTGAGGTTTCCACAAAATGTTATATCTTACATGGTTTACTGGTACTGTCCAACACATTTATCTCTGACATAACTCAGCGCAATGTGTTTATAATCAGAAAGTAGTGCGCATTCAGAAAATTTGGACAGCACTTCCCTTTGTATGATAATGATAGCCGTGACATTAAGATCTGCTGGCTGTTTCTTATGCCTGGTTTTAACACTGGTTTGTGTCAGTGCAGTTCCCCGAAGACCTCGTTTGAGGACTGAGAGCAGAGGGAGGGAGAGAAAAAGACGACGAGAGAGGTCCTCAGGTTTCACAGCTGCAGGCCCAGCTCAATCCTAAAGTAAATGGACTTGAGGAAAGCCAATCCTAATTGATTCCAAGCCTCAAAGCTCTTTAGTAAACATTGTGGAGCAATGAAAATGACTTGTTTTCCTAATTCACTGGATGCTCATGCTGTGCACCAGAGAAACAAAATGAGGAAGCAGATGGAAGCAAGATCAAACTGATTTTGTTTGTCTCATTCAGGGAGATATTCAGAGCAGAGCTCCATAAAGTTGGTCAAGATTAAAAGATTTACAGACATACACACACGCACACTTTACTATTATTGACTGGGATAACTGCTCCTTAATTGTTTTTTAGGTTATTAAGATTGACATTAAACACAAACATCGGCAGAGCAGGAACTAATGCTTCTAGTTTTACATGAAAGACTTTTGTTCAAAGACACAGTAAAACAACACATACTAAAGAGTTCAATTTTATGGGCTTGGCAGGATAACAGGGCAATTAAAACATGTGTCATAGGGAATCACTAATCTGACCTTAAGCAGCCCCCCCTAAATTTCTTTCAGGACAGCGCACAGCTTGCCTGTGAAGTGACCAGCATGTTGTCTTTATAGGAAGTTCCTGTGGAGAGACCCTGTGCACAGAGACTTTGGTTGGTTCTGATGGCTTCCTGTGGAAGCACTGCCTGTCAGCGGAGAAGTTTCCTCAGTCCATTTTCCCGCTGATGTGAACATTTCCAGCTCAGTTTTCTCTCATGTGAATCTACTCTTCCTTTTCACGTGTCAGGATTCAACCATCCTTGTAAACAAGTAATGCTTCTGCAGTTTCAACACATGGGCTGTGAGCTGAAGTGGTGAGCCTCTGCTTTAGTAAAACCAAGGACCTCATAATGACAGGTAAACTCAGGTGAAGCAGGCTCTGCAAAGTCTCTGTTACTGGCAGTGATTGCTGCTTCTCCTAAGGGGTGAAATTCCATCCCTGTGGTTGACAATGAGCCTGACGAGGTGTCAGTCAGGCTTAGTGATGGGCCTCCCATCCAATATTCACCAGCTCCTCAAGCTGTAAATCTACACAGGACAACCTCAACACAGGGCAAACCCAGCACCAATCCACCTCAGTGTTCACACACCACAGGCATAGTTTACAGTGACAAAGCCTCGGCACATGTTTGAACCATGGTTCAAAAGCCACAAGGGCCAATTCAGGTCATAGAACAAAAAAATACTTTTAAATTCATAACATGCTACACAGGTTTCTGTTGATAATAGTCTCTACCTGCAAAGGAGAAATAGAGCTGTAAGGTGGCTGACACTCCTATACACTGAATATAACTATCTTAGAGCATTAAATGCTAATCTGTTTTAAAAGCAGTAACAGCTGGGGCTTCAACAATGATCTCATATAGTCCCGTGGGACCCTCTTTGCTATGTTCTACTAGGGGACAATACTAAATGAACAGCAAAACATGAACTTCCAGCCTCATATATTCTTCTCCAGATGTAACTAAACACTGACATTACCTCAGAGACCATAGAGGAATGACAGCCAGCGAGGACACAAAAGGACTAGGCTGAGCCTAAGGCTGTCACTATAACAGGGGCACACTTCAGGTGAGAGGATACAATCTGCCGCTTGTCAGATCATTTCTGGTCTGTCAGCAATTCTCAGAAATGGCTCTACCACATGATAACGAAACAACAATTTACATACACAAAAGTAATGAAACAAAAAGCTGCAACTGTTTTGTTATTTTTCTGTTGCAAGTCAGGTAAACTTTCAGCCTTTCTATCTGTTACTAAACTTTGCAGATGCATCACTTGATATTTTTGGCACTCACCCTATCTGTCTATTTGTAGATGGAGCCTGAGTGATGACAGAGCTGGACTGAGGAGAGGGCAGGGCCTGCTGGATCACTATGCTGGTATCATGACTGGCCATCCGTGAGAGAGACTGCTGGTGCTGGCCTTGGCCTGCTTGGCCGTGAAGTGAGATATTCTGCAAAGAGGAATTGAGAAGAGCAAGCAGAGAACGCAAGCTTAGGAACCTGTAAAGAATGTCTCAATCTCTTCATCAAGTTGAGTTTACATTACACCTGTTTGGTTTTCAGTTCTTGTTTAGCCAGCTTCAATGCGTAATGAAGACTTATGTACACTGTCATCGACATGCTTTTTTGTCTTGCACTAGGGACATATTGACAGTCTAATGAAGACCAGGTTCCCTTGGAAGCTCTTCTGGATGTGTCATGAGTAATGACTCCATAAATTCTTAAATAACTCTGTTACGCATGTAACGATGATGTATATTTCCAAAGAAGATTTTTTTTTCTCTTTATAATTTTATAGTTTTATGATTGCAATTAAAATAAGGAGGATCAAACTTCCATAATGTCCATATTCAACCCAAATACAGTGGCATAAAACTAACAGCTAGTCAAAATCATTGTCATTGGCTCAAACAAGGGGAAACTGATCAAACATACAAATAATATAACATTTTACCACTACTCCTGCTGTAGTGCTGTGTGCTAGATAAATATTTTTCATTAATACCATTTCCCGTTTTCTGGACATTTCTTTTTTTTTTGCTGCTGTTCATTTCTGCTCATTGTGCGTTACACCCCCACACTGTCTTGCTCTGACTCGCCTGATGATGACTTAGCAGAGCCTCCCATCATAAACCACACAGCCCGAGCAGGCTAGACATGGCTGACCTGAGCGCAGAAAAGCTCCAGACCCAAACCACCCAGACAACAGCTTAGCTGCAGCATGCACTTCACCTCTTCCCAGACGTTAGATAAGCAGTCTGTCTTGTGGTGATTTGACTAGTACCCACGATTCAAGTGACAGTGCCTCAGGGCAGATCTATAATGCATAAATAATTACGTTCTTTGACAAATGTCAAATCTGTGGGGCTTTGCTCTCTCGCAAGACTGTCTGGCCAATCTGCCTGGTTTTGCTGTTGCAGCCAAAAAGTTGTCTCAGGGGTCTGGTGTTATTTCTGGGAGGAAATATGATTCCCTCCTGAAGAGATGGCTGTCGAGCTGTTTGAAGTTACAGGTGAAAAATGTGATCTCTGTTCTCTTCATCTGTGGTGGGTGACAAATCGCCATCTTTATAAACCTGTCCGTTACTGTTGACAAGACCAATGGGGATCATGGAATTTGGCATCTGAGGCACATGAAAGGGTAAATGTGCTACACAAGTGCATGAAAGGGAGAAAAAATTATAGCAGAAATATTGTGAGTATATAATTACATGTGGTTATTGGGTGTTTTTTAACAACTGAACAAAGTGCGGTTAAGTGACGTATGTGTGTGTCTAATCGATTTAGACTTCCTTATCACTTCATGGTGTGAGGGTGTGGAAGCACTGATGATCATCCAAGATAAAGGTTTATAACCATTTCACATAACCTCAGTGGATGGATGTGGTTTTGGGTTTAACTGTTGGTTTGTTTTGTTTTTTTTAGCCGGTGGTTTCATCTTTTACTC
This sequence comes from Hirundichthys speculiger, assembly GCA_018398805.1. Classification (NCBI taxonomy): domain Eukaryota; kingdom Metazoa; phylum Chordata; class Actinopteri; order Beloniformes; family Exocoetidae; genus Hirundichthys; species Hirundichthys speculiger. The sequence goes on from JAGFBZ010001926.1 coordinate 1,245,644, forward strand.
TTCAGTACCTGTTTACTGTCCTCCTCTTCTTGGGCTTTGCAAAATTCTTGCTCAATGGAGCAGTCCAGTTCATTAAATAATCCCACCTCCTCACAGTTCTTCAAGAAACGTGTAGGTGTGGGCGTCTGGTCTGAAAACCACAGAAAGTTTTACCTTTAAAATAATCCACAGTCAATACAATTTATTTTGTCCATATCAGTGTTTACAGCTAAAGTGAAAGAAACAGAGCAGCACTGCAAAAACATGGACCTTATCACATTATATTAAGACTATTTTAGTACCAAATTTGTATCTGCAGGTCAAAACTGCAGCATACAATAAGCATAATGAAAACAAAACTAAACAAAACAAAAATAACTTAAAAACATTATACATGGCCACAAAAACATTAGATCATATAGACAGAGAAGAAATCTGCACGTTCATAAAACTATTTGTATGAATCTTGATGTTGATAAATGAATAAATTGAATACCCCAATTGACTGGATAAAATCAAATTTCTGATTTTTTTTTTTTGTTTGTTTATCTGTGAGGATACCCCAGTTAAGTTAGCAAGATAATGGAGACTAAAGAATAACAGAACGCATAACAGTGTCTACAATTATGATTTTCAAAAAGGCATTACTTTCATTTAGTAAGAGGGAGATTCTCCCTTGGCAATCTCATTTTAGCTGACAAAGTACAGATCCTACCTACTGAGGGGTGGTCTCATTTGTTGCTCTCAGTCAAGCTGCAGCATTCGACTCGACGTTGTTGGGGGTGCACACATATCAGATTTCAGACAGTTTTAGGTGAATTTAGGATCACGATTGTTTCACAAGGTTGAAAGAATACTTCTTGGTTTGTTTATCAATTCTGGCTGGACTGACTCAAACTTTCTACGTGGTATGTGTACCTAAAGTACACTTTACCTTGAGTGGACCTCTTCAATTTGGGAAAATGAGAATATGACTGAAAGTTCTATGAAAAAATATTGAAATATATAGGCTATTTGAAACCGAGGATATGAATAAGTATAAAGCGAGGAAAGGAACAGATGAACTTTAGGTCACTTATTACACGTTGAAGCGACACCCAGGAGTTTAATTCATGTTAAGATATCAGTTTGTTGGAGTTCATAAGAAGGAATATTTGACTATTTTTAGTAGTATTATCTAGCTCTCTCTTATCCTATTGGCAGAAAACGACCCAAAATAACTTTGGACTCCCATCTTTGTCCTCTCTTGTGATATCTGCATATTGCTTTACAGCACCACATCAGCAGAAATGAAACTGGCTCACAGAGCAACAGTGGGCACCATGGCAGAGGTGACTAAGAAAGTAATGAAGGAAGAAGCAATGGAGACTATGTGAGAGTAGAAACGGACCAAACAAGAGTAAATTTTAGTCAACGAGTTAAAAGGGATCCTCTGAGCTAAAAGCTGCTTTCAAGAATAAACACATTTAACATGTTTACATGTACGGCTGAGCTGTGTAACTTACGGACAGCAACCACTGATGATTTTGTTCTAAATTCAGCAACGAAATCAGAGAACTGGTAAGGGTTGCAACAGAAACAGCAGGTGATAGAGACACCTGGCCCAGAAAATCTGATCCTGCTGTCCGCTCAGAGTAAATAATAAAGAGGACACAATCTAGTTTGGCTGCAGTGGTTCACTCTAGAAGCAAAACAATGGAGAGTGAGACAGGGTCACTCCTAGGGATGAAGGTGTGGATCGGCCTTGGATTGACACTTGGCTCCAGATTAATGACAAGATCCCCTTCCTTATATCTCCTAGTTCCTTCATACTGTAGAGGAATGCCACCTCAAATGATGGTAAATTCAAATCAAACAAAAGAGAGGAGAATTCCAGCACAACATACTGATTTGTCTAGTCGCATGTGAGCATCTCTGTATTCTGCTCAAGTGTGCACAAGTGAGATGTACTAGACAGAGCTGCAAGTCATGTGATTTACATTGCGGCTTGTACATGACATACCAAAAGAGTTTTAATGACAGACAAGTGTCTGTGCATGAGTCACCTTGGCACACATCTGCAGACAAACCTGCACCACTCAAGTAGCGAATGAGTCTGCATTGATGCAGCCATTACTCACCTGATAACATGTTGTCATTCTTTATGGAGGGGAACTTAAGCGTCATCTCATGTTTGTGTCGATGTATCATCAGATGGTCCTCCGTGGGGAATCGCTGTTCAAATTATAAGAATAGAATTTGCATAAGAGTTGTAAGTGCAAGGAGAAAAATGTGCTTTTAAAACTAATAGGAAAACTGGTCGATACCTCAGGATGATAAAGTTACACAAAATAACATTCACTGGTATTCTCCTGTTTTGTTTTGTTTTGCCTTTGTAAAGTTTTACTCCCTGCTTCATTATCTACATTTTGGATTTCACACTCTCACCTGAGAACAGCCAGGAGCGTTGCATACGAAAGGCCTTTCCTGGTCTGAGTTCATCACTATAGCCAGCGTCTCATAAAACTACAAGGAAAGAAAAAGAAGAAAGCAGGGTGAGGAACTGAATGACTTGAGCTTCCTTGCCAGCACCAAAAAGGAAAAGTAAACCGCTTGTGTCATCACAAATATCCACGGCACCTGCACCAGTGAGATCCAGTAAAATGACATTAACACAAAGGTTGTGGAAACGCATCATTCAGTAACCTCAGAAAAAGTTTCCAATGCATTAAAACATCTAACTAGTGCAGCACACTTTAAAAAAAAGACAGTTATATAGATATAAAACTATTATGTAATAAACCTTACAACACAAATAATATATTGGTTTGTAATATATTGCCATAGTTTCTGCTAAACCCATAAAACATAGTTTTTGTTGCCCGCGCTGAGTGTTGGGACAACTATAATAGCATTCAGCTTAGATTTGGGTGCAAAGAACGACATGATAAACTATGTTTGAAAATTAAAAGGGATCACTGAATATTTATTCAGCCGGTACAGATATTTGATTGATATCAAGAAGAGAAAGCATTGCCAAAGCTGCTGTCTATAATCAAAGAGTGAAGTCTATTTTGCTTTAGAAGAACGTCTTTAAAAACAAGCGCTTATTATTGTTAAATGTGCACTTCAGGAGTAATTGCTCTGTACAGAGCAATAGTTTTCCGTCAAGCCAAATGTAAACGGCTTCAGCTGTCATTTTAGCTTTAATAAGTAAAAAAGGGAACAAATAATCATAGAACGGAAGAGCCCCTTTAGCTGTGCCCTACTGAAAAAATAAATCTAATCGAATGAAAGAGTAATGAAAATGAACAGCTTAAACATTATCTACACATATCTATAATCTAAACATTATACATGTTTAGACTACCTGGCCTCCTAACTTGCTTCCAAAAACTAAATCATAACCTGAAATATCCAAAAATGCATTCAACGTTACAATTGTCCAAAGTCTAGACCACAATTTTGGAAAGACACAGTATCAGATAGATCCAGTTTGTTTCTAAGCCAAATATGATAAAGACATTAAAATTAATTTATAGACATTGGTGTCCATTTAAATCATTTACTGCATTTGATGTATTCAACACACCTCACTATTTGGATGTTTAAACTGTTTTAAAATAGCTTCTGTTATTGTTCCAAAACTACTAAGCTTTCTTTTTAGCACTATTTATTTTTAGTCTTCGAAGGAAACACTAGGAGAATATAAAAAGCGAAAAACTTTCTAACGTTCCAACTTTTCTATTATTGACAGCTCTATGTAAACTGACAAAAGCTTGTGGGGAAGGTTCAAAATTTATATTTTGCTTAATTTAGTCCATGCTTCCTTGATTTAAATCTTTATTTTAATAGTTCAATGTTGCACTTATCTATTTATTCAAGTAATTCTTGCTAGAATGTTTGAGTTTAGACTATTTTAAAAAAAGATGCAAGTTTACTTTACTTATTTAAATTAGAAAAAATATTTCCATCATGCTGCACATAATGAAGCATCATTTGAATATTCTTTTCACTTTATATAAGCATAATTGGGTGAGAGTATATTTCAGATTTTAAGATTCTAGGACAGTGCAGCATGACAGCGTTACATGCCAGCACGACAGATGCATGCTCAGCCAGATGCTGTACCAGATGTTAGGACAGTATTATTGTTAATCCACACTCAGGAGCAGCAACTGGGCAGAAACCAAGGAGCATTTTCAGCTTTTAACCAGCAATACATTCATGGCAAGAGGTAGACCTTTCAGAATTGAACATACACATAGAGATGGTACAGCTGGCCTGCATGAGAAGCATACAAAACTGCACTTAGTGATGAGAAGCTCATTTTGCACTTTAATACATAAAATAAGCCATTTGAGTGTTGTTTGATTTGTACAATTACTCATACTTCTGCGGCTCTGCTGAAACACGACAAAATAAAAGCGAAACCAAGAACTTTGAGAATAAATGAGAAACAGAATGTAAAGCAACATCAATTATTTTGTTGCTTTCTTTTATCTTCCTAGTGTAAAAAAAAATTAATTCTTAAAATGTGAAAAAAAAAACGTGGCTGATAATTTAATCATTTCTTTTTTTATGGGTGCTCTTGGTGATTATTAAAATAGCTACAGTATTTACATCACTGATATCGCACCATATATAACTCATTTATCACACCCTTAGAAGATACATGCTCATCACTTCTTTTTTCCATTTTAACCCACTACCATCAACTGACAAGAGCGACAGTCCATTTCTATTCCAAATGCATCAAATTTCAAGTGCTGAACATAAATATCCTTACACACTCTGTACATGCTTGTTTTTTCATAGGTGCAGACTATTTCCTCAAGCACAGTCAAAACACTCTAATATTGTGTTATACTAAGCAGCGGTGTTTTCCTAACAAACTGTGCTTCATAACGAAGCCTGCAGAACAGGGTCTGGACAGGGTCTCTCTGTCACGGAGCATGGAGCCCTGGTCTCTCTTTCTGTCACCAGTTCACGCAGCCTCCTCTACAGGGCCCCTAAAAAACTCACCTGGTCTCCTCTGACACAACAAACATGACCAACACCGCTGATCCGCTGATCCTAACCCTCGATGCAAACTAAACACAGAGTGACAGCAAGTACAACCAGTGCCAGCAGACATATCATTCATTATTCATACGCTAAATCAACATTTACTGCTGTGTTTTGAATCTCAGATGTTTAACTTTCAGCTATTTGCACAGCTCTTGTTGCCACAGTGGTTTTTTGCAGTTTCTTTATGGGAAATTCAAATCACTTTATCAATTCTTAGACTAGACGTGAACAGAGTGTGAGTGGAAGTATGAGAAAACATCTTCCATGGCTATTATAACTGATGCAAAAAATACACTTTTGCCTTCCTGTTCCCATTTCTAAAATGGGATTTGATCATTTCAGCACATTTAGAAGGAAATTCAAATCACATGATACGTAAAACTTTCAACCATTAATTTTTATAAATGCCTCTGTGAATCATTCAATAGCTTTTACACTTCAAATTATGAGTACTCAACGCCCTTTCCTTGGACATGGCGCTTGGCTCACATCTAATATAGATGTTTTAGTTTAGCGGAGGAAATTTGGTTACACTCTACATTAACCATATCCTGATGTGAGCGAGGGGAAGGATTAGGGTCCGGCATTCGATTTCAAGAGGAACTGGGGAAGAATTCTCCAGGTAGATCGTACATTAGAATTTAAACAATATGGTGAGGAAAAGAGGGGTTGAGGTGCAAAGGCATATGGGGTTAAAGCAAGCACAAACATGCAGAGCAATTCAAATCTCTGGTTTCTCATAACGTCGGCTTTTGACAGCACAAGTTCAAGGCAGGATTAGCGCAATCCCTTAGGCAGGGAACTAGGCCCTCTCAGACAATGTTGTGCCCTGAACTTCTGCTCTTGAGCCAAATGTGTGAAAAAAAGACTGCTGTGCTGTAAACCCCAGTGGCTTTCAATTAACTGTCTCTCCCACACCATGTAAACTCAGAACAAATAAAAAAATGCCACTCAAGAGGCTACAATGGCACTAAAACCAGGCACTTTACTCTTACTAAACCCATCACAAGCTTTAAGATATGGCACGGACAGATGAAATATTCCCAGCACTAAAAGAAAAAAAGAAAAAAGCAACGAGAAAGTGGCTAATTGTTGACTGGACTGCATGACTGATGTTAAAAATCCTGCCATTTTTAACCCCATTCTTACATTAGCACAGTCACTATCAAAGGAACTCTGGGGACATGAAACAAGCATCAACAAATAAACTCAACGCGGGTCAAGTTTCCTTTTGCAATCAGCCACTGGACTGCAATCAAGCATGTGTAAAATATGGAAAGAATCTGCACTAAGGTCTCTAAATAACACAGGTCATTCAGTAATTTAATACAGACTTTATGCAGTGATTTTACAGTCTTTGTTATTCTTCAGTTATTTGTAGGAATTATCAATTGTAGGTGTGTGAATTATTCACTTCAGTAGTAATCACTTAATTTCATTACAAGTTGCTTCAAATTAAAAGTGTGTTTATTATAACTGGTTTAATTATTTGAGGGGAAATTTTAAAGCCATGTTATCTACCTTCTCTACCTACTCTCAAGAGATAACTGAAAACTTTTTTTGTTTGTTTTACTTCTTGCAACAAAGTTTTTCTGACTTTTTATTTTCAAAAACCCCTGTGTTTAGGCCCATACAGAAGAACTAAGCAGTAACAACAGGCTTCTTTAATGCCTGTTATAAAACACAAATCTGTCTGGTTAAAAGATCAGAAGAACTCAAATGCAACCTGGAAGCTTCTTTCATAATCAGCCTTATTTTCATGTGTTATCAACACAGCAAATTCAACAGGGAAACAATAAAGCCCGGAGCCTACACAGTAATTTGAAACCGTGTATGAGAGAAGAGTGGTTATTGACAGTGCTGTCACATAAACAAAATGACAGCAGCCGAGGAGCAATCAAATAATTAAAGCGTGTTTCTTTTTTTTTCCAGGAGCCTCGTCAGCACAACCGTGCTGAAAGTATAACCCCAACATCTCACCGCTTAATCAAACAGGCCTATCGACTTGCCTGCAGAATGACGTAATGTTGATCACATTTCTGCTCAAAAGGGAAAAAAAAAAGAGGGACGTAAATTTCTCAGAAAAAGAGTGATCGACTGGTTCTTGAAAGCAGCGGGCTGTCGTTTTCCACAGCAGCATCGGTGAACCGCAGCACCCGGCTCCGCTCATCCCTGGATGGGACAGGCGTGACAACGATGCAGGGACCCAGACATTTTGAAAGACATGTCAAACTGGTGTGAAACGCCGTAAAAAAAAAAAAAAAAAAAAAAAAAAAATCGTCATTTGCATTCAACCACTCCGAGGTCCACGGCGGTCTGAGGTGAATTCCTGCAGACTCGTCTCCGCTACCTGACAGACCGAGCTGCAGCAACACTTGACTCCGCTTCCAACTTCAACAACAGTCAACAGATAGGCCGGCACATGGACCCGCTCACCTAACTCACACGAGGCTCTAGCTCTTTTAACTGCACGCTTCAATTACTTAGGATCGAGACGGGAAAAAAAAAAAGATAACATCCTCACCAAGAATGCTGAGGCGACCAACAAACAAAAAAAAAAAGCTGTTGCATGAGGAAAGGAGCAGAAAAAAAGTCACAAGAATCGCTTTTAACAAAGACAACAAACCTGCAGAGGATCGTGCACGGTCCCCTGCATGATGGCAAGGCTTTCGACTTACCAAACAAGTGTAGGAAATGTGAAGCAGTCTCTCAGAAGAAACCACGTTGGACTGAGAAAAGATTACAATACGATCTATTTAGAGAAGCATAACGTCACCCCCGGGTGACGTCACGTGGGATTCCTGAACTTCTAAATCATTGCGGTCCGCTTGTAGGCGGCGCGAGCAGGGCGGAGGTTTGCAAAAAAGCACGCCCAGAAGCATGGGTGGACACCGTCGGTCCTCGGGTGGGTGTGGTGGTGCAACAAAGCCGGACGACCGCTGTTCAACAGCTGGACGAGCTAATGAAAGCATCCCAGTCAGCAGTCCAAACAGTCCGGAGTGGCATCACTTAACTTTGCATGGGCCCAGATGTTTCAATCACATAGTCCATCACTTCAAATATAATAAATAAAGCTTCACAAAAACTTAAAGCAACCTAATAGAAGTATTACAATAGACAGCGTGATCCCACGCTACAAATAAAATAGAAATTCTGTGAGGGGGGGGTCAAAGAGAAACTTATTAGTGACATGAAATGTGAAGCATTGTAAGGCTGAAATGCAACATGGTTTAGAAAGTGGTAACCAAAAAGTACACAAATTAGTTCAGTATAATAAGAAACATGTTCACATGAACTTGAAAAATTAAAGTAGACAATGACAGTGGGAGCCTTGAGGACAGATTTCACAAGTATTCATAGATCTTATTCAACTTTTAGATACTCTGAAGTTCTACCCACATACTAATCAAGCCTTACCAACAATTTTCAGACATTCAAGAATATTTTTTCTCCAATTAGCCTGTTTTTAATTTAATAAACTCAAGATCTTTTACAAAAAAAAAAAAAATCCATGACCCGGCAGACCTCACATGTACAGTCAATAGTTTGATTTACAAAAGATGCGAATCTGCAAACACATAATGTTCAACAGCATCTTTTCTGAAATGTGTGCCCTTGCACCAGCACATTAGAGGAGATTTAAACAGCTTCAGAAACAGCGACACTTTTCTGTTAGAGCACTTCGTGACCCACTGGTGCCAACTGGCTGTGATTTCTTGGGACACAGACACTACTGGTAGTGAGTCCATCCTCGACTCAAGGGATTAATGACTCCTCACACATTGAGAAATGTTTACCACTCGCCTGCGACCACTCCACCAGACACTCTAAGAGCTCTGTCACCGAAACAATAAGGCAGTCTGAAAGGCACTCATAACTCAGAGCCTCTCCGCCTCTGTCTTTTAACCAGAGCTTTAATCAACATTTATGACATCCTTTTGTCTTTTTATTGCCAATATATTTCCCAACCAATCCAAACATTATGCTTCCAGAGGAGCAGAGTGTTAAGGCTGGAAAAGAGCTGATACAGTGTGGGTCAGTGACCCACACTAAAGCAGATTTGATCTATATTATACTAAACCTTTTATGATTATGCCTTGGTCTTATGCTTTTGGGTAAGATCACCTTGGGAAAGATGAGAACCAGTGACGCTTTGTTACAGCAGGTGCACAAGGTGAAAGAGGTGAAATAACAACAGTATCATGCAGACTGTCAATATTTAAAAGAAAAAATAAATACAAAGCATCTTCCACAACATGTTGAACAAAAGTCAAATATGCTCATGCAACACAAACACATTTAGTTACTTCTGCTGTTTCTGTTTCAAACATAGATTTTTACTTATCCACAATTCAGTTTCATGAACATTTGGGTGCAGAGACCTATGATCCATAAATGAATACCACTATAGATGATCAGCAGATCTTTGGCAAATTGTGTTTCCAGCTTTAAAAAAACATTACATTATCTCTAGTGATAAACTAGAGGTACATCTGTTAGGAGCTATCAAACACAGTGACTAAACATGCTGCTCGTTTTCCCAGAAAAGGGTTTAAATCACTGTAGACAAACCATCTTTATCTAATGAAACTCTTCAGACCACACATGCTATGATTATTACGGTAGAAAGGAACATATTGGTAAGATTAGACCTCTGCCACATTACATGCTATGCTTCAGTGTTCCATGGTGAAGCAAAGTCATCTGGTTTTTAAGTTTCATGGGTAATTAGTCATCTGTTGCAAGTAAACTGAAATTCACCGGTATCTAAAACAAAAAAACAAACAACCAAAAACATACTACAGTTTAGAGGTGCTACCCTTCTCCCACAGTATTTGACGTCCTTTTTGGAAGCTTTTAAGCAATGATTTCAATTTAAAAACAGCTTCTTTTTTTTCTTTTTTTTTTTTTTTTTGGGGGGGAAATGGAACAGGCAGAGAGGTTGCTGTCCAAAGTGTTAGATGTTCAGTGGTTAACAATCGGGAACAACTGTGAAAACTGCACAAAATGTAAAATTTACACTTTGACGCCAAAGTGTGAGAAGTCAAAAAAAAAAAAGCATTAATGATTTATAATGTGTATTTAATCTTTTTGTAACCCTCCACACCTTGGTCTACACTGATCTAAAAATCCTTCTCCACAAAACAGTTGTGCAGTTTTAAAATTCAAGGTTGTTGTTGCTTTTTTGGTGGGAGTTAAACTTTAACCTATACACAAAGAACTCTGTATATGCAGTTGTTTATATGATAAAGTACAGCACCCTTTGTGCTTCCAACTTATTGTAAATGTAAGCCCCCAGATCAAGGATTTAAAAAAAAAAAGAAAAAAAAAAAAAAAACAAAGTCAACTGACTGAAGATATGACTGGAGAGACAACTCACACTACCAAACTTTGTGAAAATGAAAGCCTCAACAAAATATATTTGCTGTAAGTTTACCAGCAGATAACCTCGGTGACATTTTCACACTCAAACACTCAACCCCATCACACTTACATTAGGGGGCTGGTAAATGGTGCTGCCAGTGTGATGGTTCTTTAGATTTATAATAGAGCAGACAGGTGTGCTCCATCACCCCTGTGACATCTGAACCAGGCTTCTGTACGTGCCCACTAAAACACTTGGAAATATTCAGAAATGTTTTCTGGGTGAGCTTTAAAAGGTCTCATAAAAGCAGCCAACTTTATGCCTTTATTATGACAACATAATATAGATTATAATTTCATTAATTTGTTGATCTGTGTTGCCACTGAGTTATTTATTCTTTCATAATTCATACTAGTCTGCGGAGCTGTCTATTTTATGATAAAATATATAGTAATTAATAAATATTTTGATGATTTGAGACTGAAATAAATTGACCAGGGACAGATTCCCATAAAATTTTAATTCAGTAGGTTAAAATAAATCTCTGCTGTGAGTGTAACCGAAGAATGCAAATATTCATTCAGATGTCTTTCCTGACTGTAATTTGAGGTGGTGAGGAAATTATCCATCTCATTAGCTTGAAGTTGGTGGGTAGTTTACAGAAAGAAAAGAGGTTTTGCTGCTTTCCAGCTGCATTTAAATGTGACATTGCCTTCATGTGTTTCCACTATGAGGTTAAGCTGTTCAGTAAATCTCAGACACATGTGTTACCTCATCTACATTTATGGGCCGTAACAAATTGAAGAGTTGTGATGAGTTGAAGCTGTACCCATCAAGAGAAATCATCATTAAATGCTAACGCTAATATTTTTCCTTCTTTACGGAGAGACAGTCTGTGATGTAATGATTTCAAATGGGTATCCCACAGTGTTGTCAGGAATTAATGGAAAACAGTTTTGCTGTCACCGTGGTAGCTGTTCTGAAAATAGGATAGGTCCAGTTGTGATATCATTGTGTCAGTAAACGCAAAGCAAAAAGAAAAAGAAAAAAAACTGAATGGGCCAATTAACACAGGTTTTTTTAGAAAGGTGTCAGTTTTTAAATACGATGCTGTAACTAGAAATTAGAGTTAAAGGGGCTATAATAGAAGAAAACACATTTTAGGCCATGAGAGAATTTATTTGGGTGTGTAAAGTGTCTGTTAACATAAAACGCCAGAAAAAACAAAGCCTTGGCTCTTTTTTAGAGGCCACCTCGGTCTAAAAATGTATCATTAAGCAAATAATTTCATGTGTGCCAAAACTGCGAGTTACGTTGCATTTACTGTACCTCAAAATCTGGAGATCAAAACTCTTTTGCCCTTTCTTCTTTGGTTTTATTTCAATAGCAAATTCTTATCAAGTTATATCATTTCACTTAAGGAAGAAATTAGTCAATAATGCTCTACACGGTACTTTGTTTTATTCTGCCTGGCATTTTAAGTTTTTTCCAGTCAGAAGTTGAAAAATCTGAGTCCCTGTTTGTTAATGAATGGCAGTGTGAATCCTAGTGATAGGTACAGTATGCTCTTTAATTAAGCAGTAACTGTTGCTACTTCAAATGTTACTGAGTCTAATTTGTGTCAAAAATATGTTTGCATGGAAGTGCAATGCTGCAGGAAGGATTTCAAATAAGGCCAGATCCTGCACAAGAGAGGGGTGTAATAGAATCAAGTCGCTCAGCCCTCTACCTGCAACTGCTGCTATGAAAAGCTGTGAAGACATTGTTGAAAGGTAAGTGGCTATTAGTTTTGTGGTATGACCAAAGCAATGTCTCACTGTCTTTTTTTTTTTTTCAATTAAAACTAGAGTTTCAATTTCAATTAATTTGTCTTAACTTGTGAAAAACAAGTGTACAATATTTCTTCTTTTAGGCTTGACACATAAGCTGCAGTTGAAAACAATGTGTGAAAATGTATTCTATATATAAGTAAACTACATAAATATATTATTTTTAGTTTGTTTCCAAACAACTATAGAAATAAAAATGATCAAGGAAGTTTAATTGACAACAAATGATTTATTGAAATACTAATTCACCCTATGCATGCAACAATAATTGTTTTTAATGTTTGAGACAGGTCAGGGTTACCTTTAAATCTTTAAGGAATCACTAAAGTAAAGAACAAATATGAGTTGCATTTATCCACTGACGAACACTGCCACACTGTGGTGAGAAGATTACTCTGAACTACTTCTTGATGCAGTGTGAGATCCATTTCACAATTGCCTGATATTAGGTGAAAACTTCTGATATATTGCAGCCATATTTATAAAGAATTCAAATCAAACACATTTTTGAGTTTGTGATAGCAGTCAACACTTATTCAAGCACCACATGAGAAGAAGAGCAAACAGCGAGAAAGCAAATAAAAAGTGGGAAACAACAAATTTTTTGTGGTGATGACAGACCATCTGTCATTTTCCAACATTTTCCAACCTGTAATCATAACATAACATAACATATTTACGTTTCTTTCATCCATGCTATTTATTTTCTCTCTCTTTTTTTATGAACTATACTCAGAGCTGGTAAGAAAGATAATTCAAATTCTTCTGTGTGTGTTGTTACGTAGGTTGAATGCCTAGGTTCAGTGACATTGGTACAACTGACTTATTATAAAACTGTTATTAACTCTTTTCGTCATTGTTTTTAAAATCCCTGTCTGATCTGGTAAGAAGGACAAGGAGACATATTGCATTTCTAATTTCTTGCCAGTGTTTCCCATGCACGGGACCAAGGTTTGCTAAATATTTGTCTTTAGTTATGGAGTTGTTATCAACTTAACCTTTCAGGTTTAAACTTTAAAAAAAAGTTGAGGGCTTGAATGCTTAAAAGAATTTTAAATACTAAAACTTTTTAAAATGATAGCTAATGATAGATAACGTATCTAAATCTTTATATCAGTTATAACAGTATTACTCATTGTGAGGCTCATGACCCTCATGTGACCCATATAGTCTAAAGTTTGTGGCTCAGGTAACAGCTAAGTTATTAATTTCATTTTAATTCAACTTAATTCAATAACATTTCATGAATCCTGAAAGGTTCAATTATATTGCTTCAGTAAGAGAGGTCGGTCAGTCATTCAGCCTTATAATGTAGTGTGATTGTAGAAGATTATAGTTATTAAACACATTGTGTTGTTTCATTACTGTGCTGTAATCACTGTGTTATGAAGGTAATGTGCAGTGTTGTCCGCTATGTTTTGCAAAATGCTTCATTCTTTCTTGCAGAATCAACTCCACACAGGCTCCAGAGAAGTCTCCAGCTCATAGCCAGCCTTCTTTATCAGCTTGTTTGTTTTTTGTTTTTGTTTTTTGACTGCCTGGCTCTGATGCCGCTGCCCCAGGGTGTAGATAAAACTGCTCTCTCCACAGACTTATAAGATCTCAAACATCTTGCACAATAAAGAACCTGAGCTTCATGAGGAAATATTTGCTCTGTTTCTTCTTCTTTAGGGCATTTTTTTAAATCAAAATGGCATCAGCATGTGGCCAGTTGTCTTTTACCGTTGCTATGCTTTCTTTTTTTTGTTGGTGACTGTCCTGGTGCCTCAGATTTACTCATTTATGATCGTCAAATTGAGTCATTTTGTAATTCAGTTAAATTCATTGTCATCCAGTTAAACTGATTAAGTCCAGTGGAGTCCAGATTCAAAATTCATAAGATGCTAATTCATTAAAAAGCAAAAAAAGAGGCAAAAACAGCCCAGTTGAGCGTCCTAATAGATTGATGAGTAGGCCTGAGCACAAGGCAACAGGTAAATTCCTCACATTGGGGAAGTGTTGCAGTAATTATTAATATATTTAATTACAATGTTTCAGATGGCAACAAGTTATTTAAATCTGACAGAAGCAGTGAGTATGCATCACATTCTTGTGTACATACATAGAGTAAGAGTAAACTTTAAGGAATATATTTCCAGTGTATAAATAGTAAGCCACAAGTAATATGCTAAGCAAACTTATAAACTAAAAATAGGGACTCAAAGTATATAGCAAGTACAATGGCAGTATATCAATAAGTGCACTTGAGGTATACTTTAAGCACATGAGAGGGATATACTAAGTACATTGATAGTATATAGATGAGTGTACTTGTGTACTAAGTATACAATAATAAACTAAAAATGGACTCCAAGTATATAAGTAGTATCCTGGCAGTATATCAATAAGTGTACTCGTGGTATACTTTAAGCATACAAGAAGGATATACCAAGTACATTGATAGTATATAGATGAATGTACTTCTTGTAGACTGTTGCAAACTTAAAATAAAGTTTCAAGTATACTTTTATAAACTTAAAATGTTCCAATTTAGTCCGAAAAAGTATTTAAAATTAGTATACTTTCAAATACACTAAAAGTATATGGTCTGAAGTATACTTGCTATACTTGTACTCAAGTACACTTTTAAAACATGTACTTAAGTATACTACTTTTTGCTAAGGGCTTGAGACACAAGCTTAATTTGCTTGTTAATTTGCTTTATCTTTAAATTAAGGAGTTCATGATTTAAATATCAGTAAATGATGTGGTCGATGGGAAATGTTTACTGTAACTTTGAGAGATAAGTGATTTATTTATATAAAATGACGAATCACGTCAGATCAAATCTGACTCTTCTTGTAGTTTCTGCAAGAGCAGCCGGTGCTTTTCTAATGAAAGTCTAAGAGCGTTATATCCGGTCTGGTTGATTCTCTCCGGCTGCTTTGACGCAGATCGGAGAAGTCCCCGCACCGCCCGCACCGCTCCAGCTGTTCTCACCGCTGCCTGCTCCTCACTTTCACCTCCGCTGCCCGCCCTCATTTCTAAATGCGGCAGCGACCATGACAGGCATCGCGGCTGCTTCTTTCTTTTCCAACGCTTGCAGGTTCGCTGGCTGCGGACTCCACTTCGACTCTCTGTCCGAGCTCATCGTGCACATCGAGGAGAACCACATCGGTAAGTAACGACAGCCCCGGCCGAGGTTTCCAGCTAGCAGACGTGGCTTACCCAGTTAGCAAGTTACTTCCTGCGTCCTGACAACCCGGTTGCTAGGTGTGGTAGCTGATGGTGTTCCAGTAGTTCCTGTTCGTTTCCGTCCAAAAGCTGAATTACCTCTACATAAACTGCAACACCGACCGAGCGGTAAGGAAACACCGACAGAAGGACGTTTCTTGACGTTTAGGTGGTTCGCTCGTGCTACATTTTAACAATGCGAGGCCCGCGCGCAGCCAATGAGGCTAAACTCAGTGTCAATTTATTCTGTCCACCTGACAGCCAGCACTCTTTAATTAACATGCTGTACTGTGTTAAGAACTTAGTCACATATCTTATAAAGATGTCATTTTAGGTTGGCCATTTCATTAATATTATTGTTATTTATTTCAGTAGCCTGTCTTGTCTAAAATATTTGATGGCCTTTTAGGGTCATGCAGGGTAATTCTTTAATTCCCACATGTCATATTAAAATGCTGTACTGTTTGTATTATTTAAAATATTATATAAATGTGTTGTTGATTTCATACAGAGAAAAGTCATTATTGCTCATTTAAACTACTTTTAAGTTGTATTAAAACATTTTCATGAAATATTATTATTCCCACAAACAACAAACACCAAGTTACTACATAACAGTGCAGAAAGGCATGTGTGGAAACTTTCTTCCAGTTACAGTTAACCTGGATGTAACTGTCTACATTTGCAGTGCATTCTTCCACAAATTGGAAAAATCACATAATCTCGTGGGTTTCTCAAAAGAAAGTAGCATTATGGAGTCATGTTTCTAGAACCTGAATGTAAAGTACTACTTTTTGTTTATTTATTTTGGTGTGTTATGGTATGAGATTTTTTTGTGTATTGCCTGCAGGGGAATGTAGGATGTGTGTACAAGCCAAGGTGGGTGAAAAATGAATGTTTTATGATGAAATCTGGATATGAAATGTACATTTTATGTATGATGTGGTATGGAAAGGGGAGTGTATAAGTGAGTGGATTGTGTATCATAGTGTCTTTTATTTAAAATTTTGCATATGCAATGCTTCTTTAAATTGTCTTCTTAATGTTTTACTACATATTTTAATATTTTTTCTTGACTGTCTAGGGAATACAGATGAAAATTAGCTACATAGCTGTGGTCTGGTGCAGTACATCTCAGCCTCCTTTGAGCTTAGTGTTTTCTGTCCATGGTCCCTCCCAAACAAAGATTGAAATGAAATGTTTATTATTTGTTGGAGTGGGGATTTGCAATGGGATATGACCTAAAGTAACACAAATTATTTGATTTTATAAAATCAAAGATATGAGCTGTTCAGCATTGTTTTGGTCATGCAAATATTACATAAATATTAACTTTTTTTGTTTGTTTGTTTATTTTATAATGCATTTTTTCCCCCTTTGATTTTAAAAACAAGGCTCCCCTAACTTTGAACGTGTGGAAAAAGACAATGAAAACTGGCTTAGATAGATTTTGTTTGTTTTGAGAACAGATCTCTGTACACTATGCCATGTACACCTTTGCCTACCATTATCATGTATTGATATAAAGTCAATGTAGGCCGTCTTGTGTTAATTTACATTCATCTTATTTTAATCTTTGGTACTTCGAGAAGAAGAGGTCTGCACCCAGCATAACTCTTAAAAGGTTAGCCATCTCTGGAAACGAGAGGCTGAGAGCTTGGTTAGCGTTCACTCTGTTAAGTGTCTTTTGGTTGGTCAGATTCCTGCAGGAATGACCCCTGCCTGGAGACCATGACCTGATTTCTCTCTATTCTGTAAGGAAGAGCCAGCTATCTCAGAGTTCCTTGGGTCCATGAGTCTTCACAAATCTCATTTCTTATGCTTTCTGTAAATAGGCTCTGCTATAACATACGTATCCCTCATTTTTTAACCCTTCCTCTGGTTACATGTAAGAAGACAGTTCATTGTTTAAAAAAAAGATTAAAGAAGATGAATAACAAAACATGAAAAAGCTGGCCCCTTTAACTCTCATGCTAAGACAACTAGAACAATTTTCCATCCCACACAACAGTTAGTCGACATTACATGCAGTCCATTCCATAAGCAAAACCTTTTCATCTTTGACATCAGAGCAGCTCATCTGTAATGTCCTCTTGACTGAACAACTAGTCCCACAACAATCAACAGCACCCCCTCAGTTCAAGTGGGGGAAGACAACAACAAGAACTGACAGAGGGAGAAATTTGGGAGGTCATTTCAGATTAACCTATGAAAACATTTATTTTCTTTAGCCAGTTTATGCCTTTTCTCCACTTTCTGTTGTTTATGACTTTTGAATGAGTTGGCTGAAGTGATGAAATGCAGCTGGTGCCCAGTCAATCTTATAATGGCTTGCTTCTGTGATTAATGAGTAAATTAAATTAAGCGATTATAATTTCATTGTATTGGAATTCCATAATTATTCAAAATTAAGTAAAACATGATTCACTTGTGTTTAAGGAAGCGGTTGTTGTCAAGCATTTCATATGTGCAAGCTCTTTATATTGACCTCCATCCATCCATTATCTATGCCCGCTTAATCCTATGTAGGGTCATTGGGAAAACAACATTTTATTTATTTATTTATTTCAGTAACACATACAACTTTATCTTTGAGTCTCGTATAGTATGCCTAAATCTATATTTACCATCAAAATGCAGTCATACTATAGATTCATTAGTTTTTATCTTTGTGTGATTTTATATTTTTGCTATTCATCTACCATAGCTCAGTTTGTCAAAAACTGTGACTTCCTTTCCCCAGTTTGACCCTTTGCTTGTGCCAACATCTGTTCCACAATCTAATATTTCAGACTCTTATTATCGAAGCTGACATGGCTCAGCTGTCTTTGTTGTTCTTGTTTGTTGCCTGACTGGCTTTAATATCCTCTGTCCTCAGTAGGTGTGCTGTGTGTGCATGTGTCCAAGGTGTTCGATTTTTTTTTTTTTTCTTGTGAAGAAACCGGCCTTCAAATAACTTATTAGGGAATAATGAACCAATTAGTTGGTCCAAAGTGGAAAAACTTTGCTGCCCCCCTCCCTTGTCTGCTGGCCTGTGCACATTCTGGGAAGTGCGAAATCTTGTGCATTGTGCCAAGGGCCTGTGAAGTGTAATTACAAAGGGAGTGCTTGATTTGGCATCTCTTCCTTCTCATCTGGTGGCCTGCTGCTTAAAGTATATTCTCCTTTATAATTAGGGGCCTGGAAAACAAGCACACATTCTTGTCACTGAGTTCAGTGGCCAGACTGCTGGTTGGTTCTGTGAACAGCAGGTGGTGCTGCTGTGCTGCTGGTTGAGTGAAGTTTTCATTTTTAGAATTATTCAACTTGGATGTTATTCACCAAAAATTCTCTCAGCTGATTGTTCATGTTCATTTCCAAATCAAAGGGGCTTTAACCATGCTTTAGTAAATCAAATCATAACTAACATAACATTTAACCATTTATTGAGAAGAATGAGTTATAACTTTAGAGATATTTTATAATCTTATGACTACTTGATAGAGGTAAATGAAAGTAGCTTTAAAATATAAGAAGCCTCAAGCTGATGATGTACAACTTAAAAACTCGGTGCTGTAAAATTCTGAATTCTTAGTTTTCACATAAAAGCAAATGGCACCATGGAGAGTGAACCTATGTGATTTCTTTCATAAAATATGAAGGAAAACTTTTATATAGGATTAATCCTTAAATCTAAATAAGTGATAACTACTCATGCCTGTATAGCAATAGGTACATCAGTTTTAAGATGAAGTACTTTATAATACTGATGGAATTTCTTTACTCCAACATTTTAATTCCCTCAGGGGATAAATGAAGTAGTAGTGAATTTAATTGAAGTTTAATTATATAACTGTTGTGTGGCATTTAGACCTTTGAGAGCTAATGCTCATTTTAATGAGGCCTAGCAAACACCATCAGGACCAGAGGAAAGTTTTAACGCTGAGTCTGCTCATGCTGTTAAGCCTAAAAGATCTCTTCGGGGGCCTTGTGTGTGTGTATGTGTGTGTGTGTGCAGCTCAAAAACAGCACACACTTAACCACTGAAATATTTACTTTGTCACTGAGCGACCAGGCCACTGTAGACCAGAAGCAAATAGCGAATCATGTTATTGAGCCTGTGAGTGTATGTGTGTACTGCTGCTAATATACTGATAACCAAAAGTGTCCAAGCTTGATAACAAAGGGTGTGTTTGTTTCCAGTCCTAACTGGAGGTTAATTTAGCAGCATTTGCCATGCACCCCCCTGTAAATCTGCACGGAAGTAATAAATTTGGGAAACGGTAACCAGTCCCTGATCTGTGCACCTGGTGGACCTAATTACATTTCCCCATCACCAGACACTGCTGCTCCTGTACCTCTGTGGGGACTCCCATACCTGATAAACATTTCCCACAAAGATCATTTCTAATTTTGTTGTGACAGAAATTCAATCCCAATTATTCAAGTAATCATCAATTTGCATTTATTTTTTTTTTTTCAAGCAACACAGTGTACCCTTTTACTTTGTGACCATGAGCTGCTTTTCTTAGTTTCATAATTTTAAACTAAATAATTACATGTATTAAACAATGAAACGAGTCAGTACTGAGTATAGTCTACAAATGGCTCAAATGTTGCACAAGTAGCAGCATGAATCGATGTTTTTGCACCCTGTGCTTTTTTGGGTTGTTTGTGCAAACATGTCTTGTATATTTTTGTAATTTTGTACAAGTTGCTGTCCTGTGTTAAACGTATGTATAATGTATCATTTTAACCTCCCCATGTTTTCTCAGGATCCAGAAAAGGCAGCTTACATACGGAGCTTGACTCTGTTTCATTTCCTCCTTAGAGGTCACATTGTAATGAATTACCTGTGCCACCACTCCTGGTAATGTTCCCTGCTGCTCAGAGTCACCATAAACATGTCACCATTATGCTCACCACTCGGCTCTACCCCACAGTGCATTTGGCCGTGAGGGTGGAGAGCCAGACGCTGGTGGAAATGAGAGAGGGAGCTGTGTGTCTGGTGCGCATGCTTTTGTGTGTGCGTGTGTGTGTGGGAGGGGTAAGCGTGTCCATCAGGGAGTTATGAGAGGCTAGCAGGCGTCTCTTCCTCTGTTCCTTTAGGAGGGTTTGTTGTGTGTTGTGATGCAGTCCATCAATGGGACCTGTGTAGGTTGATACATTGAAGCCCCCAGTCATCATTATTAGTGAAAGTTACACGCAGATGAACACAATGCATTCAGTCATTCTGTTATATGGAAAACCATCTTGAGCTGCACCATTATAGTGAGACTAAACATTTATACTCAAACGTACATTTTAAAACTTTAAATGCATAAAAGAAATGAAAACCTGTTGCATTTCTAAGACAAGTCATAGTTTCAGTATACATTTCACTTTGCTATGAAACAAACTCTTTACTATGAAGTAGATTTTGGGAAAAAGATAAGTTGAATTAGGCAAGCATGAAAACTTTAAATGGGAGTGTTTTTGAACTGTCAGAATATTCAAATTCATATATTTTTGTAAACAATGTAGATATATTTCAGTGCATTCATTAAAAAAAGGGAACCGTATTACATTGTAGATGTTTAAAATTCAATTCCTTCTGTTTGTTAACCTGCCCTGCCACCTCTTGATTTCACAACTAAAATGTAACCAGGTTTGTATGCATCACTGGTACTTGCAGGAAGTAATTGTTTTCTTTTGGATCTACTGATGGTAAATGAATACCCTCTTTTGTTTCCCAAAACTCCTTATTAGTTGGCCACCAAGGTGGACCACCTGTGTAGTTTGATTTGAGACTTTTCCATCTCTACTTGAGGCGCCTTCTTCCTGGTCCTTAACTGATGGTGGCCCCACAAGACTAGCAGAGGCTGTGGGGGAACCGGCCCCTACAGGCCTCCCCTCCAGTCCCCACCTGAGGTGTGTGTGATTTACAGTGTGTGGGAACAGATTGATCCAGTGCTGTTTGAGCATGCCGCCATTCCACAACTTGAGACTCATTAGGGATCTTTTGAGGGATTTCTTGTGCACTCTCGCACACACACATGCCATTACCCAGAGCTCAGAATGGTCTCTGCACTGCCTCTGGCTTTTGGCAGGGGAACAGTGTCATAATGAATGTGTGTCTCCGGCTTTCTTTTTCCATGACTTTGGCTGCAGAGTAGAGAGAGGTATGCTGTCCTTCACACTGGGGATAAATCCACTGTTAATGAAACACTTGCTCGTGCCTGAGGTCTTGAGAGGAACCTCTTGAACCAAAGGTGCTGAGATTTCAGCTGTTGTATATTCTTGCATCATAAGACTGCCACTTTATTATCAACAACCAGGAGAATTGGCTTTAATTATTAAAATGATAACGCTGTCTTTACACATAGAATGTAACACTTAAGCTCATGGAGTGGCTTTCATGGACACTTGGACATCGTTTGGGATGAGTGGATCATCTTAAAGACATAATTAAAAACCTTTTGCGCATTGCAATTCCTTCATTGATGATTTGTCTGTACTTCATATTTTTCATAAGATTTCTTTTCTCATTCTCTGCATAGATCCTTAGTTAACTGATGTAAAGTATTCAGTTTCTTATGAAAGAATCCATACATATATTCAGTAACGATATGATCAAGCAGCTTTTAGTGCTCAGAAGTACTGATGTTTGATTTTCAACCCTTTTCTTACCCCTGCAGTGCATGTCGGGCAAGGAGTGGAGGTGCATTCCTATACCAATCATAGTGAGGTATAGTTAGATAGATAGATTAGGTAACTTACCCTTGGGTAAGTTGATGATCTAAATGGGGAACCCTGTGTGAGAAAGGACCCCTAAAACTAATGAGGTCTTCTGTGGCCTTCCAGGTCTTTTAGTGAAGCATTTCAATTTTATTTTCCTGATAAATAAAGACACAAACAAGCAAACAGGAGGAAAAAAAATAATCATGTGTGGAAGCAATAAATGACTCCATGTTTTATTATAGCCTCATGAAGGTGTTGCTTAGCCCTTTTTACCAAGAACTCTAATTACATTTTCCCATGTGTTTTGTGTCATCGCTCTTGTCATTAAAAAATGCCTTTAACTGGAATGGGGTTGGTATTAGTTGTTTTAGTAATAATAATAGCTGTGTTATTAATGCTATTATTTTTTTACTGAATAGAGCTCGTAAAAGTCCAAGTCCAACATCCCAAAGAGCCTTAGGTGCAAGTTTTGAGTAAAAATGAGCATGTTGGTTGGAAGCAAGCAAGATTTTTAACCACATGGGGTTAACAGTCTTTCACAGCACTGTCAGAGGCAGACAGGGAGGCTCAGCTGGTGAGTGGCAGAAACGGTTGTTTTATGGGGCATCTCTCTTCTCCCACATGACCAGCAGCGGGAATGCTGTTTGAAGTCAGGCTCACTTCACCTCAGGGCATGAAGATTGGCTATTGTTGTACATTTAGCACCGCTGAGCAAAATGACTGTGAGGAGCTGAGCATGGCAAAACACAGTGCTTGTCAAGTGTGCTCATGTGTGAGCAATGTGGTGCCTGCAGGGCGGCGTTTTAATGCCACTGAAAAACACAGCGAGATGTTACGTTTTTGTTCTGTATTAAAACAACACAGCAGATTAGACAGACTGGACCCTGCATTTTAACAAGGGAACATGTCTAATTATGCAGTCAGATGGCCATGAATTCTGCTAATAGAAAACATGCACAGAGGTTCAGAGGAAATAGTTTAGAAACCAGTATCAGACTGGAATTGTATATTTCATTTGAAATATATCTGTCTTATACATTCGTTAACTCAAGTCCATACCTGGGACTGTGGACCAGCTCAGGTACAGTCTACCACTGTTTCTCACTGCTGAGGAGCACACAGATCATGTTCTAACATAGAAAAAACATTTTTGTTCATTTATCTTATGCAGTTGTAGATCAGGTCTAACTTATGAACATGGTCTCAAGGTTACATTACAGCTGAATTAAAGCTTGTTTTGTTCAAATTAGATTGGTTTACTTCATTATGGAGCAATATTCATGGACATACTAAAAACTAAAAAATTTTTTCATACCCATACTGCATTTTTATTCCAGAGAATTAAATTCGAGACACAAAACCACAAGAAATTGCTATGTTTGTTATAAATTTGTAGAAATGCTCTGATAGCATTTTTTCCCTCCGATACTGATTCTTGAGCTGTGAGTATCGGCCGATACCAACTACCGATCCGAGTATGATATAAAAAAAATTGCAAAAATATTCTTGACTGTAATATAATTATCTTTGTTGTGAAACATGAATAAATACAGTAAATCCAAGCCATTTATGTCTATATTTGTTTCCAAATAGAACAGTATAAAACCGTATTGGAAAATTTAACAAGTATTTATTTTTTGCTGGTACTGTAACGGAAGTAACCAGTAAATAAATCATTAAATATAAATTACTTGGTATCGGTTGTACCGTACAACCTGTTTGGCAGTATCAGAACTATTTCCGATACTGGTCTTGGAACCGGAACAATACTATAAATTTGTACTGTTGTTATGCTGTTTTTAAACCTAATATGTCTAAGTCATTTGTGGCAACACCTTTATAACGCTAATCAAACTGCACTTACAATTGCTATAACGGGGAGATCTGTAACAGTCTCCAGGCCTCAGCGATTGGCAGGTTTCCCTACCATCCCTCTCGTGTTTAGTTCCCTCCACAGCTGCTGAGTTGGATTCAGTTCTGTACTGTGGCTGGGCCACTGTTCACCATTTCTTGGCCATTTTAGCTATATGTTTCAGATGATTGTTTAGTTGGAAGGTCCAAGTCTTTCAGCTGCCAGTTTGATGTTTTTTCCAGAATTTGAATACAATCCTCTTTTCCAAGGATTTTAAAAGGTTCAAGGATCACGATCAAGGCCTTTCAGATGAATCTGAGTAATTCTGGTACCAGCATGTCAAGGCAGACACCGCAGTGGAGAGATCTAGATTTTGACTGACGAACACTCACTTCACCAAGACGGGCTTATAAAACCTTGCTTATCTTTGCCAACCCTCCCGTGTGTTAGGACGCGATCTTATGGACATCTGTGGGCATATTATACTAAAAATGGCACCAAAGTATTGGTGTATGACGAGCCATTCAACACCCAGGATATCTTCCTTACAGTCAGGCATGGTTGTAGAATTATTTCTTTTTTAAACATTTATCAGCCAAGCAACCCTGTCAATGTAAACAGTATGAAAAAGGGCTACATTACAATTATGGAGACAAATGACAGGCAGTCTTAAGAAAAAAAATACAGCCTTGGATTCATTGGACTCTCCAACAAGACAGTAATCTGAAACATACAGTCAGAATGAAAAAGACCAGAGCAATCGCAAGGAAGCCTTTCAAACTCAGAAAAACCTTGAGATCAACTCAACTTGACTCAGCTTTATTTATATAGCAGTTTTTGAACAAAACTGCTACATTACAGAGTTAGTTATGCAGTTGCCTTACAGAGCAGAAGCGTGACTGAAAATAAACATATATAGAAATTAAAGAAAATGTAGAGATTAAAAATTTGTTACACTATAAAAGCTATTTAAAGATAGTAATAGTAATAGACAGTAAATATAACCAATAGCAAACTAACACAAGAAGATATTCAAATAAAAACAAAAGGTGAATCTTAAGATGAATCTTTAAAAAAAAAAAGCCTACAATTTGGAGGTCCAAAATCCAAGTAGAGCCTTGCAAAACATTTGTCAGGTTATCAGTTTTAAGAGCCATTGGACTCTTGTGATTGCAAATAAAGGTTCTGTACTACTCACTGTATCCTCTGCACTTAGAAATGATTTTAACAATTTTTGGCATCACCTTTTACATTAAAAGGATAGGATTAAAAGGATAGATTAAAGCATAGAAGTAGTGCAAATTAGTCCTAAGCATGTCCAGCAGTATGATTGACTCTGACCCCACCAGTGAAAACAAAATATTCCTTTAAATCAAAATTTTATATGACTTTGCATGAATCATTTTTGCCTCAAATGTTAATTGGGAGAGGCTTTTGAACTGGTACTGGCTAAGAAAGACACAGAGAGGGAGAAAATAACAATGAAAAAAGTAAATGTGTTTCCCTAATTGTTGTTTTCTAGAATATCATGTGCCAAATTCTTCCATTATCTCTGTTTTTCTCCATAATAGATACAGATCCCTGCCTTCTGGAGAAGCAAGAGCAGCAGCAGCCAACATATGTTGCCCTCAGTTATATCAACAGGTAAAGAAATAAATGTTATAATAAAGAAAACCCGGTGAAATTGCTCCAGCCTATAAATAAGTTAACTTTGTAGTAATCCAACAGGATTTTATTTTAATCATGTTATATCATTTTTCTAAGG
Source organism: Hirundichthys speculiger (assembly GCA_018398805.1). Classification (NCBI taxonomy): domain Eukaryota; kingdom Metazoa; phylum Chordata; class Actinopteri; order Beloniformes; family Exocoetidae; genus Hirundichthys; species Hirundichthys speculiger. The sequence goes on from JAGFBZ010001926.1 coordinate 1,271,395, forward strand.
AAATTTTTATCAGATCAAAAGTCTTCTGTATCAGAATGTGTGACTCCTGTGTCATGTATTCCCCTGAGATTTTGCTGACAGTTTCATTAGTCATCTCATGGAGTGCTCAAATGAACTTCTGTTGTGTGTAGGGTTTTTTTATTGCTATGAAGTCATCCCAGCTGTCTTTGATATAAGTCTTAAATAGCAGCTTTAAAAGCGTTCTGCAACAAGCCAGTGTACAACAAAGTTTGCCGCTGTCTGCCTGCTTTCACAAACACATCTTGATGTGGCTATCAGTTAATTTGTTAATTCCACTTTTGCTTTAATAATGTCTATGTTAACATTTCATTTTTATTATACGCATTTATCAAAGACTTAACTATCCTTTATAAAGCTCTGATTTTTTTTTTCTTTTCCCCCAGTGGGACTTTAGTCAGTATTTTTTTTCTGAGAACGTACCGTCTCAGTAGTCTAAAGATCAGGCCGCCAAGTTGATCATTTAATACTGAGATTGCCCTCTTTTCATATATATATATTTTTTTTTTTCCAAATGTTCACATTCAAAGGTTCATGACAGATGCTGCAAGGCGAGAACATGAAGCCCTGAAGAAAAAGGTGCAGCCCAAGCTGTCCCTGTCAGGGACTCTGTCACGCAGCAGCGTCTCCACACCACCTCGCCACAACAGTGGAAACCTCACTCCTCCAGTCACCCCACCGATCACCCCATCCTCATCCTTCCGCAGCAGCACACCTACAGGTAACTAACACTGACATGGTCATCTCCAGTCAGATGTCAAGTGTTACCTCACACATGCTTTTTCATTGTTTTTAACGTTTAGAAAACAAATGTAACAACTAACTTTCACTTTTGATATTCACATCAGTAAGACTTTGTGAATTAGTTTCTGTTGTCTGACAGAGTCTGTTTTTACTTTACATGCTGATCTTTTTCTTACTTCACCACTTCATGGCAACATAAATGTATAACTTTTTTCTTTTTGGGTTCTTTTTTGTTTTTTAGTTTTGTTTTTGATAGAAAAGAAGTGCCAGAAATTGCATATTGCACATTTAAATAAAATTGTTGAGTGAAATCCAACTGAACAACAAAGTGGAATGGCAATACTAAATTAGAAATATTTCCAACATTGCCAAAAAAAAAAAAAAAAAAAATGCAATAAAATAAATGCTAAATGGTTTTATTGTTGACAGTACCAGTTTCATCAGCACACTGATGGTTATCCGTTTATTCATAAAGATGGATTCATATCTTGCTGCACATGGAGCAAAAGCACTTAAAAATAAAATTAATAATGAATTAAATAGTCAGTGGCTTTTTGTCAAGGAGCTTGTCTTTTGTTCTACTAACATTTAAAGGGTAGATTGGGCAAAAGTAGTGTGAATGCCTCTCTTTACTGAGTGTCAGGGTTGCTGCACTAGTCTGCTGCCTAAACAGAAGATTAAAACAGGAGTCGTGCTTCAGCAGTATTATTCTGGAATCTATTAATATCACTTTATTTTTGCCTTAGAAAGCAACCACTGTGGAGCAGTTTGTCCATTCTTGAGCTTGCTCAACCACCACGGCTCGTTGTGCATGCTGTTTCTTAAATCTGAATGTGGTGTTATGTATGGTATTGTGACAACGGAAATTTAAAAGGATTTTCTTGCTGCTGTGAATATTATCAGTGTGATGCCTCAGTCTGAAAGGCAGAAATAGAACCCTGAGAATATTAGACTGTTCAGAAATGCTTAGTGTACTAAGCTCCCTTAAGAAGGTTCTGAGCAATTTCTAAATTAGTACCTCCATACCACGGCTATTTGAGGGAATAAAATATCTCCCCTGACACTCTGTCCTGCAGTCCAAATCCATTTAATTATTTCCTCCTGTGGGACAACTGTGTGCGAAAGCTACTGCCTCGGGAAGCGATGGCATTACACTGTGTCATGCAGGCAGTGGTAGACCACAGTTTCTTATACACAAAATACCCTGTGAAAATTAGTTTATAACTTTGGCCTGGAATGCAAGAGTCAGTCCTACAGAGTGGGACGGAGAGAGAGCAGCTAAACAGCGGTGCTTCAGTTGTGTTTTTACTTTGTCCATGAACTGGGACTTGTCAGTTTCAGGGCCTCCAAGCTAGACTCCTTTGTTTGTGAACATGCGTTAATTTAATGAACCGAAAAAGAAAAAAATAATAATGTAACCACCCTTGCAGGCCCAAGCATGTTCACGGGTTGTTTTTGTACATCTCACAGTCAGATCTAATCAGAACTGAAACGGAACTGAATTGTGCCTCCATTTGCCAGCAAAAGCCAGATGTCAGTATGAGCTTTCTGTCCTCTGTGAGCAGAGTGTTAGTTAGAAGAATGGTGTGTTATTGAATAAGTTTCTATTATGAAGCCCTGACAATCACCAATTAGTCTAACCTGCATGTTTTTCTGGACTGTAGGAAGAAACTGGAGGACCTGAAGAAAACTCACAAATATGGGGAGAACATGAAAACTCTAAACACAAATGCTCCAGCTGGGATTCAAACCAATAACCTTCTAGCTGTGAGGCAACAGAGCTAACCACCAAGTCATCATGCTGCCCAGCGGCCCTTGAAGTCTAGCTAATTTAATTCACTTGAGTGTACATTATACAACAGGAATCTTTTTCTGTTTCCTCCTTGTAACATTTTCCCACGTACTTTTGTGAAGTAGCATCTTAATTACATGACAAAACAGTAGTGGCTTCTTGACCCAAGACCTTGATAAAAATGCTTTACTTCTTTCCCACAATTGTCTTTTTTTCAGCATTTCTTAAAACTTGGCTGCTATTAGATACGAAGAAAATAGTATGGGAACTTTGCCTCAGAAAATAGGCTCTCAGAGCTGTGCATTTGAGTCGGAAGCCTCAGAGGCCAGTATTTCATCGCCACCGAGAAGTCAAAAAAGCACTAATCTAAACATTTTGGCCCAGTTTGTATGATTGCATGCCTGGTTGAGATGCCTTGAGTTGTTTGCTAAATTAATCTTCTGTATTTATGCATTTCCACAGGGAGTGAATGTGATGAAGAGGATGTAGAGTTTGAGGAGTCTGACAGCGATGAATCATGGACCACAGAGAGTGCCATCAGCTCAGAGTCCATCCTCAGTTCAATGTGCATGAATGGAGGAGATGAGAAGCCGTTCGCTTGCCCTGTTCCAGGCTGTAAAAAAAGATACAAGGTATGATTCTCTCCTAGTCTCTTGCATCTAGGATGCCAATTGTAAACATCATGCATCCACAAAAGATGTTTTAATGTGCGAGATGGAGATAGAAGAACCAGATATATGATTTTGACATGTATGAAATACACGACAGTGAAAAATAAGTTCTCTGCTGAGCAGTGCATCATCAAAAATGCATATGTACAGTGAACCTTAGTGATATGGAGATTTACTGAGTTTTCCATTCACATCTGGTGTGTGTGTGGTCAGGATAAAGTCTGTGCAGCCTGAGAAAATTGCTTTGCTGACGTGAATGACAGAGTTATAGGCAATGACTTAGTCTGAGGTTAAAGGCAGCAGTAGGCAACTGGGAGAGCAAGTTGTCTGGTAACATTTTGTTGTTGTTTTGTCCAGCAATCATGCAGTGTGTGGTAGACTCTGTGGTGAAAGTCCCCCAGTTTTTTTTCCTATACTAGTGCTGGAGCTTAGACAATGGCATTTTCTTTCTTTTTTTTTTATATCAGTTTATTTTAATGACTTAGTCACAATGAAGGTGAAAATATTTTTTTTTATTTAGCGTATAATCTAGAAAAACTTGACTCCCTTGTAGATGAATATTATTCCAGCCAAATTCAATATTTTTGTATTAAAAAGAGAAGCCAAAGAAAAACCAAGGCAGGCCTCATGTCCAACAGTTACTTGATCTCATTCATGCATTTTGTAGCTAAGGCAGGAGTAGATTTCTGTCAGACAGCCTTCCCAAAGGATATGTGCCAAATATTGTAATATATCAATGGCCATTTGGGTTTGGAATGAGATGCTCATTAATTATTGAATACAGATGTAATTCCCAAGCAACTGTATATTTTTATTTTTCTCATCCAGCACAGTTGTGATACTGTTTTTGTTTTTATTTTCATTTCAGAATGTGAACGGAATCAAGTATCATGCCAAGAACGGCCACCGAACCCAGATTAGGGTGCGCAAACCTTTTAAGTGCCGGTGTGGAAAGAGCTACAAAACCTCTCAGGGTCTCCGCCTCCACACCATCAACTTCCACCCACCCATCTCTACTGACATCATCTTTAAACTGCAGCAGTAGACTGAGTGAATCGCCAACACTCATCTGAATACCTTCATTACCAGCAACAGTTTGTCATTTCTCTCTGTTCCTCTCACCTTTTTCTTCCTCTTTTATTCCACTTAGCTACGACACTATATTTTGACTGCATGATGTAAATGTGTTATCACTGAGCCTTAATTTTTAATTTTTATTCATTTCGTTACATCTTTCACTACTTTGTATTTTTGCACATTTGAGTTATCGTTTCTGCAAGTTACGTTTGTTTGTTTTTTTCCCATTGGTTTATGGCGCTCCTTGTTGATGAGGGCAAGTTTAGAACATGTCCAGTTGGACATTCTGCTTTTAACAGAAGAGGAGGAACGGTTCGGATATTTTTGTAGCAAGAAGAGCCACCATTACCTTGCCGCAGTCATGTCAAACAGTGACATATGAGCCTAAAATGTGATAGATGCGCAAGAAAAATTCATGAATGTGTTTTAGCATTAAAATCCAACATTAGACTTGTTAATAAATCAGCTGTTGGACCTGTTTTACTTTTCCTTTGATAATAAAAAATATATATTTTGGTCAGTTTTACAGCACTTGTGCGTGAGCGTCAAGGGATTATCTCAGGTGATTTTTCAAACATTTCAGCGCCACAATCCTGCCCAAGTGTTCTGATGGTGTTTGTGCTGTTCAGGGGGATCATGGAACTCATAGAACAATTTTCCTCATGTTCTTGATCAGAGATGACTTAATCATTTTCCTTGTTGCTTTACAGAAAGGAATTTAATTACTTTTTTTTTCTTAAACTAGCCAAGAAAATTTGCATTTTTGCCAGTATCTTTTTTTAATGTATATACAGTGAGTGGACATTTGCACGTTCAACATTGGTCCAAAGAAAAATGTACATGAATCCTTCAGTGTTTTCAGTATTGCGAGATTTTTGTAAGAACAGCAGTTGCCTTGAATTGTCAACAGAAAGTACACTGCATGCCTTCATTTTTGACAGTTTGTACAAACTAAGCTAAACATCAGGCCAGCTTGTTGAATCTTTAATGTTTGTGTTTCTACAATATAGTTCACTGAACATGAGTTGAATAATAGGAAAGTTAAGGATAACATTGACCAAATTTTCAGCCCAGTGACATCCTGACAGTCTGTGTTGTTGGGTCGTGAAAATCACATGCAGCTCTTACTGTGTGCCATACTAAAAATGTCTGTGATCCCCAAAGAGTTGATAATGGCAATAATAATAGTAATAGTCGATTTCCAGACCTGTTTCTGAAAAAGATGGGACACAATGGAAAATATATATATAAAGCTGTACTAAGTTACAAAACATTTAAACCTTTTACGTATCTAAAAAGAAAACAGAGACAGCTAATCAGATGCTGAAACAGATTTTTTTTCTTTAATGTATACTCGTTTTGAATTTCATGCCTATATGTTTGAAAAGTTGGGATTGGGGTGTTGATTCTTATTTGGTACAGGATTTCTGCTGGTTACCAGTTTGAGGCCATCTTTGATGTATTTTTCATTCGATAAAGTCCAAACAGGCAGACCTGTTTAGCACTCATACTACAGAGCCACGCTTGTGTAATTAGCATGTAAGGTTTTCATTTAAAGTTTTGTAATAATCATCACATTGTTTTGCTGATATTAGCAAGACCTTGCATGAAAAATACCTCAGAAGCTCCACAAATCATTAAACATCAATGGTGCCTTCACAGATGTGCAAGTTACACATGCCATGTGCACAAATGCACACCATTACCATGGCATATAGTAATTTTGGAAATGCCAGGATAACAACCTGGGCGGTCTTCTTCCTTCGCCCAGAAGCCCCTGTGACCTTGATGTCCAGGAAAAGTTAAATTTTTTTTTTACCCTGGTACACTTTCCATGATTTAGAGACATTTCTGAATCGTGTGTGCATGCTTTTTTCTTTAGATGCCAACTTTTTATTCTAGCATTTTTAGAAATGTTTCCTATCTGTGCACCAATTTCCACTCCAGAATTTGGTCCAATTGTAATATACAGTCATGGAGAAAATTATTAGACCACCATTTTTTCTTTACTTTCTTGTTCATTTTAATACCTGGTACCACTAAACGTCATCATGTGACTAAAACAGACAGAAAAGAAAACACTGAATGCATAAAAGCAGTGTTTTTGGCAGTACAACGCCATAGCTATTGATGTAAAAACTTAAGTGATTTAGGTTATAATCAAGAAAACCATGGAAAATGGTAAGATATCAGCTCTTAAATAAAACTCTTATGAGCAATCTTTGTGGTTATCGTTATGTTTGTCCAAACAAATGTACCTTTAGTTGTACCAGGCATTAAAATGAACAAGAAACTGAATAAAACAAGGGTGGTCTAATAATTTTTTCCATGACTGTAGTTTAGCCCGATGGCCTAAAGACTGCAACCATTCAGTATTGGTTTCCAATGTTGTTCTTAAAAGTTTTTGGAGGGTTTTTTTTTTTCCCAATACCCACTGAAACTTTATATAATGTGCAATTGATGCTGAACCATCCAAAGTTTTGCAGTTTCTTTACTTTAAAATTGTTGAACTACTTTCCTGCAGTCGTGCTACGTATGCATTTTAGCTTCTCTGAAATGTTTTTTGTACCCACTCATGAGGCTGACCTGTTGTCCGTAAGTAGTTATGAGATGGCACATCCAACCCTTTTTTGGTTTGTTTTAAAATTAGAGAAGTTCTTTGTTGCCCCCCTCCCACACACCCCCAAGTTTCTTGCTTACATTGTATTGAAAACTGGTACTAAATTTTACAAGTTTCTAAATCAGATTCTTTGTCTTTGTGCATTTAGACCTTATATAAAACCATCTTTCCAATCTGCAAGAGTCCCATATCCCAACTTATTTGTACGTGTGTGTGTGCACGTGTCTGCTCGAAGAGGTGGGATGTAAAACCTGCCACCGAGTTAAAACTTTACAGTGCGAATGTTTTATTGTTTTTTTTTTTCTAAACCATTTGATCATTGTGCCAATATACTGTTAGTATTGAGAAAAGTTAGGTATTGTGTACAGTGAATGTATTGTCATGTGTTAAGTGCATTAAATTATATTTTCGTATTTTCTTGGAGAAAAAAACAAAACAAAAACAAATGTATGTAAAACTCAAAAACAGAGGTGTTGTACTGTATTTCTTCCAAAAGCTGCTTCATGTAAACATTTGTTATATTTTACAATAAAACATCCTTTGACTTCTGCATTTGAACTCTTTGGACACAATTCCATTTCAAAGAGACTTTATTAGTTCACTTTTGATACATGAAACTCACTAAACTAATGAAAACATTTTTCATCTGACTGAAATAACTTAATACCATAAAAGACAAGAACAAAAGAAAGAAATTTAACAGAAGCCCAGCATGCACTCATTAGCTGATAGGAGGATTTGCAAATGGTTAAATAATCAGACTCAAAACAAAAGGAAACCTAACAAAAACAAGTCTACATCATACAGAAGTTAGCAATGCTGTCACAATATTGTTGGCTTTAATTATGCTAAAATAGATGATCTGATGATATACTGTATAATCACATGTGGATATAATCACTGAAGATTTCTCCCTGACTGCATAAAGTGCACCAAGGTTGCTTTCTGTAAAGGATGACCAATGGTTTGTACAGTGTTGTTCAAGGGGGAAGCATATGTTAACATGTTTTAAATGTAGGTTTGGTAAACACTGATCCTTTTCCCTGATACGTTACATCCTGTAGCCTAACATCTGTGAGCCAACTCCATTTAATCAGTATGTTTGTGTGTATATAAAGAGAGAGAATCGCCTCACCCTCTAAACTTATGCTTCAAATCCAAATTAAGAGAATCTTTACCTTAAAACAAAAGGTTTCTTTTGCAAACATTTTTTAGTAGCCCTGCAATACACACTGAATTAGAATGTCATCTTAAAATGTCACTTCAAAGTGATTTTCTAGGTTGAAGTAAGAAAATTAAAGTATACTAGTAAAGAGGATCTTCAAACTATTACATGCAGAAGAGTGTTGAGTGATTCATTTCAGTGGTTAACAGGACGTTGGCAGACTGGATGTGCTGATTTTAGATTTTCCTAGTCAAAGTTGAGCGGGTGGCCATCAAAGTGAGTGAGCACGTGGTTCTCAAACACCTTTTGGTCGCAGTCCAGCGGGAACTGCTCGCCGCACATTGGGCAGATTTTCCAGTGGCTTTCCACGTGTTCCTCAAACTTGCTCTGGTCATAGTTAGGTGGGAAGATGACCTCACAGAGTGGACACCGTTTCATGTCCATGCTGCACAGACAAAGGACAGCAAAAGAGAGCGCTCACGTTAAAAAGCAGACACGCAATGATGTGGGCAAACCAGGAGAGCAGGCTAATAAAGAGCATCTGTCTGATGCGAAGTGGGTGGCCTGGCTAACACCAACAAAACAGGGTGTGTTACGCTGAACATTTACACAAGTTACAATGCACAAATTTAGTAAGTCTTGGGTGTGGCAAATCTGGATGGCATTTATGGGAGCTTGAGCGCGTTAGGGTTTGTTACCTGGGATCAAAGCAGAAGGCAGCCTGTCCATCATTTACAAATGAGCTACGAGTCTCTGTTACTGTGGGCTGTTCATTGGTATTAACCTAAGAAAGAATGGAAAATGTTCAGAAAAGAGAGGAAGAAAGAAAAATAAATAAATAAAATAAACAGTACACAACAAATCAACAACCTGATGCACATTCCTAAATGAAGTACAAGATAATGTCTGCAGAATTAAGATACTGTACACGGTTGCCCTTTCAGTCATTTTACTAGAAAATAGGAAATAATCAGCATAACATTCTTAAATCTCAACTGTGAAAATACCCAGATAACACAAGCAGAGTTTATGGGAGGAAGGATGTATAAACTATCTATGAATTAAACAAATGTGCATCATACAAGCATGAAGAAGAGTATGAAGCAGCAAACAACATCTACAAACACACACAAATTCTCCAGACAATAAATTGTTTTAATTCACACAGTCACACCCAGACATAATCCAGACTTTACACTATCAAGCTGGCTGTGTTAAACCTGCGCAACATCCAGTCCCACTGAGGAAATTTTGTTCTCACATAGATCCTTCTCCTTTGTGTAACATCTAAAACATTTCCCAAACTGTGCACCAGTGGCCTGGGGCAGATTTTTTAGACAACCCAACATAATGACAGGCAATTTCAATTCCATGAGGAATTATGAGTTTTGATTTACTGCGGTCCTTTGTACATGCTCGGTTCCAAAAATTCAGGTGGAGAAACTGCTTCTTATATGTAAAGTGTAAAGTGATATTGTTTACATAAAGACCAACATGAGGTTATCCTTTTGTGTTAAATAGGGCTTGGATGAATCCGAACAGTACCACCAAGCCTGATTAGTTACGGGTGTTTTTTTGCTGATCTGATGTAAATTAAGAAAGTTTACAATTCATTTCTGAATAATGCTGAATATTACATAACCAAGATAGTTGTTTGTATTATCAGTGAATTAGAACAATATTCCACAGATTTAAATATAGGCATGCCTTAAGATTTTTGCTTGACCTGGTGTTAGCCTTGGACACAAAAGGCTTGAAAAGCACTTGCCTAGAAAATGTCAGATCAGCAGTGCATGGCCCAAAAGGACATAATACTAAACCGGATGGAGAGGGGCTTACGTTGTTGTTTTCCTCTGATTCCTCATGGCCTTCTGGCCGACTGTGGTTGCGAGTAGGTTGAATACAGACCACATTGCTGTCCCAGGAGGGTGGCCCTACTGGTGGAAGCCTGAGCTGCTGATCATCTGAGAACTCCTCTTCTGTCTCATCTGCTGGGACATTATTAAGAGGCTTAAGTACTGAAAATCAGTCCATGTAAATTTTAGACAAGAAAAATGTACCTTTTGAATCTATGGCAGAGTAAGGGTTCCCATAATGCAGCTTGCTAGGACTCTGAGAAACCAGCAGAGGGGATGGGACATCCTGGGTATAAGGAACAGGGAATTGAAGGAACAAAGGCACACTGGACTGGAGATTCTCCACACTGGCTTTCTCACTAACCCCCTGATCTCCTTTTCTGCTGCTACTCTTTTGGAGCTCCTAGGGAACACAACAGCAGGATTCAAACAATTTTCACAACAGCAAAGGACAACTGGAAAATCATATCCAACAATATATGTTTTGTGAAGAGCTTTTTCCATAACCTTTATTGATTCATTTTAGTTTTATTGGAAGATTATTCTTCATCCCTAGGATTGTGCTGATTGCATTCTCTTATCCAAGGGTGGAAAACTCCACTGAAAGGAAAAAGCTGCAGCTTTGCCATTTTTCCTACCTAAACTATGCCCAACTGATCTGAGGATGAATCGCAAAATCTCCTGAACAGAAAAGGTGATACCCCATAAGTGATTTCACTTCTATGTGTCTGCCAGTATGATAAGGAAAGCTGTATATGTCTTACTCCCAAAATTATTTCAATTAACACCCTAATTTAAAAAGAAACACTTCTTAATTTCAAAGGGAATTGAAGTTTGCTTTTATGTTAAATGGCAAAACCAAGTAAATTTACAGTGTAAACCTCAAATTGGACAATTCTCTTCCTCTGAACTACACCAGCATTACCTCCAAGCTGGATCTTAGGTCTGTTAGGACCTTAGTGTGGTCCAAAATAATGGAATGGAAAGAGAGAACTCATTTACTTTGCATCTACAATTAGAGGCATTTTAAACACAGGCCACATTGAAAGACGGAAAATGCCAGTAGTACGGCACATTTCAGGGAAAGTTTACGGTGGGAGAAATCTATAAATGAGAAAATGAAAACTGTCACTAACCCCCTCAAGTTTTTCTTTCTCCTTCACAACAAGTGCAAGTGTGTCCTTCAGCTCCTTCAGCTCCCGTCCCTTCTCAGCTAACTGGCTCTGCAGCAAACAAAGGAAACCAAAACAGAAGAATGAAGAGACATCTCTTATTCTTACACTTTTAATATACTGATGATTTTAAAAAAAAAAAGTGGTGCTGAATTACAGTCAGACCGATAATCTGACATTAATTGACTGTAGCCATAAAAGGCTTCCCTTTGCTGAGGTCTGATTTATGTACAATACTGCTCAAAGCACAACAACCTGTTTGAATTCCTCTGAGACACTAAGCAAATATCCGCCTGACCTGAGCCAAGCGCAGCATTAGCCAGACCACTGGAGAAGACTCTCTTGAGCCAAGCTTTGCTTGTCTCCAGAGTCTGACATAAACAGCATTAAAATGTCATCTCACAGACAGGCTACCTCATAAACAACTCTGTCAGAGTAACCATGTTCAAGGAAAAAGAGAGCATCAAATTTTCAATCCTTGAGCTAGACCAGCCATACACAGCGGTGAAACACAGAAGAGTTGGAAGACAAAACTGCTTTGAAGACAGCAGAATATTGCTGATAGCTCGAGTAGCGCTTAGTGTCTGCCCTCTGACTATACAGACCTTATAACGATCTTCTTCTGCTGCCAGCTGCAACTTCAGACTCTCGTTGGTTTTTAGTTGCTCCTTAAATTTCACTTCCATCTTTGCCAGCTCATCAGCAAACATGCAGCTACGCTCTTTTTCCTCCTACAGAAAACAAGAATGAGCCTCTATTCACTGCGCACCATGTGATATCGTTAAACTGCAGAAAATTAGAGACCTATTTGCACATTTAATTTAGACATACATGATGAGCAAATGAGGAAAACAGTGTTCTTACCATCAGCATCTGCTTGTATTTTCTGTACTTGTCATTTCTGTCAGATGCCTCTCTGCTGATGCCTTTCAGCTTCTCCTGGATGATTGCTTCCAACATGGGATCAGCAGAACCTGGACTTCCTGTGAGGACAGGTAAGACAAGTCAGAAAGTTAAAGCAATGAGTTAGTCTGTTCTTTAGCCAAGTAATAAAAAAAAAATTTTTTTAATTAAAAAAGCTGCTACTGCAGCCAACCTCCTTTCCAATTGATCAAGATTTCAAAATAAAGATATCAAGTAACAGGAGATATGGAGCAAACATCTAGGATAGTTAGTATATGTCTTTTACTTTAAACAACTTTAAAATTTTTACTACCGATCGTATTTTTTTTTTTTTGTATAACAGGCTATAGGATGTAGTTGTATGGCTAGTGCAAAATTCATAAGTAAACCATAGATATATTATTTATATATACACAAAACACTTGAATCACTAATAATCAATAAGCATGGTTATTAGCTGCAAGTATAATTGAAAATATCTATTTTTTTTCTAAATCTTTGCAGACTCAAGGTGAGCTCTGTATCAGTCATTAGGACAATTCATCAAAAATCTTCTGTATTAAAAACCCTTTGACAAAAAAACAAGACGTACACTCTGTACTCCTCATTTCTAAGTGTCTTTGGATAAAGGTGTCTGCTAAACCAGACACTTATACAAAAGCACCAGAGAGCTTTGTGTCCCATTTGTGTAACTGTAGCTACATACACAACACAACAATTAGCAGTTAATCCCACCTCCATCAAGCAGACACTCAGTGAAAATTAAGCTGGAGATATCTGTGTCAACTTGAATTGTACCATTCCATAGTTGAATCAAACTATGTAATGGACAAAATGTCAATAGATACCTGGCACTGATGTGTCTGGACTTCCTGATGTAGGAACTGTAGCAGTTTCTTGTGCCGAACTTCTCTTCAGGTCCTGTACAAAAACAAAATAAAAGAAAGGAAAAAAAAAAAACGTAAGTAGTGAAATGACATTATTTACAAAAAGACACAACTTTGGAGCAGACCATTTGACATCGATAAGCATACTAAATGCTGATGGGGATGTATTTGTTCACTTCCATTAGAGTATTTTAATGAGCTGTGACTAGCAGACATAGTGACAGAAATCCAGCTCTGGCTGACGTCTGGTGGAACCTACCCCTTGCTGTTCAGAGAGTTTAAGCACTTGTTTCTGCAGTCGCTGGCATTCCTTGTATTTCTCCTTGTAGTGTTCTGCAGCCATGTGCAGTCGCAGCTTTAGGTCCTCCACTTCTCTTTGTAGCTCTGCTACAACCGCAGGGTCTGTTGAAGTTTCTTCTTCCTCTTTAGCCTTTGTGAAAAAGAAAAGTTAATAGAACAGCTCAGGCAAATAAAGGGCAGAAATTCTTATAAACCTCCAGTGATGAACATGGTATTTATATTAAGGAACTGCTATCCAATGATTGCTCAGTATGACTGGTTATCAAAATCCACCAACTATTGGGGAAAAAAAATAAAAACAAAAAAAAACCCATTTGCTTTGTACCATTTCTTATTGGTTTTCACCAAATACAACATTCATACAGTGCTCTCATAATGCATTATGTGTGTATAGAAATATGTTGTTTTTGTTTTCTCCTTTTACACCCTTACCCTCACCCTTACCGCTTCCTGTTTGGCCTCTGCCTTCATCTGCTCGATCAGCAGCTCCAGGCGGATGCACTGGGCCTGAGCTTCAGCCTTGGCATGGCGAAGAGCGTCCGCCTCAAGCTTCATGTGGTACAGTTCAGACATAGTGCGGTCTCTTGCACTAGAGGCATCCCTCAGCTCAGCAGCCAACAGAGTGGACTGCTGTTGGTTGGCTTGCAGCTGCTCCTCTTTCTGCCGCAGTTGCTCCTTCAGGGCCTTCATGTCTCCCTGCCAGGAGTAAACATTTTAGTTCAGTAGTTTTCAGATCCAAGCTTGCTGATCGCTTGTTATTCTGGTTCTTCCTATAATCAGTCTTAAAGATATCATGTAGTAATAAGGTTAAGGTAAGCGCTCATTCATATTCTGACGAGGTATAATTGTTAAACCTCAAAACAAAGTATGCATACCAAGGGTGAAACTTTGGCTAGGATCTCTCTGTACTGTTTCTCCTTCTCGTGTGAGGCATGCCTGCAGACGTCCCACCTCCTCTTTGAACTGGGCAATGGTGTTTTCCTTGTTTACATCCACAGACTTCAGCATCTGCAGCTCCGCGCTCAGCTTGGTGTTCTCCAGCTCCCGGTTTTTCAGGTGAATCTGATGCACACAGAGATGTCAACACAGGCCTCTCACGTACACAAAAGATGTGATAAATAACAGACAAGGTTTCAAAGATGAATTTGTTGCCTGTCACAGTCATGTACCAAAGACCATATGAGAATTCGTTCAAGGATACTGTTAAAACAAATGTTGCATGACCTAAATAAGAAAACAGAGATTGAGATAGTCCCATAAAGCTGCGCCTTTGCAACACCACCCGAGTGATGGTGCAAGTTAATTTAGATATGGGTTTTTGGCTCCTTTTCTGTGGCAAGCCATTCCCACTTCCTGTTCAGCCCACCACAACAAAGTTGCACAAATACCAGACAGACCAGAAGACAGAATAAGGCAAGTCCCATTTAGTCTAAAATCCTCCACAAGGGTATGCAAAAATAATTTCAGAAGCAAAAACAGAAAAACAAGAAGGAAAAACAAAAACTCAATAAACTATATACCTTAATTTTGTTATTCTAAAAATAAATGAATAAAAAGCAATACATTGCAAATAATATAAAGAAAGCTGTCACCAGTCCAGTTAACAGAATCACTGTAAGGGCAGTCTAATTTAAAAGAAAAAGATGCTACCATGCTTAAGATTGACATCTTTATTTGCAATTATTCTGCATGTTGAATTTCCTTTCTGGGATTAATTAAGTTTTTTTTTCTTCATTTCATGTGATCACATTTGTCAGGATTAACAAGAGACAAATGTTACATGAGAAAAAGACTTTAAATACAGGACTATGAAATACACTAATGCAACTCAGAGGACAGCACATTACCTTGTAGAGTTCCTTCTCATCTTTCTCGTTCTTGATATGAGATTCAAGAGCCTCCTTCTCTGCTGTAAGTTTCTTCACTCGATCCTTGAGACTAGGGAAGATATCATTAAAAAATATATATGTTTCATAATTTATTACATTTTTCAGAGTGCATGTTCACAGAAAAAAAAAATCTGAAAATTTCAGAGAATCTTCAACTACTCACGTGTCCAGCTCGGTTTCCTTTTGAAGGCCCTTCTGTGTGACTCCAATCAGATCCTCCTCCAACTGGACAATTCTGGCTGTGGCGTCCTCCAGTCTCCTCTTGACCTCCTCTTTCTCCTCCTGCAGTGCCTGGGAAGAATGCTGCACCTCCTGGGAGAAAGACAGCCAAATAGAAAAGGGTGAATGCTGCATTTCTCCTACTGAATGTATGATTAATTTTAATATTACCGTATTGGCCTGAATATAGGACGATATTTTATTCTAGAAATCATATTCTCCAAAAATGGGGGGGGGTAGTCTTATAATCGAGGTCTAGACTTTTCTATTGTCATTACACATCTGCGTCACTAGATGGAGCCGCACCAAAGTAACCAGTAAGCGAACAAGGAGGCTCAAAAGTTTTGTTGCAGTCCAGACTTTTTTTTTTTTTTTTTTAAACAGACTGAATTGTTAATATTATTCTTGAAATTAAATACTAACCGGACTTTGGTGGTTATACAGTTATTGACATCATTAATGCAGTTACTTGAACTACATGGTTGTTGCTTTTTCACTGAGTCACAGTCTCAGATTTTAAGAGAATATAGTTTATTAAATAGTACTATACCTTGATCTTAAATAACATGGAAACCTGACACGTACCTTACCTGAAGTATGGTACCATACTTCCTAAAAAATATTAAATCGTTAAAATGTTTAACAATACAACAGAATGTTATCTCTATCAATTTTTTTCTATAATAATAGGCACAATAAAAAAGTTGTTTTATGAATAATCTTATTGTCTTCATCAAGTTATTTATTTTCCTAAAATGATATTTGAAATATTGGGGTCGTCTTATAATCAGACCAATAGGGTATACTATAATTTGTGCCTGGACCTTGATTCATCAAGAGGGATGAAAAATCTGAAATTAAAATTTAGTACTTCCTTCCGAGTAGCTATGTTTCCATTTCTGTCTTTGATTCTAGGCTTCTGTAAAATATGTGCAAACCCCAAAAAAATGTATTGAAATGAATATGAACAGCATGGCTCTGCACAAAGCTTCAAACCTTAAAACATTATTGGAAAAAAATAAAGATTTATTTTCAATTTGTTTAAGGTAAAATCTTTGGAATCCTTATATGCACACAACATTAAAAAAATCATATTAAAGTATAGTCATAAAATTAGCAGCTACAAAATCTGCAATATTTTCATCTGTAAACCTTTATAAGCAGAAGATTAATGACAGAGGGAGACAAGATGAATCATTACTGACAATATTTTTAAGACTTAATATGATGCTATAAAAAGCAGGAATTACAACTTTGATAATGCAGACATTTGTCCAAGAGTGATTTACTGTTTGAGTTGCTCTGCACACGTTTAGACTGCTTCACTAGGGGGTGCTAGGAGACTGTCTGGCTTTATGTAAAGGCATGAATACTTTAAAAGAACAAGACAAAAATCAATGGTCTTATGAATAATTTCAGCATGTGCTAATAATTTAAAATACTACTAAGACAATAGATCAAAAAATGAAGAGGGCATTTTGGTTACACTGCATGATGACAGAGGGTTTAAAACAGAACTAAATATAACAACGAAGTCTAATATCGTACTTGAAAAACTGAATAGGCTTACCTGGTTTTCTCTTCTCAACTGGACACAGGTCTCCTTCTCCTGTTCACACTCCTTCTGCAGTCTCTCTTTCTCTTCTTCCAACTGTTCTTTCTCCTGTTGAAGGAGAGCCATGTTTTTGGAGGAGCTCATCTTTCTCTCTTTGAGCTTCTTCCACTTTTTGCTGTTCAAAACAAAAAGTTCAAAAAGTTGATCATAATCTTTTTTTTTTTCAACTGTGTTTCAATAAGAATGGAACTGCAAAAAAAAAAAAACTAAAAAAAAAAACCATCAACACTGCTGCAGAGGAAAAATGTACCTCTAGGAAACCAGCCTTGGTGGTGACTACTAGGATGTCAGAGTTGCATTCATCCTCAACAGTCAGCAGCTCGTCCTCTGTCGGGCTGTTGGCACGAAACTGGAAAGGTGTGCTAGCCCCACGGATCTCCCCTTTATGAGTCACATAACAAAACTGGTAGAACTCACCGTCGTCATTTGGCACATAATATCCTGAAAAAGAATGACATCCAATCAGTGCAAAAATTAAAAAAAAAGTACAGAAACTGCTGTGGTCACTCTATATAGACCACACTATAGATGTGTTAAGTTGTTTTTAATCTAAAAGCAAAGCAAACATGTTTCACTTCCCTTTGTACCACTTTACAATTCTTAGTTGGAGAACGGTATTAAAATAAAAAAACCCATAAACTCAAATGTACTTAACACCAAGACATGGAGTGTGAAGAAAGCATGACATTTCACTTTATTCACTGATTTGGTCTTAAAGTTTTAACAATCCTCTGTACAGCCATCGGATATGTGGTTATTAAAAGGTGTCAAAGTTATAGAACACTATGGTATGATCTTACCCTGAAAGATCACGGTTCGGTTGACTGCAGTGCCTTCTACATAGTTCTCAGGAAGAGGCGACCACAAGAATGTGTAATAGTCCCTCGCTGTGCTCCAACCAACCTGTGAGACATTGTTGGGGAATCTCTTTAAGCACACACTTCAGCTCCGTCAGCGTAGGATAACGGTATGAGGATAGTAAACAGATTTCTTGAATCCACACCAAAACACTTCATGAGACATGGATCATTGTTGGGATCCATGTTAAGATGATAATGTAGGAACTACTACTGTGTTATTTCTAAGAAGAAAAGTTATTGCTGAGCAACCACCTTCTAGCCATCATGTGCATGTGGTCTTACAACCCAAACTGTGGAAATGTAGCTACAACTCACTTACAACAGGAAGAAGAAAATAGGTGAAAATTTTATACATAGGCAACTTGAAAATGAAAACCAAAATGTAATTATATGTATTTTATGTGTTGTTAACTGATGTCTGATGAGGGGGAAGTGCAGAAAACACATCCATAACTTCAAGCCGGTGCCATAAAACTGTCAAACAAAATCAGTGTCACATTGAGCTGGCTGGCTTTTGGAGTGTGCGCACATAAACACACACACACACACACACACACACACACACGCATCCACAACAAACCCAGTAGAACTAACTTTTTACACCAGAACTGGCCACAAAACAGAGTTTAAATCTTGTGACTGTGAAACCTTTGCCAACTTGTTTTTAAGTATTCAGGCAAGCTGATCACAAGGCAATGTTTCTGGATGGCTGAAACAGGTATTACTTTTGGTGTAGGTAGCTTTCTTTCACTGTCTGGAAAGTTTATTTTCTCGCCTGTGTGCAAACAGCCTACAGCTACAATGCTGTGAGTGTTCATCAGAGCCAGAGATAGAAGGCTCTGGTGCTCCAAAAACACCCACTTGTTACCAGTGCAGTTCCAGTCTCCAGCAGTTAAGAACAGGAAGCAATTAAAGCATGTGCCTAGTTAGTGAGTGTCATTACTGAAGGCTAGCCCTTACCAGTCCACTCATTAGAGCTAGCGGTAGTGGTGGGTGAAAACTGAAAGGAACTTAAAGCAGATTGGTGTGTGTATACATAGGAAGCGGGGATAGAAAAACGGTGCATGGCTACCTTAAAAAACTTACAGATTGGCAGTTGAAGCAGTAACACAGGCAAAAGTCAAATTTTTGAAACAAAAATCTCAAAATGTGAACAAAGTGAGTATTAACATCACGACTTTAGAAAGTATGCTGGCAGTCTGTGGAAAATACTGCTCCAGGAGGTCATCAGTTATCAGTGTGCAGTGTGTCAGTGTATAGATTGAAGAATCAGTTGTTCATGAATCAAATGCAGAGGAGGTGCTCGGAGGCAGTCTAATTATAATGCTGGGCATGCTTTCTCTGAAGCCGTACTGACGACCTGCCCCAACAACAACCCTCCATGAGCCAGAGCAGCATTCACATGTAGCACTGTGGTAAATGTTCCAACATCAAAGGGTCAGTGGCTACTTTTGTCCGTATGCTAATAAGAACGTGTCTCTTGTCTGCCTAACGACAATAACATATTCCTTTTTTTTGCAAGATCTATTTGGTAAAATTTAGTGATTGATTTAAACATGATTTTTATGTCGACCTGTTTGAACATAAATTATACAATATTATTTAAAACATTCTTGTTGTCATTAATCATAGTCTAACTTACTCGGATGTTACATGTCAAACAGCTAAACCACAGGACATGTCTTAAAATTACAGGCTTTACATCTAACTGAAATTATTATGGACCATGATCTACGGTCAAAGCATCCAGATACATAAAAACCCTAGGGGAGGTGACAACTTTCCTAACAATCAAAGGGACAGCCTGCTCAGATTGAATTTGTTACAAGAAAAAGAAATCTAACTTGATGTGTGCAGCATATTTTTCAGGGATATTTCTAATGCAAATGAAAGACACTCACACCAAACAACTCATCTGTCAACACTGACAAACACATTTGCTTGATTTGCAGTCTTCCACTCAGCATTTTCAACCAAAGCTTTGTACTTTTGAAGCCTAAGAATTGTATGCTTTTAACATCTGCTGTTCCAGTTGGTGTCTACCTTGAGGCTATTCACAATGCGATGAGACATCCAGCTACAATTGAGCACTAAATCAAGCTTTTAATCAGCATCTGGATAACACCTCATCCACATTCAAAAACCTAACATGGCCTCATTTCTCACTGAGATTACAGAAGACCTTTGTATTTACAACACAGAGGAAAGATAAGGTTTTCCTCTGAGTTACCAATACATGAAGAATTTAAGTTTAAGAGCACCATATAAGAAAATGATCTACTTCCCCATTAAGCAGCAGAAAAATCTCTAAGTCATCAGTCAGTTTAAAGTATTTCACAATGTAAGTCTCCAACAAATAAAATGAAAGTAAAAATTAGTTTAAAAAAAAAAAAAAAAAAGTAATGCCAGCCTCAATGTGAATAAAATGAAATCATATGCTTAAAGCATACATTACCTGGTAGTTTAAGGCATAGTTGCAAAATCTAGCACAATACAAACAGCTACCCTACCATAGATTACAGCCATATTTTGACAACAGTTCATGGAGATAGCTAAGTAGAAAGGTTGAGAAGACCAAATTCTACTGATGAAAAGTGACATTTACTTACAATAAAATGCACCTTTGCTTCATTTAACACTCAATTCTTTTGCCATCACAGATTTACTTGGACTTGTATGAACAGCAGTAAATGGTGTCTGGTGCTTTAATTCTTTCATAGATGTTGCTGTGTAACTTAAAACTTCTCTACCCGTGCCACTGTAAAAGTGAACGTCATCATTTCACTTTTACCTCAGTTACACAGTTGTGTTTTGTATTCAATAAATTCTAATTTATACTTAGGCAAACAAAGCTGCTTTTTTTGTGTATTTATCTCTACTGTCCTTTTTTCAGCTCCATTAGTAAACAAACAGTTAACATAAGAAGCAAGATCAGGCAGACACCAACCCGAACAGAAAGCAAAATGTTTTTGATTTTGATTTATTGTCAACTAATCTCAGGTTCCATCTCATCTCTTGTGGATCTAGAAAAGTTGGTCTAGAAAAGCCTCACTGCCCTTCACACACTGCAAAAATAAGTTCCTGCTACTGTACTGGATTTAATGTGCTCTTATAATTAGATCCATGTGGAACACTCATACTTCTAGTGGGGGCCACAGGGCTCCATTCCCTCATACCAAGATCATCTTTCAAATAAAGCTGATAATTACTACACTCCTCACTGCTCAGTTTTTCTGAGCAGTAAATGAATATGTACCTTTTTACCAAACTGCTGGTGATTTTATGCATGCAGTATAAAATTCGGAAGCATGCCATAACATGTTCCTTAGCACAGATTTAGAGGTTTCATAAATCTGAAGCAAGATATCCAAGATCTCGGATATTACAAGATTTATCTTCTTCAATGAACAACACACAATAAGCTGCAGTCATAGAGGGAGAATTAATACTTCAATGCTAAGCAGACAACAATTACTAAATCATAATGTTTATTCACACTCTGTATTGTACCTAGAGGCTTTCATAAGATTAAAGACAATTGCTCACCTTAAATATGCCAACCCAGTCCTTCGGGTGTGGTTTGATGAACTGTGTCAAGGTATAGTGACACTCCAGTGCTGCATGGGGCAGGTAACTCTTCCCCACATTCTGGAATATGACATGGGCAAAGTTGGATGTATCCATGTTGTTGCTCAGTAAAGTGCCATCCAGGAACAGTTCCATAAATTACTCAACAAGAACTAAAAAGAAAGACAAAATTAAAAAAAAAAAAGTTAATTAAGAAATAACTCCAATTATACAACTGTTTGTAAAGGCTTTGAATCAGTTAAAAGGCAAGCCAGTTATGCACAACATAACTGGTTAAAAAGAGAATAAATAAATGCTGTTAACACACAGGCATGGGGCTTTTCATAGCTGGCAATCAGAAAGGTAGAGGAAGTAGCACCGTTACACAGCTCTCTTTCTCTGGATTGTGGGTGGAATGTTATCCTAACATTACTGTAACATGTTGATTGATGCAACACACAATAACAGATCAGCAGTAAGTGACACCAGACTTTGCACACTTCTGGTTTTAGATCACATGTGTAAAATCTGTTGAATTAATAAATATATTTGTTATACAACTAACCTCACACATGCAAGCACATTTCACTCTGACACAATTAACCTAAAACTGATCATGAACTGTTAATTTAGGTGTCTGACTCTGTGGGGTCTTGATTAGTAAAGCCAGTGGTGCACCAATAACATGTGGACTCACACTCTCCACTGTGACTAACTTGTATACAATGCATATAAACTACTGAGGTGAATTATCTGGTAGAGAAATGCACTTTCCTAAAGTCAGCTGTTTGGTTGTTCAAATCATAAAGGAGAGTCGGACTCATCTGGAAATATATTTTTAATGGATAAAAATATCTAATCTTTGCCAGTAAAAGAATAAAACTGACAGGACAATAAAGAGTCATAACTCTAATCATTAGATTCAAAACATTTTCACTTTCCTTATGTCATTTCAAAAGAGAACTGGTCTCTCATAAATCATGGTAGTCAGCTGGTCCTCAGTTTCATACTTAAGTCCTGACTAAGCAAGAGATACCAACCACAGTCAAAATGTGAATAAATTTAGAGGCCCATAAGATTACAATTATCTTTTTACATTGTAGCTTCTCATAAAATGCCAAGTTTCCTTTTCTTAAGATGTTTTGTCAAATGTTTAATGTACTGTAGCAGTATTCATTTGCTACTTTTGTGCAGATCTATCCTTCTTTCAATGTATTTACATTAGTGTAGTCCCTTCCACACAGGAGAAAAAAGGTTTGTACTCTGTCTGCAGTGGGTAAGAGAATGACTGGCATTTATCCCCAGCATATTTACTCGCTCCTCTTCAGCAGAGAATGAACACAACACCTGAGCAGACATGCTATTTTTTGCTGCGTGTTTTCCACACTATGTTGCAAGACTAGAAATAGTTTAATTATTCTTAACTTTACACATTTACTGGGCAAAGTATCTATATGGAAGCTCTGAAAACTTGCAGAAAAAAAGAGGATATTCAATCGATACAATGTAGCAGACTGCACGTCAATCAGTTACTCGGAGTTTGACTCCTGCAGTCCAGTCTAAAGTTATGTACCAATCTTCTCAGAAAGCTGAGCAAATTAAAAAGGTTCGTCAACAACAGCCCAGAGGATATAGTTTAAGGTCAACAGCAAACAGATGTGACAGATGTCAATCCACTGAACTGTATTGCTGGATTTATTGTGTTTAAAAAACAAATAAAAAAAAAAAACAAGATAATTAATTCAAAGCATCTTAAATTATTAAGTCAGGGTACAAGCTAAATCAATGTCTTCATGAATGGAGGATTCCACTTTCAAAAAATTTAAATTAAAAAAATTGGAGAGAAATTCCAAAGGCAACCCTACACAATGTGTCATTATCATACTTTGGTTTCACGAAGTGTTGTTCTATTATATTTGCAGCACTTGACTGAATCTGTAAAGAAATGAGGGTGCAGCTCTATACAATCCAAAATCCTGTCTGCTACTTGAAAAATTACATCATCAGTCATCTGTTTTGGAGACTGTCACTGGAATGCTAAAATGTCACGTAGAAAGTTCTCTTCTTCATTCGTTACACAACAGATGTCTCCAAGCTATTGCAAGTGAAAACGCAACTTAGTGTTTGCAAGTGAAAATGGCTCAATATTGCAATAAAAGGCTCTAATTTCCTCATGGTTGATTTTTAAATTGAAGATCATAGCCAACACCTGCCTAATTTTTCAACTGCCATATTACAGATTTTCACTAGAGACAGTTGAGATTGATTGAAAAAACCTCTAAAGCAGTTTATTCAACACTCCCTCCCTTCCCTCATGGCATTTTGCACATTCTTGTAGTCGTTTGTTCCTATCTGAGGCAATACAACCCGACTTTCCAAACGTAAATATCAGTAGTTGATTATTCCCATGTTCCACCTGACTCGTAGGGCACATGGACCTGTGTCCACCAGACTCTTTCCCTCCCACACAAACACAAGCTCTCTCTCTCTCTCTCTCTCGAGGCAGACTTATCACTTGTCTTCAGATACTATACTCACTGTTAATCGCTCCCATTTCAGCCACGTGTGGGCACAAGATAACTTCACCCATTACACAAAAGTATGATTAACACAAGATGGAGTTTAATTTTGCCTCTGTATAAATATCAACAAATATAAATATATTCTGTATACTGGCGCAGTACCACCCCATACGGCCAGAAAGTGGGTAAATGAATAAATCCCCTATTGAATAACTTGTTTTAAAGAAAACAACAACAACACTTAAAAATGGACCGCATGATTAACATTGACATGAGTTATACATCAAGGGGGATTTTCCATTTGGCCTCAGCTGAAGTAGTTTTACTCGACGTAATTAGGCCTGGGATGGAAAATGATGAGAAACAAGGGCCAGTGGACGTTCACAGCAATCACAGAATTTCTAAGGCTCGTTTATCACAATGAATACATAGTAATAGTTACGAAAAAAGCTTGAAATTGACAACTACAACAAAATTCGAGATGAGGCCTTAAGAGAAAACAGTGATCATGTCTGGCTACCTTAGCTACACAGCTAACTATCGAGCTAGCGTTAACTACGTACTTTGAAAAACACGACCCAATAATCACAAGGTAACAAGACGTGTTTTTCTCATAACCGTTTAACTATTCAGCACAATATTACTTCAATGTGTTTCACGATAAAATTGTGGGTTATATAAGGTTCACAACCAAAATATAACACGTAGCTTGACTGGAGAACAGAGCTAGTAACTGGAGGACAAGGTTATGGCTATCGTAAATAGTTCGCAGCAGCATGTCTTTAAGTACCTTCAAAACACGTCAGGCAGATCAGAATATCAACAGACGTACCCTTAGATACATTTGTAAAATAAACGACGAACATTTTACCTTGTTGCCATAGTAAATACCAGCTGAAATCCCAACGTAACAGAAACTATTGTTGACGCAGTTCAGTGCTTTCCCGTGTCTTCTTCCTGGAGTAATAATAACATT
The DNA here is from genome assembly GCA_018398805.1 of Hirundichthys speculiger. Classification (NCBI taxonomy): domain Eukaryota; kingdom Metazoa; phylum Chordata; class Actinopteri; order Beloniformes; family Exocoetidae; genus Hirundichthys; species Hirundichthys speculiger. Next base: position 1,296,248 of record JAGFBZ010001926.1, read on the forward strand.
ACATCATTTCCGGAGAGGGTCCAAGGAGCGATCTGAAGCCCGTGAGGGGAGATTGGGGTATTGTGAGACACTGGGTAATGTGAGACTGTATCTAAGCAACTGGACGCAGCTGTGGTCATTTTAGCGGCTGATTGTCAAGGCTCATCCTTTTCACCGTGGCCAGGAAGAGCCTGACTCCGCTGTGCAGTGGTAAGCATGTGTTTTGTACAAAAATACATTTTTGGGATGTAAAAGTAATTTTTTTTATTTTCAGCATAATTAACTCTGGTGCTAGAAGTAATTGATTCAACCGGACAAACTCATATCCTGTATATTGTCGAACTATCGCCTTTTTAAAATTTTTAATCGCGATTAATCGCATGATTTCCCTGATTAGTCACGATTAATCGCATTGAATACGCAAAATCAAATAATGAATTCAAAAGTAGTGTAAAGGTCAATTTTATTTAAATGTTCTGCTGCCATATGAACTGCCATAACAGTGCCATAACATTTGTTGTTCAAACACTTTTAATATCAGCACTTGTCAGTAACACATATTGAGTGTAAATCTCATCTTAAAAAATGCCAAATAAAATAAAGCTTATTGCCACTGCCAAGGGCATTAATGTCATTCTGTTTTTATTTAAAAAAAAAAAAAAAGTCTACCAACAAAATGCTAACAATCTAGAGGCCACAATCAGAACATTAAAACAAGTAATTTCTGATGTAACAGCAGAAACTAAACAGGGAGTTCAACTTGTCAGTTGTTACAAATAACCTTGTTTCTGTCGAATCCTCCGTCTGGGAGAACTTTAGAATAAAAATGTCCATGTAAATGTTCTGTAACTTTATCAATCCGTAATTATCCTTGTATCATCTGTTTTTTTCCATTTTCAATTGTCAATCAAAAATTTGAAAAATTAAAAAGTGACTTTTTATCTTGTTTTTCATTATTTAATCTAACACACACACACAAAAAGCCTGTTATTTTATATTTAATTTTTAGAAAACGGGCCATGGGACTGAATTTGCTTTTAATATTTAATTGTTTGGTTTACGTGACCCGGAAATGACTTTGATTCAATATTTTTTCTAGATATTTTAATCTAGAAATCATATTCTCAAAAATGGGGGTTGTTTTATAATCAAGGAATAGACTTTCTGTTGTCATTACACATCTGTGCCACTAGATGAAGCCGAACTGAAGTACCAGCTAGAGAACAGCACAACAGTGAAGGCATGGAGCAGATCTGATGTAAAATTGAGGAATGGCGCGATCATCTTGAACCTTTTTTTTTGCAGACAGAATTGTTGATATTGCTACCTGAGTTGCTACCCAAACTGTAAAGTACACAGATTTTTACCTCTCTCTATGTCTGTTTTAGCTTTTCCTTGTTTACCTGCCAATTCTCTTCTGGTTCCGAAGCAGCCAGTAACAGACTTTTTAAAACAAAAGCACGTGAGCAACATGCGTTAACGCCTGTTAAAATAAATGTTGGCGTTAATGAATTAATGACTTAACGCGATAATAACGGATTAACTTGTCCAGCCCTACTTTTAAAATGATGCGGTGATGCGAGCCAAAGATTGGCCTGAATTCTGCAGAGAAGTTGTTTTAATAAAAAAGTGGTGGAGGGTTAAAGTGAGACAATTGCCATGGGAAAAAGTAAGACACTGCTTCACTTTTCCCCTGGAGGCAAAGTAAGACAAAAAATAAGCTTTGTTTTTTGTGTCTTAAACAGTATGAAAAATCCATCATTCCAAGGAAATACAACAGGAAGACAACCTGGGGCCGAATCTCCATTGACAAGATGGAAAGTGCAGCCACTGAGGTCATGGAGAAAAAGAGGCCCTTAAGATGTATTTCAAAGGAGCGAAATATTGACAAGTCAAGCCTCCTAAGATTTATAACAAAGAAGCAGCTGGGCCTGGACTGTGGTACTGTGGGCTGGGACTCAGTAGCCCAGGCAAAGAGAATTTTCACAGATGAGATGGAGGAGGAACTCGCCAAACACCTGAAAGAACTTGCTGAACAGTCCTATGGGCTCTCTCCAGCTAAGTGCTGCACACTGGCCTTTGAGTATGCAGACAAGAACCATGTCTCCATGGAGACAAGAACCACGTCCCCATGCAGACAAGAACCATGTCTCCATGCCTTCCAATTGGAAGGAGACACAGTCTGCAGGTCAAGAGTGGTTCCGCAGCTTTCTAGCACGTCGCCGGCTTTTATGTCCGAACTTCAGAAGCACATCCCTCAGAAGGGCCACTGCCTTCAATAGAACAACTGTTGGGGAGTTCTATGATAATCTGGCAGTAGTCACGGACAGGTGGGTGAATTGATTGTTGCAATGCATGTGTTTTATTCTCTAAAATTAAGTAATTTAGAAGCCCTTTCTCCTTATCTTTAACAGGCATAAATTCCCCCCACACATGATTTTTAAGGTGGACGAAACAGGTCTCCATACAGTACAAAGGCCTCACCAGGTGAGATAAACGAGACACACACACAAGGCTGACATGTGTAGCTTGTAATAATGTAATAAACAGGCCGGCGGGACCTCCGAGTGAGCGAGGCAAAGAATGGTGCTCTGAAATCGGATAGACGATGGAGCCAGCAGCCTCTCATCCACCTCCAGGACATTGCTGGAGTTGTGTATCCGGTCTGGGTGCCTCTGACTGGGCTCCAGCAGACTCTCATCCACATCCAGAACCATCCTGGAGCTCTGGGGGGGTACTTAGGCTTGCCCCTGGTACCATGCAGCAGCCTGTCATCACCTCAGGCTTCCAGCCCCGTCCTGGTCCTCACCCAGGCTCCGGTCCTGCTAAGAACCAGCCTCCGGTCCTGTTGAGGACCAGGCTGAGGCATCCAGCCCGGTCCTGGTCCTGCTCCTGGCTCTGATTTTGCTAAGAACCAGCCTCCGGTCCTGCTAAGAACCAGGCTCTGGCAAAAGTAAGTGGATCACTTTACCCCAGGGTGGCTCGCTTTACCCCACGCTGGCTCGCTTTACCCCCTTGAAATCTAGGCTTTGTCTTAGTTTACCCCATAGCTGGGGTAAAATGAGACACTTGACCTCTTTTAATAAAATTATCCCATTTTCACCGTCTTTAGTCCGGCAAACATTCTGATCATTTCCGTCCTTAGGAAACATCCTAAATTAAAGAGAAAAATGTGTTAATTTTATAGACACATCAATTTAGCTTGCTTAGAGGGCAGGGGGAAGTAAAGACCGTCTCACATTACCTCACTCTCCTCTACATTATTATATTGTGATATTGTGTGCAATACAATGCTTACTTAGAATTCCATATAGATAGATAGATATTGATTTGAGGTCATAGCCCAGCCTTATTGGATATTATACATTGCATAATTCACTATGATTATACACTATTAATTCTGATAGATGATAAAAAAAATAAATAAAAAAATTATCTTAGTATAGCATTGTGCAATTTAGGATTCAGATAAGAACTTAATTTCTATTTTTACCTGGATTAACATGAAGCTGTCATGAATCATTTGGTAGCTTCTTTAAAAAAATAAAACAATTTCCAACTATCTTTCTTTATTTTGTATGTTGTTTTACGTCACCTCGATAATGTCTTAGGTTTAGTAACTAATTATTATACATATAGATTTAGCATTAAAATGTTAACACAAAGAGGTGCATAATGAATAAAAGAACTATTGAATGGTACAGTTGAATATTACATGAATTGAATAGTAATACGGTGCTTTTGTTTGTTTTTAATTGGTTTTATTTGTTTGCTTTTTAGGCCGTGCTGCTATTAAATGTACTGAAGTAAATAAACTGAATAGTTCTCCCGCTATTGTAGACAGACACAATTTGTATAGAGCGTCTTAGGTCCTCCCGAACAGCTCAGTGGCTGAGATTGGAGGGGCGTGCTGCGCTGATCTTTCATTTGATTGGAGGGAGCAATTGTCACTCATGTACGTACTGCAACGTCACACGTAAGGTCAAGAGGAAAGAAGCATGGCCGCTGTGTTGAGAGGGTCTCTGTGCCTAGTGAGAAGGTGTCGTAAGCATGTTAACTTTGCATATGGTAAGGAGAATAGATTAAGATTCCGAACACAGTGTGCAAATCCCTGTGTGTTGTTTGGAAACACACGCATGTATCTAAAGAGTGTTTGGTCACACAGTAATAGAGATTTAGCTTATCATGTTGTGAGAAGTTTCAGTACATATTTTGCGATAATGATATAAGCTGTTGCAGAAGACGTTAATGCTGCTTGGTCGGTTGGTAGAATAAGCTATTTACATGTATCTTGTCTCAATTCATATTCAAAACGCTGTGGGGGAAAAAATGTCCATTTTGTAGCGCGTTCATTTTGTACATTTTTAACAAGGGTCATATTGTGTAATGTAAGTCAACTGTTCATTACAAAACTGTACATTTGCTGGGATTGAGATTTGCAGCATACACGAAGTCTAAGGGATCTTTCATGACAGTAAATTGTACCTTAATATGTGTTTTACTGTCCCCCTTGCAAGAGCTAATCCGGCTTTTGTACAAACGTTGAAATAAATAAAAAAAACACAGAATTAAGCATAGAAAAAGAAGCTATAAAAATTGTCTTTTTTTTAATCTTTATATCACAAGTCCTACATAGGTTTTGTAATTTAATCACAGAAACACTCTGCACACTTGATCTTTTTTTAAATCTTACTGTTATGTGAATATTAATTGGTTGAAAGGTTATCTATTTGACTCCTGACTTTTAACATGGACATGGACTAGAATAATGTATTATGTCAAGGCATATTTAGACAAATATTGATGAGGAGAGTTTCGTCATAGCTAACATATCTCTGTGATTATATCAGGGTAAAATGAAATGTTCCCAAATTGGTGAAGAAATTGCATTAAGTGTTCATCTTAGGGATAAATAAAATGGCTGCAAGAATTGCTGCTGAGAATCTTAGTTTCAATCTGCATACCTATTATCTATCAGTATTTCAATTTGTCTTGTAATTCATTAATTATGTGGTTATGTTGTAGTCTCCTCAAGGTCTATGGCCTCAAAAACACAAGTGGGGTTTGTTGGTCTGGGAAATATGGGAAACCCAATGGCAAAGAATTTACTGAAGCATGGATACCCAGTCATTGCTACAGATGTGTTCCCAGAGTCCTGCAAGGAGGTGCAAGAGCTGGGTGCTCAGGTAGTGCAAACTTAGTGACACACATATTCCTGACATTTAAATGTTCTCTTTCTTGTTCTTCTAAGGCTGTTAATTTGTTTTTTTTTTTTGTCTTTTTTCTTTTTCTCAGATTGTGGATAACCCTGCTGATGTAGCCGACAAGGCAGATCGTATTATCACCATGCTTCCCTCTAGTCCCAATGTCATAGATGTGTACACCGGACCCAATGGCATCCTCAAGTACATTTTAGTTTTTCTTTAAAGGTACGCATTAAATTGGTATAAATGGTGCTGTCTAGGAGTCAAAAACTAATTTCCTCAACAGAAAGGTCAAGAAAGGCTCCCTACTGATTGACTCCAGCACCATTGACCCTGCTGTTTCAAAAGAGATGGCTGCTGCTGCTGAGAAGATGGGGGCAGTTTTTATGGATGCACCTGTGTCAGGGGGTAAGTCATGTACATTTTTAGTCATAATCTCACATTTATAATACATATTTTTTTAACTGTCTTATTTTTCAATGCATGTACTCTGCTTTGAAAAGATAATACATCTTTCATATTGTTAACATTTATTTTATTTATTTATTTACACACAAAGTGCAAAATTTTAAACATTATTAACCATGGAAAAGCACTTCTGATGGAATATATTTTCTATATTTGTTAATCTGTGTGTATTTCTATAGATTTAACTCTTCAGTTTGACGAGTATTAAACTCAGGGAAATTTGTGTTTGGCAGGTTATTCCTTTGTTGTAAGGAACATGCATTTGCTGTTGCTTCTGGTACGCCCAGGTGCTGACCATCAGGTGCCGTCAGCACCTGTGAGCATAGGCCCTACTTCAGTGGTCAGTTAGTGTCTGCTCCAAGAATCTGCAGTGCATCACACATTTGTCTCATCTGGATAAGACCTTTGTGATAAGGCAACTTCAAGCTGGCGTTCTCCAAAACCTAGTTGCAGAATTAATTAGAGTGAGCCCTGGTGCCATCTACAAACTGAAGGCCAAGTTCCATAAAACAGGGGATGTCAGAGACAGGCCATAAAGTGGGCATCCCATGAAGACAGCACCCCTGGCAGACCGTTTCTTCATCCTGTCATTACTTAGAAACTGTAGGCACTCTTCTACAGATTTGCAGTCAAGGTTTGCAGGACAGTTCTGTGCGTAGACAATGCAGAAGAAACTGCACACAGCCAATCTCCAGTGTCATAGGACCACCAGGAGGCCTGGTATGGCTGCCCTTCACCATCAGGCTCATTTGCACTGTTGTTAGCAACATGTGCACTGAAACCTGAATATCTGGAGGAACATTATGTTCAGTGATGAGTCCAGATTCTGCCTGTGGCACTTGGATTGTTGGGTCAAAGTGTGGCAAAGACACAGAAAACGCCTTGGTGATTGCTGCATTCACATCTTTTGGTGGAATCAGCGTGATGGTAATGGACGGCATCTCCCTCACTGGAAATACAAGGCTTGTCATCATTGGAGGCAATCTCAGTGCAGAGAGATATCCAGATGAAATTCTGCAACCAGTGGCAATCCCATATCTCCACAGTCTGGGACCAAACTCTTTCTTTCAGGATGACAACGCTCCACAGAGCAGGGTTTACCAGACACTAACTTTAGAATTTGGGAGTGGAGAGGCTGAAATGACCCCCCCAGCATCCCACAGCAGTGCGTCACCAGGCTGGTGACCAGCATGAGGAAAAGGTGCCGGGCTGTCATGGGTGTGTATGGTACACACTACCGAGACCCCCGTTTGTTAAATTAATACATTTAAACTGTGAAATTGCCAATGTGTCTTGTTTTTATTCAGAGTTCAACCATCCAATCTATCAAACAACACCAAAGGGCCAACAGCAAGAAAAAAAAGAGAGAAGATTTGGCAAGTCTTTCATGGGCACAACCCACATACAGAACTCTGCTGCTCATCCCACAAATGCATGTTCCTTAATATGGCACCATTTAAAAGGGAAAAAACAGGCTTTCCAATGGTTTAAGATTTATTCCCAAGATGTTTACAACAAAGAAATAATCTACCAAACACAATTTTCCTCACTTTTTGTGGTGAGTTTATAAATGGGTTTCACATACTTTTACTTTGTTAGCAAGTGGCAAGCTACACCTTTTTTTTTTTTTTTTTTTTTTTTTTTGGGGGGGGGGGGGGGGGGGCAGAAGCTGTCTGGCTTTATTTTGCAGTCCAAGTCAGTATTGAGCAATCACAAATGTGCAGGTAACATGCGTGTGACCAGTTCTATAGTAACTAAGAGGTGAAGGTCCACTGTAGGGCTGGGCGATTTTATCGATTCGGCGATATATATCGATATTTTATTTTCCAGAGAGTATCGATATTTCAGCCGCGGGTATCGATATTCTAAGCTCCCTTCAAAACCCCCGTGTCTCGCACGGGTGCTCTTCCTGCAAAGTGCCATTTAGTCCTCCAGCCGCTAGTGTCGCTGTAGAGCATTTCTAACAGTGTATCCAGAAGCAGCTTCTTACTCTTCTGGCTACAGCTGAGCCAGTCAGGAGACTGGTATAAACCCAGCGCCTGCGTGCTTAAAAGTAGATGTGTGGGAGCAGTTCGGGTTGAAAAAGAAAAAGGAAAGCGAAGATTTAGACAAAAGTATGGCGGTTTGCAAGCTGTGTCTGTCAAACGTAAAGTACTCTGGAAATACCACCAACCCGCGAGGCGAGCCCACCTGAAACGTCACCACCTGGACAAGGTAATGCTAACTGAGAGCGAGCCAAACTTTATTTGTCAGGATTTGAGACCGTATTCAGTGGTGGAAAACGCCGGCTTTAAGGGCTGTGTTTACTCTCGCGGCAACGTGTCGCAGTTATCTTGTCCCCGGTATGCCGCAGTTATTTTTTGATAAATGTTAATGTTGAAGCGCGTCTGCGCTATGTTATTCAACGCCACAACGGAGAGGGACAATCACGAACTAGCTAAACTTACTAATCGTATCTCTTGCGTTTTTCCACTTCCTCACCGTCTCGGCCGTTTCTAGACCCACATTCATCGCTATCTTCCTCCATGAATTACTAGAATATGTGCTGTTTTTGTAGCGTGGAGAACGAGAATTGTACAGATGTGGGTACTTCCTCATTTCTTTGATGACGTGGATGTAGAATTGACCAATCAGAGGCCTCCTTTCTCCTCTCTCGGCTACGCTGTCTGCAGTCACCTACCTTTCAGTTCAGTTAATTCAAACAAATTGGAACACTCACAAGATGTCACCAAAATCACTTTTTCCTTTTAAAATCTTTCAGAAAATTATGTAAATGTATTGTTAGAAAAATATCGATATAATATCGTATCGTGAGCCAGATGTATCGTATCGTATCGTGAGATTAGTGTATCGCTACAGCCCTAGTCCACTGGCTGAAACTGAATCTTTAAACCATCAACTATCAACTTAAAAGCCTGGTTCCTTAGGGATTTAGCTTTTTATTAGCTTCTCAAATGTATGTGCACTCAAGAAATGGCTGGTGCATGGAACAGGAAATCTTGGCCTAAATATCCATTATCAAAATATCCACTGAAATCCTGGAGACATTAGTCATTGCCTCCAGAGGTTGTAACAGCAGGGGATAACCAATGAGTTTCCAATGTGGACATTTGCTCTATTTTATTAAAACTGTGAATGCTGATAACCTGGCAACTAAGAATAAACCTTCAAAACCTCAAGTGTTAAATGCACTGCAGATTGATTAAAAAAAGAAAGAAAGAAAATGCAGAGGAAAAAGCATTTTTAGTTAGAAAATAAATTTGCTCAATTTATTAAATGGCTAAATACTGAGAATGGTGCAGGATTGGGTCATAGAATGCTTAAACTGAGAAATTAAACATACCACTGAGCTTAATTTCCAACATGTCTGTTGATGATTGACTTCATAATTTCTTGAGTCACAAGCTCTGACTCAGATAAATATGTCGTAGCCATGGATTGGCTTGTTAGTCACTTTTACTTTTAAGCAATCTATTGGAAAGCTTGCATTGAAACTTTATTTAAATATTGCATATGCTATTTGTCGCGCTTGTTTTCTTTTTTTCCATTATGTTATGATTTTACTCAGTTAAAATAAAAAAACAAACTGTAAAAGCTTCTCATCTTAGTTTTTTTAGGTTTTTTTTTTTTTTTTTTTTGCGAATACTTGTCATTTTCTTTTTACATGTTTCTTAAACACCCTGTGATGGACTGCAGACCCGTCCAGGGTGTCACCCAGTGACAGCTGGGATAGGTTCCAGCCCCCCTGCAAACCTTATCAGAGCTTCTATAGAAAATGAGTGGATGTTTCTGTCATTACTTTCACATTATAAAGAATGTACTTTCAATAATATTGGCTGTTTTTTACAACTTCCTTCAACGATGCATCTGACTTAATAGAGCGTGCATAAGGGCATATTATGATTTTATATTGGAAAGTTCAGTGTTTTAATTATTTATGCAGCATTTTGGACCAGTTCTGCTTAATGAAGAGCATCAGCATCATTTATCTAAAGAAGAGGAGCTGTTTTTCTCCACAGATTTTGTGTTTGAACTTAGCTACACCCGTGTCAGGCGTTTATGGTGTGGCTCTGAGGATTAGTAATGATTTATATGCTTCCATCCCGTGATAGTGCACATGGATTAAAGTTTTCCTGCTTTCCGCCTATAATGTCTGCGTGTGGTGACGGCAGTTTAACCAGTACTGATTTGAACTGCATGTCATACTTTGATACTCACATCAATCACAAGGCTTTAGCTCCTAAATGAAACTGTTTGAAGATCTCCCCTTGTCAGACAGAAATCAAAAGAAGTACAGTGTGGTTAAAGCCAAACATAAACGCACACATGGAGGGGAGGAAATAATTGAGTCAACATCTGTTTTAAAGTTGTTTCTTCAGGCAAGGATGTCTAAGGAGTAGTTGAGATGATGGAAGAAGGGTGTCTTTTTTGTTTTTTGCCCCCTTCACATTGGAATACTTGGCAGAGGTCGTATTTATGGTAAGTAGCAGTGACCACCATTAGAGCATTTAAGTGAGAATCTGCAGTATTCACTCTGGAAATTAATTAGGTTTGGAATATGCTAATGTGCAGCTTTTCTGACCAAGTAATTAATTTTATTTCCCAGGAAATGTATATTTGTTGAGTGCTTCAAAAATGTAATCATTAAATAGTTGCCTCTGGCAAGCATTTGTATAATCAAGCCTTGCTTACATTTTTTATTTATTCATTTCATTTATTAGTATTTTTCAGGGATGTTATATCTTGGTATTTCTATATATAATCATACTATGAGATGTAAATCTTGGTATTTCCAAATATTTAATATTTGTAGAAAAGCCACTCTTGACTACTTTCTTGTGTCTGCAAAAAAAAAAAAAAATACAAATAAGTTCAAGCTCCTCATTATTGACACTGCTTAAGTTTATAACATACAGTATGTGGATGAAGAAGAAAAAAATTATGCATTTATTTAAACAAAGATTGATATTAGATATATTTTACCTTTTTAAACAACTAATAAAGTCATAAGTGAACCCCTAAGTCTCCACAGCTGCGGTAGCAGACTGAGTTTGTCGATACACTCTTTGGTCTCCATGCCAATTGGAAGCCAGATTGATTTGAGTGAGCAGAACGCGGTTGAGCTGCTTGAGAGGGCGTAAATGCCCTGCAGTCGTGTCCAGGCAGAAACTCACACATATGCGAGGGCCTTTCGTGCACATGGAGAAGCCCTGAGCACATGGAAGAGTTTTTTTACTCTTGGGATCACTAATTCTGCAGCCACTAATGATGAATTTGTCCATGAGAATGGTATAACTGAATGTGTTTGATTACACTATCAAGAGCTGGAATAGATGTAGCCCCATTGTCATGTAACGGTTGCCAAATTAAACCAAATTTGGCAAGACCACTACTGGATTTTGAAACTCGTTGCCTTCAGTGGCGTTTGCAGTGATGATTTGTCACTGCTCTGAGCAAATTATACTTGCAACCCCTGGATTAAAATCCTGTGATAAGTGTCATGAATACAACCAATAGAAATGAGGGAGGCACAGAAGGTGAAATGGATTAGAAGGCTCATATAGTGTCTGTATTTGTTCCCTGGAATCTTTAACACAACATTTGAGATCTCTCCTGTCCACGCAGGGCTGCTAGCTGAGGGCTCATCAGAGCCCTGCTGGGGATTGCCATGCAGACTGGCACATTTCAGGGGGTTTTCTCACTAGCTGGGCTAGTGCCAGCAGGCTTTTGGGTGTTCCTTCCAAGTAGCTCACAGGCTGCATCCTCTCCCTGCCAACAGAAAACTGAGAAGCCGGTCGCCAGGAATGCCTGATATTGGACTTTTATATTGGGGGGAAAAAAAAAAAACTACCATTTTCCTTCTAAATCACTTTGGCCCTTCATGGATTGAGATAATTCTTCACAGGAACCCAGAGGTGTTTGTGCTGAAATCATCTATTGTGCAGCATTGGCACAAAGTGTGTTTATGTGTTTTCTAAGCAAGGGGTTTCTAGAACTCAAAACTGGAGTTTTTTTTTTTTCATCCCAGCAAACCTTCCAGTTTCGGTGTTCTCTGCTGTCAGGATTTCCATGATTGGATGTTTTTGCATCATGTCCAAATCAGAAGTTATAGTTGTTGTTTTTTTTTAAAACTTTCAAAGAACAATAGTAAGGCCTGACATTTTTATATAGATGATTTGTTTGAAACACTCGTTCACTTAAAGAGGAAAGGAATTAAAATTCAAGTTTAGTTCAATAAGACTGAATTAGAAAACAAGCTTGCTATACATTAAAGTGTCTTGGGCTTGTCTCGTTTGATGGAAGGCAGCAACCTCCGTCAACTCTGATATATTAACTCATTTTGAGTGTTTTTGTGTGTGTGTGTGTGTGTGTGTGTGTGTCTTTTTTCCATCTGTTTTTCAGTTACAGCTATTTGATTGAGTTTTCAAGTTTCATCTATGCTTTTAATTTCGGGTTAACGTTTGTGACTGCCAGTTCACTCTTTGTCTGCATCAATACAAAGGGCTTCAAGCAGACTGCCTCCAAGGATTAGAGAAGGGGAAAGCTTGTAACACCCACCTTGGCCCTTCTCCACCAGCTTCCTGTAAACTTGAGGATTAATTATAAGACTGCATTGGTTAATTTCTTGGCACCCATATGGCTTGCACCTGGTTATTGTATAGTGTCACATTTTTAACCCCATATGAACCTGAACCAGAAACAGCTGTACCTACAACCGGTGGAGGCTGACCAAACGGTTTCCAACATTGTGAGAACACTAACTAGTTTAAACTTGTTTTTAATATTCAAGAGCTATTACTGTCTCTCATGGAATGAATTCTTGGCTTTGTGCTGCGGCAGTGTCTATTTAACATGTTTGTGGATCCTCCAAATTGAGTAGTTACTGTGAACAAAATTTTTTTAGGTGTTTTTTTTCCAGTAGAGAAAGATTTCTTTCGTGTAAATTGGATAAAAAGGTTACTAGTATTGATAGAATTCATACTTATTTAGAGTATGTAGATACCCAATTTCTGTCTTTTTTTTTGTTATTTCTTTTCCTCTTTTTAAAAAATTTCTTTTGTATCTTACTCCCATTCTCTGTTTCCTCTGCATCTGGTTGCTCTAACAGAAGTTGGTCTGGACGTCTGGAGTATTAAGAAAGCAGTAAAAGCTTCCAGATCCTGGTGCTTTATAAAAGCTTCTGTGATGAACAATTTACTTGTAGTTAATCCGTATGTCTTTAACTTTTATTTTAATTTGATTTCATTTCGACTGGTCACGCCCTGCTCTGTGTGTCTGTGTAAAAGTATAAATTTGTCTCTTCTAGGAGTGGGTGCTGCCAGTTCGGGTAAACTGACTTTCATGGTTGGAGGAGCGGAGCAAGAATTTACAGCCGCCAAAGAACTCCTCAGCTGCATGGGAGCTAATGTGGTTTATTGTGGTCAAGTTGGAACTGGACAGGTGTGAGAAAATCCCCCATGTTAGTAAAATGGAAGCTTTGATGGACAAATTAACTTTTTTTTTCTCATATAAATTAAATCTGCTAGAGAAGTTATCCAAGTATGTATTTACTTGTTAGATATTGATTTAAAGTGGACACACGATGCCTCTTTTTCACAAGTTGATTCAGTTTTCAGCAGTCTTAATAAAATACCGAGGACATGCTTTTTGGTCCAAATATCACAGGGGTGGTACCACAGCTCTCTTCTCAGCCATGTTTTACTCCTCCGTTCATTTCAGCCACTTTCACGGGTCAACCTCATGTTAGATTGATAGTTTTGCGTGGTCGTGCAGATGTTACTTGCAGATGTTGAATAAGTTGATTTTCCTCGTCAGGATGTAAAACATTCAACAAAGTGCAAGAGAACAAGTGGTTAGAACATGAAGGGCCCATTGCTTTACCTGAGCTGTAAGACTGCTGATAAGAATTTTGTTATTGGTAAAACAAAAAGCAAGATAAAAAGTTTGAAATTCAGTCTTCCATTATAAAGCAAATGCAGGATAATATGAAGGGGTGGGCAGAGATAATGGTGTAACTGTAAATCTCTGTAAACTGGAACAGCTCACTGAATGAATGACGTATTCAGTCTGACGTGGCCCAAAACAGGGTTGTTTTTCTTTTTTAGTTGGTATTTACATCAGACACCCAAACAAAGATTCTCAACCACAGAAGTTTTTTTTATTTGTTATAATAGGTCCCTTTCTACTAAATCAGAATTTTGACATGAACTTGAATAATTAAAGTGGTATGAATAAGTTGTCACCTTGTTCCAGGCTGCTAAAATCTGCAACAACATGCTCTTAGCCATTGGAATGATTGGCACTTCAGAGACCATGAACCTGGGGATCAGGTAAAAATACAGGAAAGGCTTCATAAATGATGTAAATATGGAGCTGCAATACAATTTCTGAAACAAGACCATTGTCTCCATTCACAGACTCGGTCTTGACCCCAAACTTTTGGCCAAAATTCTGAACATGAGTTCAGGCCGGTGTTGGTCTAGTGACACCTACAACCCAGTACCAGGAGTCATGGAGGGAGTTCCCTCTGGGAATAACTACCAGGGTGGTTTTGGCACCCAGCTGATGGCTAAGGTCAGTTTATAAACCTTGTGGTCACAGATTTGGAGGGCTTTTCTTTCCTGGTTGTTAAATGTATAATAACTACAGAGGGAAAAAACGGATTCGGATTTTTCTTCATTCATATGTCTGTATGTATCCGCTTTATCCAGAATTAATCAGTCAGATATTGCACATGTGATTGAGTAGATAGACTCTTATATTTAAAAAATACAATGTTTCTATACAAGCCATAAAATCTAAAATAATCCAGTGCAGTTTTCAGCTGCACACAAAAGAACACATAGTGGTGTGTGTGGGTTTGTGGTTTTGTTTTCAGAATTTAATTTTCAACTCTGTTGGTTTTTCAAATGTATGTTTGCTTCTCTCTTTAAGGACTTGGGCCTCGCACAGAACACGGCCACAAACACAAGGACTCCTGTCCCTCTTGGCTCCCTAGCCCATCAGGTCTACCGTATGATGTGTGCACGTGGTTATGCCAATAAAGATTTCTCCTCAGTGTTCCAGTTCCTGCGTGAGGAGGAGGGCCAGTAATGTCAGCCTCCACACCGTCCACAGCCTTCCCATGTGCCTGGCCCTGCACATGACTAACAGAGCTAGTTAGGGTGCATTTAGCCACAAGGACCTTTTTTTTTTTTTTTCTTCAAAGTAATTGTGAAGCTCCAGAGAGCTCCAGCACTGTGTCACCGAAAATGTGAGCACTTAAAGGAGAAACTGTGTTTCATGTGTGATTAAGCCTTTTTACAAAGAAGCACTCCTGTCACGTTTTAAAAGCAAGTGAACTGTCACCTATGCAAAGGAAAATCAAAAATGTCGACTAATTACTCAGTGTCAATGGTATGGTAAACTCTCCACATATTTATCTGTTGTTTATTTCTTTGTGTTTTCTGTTCATATCATTTCTCTTGACAGTGAATTGTTGCTCTGAGTGTCCTCTTTAGAAAATAAAAAAGAATTGTAATGTATTAAGCTTTGTGAGAAGATGATTTACCACCTTTTTTTTTAAATAACAGCAGTCCTTTCATATCCGTTTAGATGCTGAAGTTAACATTTAAGGAACAACAAGCGCGTTCATTTTGAAAAAATTTTTGTTAAGTGGTTTGCTGTTGGGATGAGCTCTGCCGGTAAACATCTTAAACTGGATTTGCAGTCCACAGAGTTGCCTTTAATGCAGCCAAACCTCAGACACTGCAAAAAAGAAAGTATTTCTCATGATGAAAATGTCTGTTTAAACTCTAAATAGATTGCACCCCGCCTGTTTGGACGGGCACTGCACAATTTTAACTCCCTCTTACTGAGCACTTTTCAATCAGATGGATTCCAAATGTTAGTTTGCATCAGATGTTGGAGTAAAACGTTGAAAACTGCCGATATGTGCTGGCTGCATCCCATCGCATCCCATCTCTTCATCTCAGTGTTGTCCCCTATTCAATAGTCAGTCATAGCATCAGAGTCCACAGCATTAAGCAGAGGATTCGTGCCTCCTTTTATTTCTCTACGTAGGCCAGACCAGGAGAGCGGCGTGTTTCTGATCTACTTTTCCAACAACCTCTGAGAGGCCAAGGTGCCACGGGTCATGCGATCACAAGACAAAGCCATAAAAAGTCCATTAAGCACTGTAGGCTAAGAGCTGTGCTGTCATCTGGTTGATAGGTATTGCAAACAGAGCCGCACTTTGGTCTCAGGCCTCCAACAGACTGTCTCCCTCTCTCTCAGACTGAGATGATCCGCCGCCGCCAGACTGTCAGGACAAAGCTGCTTCACTTTTTAATGTTTTTACTTACTTATTTTATTTTTTTTCTCAAGACGCTCATCATACATGGGATATCACTTTTTCTCGCGACACCGTTTAAGCATCAATTTCCAAGTTGCCTCTACAACCTAAAAAAACAACGAATCTTAAAAAAAAAAAAAAAAGAGAGAAAGAAAGTGCTCCGTGATTTGTCTGCTGTTTTCTTCCGCATGTCTCACGTCTGCTTCTCAGATGGCACTAAAAACAGTAGTTTTTTTTTTTTTTTGGGGGGGGGGTTACATTTAACATTTTCACTGACCTATTTAACTTTTTTTTTTTTTTTTTTTTTTTTTGAGGCCACAGCACAAATCCGTTCTGTTAAAGGCCGATCGCTAAAGTCTACGATTACATCATGTCTTCTTTTACAATATATTTTTTAATGTATTTCAGACGTTAGATAGAAATAATTAAGCCTTTTTGGGCTGTGATAATTATATGAACATCATTTGTGTTATTCGATGCATTTAGCTGATGTCAGTATGGAATGTATTACTTAATAATTATATAATAATTACTAATAATTACTTAATTTTTTTTCTAGCAAAGTGGCAGAAAGTGGGCTGGCCTGGTTTAAATATGAATTCATATATATATATATATATATATATATATATATATATATATATATATATATATATATATATATATAATACCAATATTATGGGCTTTAATCTTAATTTTTCTTTGTTCAGATTATCCAACCGTGTCTACCACTTCACTTGTTGAATATAGAGAAGGGAAACCAGCGGGACTCGGGGCATCCCCGTCCCGCCAGCAGCCTCTTATCTCAGCTCTTCCTGCTTGAAATTTACGGCATTGTTCTGGTCGTGTTGCAGTTTCATAAGGTGTTAAATAAAAGCCAGATTTAAGAGCATTTATCATTGCAATGCAATTAAAATGGGGCATGGACCGATAAAAATAAAAGTTAATGTCTCTCTCTCTCTCCTTCTCTCCCACTCTCTCTCTTCAAATGTTGGCTACTACACATTGTTCCCTACAAGCTATGAACTTGGGCCATAAAGATTTACAGCGTCAAAAGGTGGGAAAACTCTATTAAAAATAAAAAGCTCTTCAAATTTAGTTGGACATACATTTCTCTGCGTCGATGCTCTCAGCGACATGGCACGAAAATGAATGCTTTTAGGCTAGAATTAGTTTTATTCTTCTTGTTTGTGTCCGTTCACAACTTTCCATCAAAGTTCGGTGTCATTTTCATTCCAGTGCTTGTGTTCTTGTGCACATATGTCAGACTTTGTGAATGTGGTCTTTTATTTATTTATTTATTTTTGGTTCATCAGATTGCTCGGAGGAAAAAGATCCGGAACATAGAAACATACTTTTATGTCGATTTATAAATAACATTTTCCCACTTATTTCCGGAGCCTGATAAGAAATGAAGGAGTGAACAAATTTTAGTTTTATTCCCTGAAAACGAGCCCAATCTGTCTATGTGATCTCCTGCCAGGAATTGCAGTTTTCTTGATGCCTTTTTTGGCCAGACTGCAACTTTCAACTTGACCTTGGCCTCCAGCCGCGTCTCTCGGGAGGAAAAGGGCAACCAAATGTGCAAAGTTTATGGCTTTTGGTGTGCGCTGATTTTTGCGTTCACGCTGATGTGCATATTTCCGAGCTTTATAATATCTGTGAGGGTAACTTCAGCCAAGATTGTTGCTTTAACGTTTTTATCGAGGCTATGTTGTTTGGCCGTGCTTTGGTTTCAACTCACCTGCGCGCATATTGTGCGTAAAATGTGCCAATCAGTTGGTTCAGTGTTTTGAAAAAGAAAAGATCTATACCTTTTTTTTTTACTGAAAGAAACAAAAATATCCACAACTTAAGACAAAACATATTTTGTACACACGTGTTCCACATAATCTTTCCTTTGTCTGAAAAATAAAAGAGTCGCCAAAGGTGTGCGTCACTGCGCACATATTCTAGCTTTTGGAAGTGGGGGCATATTTTTTTTTTAAGTCTTGTAATAACTACACAATTCCTCAAACACGTGTAATTATAGCAGAGCATAAGGCAACAGAGCTGCCTTTTACTCTGTTTCACTCAGTCTGACATTCAAACATGAGCTTCAGATTGGGGGGAAAAAAGAAAAAAAAAATCTCCAAGGCATCTCTATATAAATAGCCAACAGGATGTATTGTATCTTTTTAAACATCCACCCTGATCTGCATTATAAGATGTCTAGACTTTTATCATCTTCTTTGCATATCACGTGCTTGGCCCTGTCCAATAACCTCGCGATCTTTATGTACTCAGCCGTGTTGGTATCGTTACTCTGCCCGAGTCCCTGTCTCTGCTCAGTTGAGGGGATTTTGAAAAAGAGCTAGTCGTCTCGATGTAGGGCATGCTATGACCGCCTCCTTGCTCCTCCATTCGCACTGGATTGACCCGGTGATGTTTCTCTACGACAACGGTTTGGATGAAAGAAGCAAGAACATGGAGGGTTTCACCGGAGGCAACTTTGCTGCAAATCAGTGCAGGAATTTGTTAGCGCATCCAACCTCTCTGGCTCCCAGCACCACCTACACTGCGAGTGAGGTGCCACTCTCTGGCATGGGGGAGCCTGGCAAACAATGCAGCCCCTGTTCTGCCACCCAGAGTTCGCCCAACGCATCTCTGCCCTATGGATATTTTGGTAGCAGTTATTATCCGTGTAGGATGTCACACGGCAGCGTCAAAGCTTGCGCGCAGCCCTCCGGTTACGGCGATAAATACGTGGACTCGTCGGTCTCCGGTGAGGAGTTCTCCACGCGAGCGAAAGAGTTTGCTTTCTACCAGGGGTATTCCTCCGGCCCTTACCAACCCAGCTACTTGGACGTGCCTGTCGTACCTGCGCTGACTGCGCCATCTGAGCCAAGACACGAGTCTCTGCTGCCCATGGAGCCCTACCAGCCCTGGGCCATCACCAACGGCTGGACCGGTCAGGTTTACTGCGCCAAGGAGCAGCCACAGTCAAACCCTCTGTGGAAATCTTCATTACAAGGTATACTTTTTTTTTTTTTTTTTTTTTTTTTATGCAGATGTGCAAAAATGTGTGCAATGCACTTAAAAAATTGGTTATTCATTTTGAATGCGCTGTGTGGTACAGTCCAGGAACTTTAAATGTAATATTGCATGTCTTTCCACAGACACCATATCTGGAGGCGACAGCTCAGTCCGCCGTGGGAGAAAGAAGCGCGTGCCATACACCAAGGTGCAGCTCAAAGAACTGGAGAGAGAATATGCCACCAATAAATTCATCACCAAGGACAAAAGGAGACGGATATCCGCGCAGACAAATCTGACAGAGAGACAAGTGACAATCTGGTTCCAGAACAGGCGCGTAAAGGAGAAAAAAATCGTTAATAAATTCAAGAGTCCCAGTTAGCTCTGGAGATCTTGTTAACAAGAAGCGAAAGGCGGACATGGACGCACTTTCATCCAAAACTATGCTATAATTTATTACACCATGATCGGTTTCACTGTCGCCAGAGTGGCTCTGGAGTTGGACTGCACATTTCCCATCTCACATTTTAATTGGAACCAGTTGATACGGCCTGTTGACAGAAGATCGGAAATGGCTTGGGCCTTAAGGCGTTTCTGCGTGGGATGCTTTGATAATAACGAGACATTTTGCCTTGAGACGGGAAATATTCTATTCGATTATGCTCTTTTCCGTCTGAGTCAGTGCAAAGATTTTTGCTGAAACGCTTGGAATCATCCATACATTTAGTTTCTTTGCAGTGACGCAGTGGTAACAAAAGCAGACGCCTCTGGTCTGTCATCATCTCCATATAAGTAGACCAGGCTAGACAATGGTATTATTATTATTA
The DNA here is from genome assembly GCA_018398805.1 of Hirundichthys speculiger. NCBI lineage: Eukaryota > Metazoa > Chordata > Actinopteri > Beloniformes > Exocoetidae > Hirundichthys > Hirundichthys speculiger. Next base: position 1,316,074 of record JAGFBZ010001926.1, read on the forward strand.
TTATAATTATTATTATAATTATTGTTGTTGTTGTTGTCATATGAACTCAATTTTTCAGTTCTAAAGTGTGGAAAACACAGTTTAGCCATATCTCTGCTTTGGGAAATGTAAACACATCAAAAATAATTCTTTATCTTGCCTGCAATTTTAAGACTGTATTGAATGAAACACAATCTAACGTGAAACTGTTCTTTACATTTCAAATGACTGAGTCACGTGTCTCTACATTTCTTCTTTATAATGGATTTTGTTTTTCACAATAACCTGCCAGTCAAGGCCATAACAGTCTATTTCTGCCTCACTGCCATTCACGAATGATTTTAAAGAAAATCTGTGAAATATTTCAGACACATTTTAACGTGTACATAAGACTGCATCCATCTGTCCTCCCTTTTTTGGCAATAGCTATGGTTTTTCACAATAAATGTTTGAGAGACACAGTGTGATTTTGTCACATTTATTCATCTTTTTCATTCCATATTGAGATAAAAAAAATTCAACAAATATAAAAATATATATTTTTTTGTTGTCTACAAGAGCGATATTAATGGATATCGGCCAAAAGGCCTGCAGAGGAGTAGAAGAATTAACTTCCTGGAGCTCACAAGTTTTCCTCCGAGAGTTTTTATCGCCATCTAGTGGTGAATGTCTGTCAGCACAGCGGGTCTGCTCTGCTTCCTGCAGTCTGTCCTCTGTATCTGTTCAGTCTAACAGATGTAGCCTGCTGTGCGCGTGTATGTGTGTGTGAGAGAGAGTGAAATAAATAAATAAATAAATAAAGAAAGAAAGAAAGAAAGAAAGAGAATAATTTTGTTTTAGATTTGATTTGCTTTTTGAAATGTGCCTCAGATCATTTTTTTAAATGAAGGTAAGCGAGTAAAACCTCTTCCTTTATTAACAACTGACACAATTTAGAGAATTATGTTAATAACACGGATTTTACTTTTAATAAAGATAATAACAATAATAACATTATTATTATTTTGTTACTTGGATGTATTATTAAGTATTACTTTAATTAGAAGTATTGACTGATTAATTTATTTCCTTTCATCGAAGAAGCTTTCACGTAAGTAAAATCTTTTTGCACACAACTATTCTTTTCAAAGTTTGTAAAACAATCCATCTTTAATGCAGATGTCAATTTCAAGCCATCTTATTTGTTTTTTTGTTTTTTGGTACACATCCAGTACCGACCAGACTTCTCCTTAAATAAAAACATATTTTTTAAATGTTAAAAAAAGACCGTTTTTTTTCTCTTTCTTGAAATTAAATTAGTCATGTTGAAAAAAAATGCATGTCAAACTCAAACTGAACAAAAAAAAAGCTAACAAATGAAGAAAATTTTTTAAAAACTGAATATGGAAACAATCAACTCAGAGCGTCTTTGTATCATGTCCGACCCTCCTTTAGGTCTTGAATCAGGTCGGTGAAGGAGGCTCGCGCACAACAATGAGGACAATCATTTACAACAACCAGGTAACTCCCTCTGTGGAGGGCTCCTCTTTAATCCTGAACAAGGCCGACCAACAAAAGGAGCCTGTAAGGGTCATTTATGTTTTGCTCAAGGCCAGGCTTCTTATGGGGAGGCCTTCTGTAATGCAGACTAAAATTAAGGAGATTTTAAAACTTGTGCATTTCAGCAGCCGTTATTATTGATGCTCTTTTGGTGGTAATGAAAGTATTGTGGGTGGAAATCTTGAGATGCAACTGTGTTGTTTACCCCATCACTGAGGGTCCTCCTTCCAGTTGTTGTGTATCATTGCTCTCCCTAACGGCCACATGGGTAACTGCATCCAACGCCAAAATGTCCTGCTGCAGGCTTGAAGGACTGCTGCATTTTACAAACAGTATAATAATCCATCCATCCATCCATCCATCCATCCATCCATCCATTATCTATACCCGCTTAATCCTCTGTAGGGTCTCGGGGATCTGCTGGAGTCTATCCCAGGCAGGGGTCCACCCTGGACAGGTCGCCAGTCCATCGCAGAGCCAGTAAAAATAATATTGGTGATCAAAAAAGTAACAAAGATCATTGACATTATAGCTTACTGTAAGTGTTTTCACTTGCCTGAAAAAAAAAAAAAAAACAACCACAATAATCATTGGTTCATGTTTCGTGTGTTTGTATATTGATGGACGGCCTCGGACGCAATGGACTTCAGACAAAAGCCAAACTCTTTGTTCGTTGCAAGTGAATACAAAATATCTGAAAGGCGAATTACAAGGTCAAGAAGCAATTAAACAAGTGAAGATGTCCACGAGGAACTAATAATGACCACAAACATTTTCCCTTCAATTCTAGAAAATTTGCCTTTCGATTCAGATACATAAAACGCTGGATTCAATCCCTTTTAGGAGTCTATTTAATGCAGACTACCGAGGAATGACGTTGATTTCTGTCTATATGTGTCTGTATATTAAAAAAATGAAATAATAATATTAAACAGGAAGAACAATAATAATAATCATACCATAATAGTGCGTCATGGTGCGTCACTGGAATTAATCTGAGCATGGAACTGCCTTTTAATTCTTTCACGCTCGATTTTATTTTATATTATTTTGGTTTCACAGCCTTCATCTTTGGCTGCCACGTTCTCCTTCCAAGTCTCAGGCCCAGCCTGCATCCACGAGCCTCTATCAGGTGCTACCAGACTGCTCCATCAGTCTCTGTCAGTCTCTGCTCCATGACTTGCATTCTTCAGCTCGATCATTTTAAATAATACCAGCTTGTTGTCTCTGGTTAGATTTCTACTCCAGAAACCAAACTGCTGATGCGCCATAGCTCACTGGAAGCGGTTAAAACTAATGCTTTGAACGTTCATTCTTTCGGTGACGAGCATGTTTGACGTCCTCCAAAATCGTTTTTATCATCCACTCTCAAATGTTTTCATCAGCGCAAGTTTTCCTGGTCTTATAAAACATCTTGCAAATCAGTCACGGTTGTGTGCTTCCACTTCCAACCATCCGTGTCTACGGGATAAACAGAGGGACGTGGACTGTTTTGTTTGCTTTCTTCCTGGACTGTTTCCTTTGATGGCGCATATTCACATGTAAACAAGGAGCAGACCCAGCATCACATTTCTGAACACATCCATTAAAACCCGCCGCTGCGTCTTCCTGATTTACAGCTCCGTTATTTATAGACAGACTACATTTAAATGAGCTGAAATAAAACAGTTCAGATGCCTCCGTGTTTAACATAGCAATGCTTTCTACATTTCGATAAATAAATAATCATTTAATGGCTCGAGATACACGGGAATTGTTGTTCACTGCTACTTGAATTCTGACTGCCAAATATGAGCAGATTGGGTCATTTTAGAAAGATAAATCTGATAACCCTCATGTTTTAATCTCAATTCTGGAAAAAACGCTGTGCACCAAAGCCAGGAGAAGCATGAGGCGCACCCCGCCTTTTCAGACAGTTAAACTAAACCTCCTCCCTCTCTGGGTGTCCAAAGAAAATTCCTGGAAACCGAGAAAAATCATATTTCTGCAATTTCATCTTTATTTAACTTTCCCCCCTAAGCACATCTCTCCCGCATCAGAGTGTTTTTTTTAATAACCTCAGCGGAATAATTAGGCTGAAATCCCTCCCGCATGTGAACAAACACGTGTTACAGGGGTTTGTTTTTTATTTAAACATTTGTGCAATCTGAACCGGAGTTGACTAAGGAGTTATTATCTGAGCAGTGGAAAAAAAAAAAAAAAAAAAAGGTCTGTCCGGAAATGTTTGAATTCAGCTGAATTAGATATTTGTTTTTCTTTACGACTAATCACAAGACGTTTTTTCCATCCTTTCAGGATTCATCGACGCCTGTTTCTCTTCTGGTTCATTAAAGAGGCATTAACGAGTTTTGCTCTTTAAAAACAGTTTAAACAAACACGTCCTCGCCTTCAGCCACCTGCCCCAAAGCCGATGCTGCCACGACCGACTGGACAATTTACTACATGAATGTAATTACTTCATCCGGACACTTGAAATGCAATTTACGGATCTTTTCAGAGTAATAACGCACATAATCGTCTGAAATCCCCTCAAATCAAAACAAACCTATGTAAAATTTAATTTAAAGTTGCTCAGCGTCTCCCTGCAAATGCAGTTCGCACGTTTTGATGTTCAAGAAGTGAATTTGTACTAAATTGCTAACCTGGCTGCATTACTGGATCAATGCCTTGTGATCATCCTCGCTTACTCAAAAAAAAAAAAAAAAAAAAAAAAAAAAAAAAAGAAAGACTAAAGGGGAGGTAAATAGGCCGTGTCCAAAGGTTTATACTGGTCCATGCAAAGACTGGAGCCCCTTCGGCAAATGCCCCCATTATTCTTAGCTCATGAACGTCTGTGTTGAACGTGAAACGCGCGCGTCCCTGCGAGCACATTTACATCAGCTGATGTCAGTGGTATATACGCGCCACTCAGACAGCGTCTGACCTTCTCTGATCACCCCCAGAGTTTTACTTTTGCATAAAGTAAACCATCCCTTACATTAGACTTGAAGCTTTGCGGGGAAACACACGTGATAATGTGACATATCGCGAGGTTAAAAAACAGACTGCAGACATTATTTACGCATGAAATCAAAGTCAATATTGGTGATATTAGTGAACGGAGACGTGCTGATGTGGGTTTGGTGGGTTCAAAAAAATGTTGCTTCAAACAACAAAGGAGGGAGCCAAGCCTGCCTTTACGGTCAGTTGTCTGTTTTTTGCTCCCGACACTGAAACCGGACAAAAGTGCAGCATGGCTCATATTTCTCCACCACTGGATGGATCTATGTACAGCCAGAGGAGCTACAATAAATTCGCACTACGAGGCGACGAAATCATACCTGCGAGCGGCTCAGTGACAGTAAAGTTGTCATATCTGCAAATGAATTTACGCACGAGCCCCTGAGGCTCGCCGCAGATTTGTTATATCCATCTGAGCGAGACTTCTGTCACAGTCTGACTCTTTGATGCGCAGCTGAGACTCTGGCTGCTTGTGTGCGTGGCTGAAAACGTGATCTTCATCCTTAAAAAGCGTTCAGACGTCTGCGCCGAGGTTAAGGTTAGGGTGAAGGTGAGGGTTATGGCTTGCAAACAAACTTAATGGTAAAAAAGTGGCAGGTTAAAGAGTTTATAATTCTCTCTTTTTCCACTTTATAATGTGGTAATCTGAAGTCGGAAACCTGATAGACCTAACCTGACACAGGTTTCACTAGAAAACTTCTCTTTAAGATTGTGCATGAGGCACATTGGACAGCAAACTTCCTTTTGTCGTTCTTTTTCTTTTTTTTTTCCATGCAACTAAAAGGTCGACGTTATGGTTTAATTGTTTGACTCATAGCCTACACGTTGAGACGTAGGCTATCTGTCATATTCTGCCAGTGGTCACATGGCTTTGGCCCTCAGGAATGGATAGAGATGGATTCCCACGTCACCTTGTACGTCTAAGGATTTCTGTTCCACTAGTGCGTCTCAAAGTGACTGGAGCGCAGCGTCGCGGAGGAACAATGCGCGGATTACCGTAGAGCGTTTTTCCAACAGCAGAATATGGATTTTGATGAGCGGATTTCTGGCTCCAATATGTATTTACCGAGCTGCACTTACTACGTCTCCGGAGCGGACTTCTCGAGCCTCCCGCATTATTTAACCCAGAGCCAGTCCTCTTGCCCCGTGACATACTCCTACCAGTCCTCAGCCCTGCCACAGATCCCATCCGTGAGAGATGTGGCTTTCAGAGACTACGGCATTGATGCTTCGAGTAAATGGCACCACGGCAGGGGGAGCCTGTCGCACTGCTACGCCGAGGACATCGCGCACAGGGACAGCTGGGGGAGCCCAGCCTCACGGGGGGGCGAGATCCTGGTGAAAGGCGGCTCCGGCGCCGCCGGCAGCCACTGCAGCTCCTCCAGCGCCGTCCCGGGCCTCTCCGGCGGCGTCGGCAGGAACGGAGTCCTCCCGCAGGCTTTCGATCAGTTTTTCGACAGCGCGTACGGGAGCGCGGAGGGCAGCGTCGCGCCGACGGCGCACGCGGCGACGGACTCGGACAGACACGCCAAGACGAGCCCGGCTCCCGCTCACGCGGGCTCGGACACGGCGGAGAGCTGCAGCCCCAAGTCGTCCCCCGGCCAGAGCGAGGAGAGGCAGAGCAGGAGCAGCAGTGAGTGAACCTGCCTTCATGCAGAGGGGGGGAACCAAATCTACTGCGCCGCTCTTAAAGCGTTTTATATGCAGTTTTATAAGCACGTAAGGTTTATGGAGGGCCTGCAGATTTACCCTATAACAAAACTATGTTATAAACTACAAGATCACGTGCTTGGGATTGAAATTGGCCGTGAAGACTTTGGCGTTAAACTCGTATTCATGGTTTTAAACAACATATCCACTTTCCTCTCTGTTTACCTGCATAGAGTTTTATGATTACCCTTTAAAAACACGAACGTGCCAAACAGTTTTTTTCTTAAAATAGGTTGCTATTAAAATAACGACATGACAACAAAGTCCATTACATTACATTTTTATCATGGTTTTTGGGCTTTAATTAATCCACGGTTCACATTTATGTGATTCAGTTGAGTTTGTGCTGATCATAAGTGGGATGTTGGGGCACTTCAGGTTAACTTTGGAGAAATTTTAGCTTCCTCCCTGCCTCAAAGATGGATTTGCAAGGATTTATTCTAGCAGCAGCTCTTCATCACATAATTTCCCTCACTGAAGTTAAAACCACATCCCTTTATCCACCCTGAAATCAAAAGCTGACAGTAAATGCGCAGCAGATAGATATATGATACTCCTATGTTTGGTTTAGGCCCACGCCCTGCTGTCTTTAAACTACGCAAGTCCATGTGTATTTAAAAAACAAGAAGATTTTTTTTTTATTAAGTTTTAACAACTTCCGACATGTAATACTTCATCCATAGCATGCTGAACGACCAAGCCCATGGCTTAGTTTACAGATCTGCGTCCTGCGGGCCAAAGAACGAGGGAGACACTTGAACTCTAACCGGACCACCACCGCAGCCACGCGAGCAGGAAATAGACCGGCGATGTCATGTCGCTGCTCCTCAGAGTCTGATCAGGTGAACTTTGGCTTGTCCTTGTGTTGCAGGTGGCCAGAGGACGCGCAAGAAGAGGTGCCCGTACTCCAAGTACCAGATCCGGGAGCTGGAGAGGGAGTTCTTTTTCAGCGTTTACATCAACAAAGAGAAGCGTCTGCAGCTCTCGCGGATGCTCAACCTGACTGACCGCCAGGTCAAAATTTGGTTTCAGAACAGGAGGATGAAGGAGAAGAAACTGAACAGAGACCGTTTACAGTACTACACCACAAACCCTTTGCTATAAAAACTGGAAGCAGACTGGTGCCAAGCACGGACTCACGCACATCTACATCTGTCTATACCTGGACAAGAGAACGCTGTTTGTTTTTTTTTTTTAATTTACCCAAAAAATACAGAGAGAATTACATTCTCATTATTCAAACACAATAATAAATTTTATTATTATTATTACTATTATTATTATTATATTTTTTGTTTAAAAGGTTTCTGAAGGTGCTCTACACATGAGAGGCGTGTCTGGGGTCCCTTTATATTATTTAATAATACACACCCAGCTTACTGTACTGCATTTTCAAAAGAACCATTTTTTCTTAAAATTAAACTTTGTTCCCCAATTTTACGCACTTACAGGTACTGTCTTCCATTAAAAAAAAAAAAAAAAAAAAAGTAATAATATTTTTTTTCCCTCCTCTTGACTTTGAGCTTTTTGGGTCAAACCACTGTCCGTTTGTCTTCTTCATCTTTATTTGATACTGTCACCCTACAAACAAGCCTTGTTTGCTCTGGAGCTACAGAAGACCTTATCATGACATTCATGGAGACCACCAGCTGCTCAGATATGCTGCTTCCATCTTTACAGAAACACACAGTTATAATCTGATTCAAAACTGCTATCAAAACTGATATTTACAAGATGACCTCTCCCCTCATTGTAAACGCGCTGTTGAGCTTTGTGAGACAAAGTTGGATTATTTTCTATAGTTAACTTAAAGAGCAAGCAGGTGACAAAAGGCAAAGCTCCCCATGGTGTAAAATAATCCCATGTTTTGTTTTATATGCCAGCACGTGCGCCGTATCAGATGGATGATATGTAGGTGTGATGCTTTCAGCCCCACATGTCTGGAAATGAGATCCGCGGCCGGTTTTATTTGATACCCATTGCAAATGGCCCATTCATTTAGCGCGAGGGGGGGAAGCGGAAAAGCTGATTTTGGACCTAACATGCCTGTTAGAAACAACCTCACCACTTGTTTTGATGCATTTAGAGCCAACACACGCCTCCTCTCAAACAGCGTGTGTGTATTTCTGTCATTCTGCTTGAAGGGAAGGTGTTGGCCCTATAAAAGCAGCCAGCCTTTCATGACTCATAGAGGTAGCGTTGTATAAATAAAGGGATGGATAAAACCTCGAGTACTCCTGCAAACACCAAATAGATGTATAATCTTTAATTCATCATCTGGAGTGTTTTATTCCAAAGATCTAAACACGCTCTGATTTTATATCACAAGAGTCTCAGTGAAAATTAAAAAAAAAAAAAAAGCGCATTAAATGGAAAAAAAAAAACTAAAATGGTATTCAGGTGGCTTTCCGTCCACCAACAGGCCCCTGAAAACAACTTGAATGGCCCGTCGTAAGCTAATAAGGGTCCTGGTGCCTTCCTTACACCGTCCATCCTTTGAGGCTCCCAGGAATTCCTCTTTGATTGCTGCACATCCTCCCAGTTGCTTCAGTAACTTGGCCATAAAAGGCGGATTCGTCTGGAGCATTTGGAGTGTGGTGCAATAAAGCGTCTAAGACCAAGGTTATTGACTGTGACTTAAGGGGGCTGAAAAACAACGGCTGGGAACGTTGAAACGTGTGTTCACGGACATTTCCGTCGTCATTTGTTTCTGCATCTCGCCGTGGTGGGAATGTTCAGTTTGTGTGTGGCGCTGCGCCGCCGCGCTCCCGACTCTGCCCACTGGGTGGCGCTCCTCAGATCAATGTCATTGCCGTGAATTCAGAGACGTAAAAGAAGTTTGATTCACAGCTCATCTGCTTTAGAATGAGCGCCCCACAATTCCGGATTTCTTTGAGGTAGGCACTGAAATATTATAATTCGTATTTCATGGCGCTTTTTTTTTTTTTTTTTTTGCTGATTTAAGAGGAAGTTTTCCCAGTGACACACGTATTAGCCCCATATTTCAGGATTCTGCTAAAAGACATTCTTTTTCAAAAAGGTGTGTTTTCTGGAGGAGGTGGGGGGGGGGGGGTGCTCTCTGGTTACACACAACCGTATTAAGAGATAAAAATCTTTTTGTAATCGCATTAAATTTCAAAGCTATGTTTCACTTCTCCACACTTAGTTTGACTTACCTTGAATAAAGCCGGATGTTAGGAGAACTGAAAAGGGAAAACTCAATATAACCCAACATTTATCTGCTTTAAGGCCTCCCGTCGTGTCTATACGTTTGTGCGTAAAGACAAAAAGTTGGGACATTTAGACGCGGGTATTGGATTTTCATTCATTTTCTAATATTCCCCCAAAATTAAATGAATTAAAAAAAAAGTTTCCCATAAAATGACATGTTTTATGTGACTCGTAATATAAGGAAACGTTGGTAAAGGAAGAGTCCAGCGCGCTGTGGAACATGACAGGAAAGAATCCGGCCGCGTTATGGGACATTTCCATTCATCGCTGTTGGGCTGCTGCAGGTTTTCAGGCCGTATAAAATGGCTGTTCATAAACTGAGGCTCTGATTTCTAGACTTTATGGCTCCCGGCTTAAAGGGAGATAGACGTGACTGATGTTGTATTTCAGGGTGAACCCCATCTCCAGAGAGATTTTCGGCTGACCTAAATCTGGGCCTGTGTGATAAACACCAACCCTACTGACCGACTTTTCTTTTCTTATACGAGGTAGACACGGATATTTCTGCTTTACTATATTATTATCATTATTTAAAGTACATCAGCACAGAGAAAGGATTTGTGTTCATCTGCTCATCTGATGAGAAACAGCTGATGTTTTTCTTGTATGGTGGAGTTTGACAAGCAGCTTTAAACTTTGTACGATCGGTACAAGAAACTGACAGTCAGACAATGAAATTAACTATTTTATCTATTTGATAACCTCACGTGCCTAATAGCGCTTTAAAGATTTCTGGACAAAAATTATAACATGGACGCTAACGATCTATCCTGCAGGTCCATCGACGCAGAACAGCATTAAAAACAATTAAAAAGATAACTTATTTTTCTTTGAGAATGAATGAGAAGAAGGTGTTACCTTTTATAATTGAACTATAATTAGAAATAAATAGGATAATCTGTATAGGCCTTGGAATTATATATTTCTTTCACACTCCTACAAATTCTTTCTGGTTCTTTGACGACAGGAAGTAAACACAAATGTCTTCTGTCCTTTTGCAAACTAACAGTCTTGGCAGTACAGTTGGCCGTTGTTAATAAAGTAAAAGTAGCTGCGGGGCATTGTTCAGCTTTTATGTCCAGTGTTCCTGCTTTGTCCCTTTTTATATGCGCACAAAGAGCCTTTGTAGGGAACCAATACAAAACAAATAAATAATACATTTGCTTTCATATAAATTTTAAATAAATAAATCAAAGAATATATGTGAATACAGAGGACAGAAATGCTATGGTAAAATAAGAAAAACAATGAATTTAATTAACAGATTTTTCAACATGCTTTTTAATGAAAGGACACTTTTATTTTTTATTCACGATTCTTTTATTTAACACAAACAATATTTATTACATGAGACTTTTATTTTCAACTGCAACATTTCATTATATCAGGAGACTTTTTTTTTGGTCACATTTATTTCACGACTCCCTTTATTCCCATTTCATCAGAAGAGAAGCTGTGGTTATTTGAATAAGTCAGCACTGTTTTAAAGTGTGAAGAATCCACAAAAATATTTTATGAATGGGTGAAGGTGTCTTGTTGACACTTCAGCAAGAAACGTTTGCTGCCATGGAGCCTCTGTGGTCTCTGGCACTGTGACCTTGTCTGACTGACTGACTTGTTGTGATACACCCACCCACTCAGAATAAGAGTTGAGGATTTGTCGCCAGCATTAGCTGAGTTTTCAGGCCTCCGCGTCGATATCTTGTTACTTTTAAAGAGCCTAAATTTAAATCTGGTGAGTTTTAGGAAATAAGAGCAGTGCTGCAAGAACACCTCCCACAAGCCATTTTCAAAACTGCATGTCACATATAAATACAGTATGTACTGCATACTTTATCTAGAATCTGGAATGCCACCTAAAAGTGTTTATGCTCTGGCATTACTGGAAACCAGTCACATGATCTTTGTGACTGTTTCCAGCAGTGTTAGTGCATTGCATTGTGGGATATAGTTTGCAAGCAGTGTGGTCAGTCAGTAGTAGCCTACTGCAGATTATGCAGTTGCTCACATCTTTCATATTATGTACAACATTTTGGGAATATTCTGTGTACAGTAGTGCTGCAGAATCCGGTTTCAACACCGGACACGGTGTCACTTTACTCCTTCAGGGTGAAGCAGCAGATGCAGCACTTGTGAACTGCTTGCTCAGAAATGTCTTTATGAGTTGACATTTTGTCACTTCTTTCTTCTGTGTGGTCATCTTGAGTGTAAATAAAGTCCAAGTTACGGCTCAGACATCTTGTCTATTTCATGTGGACGGTCATTTTGTCAGATGAAGCTGAACTTAAAGCATCAGGCCTTTATTCGGGCAGAAGTCTCTAAATGCTGTATAGGCATAACAGTTAGGTTATCACCTAAACTTGTCTTTTTTGGTTCACAATTTCGGATTCCTTTGCTGTTTTACAACAGAGACAAGTAATATTTAAATAAGGTGGCTTTAATGGAAAGTCGGTTTTATTATAGTCTTTTGCTGTGTTTCCTTTTGAAACAGCCACTAACACTGTGTAGTTAATGATCTTGATCATGGACAAGTGACTGCTCTTTGTGTTTCCTCTAAATAAAATTAACCACTCCCCTCTTTTTAAAAATGTAATCTAAGTGAACAAACCTGAGTTAAATAAATGTTGAACTATGAAATAAAATAAGAAAGTTATTCACTGAAAATTAGAATTCAAAAAAAAACATGTATTGTCCTTAACAATTTTCTATTCACGTTGATATTTATTTTTATACCTTTCTTTCAGGATGTATTTGAATATTTCTAATTTCATAACAATATTCTTTTCTAGTTGTTTATTTGGCCTATTTATTTCTCTATCCATAGTTGTCAGAATGAGTATTCCCTGTTGTTCACGCAGTCATGACATTTTCGGACAGAATATTCATGTTTCAGTCAGATAAGCTCTAAAAGGCTGATAAAGGTGACTTTGGTTTTCCCGTGGGCCAGCGTGGTGAAACGGTGTCTAAAACTGAACAGTCCGTGAGGAATGGTAAAAGTAAAGTCCAGAAATGATCATCAGAATACCACAAGAGAAGTTAAGAGTTCTTACAAATAAAAAAATAAGACACACGGAGCATTTTGTATGTTTGATGCACCCTCAGAGGCACCTCTGCAACCCTTCCTTTTTACAGTGCTGTAAAACTGGCAGTAAAGCTTTGCATTGTACATAATTGTTAGGGACAGCTTTCAACAGCTGAGTTGTCAAACATGCAGGCGCTGTTGTGGTTACAGTTACAGTGGCTGCTCCGGGCTTATAGGTGGTGGTTAACCATCATTTTTAGCACTTCGGAGGATTTTTTTTTTTTCTTTTTACCAAAAACTCTGCATACGCCATTTCGCCACAGGCTTTTCTCTTTCTGAAACAAAATATATGACACAGTGTTGGCCGCTCGGACTGGGAGGAGTCTGTCTCCTGGTGTTTTAATTGGCTACAGACTTCAGTGAGAAGCGTGAGTATCAGTAATTATTCAGCAATGTTTTGCACAAGAAATGTCAGCCAGATAGGGCTATCTTCATCCGCCGTCAAATTACACCACGACGATGTCATGTTCCAACAACCAGGCTGGGAACTCTTTTTTCGTGGACTCCTTAATCAACGTGAGAGCCGACAGCGGTTCGTATTACCAAAGTAACAGCCTGTACTTGCCGCCGGCGTCGGAATATTCATATGGACTGTCCGGCGGTTCTTGTTTCCCGGCCGTCGGTAAGCGCAACGAGCCGCCGAGCCAAAGCGCGGTCCCCTCCTCTGCTCCCTATGTTCAAGGGATGGAAACGTGGCTGGACACGCAGAGACCCTGCCGGGTGGATCCGCCCGGCGGTCAGCACTTGTCTTCATTCTCACCCAGCATAAAAGAGGAGAGCGCATGTTGCCTGTACGAATCAGACAAACGCCCCAAAGGAGCGACAGTAGATGATATATCCTACCCGACCGCGCCATGCCCCGTTACAGGCAGCACCGTGCCAGTTCCGGGGTATTTCCGTCTGTCTCAGACTTACATGCCCTCCAGGCTTTATCACGATGTGCAGCCCAGCATGAATCACTTCACTGCGCAGCGACCTGCCCGCCCGGACGGCCAGCCCTCCCAGCCGCCGGCTGCCTCTGCGGGACCAGAGCGCAGGGAGAGCCACGAGGAGGCGCCTGTTTCCACATCGGGGGCCCCGGCCAGGGAGGAGGACAGCCGCCTCTCCTCAGAGAGGTCATCCTCCCCGGAACCAGCTGAGACTTGCAATTCGGAGTGTCCGGAAAAGACCGCAAAAGGTGAAGAGCTGACTGCCGCTGCAGAAGCATGATGCAAAATTAATGGGATGTGTAGGTAGCCTGTGCTATTTTTAGAGGCATTTTTGGTTTTATATGATTTTCTTTTGTTGTTTTTTTTTTAAATGCACGTGGGAGAGAGCTGTTTCAGGTGGATCAGTAGTAAAATTGACCATGACTTAAGCAATCACGCTTTTCTGCTTGCTTGGTTTTACTTTAATATCCCTATTTAACAGTGTGATATTAGTATTTAAACAGACCTCGTGAATTTGTTTTAAATGGCAGCAGTATGAAGTTTGATAACCGTGCACGCTGGATTATTATCGTGTATTTAAACGTTACCAATATTAAAAGGCCAGCTGGAGTGTAACCAGGTTGCCCTGTCCACCATTTAAATCGGATTACCCTTTGTTAAAGGCTACAGGCCTCGTTACAATTGTGTGACAGGGTGCACTTGGATTCAGGCTGATGTGGCTGCAGCTGTTAAACCTGGAAAATTACGGATCACTATTTGTGCGTAAAATGGCACATAACCCAATGCAGTTCTATTAAACTGTTATAGGTGACGTGACACCGAACATTAAGCCTCGGAGCTTTCTGAAATCCCACACAGTTGTCACTCTGGGAAAACGCGAGGTCTCGCTTATTTTGGGAGCGCTTTTTTGTGGTTTCTCGCAAACATGCTTCATTTGGTGACGTTTATGGCACTCGATTGCCTCCAGTAACGCTCTGGCTCATTTTTCATATAGGAGATGGAAAAATGGAGACCACGGCCAACTGGCTCACAGCTAAGAGCGGCAGGAAGAAGCGCTGCCCTTACACCAAGCACCAGACGCTGGAGCTGGAGAAGGAGTTCCTCTTCAACATGTACTTGACGCGGGAGCGCCGTCTGGAGATCAGCCGCAGCGTGCACCTCACCGACAGGCAAGTCAAAATCTGGTTCCAGAACAGGAGGATGAAACTGAAAAAAATGAGCCGGGAGAACAGGATCCGAGAGCTCTCCACCAACTTCAGTTTCTCGTGAGACTTTTTTTTTTCCAGAGAGAGAGAGAGAGAGAGAGACGCCCTCCTCCAGCCAAGGCGAGGACGCCTGTGCAGGGAGCCCCCCCCCCACCAATCCACCCACCCAACCAACTGTGAGAATGTCCGTGGAAAATGTGACCCTATACTGCTAACTTATTGATTGTTGTCGTTTCGAAGCCTTTTCACGTCTGATTTATTTAGTCGTGGATTTGTATTTTTACTCGGTTACATTTGTAACGGTTGATCTATTTAAAAAAAAAATACAAAAAACAAATGTTTAGGATGTGACCAGACTCTTTCACAGTTTCATGCTTGTACATAGTGTATATTCAACCCGAGTGGAGTTTGCATGCTGGACTGACCTTTGGGGGTATCTGTGTTACAGCTACATGTAGGCCCTTTATGTGACAATTAAAAGAACCCGAGACGTCTGGTGAATATTTGCACATTTTTTTTTTTTTTTTTTGCTGGTCAAATTAATAAAACCATCCCTGTAAGTGCAGATGTCTTATTTCGCTCATAAAAGACGTATAGCTGGAGCTGTGGAAGCTGGCTCGGTTTCAAGAGGAAATGCCTTCGTGATTAGACTTTGTGTACAGTAAATATTACTGCAGTTGTTAGAGGCGATGTTTTTTATGGTTTGGGCCTGTAATGGGCGTGTGAGGGCTGCGCGCACGTTGCAGCTTTTTTTTTTTGCTTCGTAGTCTGAGACTGAAACGCACCTAACAAAGAGAGGAAGGGCACCGGTTTCTGATGTGATGTGGCGGATAAAATAAAGAATAGGGAAAAGAAAACAGCTTGTTAATTATTGTTGGTAAAAATTAGACTGGTGTCACGATCACGTAGACAAATTAATGGAAACTGTCTGAAATAGAAAATAATATTTATCCTACAAACGTGAGGGAAAGTGTTTTATTGCTATGTATAGTAAAGCGTTTAAAAACATAAAACTAAAAGGTGCTCAGCTGCTTATAGCTGCGTTTAATTTGGAAAAAAGTTTTCGATATGTGCACAGTTTGATCCTTATAGATGTGTGCGTAAAAGCAGGGAAAATGAAAGGACTGGGACCAGTCCAGGATAATGGCAGAGCGCAGACAAGGCCTCGGTTATGATCATTGCAGTCTACCAGTTGCCTCCAAAAAGCCGGATGCGTCTGCCTGCGCCAGAGAATGGACACAACGGCTGAGCTTTATTGGCGATATTTAGCTCGGACAGCCAGGTTGTAACCTTAAGAAAAACAACCCAATTGCCCGTGATAAAAAAAGGACCGTTATATTGCACCCACATAACTTCAGACCGCTCGCTGTCTTGGA
Organism: Hirundichthys speculiger; assembly: GCA_018398805.1. Taxonomy (NCBI): domain Eukaryota; kingdom Metazoa; phylum Chordata; class Actinopteri; order Beloniformes; family Exocoetidae; genus Hirundichthys; species Hirundichthys speculiger. The sequence continues at coordinate 1,332,125 of JAGFBZ010001926.1, forward strand.
TTGCCTTCAGATGGAGCCACACTTGCACGCGCAGCTATGTGTACATCTTGAAAACTGTCCCTGAGGTGCTGCAAAAGCTACTGATCGTTTAATCACATCTTTTGCGCAGATTAAAAAAAAAAAGAAAAGCTTGAAATGTTTTGCATGGCAAAACATACGGTAGTAAAAGAATTTGTAAGAGCTTTTTCCGAAATATATTGTTAAATTATACGGTTTTTATTTAGGATCCCAAATAATGCCATCTGTTTTCTATACGTGCATTTTAAAGGAAGATATTGATTGATAATTTCACAAATGGACGTCTTCAAGTACTAACCTCATCGAGCCCATTCACAATTCCACTAACATCAGATCTCCTGACCAAAAAAAAAAAAAAAAATCTGAATGTTCATTGCTTATAAAAGAAAATATTTGCCAATAAAAAACGCGGAGATTTGCTATTAAAACATAGTGGGGAAAATGGTGGCCATTTAGCTGAGTAGTATAGGCTGATTTATTATTTATTGTTCTGTCCCACGGTCACGTGTTTGAGGCGCCCTATCCAGTCTTGGACAAGGTTCAACTTACTGAACGCATAGAGCTTCTAGGTGGAGCACGAAAGCAGCACCTTATCCTGCAATGAATCCGTTTTTTCACAACACTGCAGGACTGTGAAGCGCAATTTTATTTTGTTTTTTGCATTTTTGTTTGTTTTGATTTATTTTTTATTTTTTTTGCAATGTCGACGCTGGGCGCGAGCTATTATGTTGACTCGCGGATCCTTCCCGAGGAAGATATGGCACCGAGGTACTCATCAGCTGCAGGGGTGGAGCAGACAGTGCAGGTCACCGAATATGGCGGACAGGAGTCTTGCCTTTTGCAGGCGAAATCTTCTATTTTCGGCGGATCTTGGAGTACCGTCCCGGCCCACCCTCCGACCGCGGCCACCCCGACTTACATCCATCACCACTTACACGAGCGGGGACAGCGATGGCGTGTTCACGCGCTCCTGGACGTTGGATCCGGTCTCCACGTCCCTGTGCTTGACGGGATTGCCGTCGACAGCCGTGCACTATGAGATCAAACCCGAACCTGTGACCGGGAGCGCTGAATGCACGACTCTGGAGACGCACACACCTCTTTTGTCTGACATTGAAAGCGGGGCGTCCTTTGCAGAGACCTCATGCAGATCTAAAGCTGAGGGGGATCCGGCAGCAGAGGAGAACATGGAGAAAGATGCAAGTAAGGAAATCAGTGACTCCCATTTACTCAAATCACTTGGTGCACTAAGATGCACCGCAATGCCTTGCGCGTTATTTTTTAGTGTTGAATAGAAATAGTATGACATTGTTTTCTAATGTTATTTAGGTTATTACAAGATTTCTTCAAATCTATCAAAAAAAATTTTCTTTGCATAAAAATTAAAAAAAAAAAAACATGTTCAGACCCATTTTAGCCTTATTCTCATGATCCTTTTTTCCCCCAGATAACCCATCATCCAGCTGGCTGCACGCGAAGCCCACCAGGAAAAAACGCTGTCCCTACACGAAGCATCAAATCCTTGAACTGGAAAAAGAGTTTCTGTTTAACATGTATCTCCCCCGGGATCGCAGATACGAAGTTGCGAGACTCCTGAATTTAACGGAGAGACAGGTAAAGATATGGTTTCAGAACCGCAGGATGAAGATGAAGAAGGAAAGCAAAGATCGACGGAGGGACAGTTAAAGTCCTGTTGGCCTGTTAGAGCCTGAAAACAGGCCGGGGGGGGGGGGGGGGGGGGGGGGGGGGGGGGGGCATATTCCTAACCTGTTACATGTGCTGTTGTTGTAAATTAGTGTTGTTAAAAACAATGCTGGACGTGTTTGTTGTTCTATTTCTGGTGTTTCTTGTTTGTGAGAGGTCAAAGTGTCGTGAAGGTTTTAGTTGTCTTGCATTATGCGCGCACAGATAGTTCAATATTTACCACTTGTTATTCGCATGGAATTACCCGTGACCACCTGAATGTTATTAAGCTACCTAATATTCCTTTTTATTAAGTTATTGTTCTTGCAGCCTTGCCTGTTTGTTTTTTTTTTTTTATTTAATTAATTTAATTTTTTTACTCTTGGAGTTTTGACGCATTTGTGAAATCACAGCGCACAGTTGAAATACCTCCTCGTTCCTGATTCCAGTCAAAATAAAGCATGGTTCGTACAGGATAGGAACTATTAAGAATGGATTTATTTACAATTTGAAGGAGAAAAAGGAAAAAAAAAATGAATCACATCATCACATGTACAGAAAGTAAAGGGTATGCAACCCATTATTTCGATGATGCAATAGTTTTTAACTTTTGCTGCGGTGATCTTAAACTTTTCCAATTTGTTTCGGATAAGTTTAAACCCTTTATTCCTGTAATAAAAATAATGAAGGAAGAGAAAAAAATTGCATAAAAAAACAGTACAAAACAGACTTTTTAATACATTTTACTTGTGGCTGTTGAGCTTTATTGCCGACTGTTAACGCACCTTTTTTTATTTTTCTTTCCTATGTAATAGTCCTAATACAACATAATCATATCACATAATCATGTAAATTAACAATGTTTCCACAATTTATGACAGTAATACCCTTTGTTTAGTAACCACTGTTGGCTTAAATGGACAATAACCTTTCCATTTTTGTAAAGGTTGTGCTTGCTTGTTCAGCTAAATCTTGATCATTAAGTTGGAAAAAGCATAACCATAATCATTTGATTATATCGTTAAAAACTAACATCTATTAAAAATAAGGGCTTTCATAAAATGAAAGTAGAAGAAGCTTATAAATCGTTAATAACTATGTAAACAGTTTAGGGTTTTGTAACAATGACATCAAGTTGAAGCAAAAGTAAAAAAAAAAAACAAAAACAAAAAACCGCTATGGGTTTCTTGAATTTTCTTTAATTTAATTTTTGCACTTAATTATTTTTTATCAGCAGCGTCTATTTTCGGGTATTTGTGTGGGAAAGCTCTGCCTTTTGATCGGCCCACAAACTAGACTAGTTGCCCTCTGCAGTAAACCGCAATCACAGCCTAAACTGTTTATAAGGTGCGAAAACAGCGAAGCATTTTGGAGGCTCAGTGGCAGCAGGCGAGCAGCGTTTCTGATCAGGCTCCAGCAGTCAAATATGTGACAAGACGTGAAGGAAGACACACACACACAAACACACACACACACACGCACGGAGAGAGGTGGAGAATGCAGCAGGGCTGCAGATGGGTCTGTCTCAAAAGGTCTAATTACTTTACGACCGTCTAGCAACAATTAGACTGTCTCAGAGCAGAAACATCCGTTTGTTCTCCGGACAACAGTCAGCAGATCCACAAGAACCCAACATGTTTCACACCCTGAGGGAACTTCCAGAGGAGCGTTTATCCCGCAGTCCCTGCAGACTGGTGTGGCTTTAACAGAAAATGAATGATTATGATCCATGACTGTGAATGATGGAAGAAAAGACAAGTTGGAAAAACTAGCTAACCAAACTAAACGAGGTCACACAACCGCGCAGACATGGCGATGACGTCCGTCTCTGTGCTGTGACGAGCGCTGCTGAGCGCGTGCGGCCAGCAGGTGGAGCCAGCGGCTCGTCTGAGGAGCAAACTGGATGATGCGTTCAGGGAACAACAAAACCACTGAACGCAGACCTCCATTGATTAATGTCAAGATGTGGCTTTTGATCCTTTTCTTATGTGTGTTTATTTTATACATACGTGTTTTTTCAAGAACATTTATGTAATTCTATTTATTTCAGCTATAAATTATTTAAAATATATGAATACCTTAGGGCATCACGTGACTCTTGTCTGTTTTTGTAGTTATAGTAAAGAACACCATTAGGCACAAGTATTCACATCTAAGGAAAATGTGGCGAAGTAAACCGACATAAAGGCAGAAACAGACATTATATCATCAGCAAAGCCTCTCTTGGCCACTAGAAAAAGATAGTCGTTGCGTAAATAGGACTCCTATCTGATCCCCATGAATGTTGGGCTGGATAACTTCTGTGCAAACAGCTATGTGAGGAGCCGTGCTGCAAAAGAAAAAAAAAAAAAACAGAAAGTTGCTAGGAAGTTGTTTGGGGCGACCTTTTACGACCCCTATACATCACACCTCGTGACAGCAGGAGTGACAGAGGAGGCCACTCTGTAGAAGTTCACGGGAGGAAGGTAGTGAGCACTTGGGAGTCTGTTTCATCCAATAAGCCTCTCCGCCAACGGTTGTTATTTAGGGTAAATCCCAAATTAGACATGTGGCACATTTAGCCTCGGATCTATATACATACATATATACATATATATATATATATATATATATATATATATATATACTATATATATATATATATATATATATATATATATATATATATATACCCTGCATTTTCAATACTAAAGCTTAACTTTTCGTGTAAAAATAAGCGTATGTAAGTTATGCCATGCGTTTTTTTTTAGTCTGTGGCGTAGGCTACTGTGAAAGGATGAGATAATGTCCTGTTCTTTTAGTCCAGTCAAACTCAGTCTGAGTGTCTTTGTAATGATAGGGGGATTTTTTTAAAAAAAAATTGACAATGATAATCAAAATTGACCAAAACGAACGCGCTGTTTTTACGCAGCACCACGTGAAATGACTGAGGAGGTGGAAAGCTGGAGCAAAGGCCAACCGTCTCCAGAGAGCATCTAGACGGGAGCTGCTACCTCACTTAGAGAACCTTCTAGTGTTTAAACAAACAAACAACAGCTTCTGCTTTGTTTTATACTTCAATGACATTGTTTTTATTTACTGTCATCTCCAAACTCAAATTTTCTTGAAGGCAAGAAAATAAGCACTCCGGAACGTTTCTGGTTGTACATGTGGAACTTGTGGAAGCATCTGTCAAATATGAGTCAATGCAGCTCGATAAATAAAAGTATGATGTGAAAATCCTGTCGTGAACACGTTCTTTTCAGGACACGCGCAGACAGAAAACACAAGCAGACTCTACAATGAATTCATTTTCCAGAAGATTAGGACCTAACATATGAACCCCTGCATTGCTTTCTCTGTTTTTTTCTTCCCCTTGAGGCAAGATACGAAAACATAAGTGGTAACTATTATGCAGCTTTAATGACCAAAACAAGATAAAATAAACACCCAAATCCTTTCACCAGCTTCAAAATAGGCTCACCATATATGATCGATTATGCCAATCATATATGTTTATATCATAAATAACGCAGATCAGTGTATAGTTCACCCCCATATACTCATTTGAACAACTGAAAACAAAGATCAACACGCAGTTGTAATTTTTCCCAGTTATTTATTGTTCAGTCTGGTAATATATACATATAACACTCACTGTATTAAAAAAAAAAATCCGACATATGCGCCTGTATGGTGGCTGAAATATGTCCCCTGAAACACACTTTGGACTCGATGCTCGCAGGTTTTTGGCCTGCTTGCCTCCCAGATGTCTCTTGTCGTTTCAGAACAGCCGGGAAACGAGCCTCTCCTGGTCGTCCAGACCTCACGTCCTGTCTGCTTTCGTTCACAACCAGAGGATTCACGTCTGAGCGATAAAAGAAAAGCAGAGGCCAGATGAACGTTTTCTTGCTCTGTAAAATGCAGAATTATGTTCAGGTATCAACCTGTGCACGGATATTAAATATTCCACGGATAAAAATAAAGCAGAAACAGGCATGAATATAATACATAAATATATATGTTCCTATCAAAGCTTAAAGCTTATTGTAGCTTACAAATATGGCCTTGCTTTACATTTTGTAATAAAAGCTACATTCAGTTCAATTCAATTCTTTCAAACGATAGTTAATCGTAATATACAATTATAAACAGTCATTTTAAATGCGTATGTGTGTAGGTTGATGTGTTGAATTGTTCTGGGAGAGAAAGACTCCTTACAGGGTGTTAAACCGAGAGAAAGGTGCAGCAGTGAAAGGGATTTCTGCTCAATGCCAACACCCACTCACCTCGCCAAACAATTGATCCACATGAGAAAGCTGCTCCGTTCGTTTCTCTAGTCTTTACCAAGTCCGTTTCTGTCTTTTTCTATAATCCTTTTCGCAATCGCAGAAACAGAGAGTCCCTCCTTTATAAGGCTGCGTAGGATTCTGCTTTATTTTCGAGTCATTTATCAGAAGCCGCTCTGCGCAAAATGGTCTGCCGCTCATCCTGTCTTAAAAAAAAAAATGCCGACATTTCTAGATTGAAAACTCAGAGTCCTATACAGAGAAGTTGTCCTCCTCCTGGTTACATATGATCTGGGAGTCTTAGATGGCTCAAATGTGTTCTTAGGGCAGGGAGCTGTCAGACCTTTGGGCTGGAAAGATTGATCGCACACAGGCAACCAGGGCTCTTTGTTTAGAGCCTGAGCAATAAACAGCCATCACCTTTCCTGAGCTCCACACTGCAGGGGCATTGCAGGGGCATTTTTTTTAGCTCTACTTTACGCTACAACCAATAATCCTGAACTATATGAATGGTTACTTTGGATTATTTTACATCTATAGGCAGTGGGAAATAAAATAAATGAAATCTGATGTAAGACAGGGAGACAGAAAGAGTCAAAGAGTTACAAATGGTTAAATAACACCTTCTTTTTCAACTGATTTTCAATAAAGACTTCAGGGATTGTTAACCTGTAAAATCTTAACAGCTCCACGGGACATATTATACAATCAGAGATCTGGCTGAGCCAAAAAAAACTACCCCGCTGAAATCTATTAAAATTAATCTCTCTGGCTGTGTCTGTGCGTATGCGTTGGGGGAGGGGAGAACATGGAGTTGGACATGTCTGCACTGTGCAGCTTTCCTCCCGGAGCGATTCTTCAAGAAACACCCAAGATGAAGGCGCTGAGCACTGATGGCGTCCAAGCATCACCAGACACCAGTAATGCCTTGCGCAGCGCCATGCTGGAAATTTACGCTCACGCAGCCTGCGTAAATGCGCAAAAAAAAAAAAAAAGTGCCATCATGAGGTGTAGTGTAGTGGTTTGGAGGGGGGGGGGGGGGGCAAGCAGTGATGAACAAACTGCCTTCCACAACCTAAAACCCCCTAAAAATGTAAATAAAGCCACCCCTGCCCCCTGAATGAGGCGTTACCCCTCAGACTTTCTCGATCAATCACAGGGGACAGTGGCTTCTTTTGATAAAAACCCCCAAATTGTCATTGGGCAGATGCAATCATGTGACAAGCAGCACGCTCTGATTCCAGCCATGTCCTCATGAAAGCAATAGTTTATGGCATATAGAGGTCTCCATACGACTATAACCGCTTCATGAAAATAAACTGCTTATTAATTTTTGATCGGTTTTGGCCCCTCCGAATCAGCGAGCTGTCAAGGCAAGAAGGTGGAGATGAATTACGAATTTGGGAGAGAAAGTGGTTTTATCAACAGCCAGCCGTCGCTCGCTGAGTGCCTGACATCTTTCACTAACCCTGTCGGTGATGCATTTCAAAGTTCATCAATCAAGAGCTCAGCGCTTTCACGGTCGACACTGATTCCTCCTCCTTTTGAGCAGACCATCCCCGGCCTGAACCCGAGCGTCCACCCACGCCACAGCCGCTCCAAGCAGGCTCTGGAAGGCTGCAGCCCGCTGCAGGCTGCCTCTCTGCCCCCGGAGTACCCGTGGATGAAGGAGAAGAAAAGCATCAAGAGGAGCCAGGCTGCTGCTGCTGCTGCTGCTGCCTCTTCAGCTTCTGCCACGACTGCGACCGACTCCTCGCCCCACTACTTCTCCCCCCAAGGCAAGACACGATGATTAATAACCTGCATGTGAAGGGCTCCTCGATGTTTGAGAATTTCTCTTTGCAATGAGCTGCATCACGGGTCCCGTAGGAAAAAGTGGATATTCCTTAAAGCCACAATAGGATCACTTGATTTAATCTCGCCTTATCTCATCGAGTAGACGCGTTGACTTGTGATGCGATGTCGCGTTAATGTTTGACAGTAATAGAGTGATAGATTATTGTTACACGGGGCCAGCAGCTGGCACGTTCATTAATCTTCACCCTCAGTTCTGTCCTGCCCACGAAGACCCATCATATTCACCCTGGGGCCCGTAAATCTTCCCAGTCTTGGTGCTCGCTTGCCACGCATTTCACCCCGTAGAGCCCAGTTTACCCTTGTTTTATTTTTGACCACCAGCCTTTCTGTAATTAAATACATTCTACTTATTTATACATATATGTATATTTTAGGTTCTCCCGAGATACCAGAGAGTGCTGCTGGCGGTGTAGGGGCTTCCAGGAGGCTGAGGACTGCGTACACAAACACCCAACTTCTGGAGCTGGAGAAGGAGTTTCATTTCAACAAATACCTGTGCAGACCGAGGCGCGTGGAAATAGCGACGCTGTTGGATTTAACAGAAAAGCAGGTGAAAGTGTGGTTTCAGAACAGGCGGATGAAGCACAAAAGGCAAACCCACTGCAAGGAGAACCGGGACAGTGAGGGGATATACGCGTGTCTGGATGACGGGCCGGAGGAAGAGCCCGAGCAGGCGGCGTGCAGCAGCGCAGCTCTCCTGCAGAGGGAGAGGTATTCCCACCAAAATACCTTGACTTCACAGCAGCCCCAGAACGGACACAATGGGGAGAACCAAAGCCCAGCTGTTACCCCTGCGAGCAGCAATGAGAAAAATCTGAAACATGTTCCGACCCCTGCACCCACCGCTCCTGCCTGCGCGTCAACAATGGGCCCGGACAATGACGGCTCCTCCGGCCTGGACGCGTCTTTGCAAGACTTCCAAGTTTTCTCCTCCTCGCCTTCTTTCTCGCCCGGTTTGTCAGATTCAACAGAGAGTCCCTTGCCTTTTTCCTCCGACACATTCGACCTCTTTTCAGAAACACTAACAACAATGGACCTGCAGAGCCTCAGCTACTGAAATGTTGCAGACTGTAGTTTATTTGAATTCAGTAGTGTAGGCGCTTTACGCGTGAGAGGAGAATTGATAGATCTCACAAAGATAAGGTAAGTTAAATTGCAAAAAAAAAAAGCAAAGCTACTTACATACAAGTGGACTTCAAGAGGTCATCACGTGTTTATTTTTCTATGGATTTTAATTACAAGCTGAGAAGAGTATTTTTCTTGAAATAAAACTTTACATTAACTGGAATCAGCTGCGCTTTGGTCTTATTTCACTAAAAGCACATTTGGAGATCTTGGCTATTTTAGATGGATAATTCTTATGTTTATAGATATATTTTACAACATCATAAAATAAAATTGCCTCCAAAGATAAACCCTTTTCCAGCAATAAATTAAGGAGTATGAAATGTTTTTATCAGGACACTTTCATACAAATATTTGCAGTGAAAGCACTGAACACATAGCCCTAATAAATCTAAATAAAACGTATGAATGATGTTTAATTTTAGATAATTGGTTCCAATTTTCCTATCTGTGGCTGAGAGATATATTTTACTATTTTATGTAATTCTTTCTCCCGATCGTAGCCGTGGGTCTGTCACAGTCCCTGTCTGGACTAAAAAAGAGGGACAGACACTCATTACATCTACATGGAAAAAAGAAAGAAAATTCGACTAGAATTTCCTGCTTGGACGTCTGGGCCAAAAGCTGTGACTTGTTTTGGCTTTCTCGTTAAAGGTTATTGCCCATAAAACTCGCAGGACTGAGGGCGCTTGTTTATTGCCTGAGCTTCAACGTAATACAGTCACGAAGAATCAACAACCGCCCTTTGCTTTGGTGTATTTCTCAAAGATTATATGATTTAACTCCATATGATTCGTTCGAAGCATCAGAGAACAGAGATTGTTTCCCAAACTGATACATAAATCCTTATTAAATTAATTGGCTTTTCCAACCAAAATTTTGGAAATCTGAAATGTGGGTCAAATAATGTAATGTATTTGTTTATGATAGTTTTTGCTATATATGATATCCTGAGGTGGATTATCTGTATCAAAATAAATTAGTTTCATTTCCGTAATTTATTTAATGCCGAAGGAGTTTTTCAAACCGACCAGTTGATCCTGGACTCAACACTGGTCGCAGTGCAACAGCAGCTCTTTTTCATTAGTGCATTATTCACTGTTTACAGAAGCTGCTGAAACATCACGGCCATTGTTCTGGAAATCACTATACTATCGGTCAAACTGATTAATTATCGTGAACGGGGTCTGCAGACAGAAGGGCTCATTTATTGGCTCAGTGTCTCTGCGACCATCGTGGTGCACGAGCTCAGGACTTTAAACGTGTCCACTCCTCGGAAACAGATGACAATTCATTCTTATACCAGGTAGCAGGATTGTAGCAGCAGGCTGAGAGCCTGAAAACAATAACAAAATTGGGAAGGAGGTGATGGACCGTCCTGAGTGAAATGGTTTCTAAGTGATGCTAATTGTGCATTACTCTGATTGAAAACAAGGCAGGAGCAGTAAAAGCCTCAGAGAAAACCCAGGATGTTGCTGAAACCACTGAGGTCATCCGTGCTGGAAGTACTGCAGTGTTTACAGGATAAACAAAATATCAATACCTGACTTCAAGATGGGCATTTGCAAAATGAATAAACAAACAAACAAAAACGCACTATAATTGGATTTGGCTGCACTGTCTGACTACATCTTTCTGAATAATGTTTGGATAACTTTGTTGGGTCTAAGCAGCCCATCACGGTCAGCATGTAAGTGGATTATAACTTAGAATAGTGTGATGAAAGGGGAAGGAATCAATCAAGTGGAGTTTTTGAGATGACAGGCAAGTAGATGAAGCTTCATGGGAAACTGGATCCAACACTGTGAGCAGACTCCTCCCCTCCACACACACACACACACACACACACACACACACATGCAGGCAGGCAGGCAGGTCAGAGGTCAGGCTGGCTCTCCTCTTCACTCCGAGCTGGAAGGAACTACTGCCAGGTCAGGGGAGGGTCAGGTTTTGAATGGCCACATGGATCACAAAGAACATATTGGCAACTAAACAGGAAGTGACATCAGGAACGACAGTGGATAGACATGTGCTCTGATCCAAGCAAATGCAATTAATACATGTATTTCTGCTGTCCTCAAACAGCCCGATAGATCACTTTCATCACATCTCGTCATCTAGAAACAGAGCATATGTGTGTCCGCAGAAGAGAAAACGCCGTCAAACACCTGCAGCAACAGTAAAATGTGAAACAAAACTCCTCTGTCTTCCTGTCAAACTCTCGCCACAACAACGAGCTATACAGTTCAAAGGCTTCCTCCTTTAAACCTGGATTGGGTGATACAGGCTGTCAGAAGATGACTAATGAATGACTGGCATCTTTATAAACAATATGACAAAAGGCCACCCTCAAATTCTCCAGGAGGCAGAGGTTTAACTGGTGTGGAGGGAGTTTCTGTCGGCTCATGTCACCACTGGTACACTGGTTGCATCAGAACCAAACGGGCCCGGTTGCTGCAGAAATGTCCTGTCAGTGTTGCAACAAAGAGTGGTAGCTCTGGCACAGAAACACCCAGTGTTTATGTAATTGACTTTTCAACTACTAATGGTCCTGTTTTGATTTATGGGTTGACATGATCCGAAACTCCAAATGTGCATCACTGTTTAAAAAAAAAAAGAGAAAGACTCATATAAATATGCCAAGTCGGTCTGAAATATAGCCAACATAAAATCCTAAAGAAATATTATCTGGAATCAATCAAAAATACTATCATCGCGGCGTTATACTTGAACATTATTCTGAAAGAGTCACAGCTCCATTAAAGCATCAGCTCCGTGTCTTCCCAGCAGATCCAGACTCATAAACGTCAGCCCGCGCGCAGAATGAGCGCCGGGCGCGTCTGCGTGTTTGTCTTGCAGCGGAACTGTGTGGTCACTCATAAATAATCCGCATGCTGACTTCCGTGTCTCTGAGCTTGAGCTGCTTCCGTGTCACGCTAAAGTTTCTGCTGTCCATCGCTTCAGACAATAACATTTAGTCACAATGCGCGCTGTTCCCGATGAGTTGACGACACTCATTTTAGGTAAAGTATCCCTTTACTGTTTTCTGTTTGCATCCTCACTGTTTTGTTTTGCCTTAGTTGCAATGAGGCCAGTTTTGATGACAGTTTTGAAAAAGAGGAAGTTCAGTTCGGACAATTTTTTTTATTCATTATTATTATTATTATTTTGTCTCTCAGCCCAGCTGCATGTTAACAGCACACACAAATGTTTGACTTCCATTCATACATGTTGACTTGCACCTGTTGTTGCATATCAGCCAAAGGACTTAAAGATGTAAGCTGCTGCTTTCTGTATGTGCTGCTGCCCTTTGAGATAAGCACATCACTGTCAGCAAGTGAATGCTTTCCGTGGTATCTTGTTTAGATTTGGAGCACTACCTCTGTGAAGGGTTAAAAGGAGAGCATTTGAGCAAGAGGGCAAAAGAGAAGAGGGAAACCTTCATAAAGAGAATCAAAGAGGTCAAGCTAAGGTAGGACATGTGGCACCACCATCAAACATTTCCTGCTTTTGTTTGGCTGCAAATGTGTCACTTAACCGTCAAATACCTTCTGCTTAAGCAAAAGCGGTTAACTCGCCTTTACTGTCTTTCCAACAGTTTCTCACAAGATTTCAAGGATAAAGGTGAGTGTTGTTTTTGTCAAACTGTCAACCTCAGTGGTTCTGAACTTGAAGGTTAGGATTCGCAAGAGAAATGACACAAACATACCTGATCACAAGTAAATCAATTATTATTATGATTATTGATGATGATGCAAAATCATGAAATATGCAAAATGTTCATAGTTTTATCTTACTGAGACTTATCCAAATAGAACAACAAATGGAAATCATTCTGCAGATAAGCTGTCCACACCTCATAAACACACAGCAAGCTTGGGAAGCGCTCTGTTGCACCACGGCGTGTACCATTACTTCACAGCTCCTTTTTTTTTTTTTAACACTCTAGTAGGTGCGGTGGACTCAGATGATGAGGATGAAGTGGACAGCATCAATGACGGAGGGTCGCAGCAGTCAGAACGCACGGACAAGGAGGAAGAGGCTGGTGAAGGTACGCATGCAGCGAGACTGGACGCGGCCTGCTAACTGCTCTCAAGCTATGGATTCAAATTTGGGAAAGTGGCATGAAAATGTATAAGCATTTGTGCGTGCCCGCTGGAGAAAGTGACTTTGAGTGGCACAATGAGAGGAGACATTCCAACTGTAACTTGGCAACATACTTGGGAACCAATTTGGGGGCACAACTGCTACCCCCATTAACCTCCTCACCCCACCCCTTTCACAGCTAAAGCACGTTTTACTGCTCTCAGCCACAGACTGTGGACAGAAAATCTCACTCGCATTGCTGCAGTTTGTGGGGAAACAAACACCTAGTATATACCAGTTTAGATCTGATGTGTTTCATCATAGCAACCATGCATGATTTCATATTTACGTTTTTAATTTGAGTATTGGGGGGAAATCCTTGTGAAATGGTGATTAGGGGACTTGAGTTTATGGGCTGTAAGCAGCTGCCAGTTTTATGGCTTCTCTTTCACACAAAGCAACTTTGACACAGTTGTACGGTGCGAAAGGAAACCTCTGAGGAGTAAAATGTTGTTGAGTAGAGCCTCGATGGCTTGTACTGTTAATTATCAAATAAACAAACAAACAGATGATTGTAATGTTTTGCCAGAAATTCATCTGGACAGTTTTAATCTCTTTACGTTAAATTTCTTTTTGTCAGTTTGATGTTTCAAAACTTTGATTGGGTTCATGTCACTAGATTTTCTCAAGGTTTTTTTTTTTTGTCTGCAAGGCGCTGAACAGTCTCCACCTGTGGCGGCCCAGGACCTGATGGCTGTCTTTAAGCAAGGATATCTGGAGAAGCGCAGAAAGGGTTGGTGCTCTGACTGATGAAATCCACCTTGTTTTTGCTTTTAGAGAGAAAGAGCTCCAATTGTCCACAAACTGAAAGATGCACTCTTAAAATTTAATTATGTGGCGTTTGGACTTGTCTTTTTTTTTTTTTTTTTTTTTAATTTGCATGCAATAAAACTCAGGTTTATGGAGGAACATGTGTGTTACAAATTAACACTCAAATTTGCAAAGCAGTAAACTGAACATTGCACATTGTGTTCTTCAGCTAGGACTGTTGGCCATACAGGTTTTTTTTTTTTTAAAAATCTTATTTTGTTCAGATCAATTGTTTTCTTTTTTCTTGCACAGATCACAGCTTTTTTGGCACTGAGTGGCAGAAGAGATGGTGTGCTCTGAGCCATCACACTTTCTACTATTACGGCAGTGAGAAAGGTATTGTTTTTATAAAAATGCTGTCTGAGAAAACACGGTGTGGAAGGACTCTTCCCCAGGTTTTACCACTGCTGCTGCAGTGAACCATTAATGATGATGTTTTCATTTTCTGTAACCAGACAAGCAGCAGAAGGGTGACTTCAGCATCGAGGGATACGCTGTCAAAATGAACAGCAACTTACGGAAGGACTCGAAGAAAGACTGCTGCTTTGAAATTTCAGCTCCAGACAAGCGAGTCTATCAGGTGCGCTTGTCGCTTGCGTGTCCTTCATGCCGTTGCTTTGCAGAATTTGCTCTCCCAAGTGAAACATTTGGACATGTACCATGTTCGACATGTGTCTACACAGTAAATCTTTTTCTCTTTCTTCCTTCAGTCATATCGTTCATTTCACTCTATTGCCTATTAAAGGGCTCAGCCTAACGGCCTGTTTGAAAAAAAGTCTAAAATGAATGTCTGCAGCATTCAGGCCCTTCCATGTGGAACATTTTACTATGCATATATGCAGTGTTATTTGTTTATGTAAATTAATACATGTAGAACTGAATATTGCATTGACTGCAGTTCTCATTTCTTTCCTTTTTCTTCACAGTTTTGTGCGTCAACAACGAAAGAGGCAGAGGAATGGGTTAAACAGATAGACCTTGTTTTGAATAGTATGGGAATAGTATAACATTTCTGATCATTAGAATGCTTTTATTGTGCTCCATTTTATAATTTTTAATAAGCAAAAAAAGTCTGCCGTTATGGATGAGGGACAACATAATGTCCCTCTTCTTGTAGGTATGACGGGCAGCATTCCAGAAGAAGAGGACGACGAACAGGAAACCTACGATGATGTTGGAAATGTAGCTGATGCAATGGATGAAATTTATGAAGAACTCCCAGGTTCGCCCACTTCCCCTATCAATCTCTGTCATGTCTCTTTTGGTGCGATTTTACACTTGCGAACCGCACACCCACTGCACTAATTCTGTCATGTCTCTGCAGAGGAAGAGATGCCTGCTCCAGTAAAGCCTCGTCCGAAGGTGGACCCATCAAGCAAACCTGCTCCTCCTCCTCCTACTCCTGGTATGCAATGCAGACATTTTTTTTTTTTTGTCTGCTTTCAAAACTCTTGGTTGTTATATTGTTTTAACTTTGACCAATATATAAACAAAATGATATTTGTGATGAATAATGATTTTCTACTGAGTAGAGTAAGCCCTCTGAAGTCACTGTTAACACACAAGAGGTAGTGACTTCTACAGAGGAAACTTCTATGAAAACTGAAAGTTAGCACAATGCTGAAAATAACTTGACCCAAACTACCCAACTTCCCTTTTCAGTAAGTAGAGTTATAATTCTATGCTAGAGAAAAGCCTGTCTCATGTCCTCTGTGATTGATGAGAAGCTCTGCAGGCACTAACAAACTCAAAATGGGCCCAGTTCAGAAGTTCAGGTGATGATATTGACTGACTGAGAGGTGGGACGGCCAGCTGCCAAGACTCAGCCTGACTGACCAGGATACAACCACAGTGCGCTGCTGGGATGTGTCATCGGGAAGATTTCACAGCTGTTCCGACTTCTCCAATTTTCTTTATGCAAAAAAAAATGGAGCGAGCATGCTTAAAACCTGTGCAGAAGTGGTCTCCCTACCTTGACACTCTATAGCAGGGGTCGGCAACCTTACTATCAAAAGAGCCTTTTTTTTTTTTGCCCTCTCCCCTTTACTAAAATTAATCCTGGAGCTGCAAAACCTATTTGACCCTTAAAATGAAGCTAACACAGTGTGTGAAAGTTTAATATATAGTTATGCTATATTCAGAGGGATTTAAATCTACCCAAAAGCTTATTCCTAGTATGTTTAGCAATTTTTAAAATTTTTAATGCAAAATGAGGTCACACAATATAAATAATTAAATTTTCACTTCCAAATTTCTTTTGTCATCCACTGTAAAAGAGCTATAATTTGTTCCATTTGTGAATTTATAGAACAACAATTGTTGCAGTTTTTACCTATTATAACAAAGAAAAACCTCAAACTCTTATTAAGAGTGTATATTGGGTGATGTTAGATTAGATTAGATTCAACTTTATTGTCATTACATGTATAAATACAGGGTGCAAGAGCAGCAAGTGCAGTATATACAGAATATACACTGATATACAGAATGTACAGTAAGAACAGATAAGGGCAGTAGTAAGGAATAAGTATAGGATAAATTAGCAGGATATAGACTATAATAATATACAGCTGGTAAGTGTAGGGATGAATATAGACAGTATGTACAATTTACTGATGAAGTTTGAACAATATATACAGGTATGAATAAACTAGTGCTGCACTGTATATGTTTGGGAGGGGACCAAGGCAAATTCCTATCAACTTGTTGACATGGCAATAAATATATTGAATCTTGAGTCATTTAAAAAAGGAGAAAAAAAACCTCTGAAATAAAACAAAGAACTATGCAGGTCTATTTGAGTCATTCCTTTATTTGTAGAACATGGATCAAATAAAAAAGTAGCCCACTTTGAAATAAATAAAGTGTATAGCTGCAGCCTAATAACATAAAAAATAGTAAACATAAAAATAGGCTAGTTTGTATTTAATTATGACTTAAGTCCATTTCAATGTGTTGTCATCCTATTGTTTTCTCCTCAGCTCCGTACAGCAGTCAGCCATTGAGCCTGAACATAAAACGCAACTCTAAAATAAGTATATTTTTGAAAAAATGATAACCCATTAAATGTGATTTCTATTTCTGAACATCACTGCAGAGCTTCTCTGTATCAGGGCTCTAAGACGTGACTTTCATCTTCACACATGACTGCAGGCTGGTGTCTGTGAGACGCGAGTGATATTTAGATCTGATGTAGTTCATGCTTGAGAAAACCTGCTCGCATAAGCATGTGGATCCAAAGATTAACAGGATGCCAAATGTGAACGTCTTCATGTTTCATACAAGTGTCGGGTTTGGCATTCATGTTTCAAAGACAAGTTTGTCGGGTTTGGGGAGGTTTCCAATATCGCTCCATTCGTGCTCCCGAGCGAGAATCACCTTCTGACAATTTTTTCTCACCAAAGCTACAGGGAGCCACTGCCGAGGGGCTGAAGGGCCGCAGGTTGCCGACCCCTGCTCTATAGCATTAAATCGTGCCGCGGGCTCTCTACTGCTCCCTACGGGTCCAACAATCACTGCAGGGCTAGCTGTAGAGCTAAAATGATCATTCTTGGTCAGAAAGTTAACTGCCATATTCCATACTGCTTCTTCTCTGCAAACAGTTGATAAGAGCACAGACTACCAGAACTACTACCAGGGCTTATGGGACTGCACAGGAGGCTACCCAGATGAGTTATCCTTCAAACGTGGAGAAGCCATCTACATCCTAAGCAAGGTATGGCCACGAGAGCCTTGGTTGTCTCTGGTAAAATGTTCTGTCCATGATGGCACAAACCCATCATAAAAAGTTTGATATTAAGCTATTCTGCTGGTCCCAGACCACCTAAAGTGAATTGTTTCAAGAGAACTGTCTATTCATATCTGTTACTGGCAGCACCTGGCCCTCTGCCTGAGGTGGCCGACTGAGGCAAACTGGGCTGGGTTAGTTCTCTGGCATTCTGACGGGGATTAGTTGTGTCACAACGGAAACTGTTTTAGTGCCGCTGGCAGAAGCTGGGCGTAGCTGGCACACGGAACCATTCCATCACTTCCATCTGGACTGTTTCAGCACTCGTCGCTGCTGCCATGCCGCAGCCCTCGGCCCACACACCTCTCTCACGTCTCTCTCAGCTCGCCAAATAGGAATGTGTGTTCTCAGGAAACCCAGGTTTCGTATTCGGAGCAGGTGAGGACGTGTAGTGGACACACAATTTCCGAGGCTTGTCAGCTGAGCGAGGGTGGAGGAACTGAGAGGCTGTTCTTCACCTTAATTATGTAACTAAACAGGGGCCCTTTTGTGCTTGACTGGCTCTGTGAGCATGAATGGGATTTTGTTGTGAGGCACTTATGAAGGCTTTTTTTAAACACTATTTTGAAAATAAGCAGTGTATTTTCATATTCTTACAAAGACATGTCAGAATCGTTCGTTTGTATTTTAAAAAGTGTGAAATGTGCTCCATCTAGATGGGTTGTAGTTCCTGCCTGGCTTGGTTTCTGAGGAGAGATGCCTGTTGGCCAGATCCCTTTTTAAAATTCAAGTCTGCCACCTAGTGGCACCAAAAAGAATAACATACTGGGATTTCTTTGTTCAGAACTTTTCTATGCACATTATTGCTCAGAGGGTACATCAAGAAACAGTTTCATTTATTTCCATGGCTCTTCTGTCTTCATATGAGCATTGGAAGTAACCTAAAAGTGTAATCCATGTAGTACCATAAAATTAACACAGAAACCGCTCAGGTTTATCTAGATAATGAATCATTATTTTTTGTTCCACAATATATAAACTGAAAGTGTCAAATTTCCACATTTTGGAGCATGCAATTTGTGAATCTTCAGTAATTTTTAGTCCTACATGTCACACTGGAGAATAGTGAATCATTTGAATTCTTAATTTTCTGTTTATCGGTGAGTCGATAGTTCCTCAGCAGCAATGGAAATGCACAAACAGCCCTAAGCAGCCGAACCTATCTGCGTTCATTGACCAATGCTTGTTTATTGCCCGTGTGTTTGTGTGTGTGTGGAAAAGGAGCAAGAATCAAGTTGCCCTTTCACTCAGACTGGGAGTGCCATTAGCTGAAACCTTGGTGTTGGGGGTTGTGGCCTGCTGCGAGGGCAATGACCATAAAACCTGTCTGGACTGCCGCAGCCAGCTGCAATTAAAGGCACAGCCGTCTCCTTTCTCCCCCTTCTGTACGTCCCTCCCCCATTCCACAGGACAAAAATAGGTGTGGCGTTACAGCTGTGAGACCCCCCAGTCAGGACCTGGGTGCTGATTATACGGTTTGACTGAGGGGAGGGCGTGTTGTCCGGATATGCTGCACACCCCGTCACATTTCCTTCGCACGCACGCATGCACACACACAACCGCCCTCTGCAATTAAAAACTAATAAAGAATTGTAACATATAAAATGATTTTTGTATGATGCCACCACACATCTTCAGTCCATTACCGCTGGAGGTTTTGGAGTTTGTGATGTTTATGTCATGGTGTGTAGCATTCTTATGTTGTGTCCAGCACTCATTCAAGCACAACTTGTGGGTCAGCCAGCCAGCTACACAGTGAGGTGTTGCCATTTTCAAAGGCTAGTGGCAGGAAGTCGTAATGTTCACAAACATGCACAAGGGCGCACGTGCGCACTCTTCACACATCTGTACACATTTCATGCCTGTTTGCTATTTAGTCCTCAAGGTGTGTGTGTGATGTTGTTTCTATCATGTGAGATATCAATATAATGGATGTAATGAGTGGATTTTAAAAAACAAAAAAGTAGGATGATGCACATGTTGGCTTCTAGTAATTTAAATGGCTAATTCTTGCAATAGAGTTGTGAAAGTAAGTCAATAATTTCTTTCTTACATAATGACTGATCCATCCCCAAATGCCTGTAAATGGTGGCCCATGCTGCTGCTGTTATCCAGTTGTGTGACCAAGTACATCCATGACTCTGACTTGTATATTGGAACGCTGATACGGACATCTCTTTTTCCATTATTTCTTTTTTTTTTTTTATTTCTTTTCCTTGAACTGTTGTCCAGGTCCCATCTTCTTCCAGCCTTGTCACAACGTGATCTCCAGTATTGATTCACATCCTGGGAAGACTTTGATGTGAGGTCAGGCTCTTGTCCAAAGAAAGAAAGAGGGTTATTCTTTCCTTGTCTCAGATCTCTCCTCATGGTGTCTTCCTCTCATCTCAGCATGCTGACCACCATTTGAAGCTATTACTTGTCAAGCTGTGGCAGATTTACGTGAGATGTGCTCTATGCACACTGAGGTTTTTTTTTTTTTTTTTTTTTTCTCTTGAGTGGAGTGTGTGTGCGTGTGTATGAGCTCAAAACTGACAGAAGGAAAAGAGAGAATTTGGGTTTTTCCGCTACCAGGCTGAGGGGCAAAAGGAGCTGTCATGTTGTACCAGAAAGAAATGCAAAGCAACCAGAAAGCCACATGAGATCTAAAATCAGAATAACAAGGTAATGTATTAACAGCGATGCAGAGTGACCGCAAAAGCATGTTAGATGATCAGTAGCGATCAAATGGTGAGACCACAAAGGGATTAGGAAGGGCTATGGTTTAAACAAGACAAGCACTATTAAATGCAGATGACTAAATAGATTCACAGGTGGGCTGAAAGTGCTTGGAAATATGGCTAAACCTAAACGACGTGTAGAACAAAACAACCATAAAAATATACAATTTCTACAAAGACAACAGAATGATTTGCAAGAAGATTCAATGAGATCAAAATGAATCATAAAATGATCACGGAGAGAGAAAATCAGATAGAAAATAGAACTGCAGAATTAACATAAAGACACTTATATGTGTAGATAAGAGATGCAAGTTCTCATGTAAACCATGCTATGAATCAAACCAAAAACCATCCAGTGAATAACTGCAAAGAAAACAAATGCAATGTGGAACGATGCAAAAGATCTGTAGTTGCAAACATCACACACAAAAAAGGCTTCTCCATGATTTGTTGTTGTTGTTTCCAGTCAGGCTGTCTGTCACTGGCAGGACCAGTGGGTTGCGTTTTACCCATCTATGCCCAGTTGCTTGTCATTTCATAATTCTAATGTGTGCAGGAAGATTGCGCAATCAAGCAATCAATCGCAGGTCTTGATATCCCCCTTCTATCACTGATGCTGTAAAAGAGAGCACGATCTCATCATTCTTCCCATGTTTCTGCTTCTCTTGCTTTTAGGAATACAACAACTTTGGCTGGTGGGTTGGAGAGAAGAATGGAGCGATAGGCATCGTTCCCAAGGACTACCTGATGGAGATGTACAGTCTGTAAATATTCCCAATATAAACTGCTTAGTTTCATGTAATTTTTCTTTGTTCTACTTATTGTAAAAGATCAAAATGTCACTGGAATTAAATCCACTGTGTCCTTGCTGTTATCCCTGCGCGAGCGAGCAGTCTCCTAGCAAGAACACAGTGGATTTATTCCCTTTTGATGAAAACATTTTCATTTGTCTGAGTACTTTTCTCGCTATGCGCTTATTTATTTTCTATTGACATTACCTTTTGTATGCCATTGTCGTGTTCTGCTTTTGGCAAAGTCAATAAAATGTTAACACGCATGTTGGTTGTGCCAGTATTTCATTTTTTAAAATAGAAAAATTAGAACTTTTTATTTAAACCACAAGGTGGCAATATGTCCCTTAAACAGTCCTACCTGACCTCTAAAACAGAGGAAGCAGATCTTGTCCAGATGTTTAGAGACAAAATTAAAAATGGCATCTAACATGAAAAGAGGCAGGCTGTTGACAGAGGATTTATTTATACAATCCACGTGACGGATGTTTGTTCATGTGTCTGCTGAATACTGTATCTTTTTTTTTTTTTTGCTTTCTGTAAAGCTCTACAGTAAAGCCACTTCCAGTGTTAACAATATTTGAGTCTACTGCATATTCATGCTAAACCTTTCAGTGTGCAAACTTCCGGGTTAAATGGCTAAAATGTGTTTGTTTTAAAAGCTGGGTTTATTCATCAGGTCAGCACTTTAGTCCAAAGCTTCAAAGGATCCTTTTTATTTCTTTATTTTTCATTTTATGGCACCTGAGAGACTTCGCTGGGTAGAGGATCACGGCGTGGCAGATGGTAGGTTGTGCTGCATGCCTGAGTGAAATGGCTGAGGTGCACTAATAAGACAGCCACCCACACAGATAGCAGGGACGCTTATCGCCCTCTGAGGGGCTGTTTGACAGCAGGCGAGGTGATGTTAGCAGAGCACGTCCCCCTGAGGTCATGCACATACTGTACATGTCTTTTTGAGCTCTCCTCAATGAAGTTGCGCCGCAATTTTATACATCCAGGTAATGTGCTCATTTTCAGTTGGGCGTACAGACAATGTGGCCTTGTCAAGGCCTTTCAAGGTTGGGAGGAAAATGAGGGGGGGTTGGGGGGTGGGAGGAGGGAATGCCTTCATTAACAAATAACTCACTGTATCCCTTTTTTTTTTTTTTTTCCTTGCTCCTGTCCTTCTGCTTTGTTCCTGCTGAGTGATGAACCATAGTCCTCTGTCCTTTGGGTGACATTCAAAGCCAACATAAATCCTGGCCTTTATGGTATAGTGCAGTGATAAAGCTTCCTTTCTAATTGTAGGTGTAATGAATTACTATAATTACTTACTGAAAATACTACGCAGGAAATATTGAAGATTTGCTTTGTTTTAGGGCTGTGGAGGATGACTGAAAGCATGTAGAAATTAACTATACTGATTTAAGAATTATCAGTTTGAATATGAAACAATAAACTGCAAATCTGCATGGATAAACACCAATGTTTCTTTACTGCTGACTTCTTTACTTCTTTAGTGCTTCCCCTCTCAAGATTCCACCTTTTTAATATTTGGCAAAGGGTCAGGTTGTCAAAGGCAAGCAAGGCTAAATACTGCCTCTCATTTTTATGTGCCAATAAAGGATTTCCTTAATGGATGTTAACTTCACCCCCCATCTCCTGTTGGGTTTGGACTGCCAGGTCCTCAGACTATACAGGTGCTTTTATTGCAATTTAACATCAAGATATAATGTTTTAAAGATAGATAGCACTGTGTCGTTAAATTTGCAAGCACTAAATTACACTAATGATACCAGAATATTGCTAATTGATACTTTTAATGATAGGCACACTTTCACCAGTCAAATATATATAGATTGAGCTACTGAGTAATAATGAAAAGAAATTTAAATTTGCTGAGAAAGATGGAAATAAAAATCAACTTTTCCCTACAGGATAACATGTCCATTTGTTATTTTATGCTAAAGACTTACTATTTAAATTAGTTAATTTCAGAAACTACACTGCAAATTGCTTCTGTTCTGGCTGTGATTTAAAACCTTAGATCTGGAGATTTGAGATTTAAGTGTAATTGGGTCCATGATACACTCTTAAATTTATCATGAATATGTCCTTCATTAGCCAGGAAATCCTGACTGTTAAAAGAAGCAGCAATACCCAGAGTTCCATCTTTTAAGTTTCTTTCTCTCTCTCTCTCTATATATATATATATATATATATATATATATATATATATATATATTTTTTTTTTTTTTTTTTTTTTTTTCAAGTAACCACATAAACTGCTGGGATTAATAATATCAGCTTTCAATTATAAATTTAATTGTTTGTTCCTTGGTCATTATTTGCTCATTTTCAGTGCCTCTCTCTTGTTACTGCCCTGTTGCAATTCTGGTTTGAAGCAATCTGATATAAAATTGTGAATTTTTCACTTGTTTCAAACTGTTGAACACCTACCAGATCTAAAGCGGAAACAAGACTCAGTAATTAAATATATCCTGCTGCATGGGCACATCGTTTCACTAGAACTGAGTAAATTTCACCTATTTAATTTAATGTTTATTTCTTGTATTTTGTTCTACAGATTTTGCAGTGGTAATTGCTGAGTATAACATGAATTCTAGCTATTTTTTTTATTAAATTAGACGTTCATTCTTTGTTGCGTCATGCTTTCCCGCTTCGCTTGTTATCATCTTCGGTCTTGGTGAGAGGACCTACAGCTTCCTGTGTACCACTTTAAATGTGTAATCTTGACCGAGTCCGTCAGCTGTTTCTCCTGCTCTTTAGCCAGGTCTTTCAGCAGTAGGTCACAGCACGGCTTCATGGAGAGTTTCTGTCAGGAATGCCTCAGCCTTATTTATGTGGTACCCCCAGGCATTTTGCAGGAAATGTATCGCCTCTTCGATGGGCCCTGTGTCAGCATTCCATTAAAGCTTCTCCCTCTGGCCTAAATCTTAAAATCTGAAATAGACACTTTTTAAATGTAAGTCACTCTTAATTGAGGTCAGTTTCTGTTAACATAACTCACGCCAGCAGACGAATTAAAGTTTCCTCAGCTGGCTTAAGACATTGTGAGGTGATATGGTTTATTTTAAGTGAAAGCTAACGACATTCATGACAGGCTGCTCTGAAAATTCATATGCTTGCAGTATGGGGTGTAGATTTGTATTTATTTTAGCGTTTTTTTTTTTTTTTTTTTCTGTGTAAAATTATGAGCTGCAGAGCGGGGTTAGTGGCAGGCCAGTATATATGGGTCTAGACAGGCAATACATTACAGGCAGCACGCCCACTTTTCTCACATGTTGTCAGTGTCTGCTCATCCCTCTTGCTAACAGGTGCAGACAGTGATGTTGGGGGAGGACCTGTAAAGTCTGGAACAGGAGACAGGAGAAGCTCCAGAGTCTGAAAGTCAGTTTTTCCTGGCCACAGAAAGAGCCAGAGTACTACCTCAAGCCCCCTCATATGCAGCTGTTATTTTAAACTAATGAAGCTGTTACTGCTGCGAAAGGGCTTGTCATTTCTATTCAATACTGAATGTATCACTGTTATAAATGGGGCTCGTGTTCAAGGGTGGGAGGCTGGCCGTCCTGGCTGTCGGGAAAGGTAGAGCTATGTGCTGACACGTCACTCAAGATAAATCAGGCTTATCAAAGTGACAGGTGTTTGTCCACCTGCTATAAACATCACCCACACCTCACTCCTGCTCCATCTTTTCATTCATTATTTATAAGGCTGCACACTCTCTAATCTGCCCGTTTACTCTCTTGATGTGGCTCTAATATCAGGTCAGTGATGTGCGGCTGATTTACAATACTAGTTTGTGAGGTGAGTAATGACCTTGGATGGTTTGGGAGGATAGCTTGTAATCAACGTAAGGTCAGCATGCATGTGATGCTATAACTGTAATTACACCCCCCAGTAGCCCTCACGCCCACATATACTGCTTCAGCTAACTGGCTGCTAATCCTGTGCAAACTGATTGCCCCCTTCGCTCCTTTTATTTTCCTCTTTTGATGCCCCTGGTTGCAAGAAACTCATGATCAGGTTGAGGTCCCATCTCAATGTCACCACTTTATATAGCAGCTTTTTATAAGACAGCCCACTGACAGAAAAAATAAAAGCATGAGGGTTGGGTTGCAAGAGCCTGCTGAGCTAACTGAGTCACTGCAGCAGATTGTTGCCATCACTCCCATTTAGTGTCATCTTTGGTATGTCTCCAAGTATGGGTCCTGCCAAGCTAACAGGAGCTAAATTAGTGCACCAGGCTTCACATGGAGCTGCTCATCAGTATGAAGTAACATAGCCCCACCATCTCCCCAGGGGATGAACTTCCATATGTGCTTGGGTATTACATTTTCATGTTTTATATTTGTGTTTATGAAGTGTTACAGCGGAGCGTGAATGTCTGTGAGGCCGAGCGTTCGCCACGGACAGGTCAATAATCCAACGCATTGCCACTCAAAGACAACCATGCATCAAATTAAACATGGCACAAAAGAATGATACTTGATCATTATATATTTTATTTGACCAAAGAAAATCATATGTTGCATATGTAAGTGACAAAAAACATGTGGCATTGGTTTGAGGATTCGGCGTGACACTTGTGATTTGCTCCACCTTCCAGATGACTCACTTTTTTTTTTTTTTTTTACGATGATGTCGAAACAAATGTCTTGATATTTTCTATTTTAGTTTAGAAATGTTTTTTTTTCTTCATCAGTGCTGAAAAACTGTCCTCGCCAAGATACAGCACAACCGACCCAACCATGATACTCCCACCACCACCACCATGGCTGGAATCTTCCAGTGGAAGCAGCGTTTTTCTTTCCCCAAACACAAAATTTCTCATCTAGAGAACAATTTTCTGAAATGGGTTCAATCCATTAAATATTTTTTAAACAGCCGTCTGGCTCGTGCACGTGATCTTTACCATTGCCTACAGATTGGCAACGCTATACTTTTTGGAAAGCAGTCTGCCATGCAGACAGCTGATGTTCATTAAGGCATTTAGCAACTTACAGTTATTTAATACTGAATCATTTTCTTCAATACATGAAAGACCGAGTTGATTTTACTGTTTTTTTTTGTTGTTGTTGTTTTTTGTGACTTGAAAGTCTTACTGATGCAGAATTGCAGAAAAATCTAAAGTTTTCAGATGTCTGTCCAGTTTTACCATAATTATTTCATGCTGCTACAATCTATTGGAACACTTTCACTGCACGCTGTTGATCTCCATTTAAACTAACAATTCAATAAAACCACTGACTGCACCAGACGCAGCGGTGAGTATAAGCGGGTAAGTCTTAAAAAGTCCATAATGACACTGCTTTAATTCAGAAATTTTCTCATTAACTTTATTTTCTGTGAAATTATAAATGTAACACCCCGAAGATATTTGAGGAAGAGCAGAAGTCCTGTTCTCATGACTAGCAGAGCATCGTGTTCAGACTGTGACTATAAACTGTTCCCATTGGTCAGGAATGTATGGACGTCCATATTTACACAACTGTGTTGTTCAACCTCTAGAAAAACATCTTGGTAAATGTCCATGCAGAACTTCATGAGTTTGAACCCACACTGACAGAACTTCGACATCTTGGTTCTGCAGGTCACATCAATTTTATATGCACATTAATGAATTTTACATTGGTCTATTAGTGTGCCGTGAATAATTATCATGCAAATTTAGGATAATTTGAGTCATTTGTGGCTATATGCAGACATCGAGATGATGGACTGTGTCTGGAAAAGACAAGCTGAGCCGGTCAGTGGATCTACTGCACAATAAGGAGAATTTAGGCTCGTCATAAAAGATTTTTCCTTGGCTCTTATTTCACTTCGACATTTTTATGTTTTTTTTATTTTCTACCTCATTGCAGCTGTGAGCTGCTTGCTGATTTACACACACTGGCAGTGAAGCTCAGAGGCCCCAAGAGATGGTGCCCTCTACTTCTTCACCCTCCCCCCAAATCCTCTTTGTTTCTCAGCCCTCTGTTGTCTTCAGTGCCACTGCTGGCAGTGCCTCCACGCTGAGTCTGACTGGAGAGGTCCCCCTGTACTCGTTCCTCATCCCTAACAAGACATTAGTCAGAGGGGACTTGATCTTGTGACACACAGAGGGCAATGTTCCACTGTGCTGAGACACAAATTCATATCATGATGAGCAAATATATATCACATCTGTATCTGTGCCTGTCTTCTGTTGTGTTAAAAAAAAAAAAAAGATGCAGCCAGTGGTATAGACACAAAACAGGTCTAAGTTCCTATGAAGAGCATGAATCAATGAGCTTTTGGAAAAAATATGTGTGCAAATACAGTAAGTACAGACATGCTGCCTTATCAGATAACACGTCCTTCTCACTCATCCAGTTATTTTTGGTTACACAGAGTAAAGAAAACATCTTTACACAGCTTTTTTGTTTCAGGAGAACTCCGCTTTCTGCTTCCCCTCAGGCCCATGTGTTCCTGCCAGAAGCAGCCGGTTTTAACACCGATCAGCTCGACCGCCGGTGATAGGTAGATGTTGCCTGCCTTGGTGCAGTGATCATGCCCGTTCCCAGTAATCGCTACATACACTCACCAAAAGGTGGTTGCGTGTTGAGAAGCAGATGAAAGTATGCATAGCTGAGGTCAGGAAAGGCTGTCAGTTTTGATCATTGACTAATAGTTCTTATTTCAGCTCATTTACACTTATCTCTCACCTTTAAGGGGTTAAAGAAAAATGTTTCAGCTTTGAGGATTTTTTTTTTTAATACTAGATTATGGCAGATATAAGGGTAATGTTAACGTTTGAGTGTACACACACACACACACACAAAGCTGTTCAATTTTTGCAGCCATTTTTTTTTTTACTTTCAGGTGTGTGGATGGCTGTGACTCAAGAGGTAGAGCAATGGTATGCTCAGTGTGAGGGCTGGGTGTTTACCCCCCTTCTCTTCATCTTCCATGTGCTGAAAACAGACTTTTGTGTGGGTAAATATGACTTGAAGTGTAAAACCACTTTGAGTGGTCAACAGGACTAGACTAGATTTGTGACCTTATCATATTACCACTGTTGGTGTGTATTTTTGGCATCACTTCTGTAAGATTCATCCTCTATCTATTGCTGTGACAGCTAAGTTTGTCTGATATTGACTCATCCTGGTTCCAAAGAGTTGCTGTCGTAGAGATTTAATATCTGAAATGGTGCTGAGCTGCTTTTGCTACTAATAGATTCTGTATAATGTGGCACTTAAAATGCATGAGCGGCCTCTGATTTATCTGTAATTTGCCTCCACCGAAGCATATCTCCCTCAATGCTACCATTTGCGTTTTTCTTGTCTTTTTTTTGGGGGGTGTGTGTGTGTGGGTGTGTGTGTGTGTGTGTTTTGTCTTGTTTTTTTTTTTTTTTCTAGCTCTTTGCAAGAATCCTGATAGGGATTTTATGTTTCATGTTTGACAATTTGACTCTACCCAGCATTGAAATTGATCTTTCATTTTTGTGGTTCTATAAATTAGTCATTCATGAGATGATGACTTGACATGACAAATGAGGTGGGTTCTTATGAGCTGTTAGACATACACAGACATGCTGGCTTGGTCATAGGCAGGCACACTTCTCCAGAAGGGGCCATTTCTTCTCTGATCTTCTGCTGTTTTAACCGCATTAATCACTTTAAACAGAGCCAAAGTATATGTGGACATAACACCATGAACACCGAGAAACTGAGTCATTTAATCAGATCACCGTGTTTTCACTTCTTCTGACCTCTATGGGGGGGCATTAAACATGAAGCAGGGAGTTTGTGTTACAGAAACTGGTGTAATAGGTTTGAAGCTGTCATTGTTGTCATGGCAGCAGAGCTGTACTGACAGCAAGGCTATAGCAGCTCAAGGTTAACAGCCAGTGGAGCAGAGTCACACATCACTGAAAAAAAGAGTCAATATTTCTGGACAAGTCAGACTAAAGCCTGCAATGTTTAAACGTTTCAGTCCACAGGGCTGAAGGAAACTAATAAGGCTTAACTTTTACAAAGATCTGTTGCTATGCTTAGCTATGCAAGGGAAACCAAGTGACCTTTGATATTTGTTGAACATAGACCAGGGGCTTTAGCTACATAATCATTAGCCCCTAAGCAAAGCTCAGACCAGAGGAATACTTCTTCTCTTCTCTCTTCTCTTAGATGGGCTTCTCAAGGTTTTTAACAAGTCTTTTTCATGAGTCTTTCATGAGCACACACCTCATCGCTCTTATAAATGTTTGAACCAAACCCCAAATTTAGCTTTCATAATTAATTTGTTGATTTCATTCACGTGGCAGAAGGCAAGACCTCATATAAACTCGCCGAATCCTAGACGAATGAAACTGGCAGCAAAAAAGGAAAAGAAAATCCACAATATCTAAGTTGTTGAAGACTGGGAGTTCCTCCAAAACGACCACAAACGCTATAAAATTAACTGACCCTTTTTTGAAAAAAAACCTTTTTCTCCTTGCAAAAAGCCCAAAAATTAATACTAAATAACAAACACCGTGTAACAAAAACAACAGTGCAATAACAGTGAGTTAGAGTTACAAATGATTAACACATTTCTCTATTCAGACACAGAAATTCTGATACCAATGTTACTGAACCATTTCTAACCATTCCCGTGTTTATCGTGACTCATTTTGGCCACAGAAATAAGGCATTACTTCTGGAGTTTTAACTTTAGAAAAAAAAAAATTCAGTCTGCTTCCTGGAAGAAGGAGTGTATCATTTCCAACCCCAGCTGAGCGTGGTTATGTTTCTGTAAATCTGAGGAGCTCTACTTTACATTAACAGCTTTAAAAAATTACAACGTATTTTCTCACTGTAGAGCAAATATCTGCAGTAGATACCGTGGTGGGAGTGCACGTATTTGAAGATGCAACAGTAGTGCTCCACATTTCCAGCACTGATAACGTGACACATAGATATGCTGCATTAGAATATGCAAATGAATATGAAACACATCTACGCTTACACATCTTCAGGAAAGATTTCTCAAGCGTGCCTTCTGCTCAGAGCAGAGTGTGTCTGAAGCAACCTTCCTCATGACACAAGCCTGTTGTTTGTTCCTGTTCTGGACTCATAATGAACCGCTCAGATGCTGCAGAGAGGAGCAGCTAAATCTAATTATCTGTACAGATATGTCAGCGTGTTTTCACTCTGCTTAGTTGTCATTACCTCTGTGTGAGCGTGATGGCGCTCACATTGGGAGCACATGGCATGCATAGATACAGTGACTGCAGTGAACAAGCTCATACTAACACAAAGCAAGGGAGACAGGTAAAAAAGGGCGCCTTGTCAATACAGCTGGCAGTTTGTTCAGCAGGGGAGCGATGAAGCCTGTCTACCTGGTAACCCTATCAGACAGCAGAGAGTCCATCGGGATTTCACAGGGCCTCCTACCAGCCATACACCTGACAGGGGGGCTGTGTGAAAACTCTGCACAGACTCTATTATACATGTCATACTGCTAAGCACAGCAGTGGACACCAGATGACAAGCTTCACATACCCACTCGACACTTCATTAACAGGGGGAACCACGGAAAGATGCATTTGGCTGTCACTGCTTGAAATATCACTATGTTATCTGAACATATTGGGCTAGTTTCCCCAGTATGAATGACCAAAATTCATGATGCATCACTAAAGTTTGTTTATGAAGCAAGTAGAGACAGTTACACCATATGTTCAAAAGGCACAAAGAAACTGTGACAACACTGCCACCTTCAGGAAAAATGCTGCTACATATTTTCTAGAAAATTGTGCATAGATTATTGGTAAGGCTACAACAATATAAAGGTCAGCATTTTCAATA
Source organism: Hirundichthys speculiger (assembly GCA_018398805.1). Taxonomy (NCBI): domain Eukaryota; kingdom Metazoa; phylum Chordata; class Actinopteri; order Beloniformes; family Exocoetidae; genus Hirundichthys; species Hirundichthys speculiger. The sequence continues at coordinate 1,363,145 of JAGFBZ010001926.1, forward strand.
CTGTGTTGTCTCTTAGCTTGAGGCTGAAATTATTCTCACAACTTGACTCATTATTAACAATTATAAAGTCATTTAAAGCTATCATAGACAAAAAGTGCAATATAATAAGGTAACAAGTGGTGATTTCCATCAATTTTTCAAAAGTGGAAAAAGTCAACAGAAATCAAGAGGCTCTTGATTTCTTTTTTTGGGGGGGGGAATGATGTTTTCATGTTGAACCAGATGAGCAGCTGAGCATCTCCTTCTTCGCTGGTCTCCAGGAAATCAAATGAAGCTGTGCTTCTGGCTTTCTTTATCACCAAATCTTTAATCTTGAGCTCTGTATCTTTACACTCAAAGCTGGAACAACACAGACAAGAGCAGATTTTTTTTTTTTCCTTTTGGTTTGGGTAGTTTTTCTTTCTTTTTTGTTTACTTCCTTGACAGGATTGAGGAAAGTACAGCATTACAATACCTATCTGAGTCAGAGTCACAGGACAGGCCAAGGTCCTTCTGTAGGTCCTCTTCTGAGTGGAATCTCCTCAGACCGCTGCGCTGGACAGCCTGGGCAACAGAGTAGTTGGTCCTTCCAGGCAGCACAGGCCTCTATCTTAGACACGCTGAGCTCTGACTGCAGGAAAAGGTGCAGGCAGCTGTCAGACAGCAGCAGAGGACTCCGAAGGATTCTGAGAAATTGGGACACAGTGGTTACGTGGTCCGGACTTGTTGGGAACTAGTGCATAGCAGTAGTGTTATGTTTGTGTAGTGTAATGTCAAAGTTCATAAACACATTGATCTCTGCGGTCTTTCTTACTGTTCTAAGAATCTCTGTAGTCCTTTCATTCGGTCAGCAATCTGCTGGGCGTTGTTTAAACTGAAGAAAGGGTTTTTGGGGGGCAGCTCTGGTAACTTGACCCTGAAAAAAAAAAACAAAAAACCACAAAAAGTGGCAGGGAATATGCGATTACTCTTCACATGGAGACTGAAACTTGTGTTGCTCAGGCTTATTTCACTTCAGTCAATGTACTCACATTAGCAGTGAATTTTCCTGCAGCTTCTGCCTGAGCCAAACAAACTCACTGTACCTCCTTCTCACGCTCGAGATCTTCTTGGTGAAACACACGCTGTCCGCCTGAAACAGGACGCACCAATGTGACACAGACTTTACAAACAAAATCTAGCTAACTGCCCTTGTTATATCCTTATACTCACGTGTAAACAGATTTCATAGTCTATGTAGGCATGCCAGAAATCATTCTTTTGTATCCGTGGGTCTCGCACCCAGACGCTGCTGAGCTGCTGCATGGAGGAGGCAGGAGACACACTGACTCGAATGCTCTCTTGTGAAAAAAAGGGAAGGCTTTTATTGATCAAAAGAGGAAGTGTGATGAGAAGCACGGCAAAAACAAGGATAGGAAAATCCAACAGCATGTCCTTTCCTCACTCAGTACAGGAAGATGAACTGTTTTTAAGGACACTGCATAACTTCCCTAACGCTTACTCAAGCATATTTTCAATGAAACATTCAAATTTAAAAGCAGAACTCCAGACATACCTGATTAACAGTACTGTTACTTTCTTTTTAAATCCAGAATGTGTAAAGAATGAATCTGAAGAAGCCTCCAGTCAGACAACACTCAGCTGTGTTGTGTTCTTTCCTCTTTTACTGGAAAGTAGCAAAGGTTTCAAAATAAAGTCACAAGACTGATATGAGCCCTTCCCTGAAACCGTCAAATAAAATCTGCAAAGCACCAAGGTTTAGTTTACAGGCCTGTTTTCAAAAAAGCCCTCATAAAACTGGATCAGTTGCTTCGGTGAAGCTCATGTTATCAAAATAAATCAAGGAAAAGTGTCATAAAAGTCTTCCTTTATTCACAGATCCATGGTCAACAGTTACAGTAGTTCAGTAGCAGGTGTGTTTAAGGTTCTGCTGGGTGTCTCATAACAGTCAAGGGAGATATGTAAAGTCAGGACAGTGCCATTGTATACAAGTAAATAGAGCTGTATAATAGCGGTTAGTGACAATTCCCTGTGTAAATGTGGGCAGTCTTACAACTAAAGTGCTACATTTAACAATAATCCTCCTTTCTATAGGTGAACAAAGGTTTATATTGATGGGTATATGTTGACAGGTATAGATTCACTTTATAAACGTGATTCTAAATAATTCTACCAGGACTTCCCTTTGGGTAAAAGCACTGAATAACTGGAAGAGTTTTCAAAATTTATGATGAAATAAAAAAAGGATGGAAAAAAAGTGGTGAAAAACAGCTGATCAAAAGGATCAGAAATTTCTTTTGGGCAACTCTCCTTTTCAATGTAACATCAATCACGAGGGTCAAACACAGATACAGTAAAAACCATGACAATAAACACAACACGCCATGAAAGCTCAACCAACACAACAACAATCCTGAGCTCTACGCAAAAGCTACAGATTACAGATAAACAGCAGTTAGCTCACATCGTGCTGCGACACAAGAAATAAAGCACACGCGCTAAACACTCCTTCCAGCGGAAGATCATTGATGCTAAACAGGATTTTGAAAAGTCAGTTACTCACAAAACAGTATCTTAAAACAAAACACATCCACAGTGATCGAGTCTGCTACATAATGACGGGAAAAAAAGCTGCAATGGTTAGTCTAACCTCAAGTCATCTGCTGCTCTGCACTAAAGTTAATTGTCGTCTCCATTATTGTGTCCTCAAAGGCAAAGTGGTCTCGTTGAGCACCAGAGGGCTGAGTGCACTTCACATCGAATCTGCGCCGACAGTCTCGCACCTGTCAGGGTCTGAAACTCTACCATCAGCGAGACCTTGATTTCTTTAACTTTCAGTTGACGGAGGATGCTTGACGGAGGTTAAACTAAGCTTCGGGTGAGAGCGCAGCTGTCCATCAGCTCTCCTCTGGACATGACGCCAGGCGCCGCCTCTACTGCTCCTCGTCTTCGCCGTGCCAGGTCAGCTTCTGCTCGTAGAAGTCGATGACCACCTGGGGACATCTGGCGCTTGCTTCGCGAGCCGGCAGCAGGGCAACGTCATCGGAGTTTTTCCTAGAGGGGAGAGTACACAGGAAACGAAACATTCACAAAGGCTTTCACTTTCAACTGGCAGCACACATTCATCCAGTTCAGAACAAAATAAGTTAAAGAAAAATGGATCCTAAGGGCTGATTAATTTTTGTCTTTAAGGCAATCATTCCTCTCATTATACTACAAATTATGATTTTTTTTAAAAAAAAAAAATTTTTTTTAGGGGATGCAAGACCTCTTCAAAGGAATATTTCTTCAAACTTGTGGGCTATTCAACAGATTTTTGGAAATTAAAATGTTGTGCATAACGTAAAAGAGCTTAAAACCCCCCTGTTGTTTATTTCATGTACGAGTGAGGACTTCACGCTGCACAGCGGAGCCTCCCTGAATGAACGTGTATTGGATTGTTGTGACGTTTTTGCCAGTTCCAGCAGATTCGTGCTGTGCTATCAGCCCAGTCAATGCTATGTTTAGAAAGCAGTGCAGATAAATGTCCACACATACGGCAAATGTTGTCATCTTTCAAAGTCCACACATTGTTTTCATAAAAAGGTCACTATCAGGCAGGAGCTCTGACTTAGATCAATACTCTTGAAATAAATGGGTACAATTGCTTTTTTTTCCAAACCTAGAAAGACTCTTTTAGAATCCATGGAAGACGGGTCTACTTTCTGTCAAACATCATTATTACTATGTGGTTTGTTTTCTGGAGAATCAGTGACAGAATTCTCTGCTGTCTTCGTGTATAAATCAAGATTTAAAGCAATTTGAGATACAATGATTGTCTACAATTTAATCCTTGCAGATTATATTTTGTACAACAGCGAGGTTTACCCTGCACTAAACTGAAGTACCTGGACCTAACTAGGCCTGGGGCACAGGTTTACATCACAACAAGACAACAACCTGAAGCTCTTCAGTGGGGAGACTCAGGATCAGATTTGGGAAAACTGCACAAAATCAAAAGCTCGAGCTGCACAGAGCTGAAATGGCTGTAACAGGTGCTCTCCATTCAAAACTGTCAAAAAGGACAGGAACGCTTTCTAAAGTAAAGGTATGGAAAACATGTAGGACCATTGTGAAAAAGACTTGAAATGATTGTTTCCAAACATTTCCAAACCCATTACCAAGAGAAGAGTGTGAATACTTTTGGAAATCTGGTATTTTCTATAATGAAACGCTTGGACAGCTATCAGAGCAACATAAACTCAGACACTTTCTCATTTCTAATAGATTAAAGCAGCTCATTGTAATGTGTTCTGATTTATACCTTTAAAAGGTTTTTTTTTTTTGAACTTTTAAACAAAGTTATAAAACTTTAATGGCACATTTTTTCAGCCAAAGTCCGGATGGTAATCCTTGCAATTAATTAAATGGATTTTGCATGAAAAATGAATACAAGTGGCTGAAATGAGTTTCCTCCACAGGGTTGCTGACTCTCCCTGAGAGACACAGCTGCTGCTACCTCCTCCACATTAAGCGGACCCATTTAAGGTGGGTTCTGGTAACTGGTTAGTGTACCTCCTGGTCACCTCCCTGGGGAGGCGTCTCAGGCATGTTCAACTGGGAGAAGGCTCCAAGGTAGACACAGGAAACGCTGGAGAGATATTTCTTGGCTGGCCTTGAGACACTTTGGCGTCTTCCTGCTAGAGCTGGAGGGGATAACTGGGGGGAGAGGGAAGTCTAAGCATCTCTCTTTTGGCCGCTGCCCTCTGCGACCCGAATTTGGATAAGTGGAAGATGACGAATAGGATTGATGGATGGATGGTTTGCAAAGTTACCTTATACCCTGATCTTTTCAGTGAGCCTTTTAAAACCCAGTCTTGAGGACAAAGTCCAGTCATGAAACTTCTCAAAAATCCCCTTTGCAACAAGCACAAAGATCCACTTTTTCATTCAGCAAACAAGTTCCTTTTAGGAAGTCGGTGGCTTTTTCTTTTTTTAATTCTATCACCTTGGTCAGATTGAAAGATGTCTTCTATGGCCTATTTTGCCATTTTCAACATTTTTGCTTTCAAAATGGCATTTTTGCTGGGCACCAAAGGGGCTTGAAAGGAGTTTTCACTTTCAAATCCGTCAACGTCAGAAAGGCATGAAAGGGTCACTGTGTCTTACAGAACAATAGGAGTTCATCACTAACTATGAGCTCGGGAAAGACCAAAGATATGAAACTCCACGTCTCCGTAAGACTGAACATCATTAACCTGAAAGAAGCAGACGTGGGCTGTAAGGAACTGTAAATGATTAAACAAGCGCAAATAATAAAAGACCAACTGAGGGGGTCATCAACGGTGAGTGTGACGATAACATTGTGTCTGCTGTGATTAAAGGTGCTCTTTACGCTCTGCAGGTTCAAGGAATTTCTGCCTCCCTAACAAACGTTACAATTTTCATTACACTTGTGGAAAGAGGATTTTTTTGGGCAACAAATAGATAAAAGATCTGAACATGTACACAGCCACCTTAAATATGAACATTTGTGGTATTTACAATGAAACACACACTTAGCCAGACACAGGCATTTATGTAAAGACGGCGTAAAAAGGAACTAGTGGAGTTACCATTTGACCAGAAACATGAGCTCTCCCTTTCTGTCCGTGGAGCCGATGATGCATTCAGGCTCGAGGTAAGTGCTGAGGTCTGTGGGGGCTTCGGACTGCTCATCATCTGACCGGAGGACGCAGCCGCCGCCGCCGCTGCCATCGTCGCTCTGCACAGCCTGCACCTGCGGCTGAGGCTGCACGCAAGACTGCAGCAGGGATAAAAAGAAAGGCGGTTAGAAGAAACCACAAAGATAATATTTGCATAGAAGCCAGACTGGGTGTGGGAAATTTTTTCACTGTTCGTGCCAAGTATGAAGAAAAGGACCTTTTACGCCGTTTTCACTTCCAGGGAGTGTTGCAACACTAACCAACTTCACACGCAATTTAGTTTCATATTCAAACTGAGAACTGTAGCAGGAACAGGCTTTGCCACAATGTTTAGGCGTTTTCTACTCAGCCTTGAGTGCAGATTCTGACAACTTCTACGAGAGACAACTTCCTGAATTGTAGTAAGTAGGAAGAACTCTAAAGATATGCTTTTTTTTTCTCCTCATTTTACAGATTTAGACACTTGAAATCCGTAAATAACTTGGAAACAAACTGCACAGACATTTCCACCAGACTTTTCTCACTCACAATTTCCGTCTCTTGCTCTGTCATTTCTTCTTTGAGAATGACCTCTTGCTCAGTTAGCTCGTCTTCAGTTCCCTCTGGGAAAGGGGTGTTTCTCAGGAACTCCTCGATGAGTTCAGGGCAGTCCAGATTGTCCTCAGGCTCCCACGTGTTTTCTGCACTGTGATCACATCAAGTGGGAGGAGAGAGAGCGATTCACTGTCATGATGTAAAAGTGTCACACAGTAAAAAAAGCAATCAATCAAACTCACTCGGTGAAGCCTTTCCACTTCAGGAAGTACTCGGCTCTCCCATTAAAGATTCTCCGACGAATTATTTTTTCCACCACAAACTCTTGCACAACAGAAGTCTCCTCGGTCTTCCTTTGTTTGGCAGTTTGCTTCTTTCTCATTCTGCCGTGAGAAACAAGAGGCAAATAAACGCAGGGCCGTTTACAAGAACACGGAACAACAGAAGAAGAAGAAGAAGAAGAACCGAGATCACAATCAAACACTTCGATCCACCAGCCGCTTTGATGTTCGCAACATGGCAGCGGTGAGTCCGTGTAATTATCACAGAACTCCACCTGCTGTTGGGTTCGGGGCTTTAATGGTTCAGTCCGAAATGCAACATGTCAAGAACAACACGTTGACTCGGATATTTAGTTACAAGCAGCCAATACTCTGAGGACGGCAGCCTGGAAGCGTGAACGGGACATAAACAGACGACGTGAACGTACGCTGTCGGTGTTTATCCCTGCGGACAGTCTGCTGGCGTCGCGCCGCTCCGCTCCGCGTTTGTCGCTTCAAACTACAGACGGACGCCGCGGAAACGTGTCGGCCGGTGTGATTAAACGAGATAAAACAACTTTTCATGAATGAGTGAGAATCAAAGATGGCCGTTGATGCTCGGAGGAAGTGGTTGCCAAGGGAAAAGGTCATGCCAGGAAAACCGGGTGGAGACGACGGGGACGCGCACGGCGCCGACCAATCAGAGAGGAGTCCGCGTGTCCTTCCCAGTTCCAGCGGCCCGGAACCGTCCCGCCACCCACGAGCGCCACCTGGTTACGACAGAGGGCTGCTCTGGGAGTCCGAAACGCCCCCTCAGCCCTCTCCCCCGGGTTTAATAGATAAAAAAACAAAACTTTTTTTTTTTTTTTTTGTGACCTGTATGTATATAAAATATAAATATATCTACATTTGGTTCAGGTGGGTTCGTTATTATATAATTCATATAAAAATAACAAAACATACCTGGCTCATTTACAGAAGATATAATATAATATAATATACATGAAAAAACTAATTCCACATATAATGCAAAGCTAAACAATGCTAATCATAAAAAAAAAATCAGTTTTCAATAAATAATTTGTTCTCAGTCTATATTATTATTATTATTATTATTGTTATTATCAATAATATTGGTGCTTTCTCGTGAGTATCTCCAGAAACCCATGCTGTTTTTTTCTAAGGTCTGTTCTCCTCAAACTACCAAACAACACTGCTGAGTTCAAAGGAAAAGCAGCCGTCTGGAGATTTGATTGACAGCTCCTTTTTATCCAATGAGCAACCACGGATTTTCTGATTGGCCTCCAGCAGGCCTTTCCTCCCCCCAATCAAGCTAATTTTCTCCACATTGCATCGTAAAGCACCACTAGGGGACGCTGCCTACCCACACTGGATTGTTTTGGGCCAAAATGTTAAAGCTCCTGCACCTCTAATGGAAATGGATTTATGCAAGAGAGCTCACAGCACAAGGCAGCAGAACAAAAGATTTCACTTGGAGGTGGACTCACATTGGAACTGCTTCTGAAGCACTGTCGTTACTGATACGGTTTCATCCGCAAGGCAGGATTATGTAACACTGGGCGCATTTGTTCAGGAAATGTACTCATGCAAGCACTGCAGCAGCAACAGAGGAATGTACGTACAGGAAATGCTGAGAGCTGTTATTTCACTTTCTCAAATTAGAAAACTCTGTGTAGGCCTTTTGGGATGTGATTAAAAGTGGTTTTATTTTCAAAATTCTGGGAAAACCCAGCACAGTTACCTGCATGGATGATTAATGTTCAGTGAGTATTGTCTCTAGGAAGAAGGAGCTATTGATTCAAGTATCAGGAGGATAGAAAGCAGGTCTTATGCAAGTTGCGATTCAATATATGGTCATTTGGCCCGACCACCTCTGTGACATTCAACTCCCATGTGTAGTGGAAACTAAGAAGCTGTACTGTTGGCTTGAGTTCTTGAGAATTCACAGGTTCTGATAAAGTCACCAAGGTAATTATAAGTCAGTAAAGAAGAAGCTCTGAACAGCTTAATAGCCTTTTACTGAAAAGAGTTACTCCTTCTATGGGCACTAAACTTTTAATTAAGCAGACAAACTTTTCCTTATTGTCCCCTGAACTATGTGTTACTGTTATGAAAATCATTAAAAACATGCAGCAGTACCCTTGTGTAGTTGCGTTCTGTGGACTCTGCAGCTGGACTTCCTTTCTAAAGAGATTCAATGTATTTTTTATCCTGGTAAAAGGAAGATAATAAATGAATCAACAGCGGCCCTTTATAAAAGCTAAATAATTTGTGACTGATTGATTGCTCAGCCACCAACAAGTTATTAATTAGTGTGTTGTATACAAGCAAGTCATTGAACAACTTTAGCACTGCCAGGCTGTGAAACACCCTTTTGGCCAGTACTTAACTTTTACAGTTGTTAACGTTTACAGTCCCACATATATTTCCTGCATGGGCTCATGCATGAGTTGTTCCAGAAACTGTGGCTTGACGTGTGTTGGTTATCAGCTATACAGCCTGCTGTTGCCCTCTGACCTCTCCACGTCGACTCTTGAGGGGTTTTTACCAGCAGTTGCCATGGTAACCGAACAGCTAATAGGGCTGACCTGTCGCTGCAGGCGTAAAAATGGCAGTAGTGCATGCAATGAGACCCTGCCTGGATTTACTGCTCTGTTATATGGGTCACTTTTGGGCCTCTGCAGCAAACACAGGTACGTATGTTATTTCAGGAAACATTTTATAGATTATAAATGCTAGATGATGATTTTGACATTACTAACTTGTGTAATAACTATACTACTACAACTCTCAATTTCTGTTTACAAAAAAATGAATTTAAAACAAGAAAAAAAAAACATGCCTTTTAAAACTATTTATAAAACACATTTAATACTACCCGTATTTAAGGAGACTGAGGATCAGGTGAGTATTTTGGAAGTTTCATGAACACATTTCCTTTTTTTGGTATGTTTAAAACCGAAATAACTCGCCTCATCACAATGATTTAGTGGTTGGAAGCCCTTTTTTATGCTTAAAACCAAACAGATTGAACCCAAGATTGACCATGGCACTAAAAATGAAATACAGAAGTTGATGAAATGACATGCTCCAGTGTACATGGTAAAGAGATATATCACTTTATGTCGTCGTGCCTTAAATCAACTACAGTTCCTCTCTGACCGGCACATTCCTGTCGCCCACTGTGAATGCAGCCCCTGTACAGACGAGTCTTGAGAACCTCCCTGCCTGAACTGAAATGGGTCCAGATGGCCGGACCCTACTGTGAGGGGGCTTTGGGTGGACTGAGTAGTGTTCTGTGTGGTTCAGGCCAACCCTGACTGGATGCTTTTCACATGAAGGGCCCCTATAGGATTCCCTCTGTTCCCCTCCGGAGCTCAGGTTACAGCCTTGATGAGGAGTTCATGTTGCCATTGTTGCTCTTATCGAGCATTAACCTGCGTGAAAATGTGGAAATGGCAGCAAAGAGAGACATTTTGCAGCAGCTCGTTACTGACTGACTAACTTAATGATTGATTGAATATTTAGATGGCATTTTGTTGAAGGCCATTCTTGCATGTGATAGAAACACACACAGGATGAGAAAGAGCAGGATGCACTTTAATCTCAGAGTCCTCTGCACCTTCATAAGCTCTACAAATTCTGATGTCACTCAGAAAAATAAAATACTAACTCCGTTAAGGTTCTGTGTGACAGGGTTCAAAGGCATTTGCAACCATGGCAAAGAGAAAAAGGACCTTTTGTGTATTTTGTGTAGAGCACCTGAATTAGCCTGTGCGAGTTTGTCTCTTGTTTCAGAACATTTATAGTTACCCACAAATTCTTCTATAAATGTTATTTTATATCTTTTGGCACTACAGAAAGCAAAAGATAACCTACAAACTCGACACATGCTGCATTTAAGAGAGGACTCTCTTCAGTGACGATCATTCTCTCAGCATCAACAAGTCAAACATCACAATCAGCTGAGCTGAGGAAGACAAAGTTTCATAGCTTGTCAGTCAGTGGCAGTATTTCTGTTGCCAGTACAACTACATCCTGATTTCATGCTGTGTTCCTGATGTCTGGGGTTTCAACTCTCCAGTGTGCAGTCCAGTGGATCCTGTAAAATACTGATTGAGGGAAGAATGGCAGGAGTTGTAAGCATCTCCCATTCACATAAAGGGGGACAGATTGACCCTGAACCTGTTAGGACTATCTCCCCACCATTATACTTATTTCCTGCCAACCTTTTATTACTTGGGTTTTGGCTTTGTGAATCTTGCAGTCTTTGTGAAGAAAGGTGAAGGAAAAACATCTGTGAAGTCGACTGAAATCCTTTTTGAGGACAGGGCAATCTGTTACTCAGGTGACTGACTTTGTCATGGTAGTCTCAAAGGGGAAATCTAAGTAGGCTATTGATTGCTGACACCGACAACCACTAAATTTCACAATTTTTATTGTGCCAGCTATTAATGTTACTATAAAACCTTGAGGACGATGGAGATTTATTTAAAACAAAATGTAATTTAAATTTTTTTGCTACACGCACATTTATATGCAATATCAGATAAAAACCCAGTATAACCACGTTAAGCAATGACTGCTTCTGTCTGCTTCATTTCAAACACTTCCTTTGATAAGCTGTCCATCACCCCCCCAGTGAGACTAAACAGGGACCCTGCACTTCGTCTTCCAGATGCTTTCCTAAGATTCCCAAACATGGAAATCACCAATGATCAGAGCTCTTTTGCAAGAGCATCCTGGCTGCAGCAACAAATGTATAACACAATCATATATTCAGACAAAACCTTTGAAACACAAAGGTTACATCACGACATATGAGTAAATAAATGTGACTCTATCTTTGTGATGTAGACTCTGCTTTCCAAGAAAATTATTTTTAGACACAACATGAGTTGCAATGAAATCCAGTGTAAGTTACACAGATGGTGAGGAATATGTTGGTACCCTAACAGCTCATTATTTTATTGTTCATTACAGCCCATTGTTTCAGTTCTTCTTAAAAATGATTACATTAAAAGCAACTGTCTCATATGTTTCTGTGTGCCTTTATTATGGTATAGAGTAAAGCAATAAAAGTACAAAAAGAAAGGATTTATTGTATATTTTAGAAGGATATTCTGAAATAGCTTTGACAGATTTGCCGGTAGTGCTAAAATGATCATAAAACACTGCTTTTAGTCATGCTTCAAGCTAGTTATTTTAAGTATTTTTATTAGCCATTAAGCAAATTTAAACTATGAAGCAGGGAGCCTCAAAGTGTGGGCCGCGGCCCCCTGGTGGGACGTCGTGGTGCTGCAGGTGGGCCGTGAGAGGTCATTAAAAATAAAAAAATGTTTTAAATCCTCGATTTTTAAAAAAAAAATGTTTTCTAATTACTGTAAAATATTAATTACATGATTTAAAAATATATAGAAATAATAAGATAAACCAACTGAGTGTTATTCTACTGTCATCTTATCTTAACATGATAAGTGTCACCTCATTTGTTGACCCCTTACATTAATATTGGAATGTAGCTTTTATTCTTGTATGTTGATCAAAGTGGTGTTTAAAGGTTTGCATGGCCCACAGAGATTTTTCACATTTCAAATTGGGCCTTTGGGAATGGCTGCTAAGAAGGCTTGCCACTGTGTAGAATGAACATTAAGTAAAAAAGAGTAAGCAAAAAAAAAAAAAAAAAATAGTTGTCTGAGGAGCTTGGGAAGAAAAACTTTAGTTAAGCATGTTAAATATTAAGGCTATAAGATCAACCCTAAGCAGCTTCATGGTCCTGTGAAAACAGTTGCAAATATTATCAAGAAGTATGAGGTCCATGGGATTGTAGCCAAACATTCAGGATGTGGCTGCAATAATAAATACAGCTCCAGGTTAATCAGAGAAGGATAGAGGAGATGGAAGACAAAGAGCCAAAGTAAAAAAAAAAAAAAAAACATCCAGAGACATTCAAGCTGAACTCCAAGATCATGGTTACTCACCGTTTCATCCTACCATCCCTCCCCTTTTGAACTAAAATGGACTTCAAAGAAGAAGACGCAGGAGAACGTTGCAGTTAAAAGAAAAAACATCAAAAAGTAAAAGTTGTTAAAATGCATGTTTACAAGTCAGAATTTCTGGGACAATGTCCTTTGAACTGGTGTTACACAACTGAAGCTATTTGCTTAGTCACACTAGTTATTTGTTCACAGATGGAAAAATCAAGATTTTAAGGAAGAGGGAAAAGAACAGCATTCCTTCTGTGAAACATGGAGTGGGTTTGGGTATGTTTGATTTGCTTGCATCCTGCATAGGAGACCTTGATTCTTTGCAGGACACAATAAAGTATTAAGATGATCAAGACATTCTGGAGCAGAACATACTGGTCAGTCTCAGAAAACCCTGCTCTGGTCATGGATCCTCTATATAATCTCTGAATTTAATCCAACTTAATCCAACTTAATCCATCCCCTTGTTGGGGATGCCACCATTTAAATCTGAGACAGTTTAAGCAGTTTGCTCAAGATGAATTTGCCAAAAATACGAGACAGAAGTGTCATAAAGAGCTACAAAGATCAGTCGAGGTCGCTGCTAAAGCTTGTGCGACAACATATTCAATTTCTTTTTTGCCCATGTCATTTCATTTGTTTTATTATGTAAAATATTCATCCAGGCAGCCATTATCTATGGCTGCTTAATCCTATGCAGGGTCACGGAGCCTATCCCAGCTCTCTTTGGGCGAAAGGCAGGGGTACACCCTGTACAGGTCACCAGTCCATCGCAGGGCTGTAAATAATCACTTAAATTAAAAATAAAGGCAAAGTCTGATTTGTGTTGAATAAATGATGGTGGACAAGTTTAACTTTTGTCAGATATTACAGGTAGAGTCATAGATTTTTTTTTTTTTGTCGAAAAGCATCAGAAATTTTGTTCACATCTGTGTATCATCTCTGTCATAACATAAGTATGAAAGTGGACAACAAAGGCCAGACCACAGCAAGCAGACAGCTGAACAGCATCTTACACTTGAATGGCGAGAAGACTTTTGCCACGGTAAATCCCCCTGTCACTATGCAGCTGCTGGGTGTCTGCGCTCATCAAGTGCAGCTCCACAAACCACAGAATCCAGTCTGCTGACCTTTAACTCCATCTTCTCCACAGCTGTATGCTTTGAACTTTCGATCTGCTGAGCATCCAATCAGGATTCAGCCTCCTAACCCCCTCTCCCCACCCCCTCTGTCTGCAGGAAAGTGGCCCATCTGAAATCAAACCTCATGCCCGTGACTCTGCACTGATTTGAATGCAAAGCTTCTCCTGTGAATACAGAGCATTTACTTTCCTGGTTCAGCAGCATTTCGGGCCTGTGGCAGTTTCATGGCATCTAAGATGATGCTGAAATGATCCCCGAACAACATGCAGTATGGTTCTGGGTGTGAAAATGGTAGAAAAAAACAGGTAAGAGTTAAACAGGAAACAGTACAGAACATCTGACACTTAAAAAAAAAATTGCAACCTCTTCTTCTTTTTTTTTTTTTTTGAGAACTAATCTTTCCACTGGGGGTTCTCTTTAAGATTATTTCTTGTATAAACGCACTGAGAGTCTGCAGTCACATCTGGTTGCCTGGCAACACCAAATAGATACCATTAGTATCTTTTTTTCTCACTATACGCTCTCAATTATTTGTGCTAGGGTATGCTAAATCTCAACACATGCTATTTCACTGCAACTGTTCACATGACAGTTCTGGTTCTGAACATTCAAAAACACTTTGGTTGTGTTCCAACAACCGGACCCGCGAGCTGAGATTCTTTCAGATGACCGGGACATTATCCATTTCCATGATTCTTATAACTACTGGAAGAATTAAAAAAAATTGGAACATAAATGAATGGAGTGACAGAGAAACACGAGGTTTATTGAGCTGATTCATTCTTGAAAGAGGGTTGGTTACAGTTTTTTTTTAATTATTATTTCTCATTCATGAAAAAAAGATGCATAACATTTTTCACACATATGCATCAAACACATCTGAAATCAAATCACTGATTTTATGGGGGTTTGGTATTTGGTATAAGGGATTTTTGTTTCTTTAATATGGAATCAAAGAAAAAAAGAACTTTCAATCCATAGTTTGCTCCACCTATCCAGTTTTATACTCAATATGAGAAATAGTGTGAAAACTAGTTTACATTTCTTTGCTTCCAACATGGTGGTCTAAATTTTATGGAGCTAAATCAGGGTCAAAAGTTTTGTAATTCAAAACAAAAACTTTTGAAAAAGTTTTGATATGTAAAGTACTACAATATATTCAAATACAAATTTTGAAGCCAAAGTTTTTTTTAAGTTCAATTATTATTTTTGATTCAAATCTCAAATTCCTTTGAATAAACTATTTACGTTCAGTTTTCACTTGAACACACTTTTTTGAAATTTTGGGCTCTTATTTTTTCACTTACAAATTTCATGTTTTCAGATTCAGATCTATTTTTTTTCACTTTCAGATCGTATTTTTTTTAGGTTCAGAATTTTGCCCCTGATCTCAGGTGGGAGGGCGGGACATCATGACTGACAAGGCTGAGAACCTTTCTCCAACTCGTTGCCTTTAGGGAATGTTCGTACTGTTAATTGTCGGAACAAATGCTTTCCTCATACCACTTTCACTTGGTCGACAGTGAAATCTCGACATACATTTAGCCAGCTTGCTTAGACTGGACCGGTTGCAGTATAAAAGAGATGATCTTTGACTGATTTTACTGTTCAACAACTATGGTTAACATTTAGAAACGTCCCACTTCTACATGCAGCCGTATTGAACACCGGTTATGCCCAAAGCTGGAGTGTTGAGCATCACCTGGTCATCTCCTGCTGTGTAGAGCACCATGGACCGGTTTAATGACAAGCAATATTTTCACGTCCGTAAAATGTGCCGCAGATAAATACAACAAAACAAAATAATACAACCAGCCAAGTTGTGACCGAGACACAGGTCTTGAAGTCTTGTCATGTTGGGGACCCTTGGTCTAAATGATTCCCTCAACTGAAACCACTGACTGGGCCTGACGAAAACATGAAGTCAGTTTTGCAGGATTTCCCCTCCAAACTGTTTTTTTTTTCCAATTTTAGTCTTATGAAACAGCTAATCTGGAAACTGTTGACGCCTACACATACTCCACAGGAACGGGGCTGGGAGAGAAGAATGACGTCATTCTTTTCTCACAGCCCTGGTTTGGGAGTTCTCGCAGCTTGTTCTCGACTCATCATCTGGACAGGACTTTTTTTTGCCTGTGGTGTCCAACAGCTATAATGTGATTGGTTGGAATATTCAAATGGGCGTGGTTAACACATAAAAGCAGGAACGTTGTCAGTCCAGGGATCGATGAGAACTTCTCAGGAGTTCTGGACTTTTCTGACCTGGCCAGAACTGACTTTGCTCTTGTTCTTGCCACCACGAGAAAACAAAGACATTTCTTTGTTCTTGTGAATCGTACAAAGGCCTTTATTCACCGTCTCTTGAAAAAATGAAATGTTTGTAGCTGAGAGTCAAAAGTGGAAGAAGAAGGAACAAGAAGCAAAGCCCCTCCTGTGAAATGCCATGTTAAGGCTGGTGCACAGGAAACAAGTTCTTACCGGTCAGGAAATGAAGTGCAAACACAGGCCAGCTTGCAATCCCCCACCCCCCCCCCCCCCCCCCCACCCCCCCCCCCCCCCCCCCCCCCCTTTCAGATGGGGCTCACTGGTGTGCAGACACCAAGGCTCCAGCTTTTGTTGACAGCCAATAGGAAACAGTGTTGCAGCACTCCAATAAAATGCTTGTGATGGCTGATTGTTGCTACGAGGGCTTATGTTTCTCATACTTTACCTCCAGAGTTGAGCTGTGTGACGCTGTCGCTGCTGTGGAGGAAATGTCTTTCTCTACCCATCTGAGATCTGCTTTTTAACAAGTACATTATGAAGTACGGTTCTGTGACATCACATATGGGCTGGTGGCAAGTTAAAATCAGGCAATCCATGTCCATAGGCAGAAAAAGTCCATAAATTCATTTGTGCATGTTTAACAAATGAAATGATTTTCAAAGTAGAAATGTGTTTGTGGTTCACTGTTTTTCAGGTCAGAGGTTTCTTTCAAGTAAACATCATGTTTTTGTCATTTGTAGATGGGGAAGACATCCAGTAAGCTAGAAAACAGATTTTTTTAAACAAGCAGTTAAAAGAGAGGTTGTATTTTAAGGCATGCTGTTATCATAAACCCAACCAAGTCGTTTAGATGCCTAACACTAACTAAGTGTCTAAACTTTAACAATTTTTATCAGTCAAAGATCTTGAACGGACATTGCAGCAGTGAAATACAGGTCACTGGGACCAACAAGCCAGTGAGCATGAAAGTGCAACAGCAAGTGAAAAGTTTTTTATCACACAAAATAAAATATGTAAAACCTTATTTGAAATGGGAGCCCTGGGTCTCCTTCAGGCCATGATCATTCCCCTTCTACCTTCTAATGCAGACATTTTCACCTGCAATAACATTCTCTATGTCATTTTTTTTTTTACTTTGAGTTTCAATGTTGCAAAAATGCAAAAAAAAAAAATCCATCTAAAAACAAAAAGCAAAACTCAACAGTGTGCTTTCAGAATGAAGCAGACGTTCTAAAGAATAAAGCTGTTAAATATTTTGAAACAATCATTGATTCAAATATTTTTGCAATTTTATTTTAATTACGAGCAATAATCTCTTTGTAGGGTTTTTAGTTGATCATTTTCCCCCATATTATATGCAGAGAAACATACTTTTTCTTTGTCAGTGAAGACATGTTGACAGGTCTTTGAGGCTCATATATCGTACACATTGCCCGCAGGTCAGAGCTGGCTGGATGCCCACATAAACTCAGCGCTGCTTTTCTCCACCTCAGTGGAGAGCCCTGAATCAACGGTGGTGATTCATGATGTGGTGCTCAGGGCTGAGTTAAAGTCAGTGCAAACAATTACAGTTGCGCCGATGCGTTGTGAATGTGTGTACGTGAGTCGGAGAGTGATGAAGAGCTGGGAAAAAAAGAACATTACTTTCTGATTGAGCTGAGATTTGAGCTCCATGTTCATGTTTGCAATGTTTTTCTTTTTTTTTTTTTGTTGGTGGTTGGTTTTGTCTCACAGGAAAACGGCCTGAACATTACTTGGTAATGGAACATATAATGATAATGGTGCATTCAGGGGCTGTAATTCATGCAATCCAGGCTTAACCGCAGCAGCTGAAATGGAGATTCACAAGAAGTCTTTTCCAGTAACTACATATTTTTTTTAAAGAGATATTTAATTTGTCTACAAACCTTGTTGTTTACTCAATAGATCAAATTACAGTTTCCAAAACAAAAGTCTCCCTGGCCTTGCCAAATAATGCAGCCGCTGCTTGTGGGTGGACATGTTTTTTCACGTTAACCTCCATATTGATCTACCTTTTTTTTTTTTTTTCTTACACAAGGCCACTATCCACAGACTGTTTTAAAATGAAGAGGCTGGTGAAATAACTCATGCTTGACTTGGCCATGAATTGTGAAGGATTCAAATATTTGCTTCTGGAACCTGCAATAAGAGGCCAACTTTGCTTCATTTTTACTCCCCTCAATCTCATCTTGTGGTTGTTTCCATCTGTTTGGTAAGAGGTTAGGAGTTGACTGGCAGCGGTCCTGCTCTCTGTGAGTTTGTGGCTCACTGGAAGGGGCTTGTTTCTATTAGGGGTGAAACAGCCGCCCGTCCATCACCCTGACAGAGCTGACAGCCATTCAGCGAAACCAGAGGAGCTCCTGTCAACAATCAAAGGGCTTTTCATGGAAGGAATCCAGCTATGGTCTGTCATCAGGGAGGGGCGTTCCCAGCTGTCAGCAGGACATGGGGATACTCTGGGTAACTCCTCCAAGTTTTCTTTTCTTTTCTTTTTTTTCCAAAGTGTTTCTAGTCAAATCCATGGTATTTGTCAAGAGCACAGGCTCCACCTTCTCTCCCTCTGTTCTCCCTTGAGAGCCGCATTCTCATCTAATTTATTGAATGTCAGCATTGCATTTCATCCGTGTTGTGAAGCTTTTTGAAGTTTTGCTATTTTCTTGTAATGAAATTATTTTTACTAAATACAGATATTTTCACTGGCAACAACTATCTTTTTGCTTCTCAGTTGTGTCAGTGCTGTTATTCGCCACTTGAGGGAGGCAAAACTAAACAAAATCAAGCTCCACTGGTGCAAAAATGTTAAGAAAATATTATATTTAGTTATAATTCAAACACTAGTCTGGCCAGTAATATTGATGTAAGTTCACTGAAAGAGGTTTCCTATTGACATTATGAGATTTGCCTTCAAGGACAAAAAATATTTTTATGTGGCTGATCTGGCTTATATCTGACATTTTTACACCGTTGAGACGGTGTCATAAATTACCCGCTGAAGTTTTAAAAATCATTGGAATCTATCAAAGTCTATCAAAAACAACATAGATAAACAAATATGTGAAACAGAAAAATGATAAAAAAAAATGATGACTAGCTGACTTATTAACTGACCAAAATAAATACAATAAAAAAAAAGGGCAAACTATAGCTTTCTGCTTTGAGCACCATGACATTTTGTGTTAGGATTTTCATAGAAAAGAAGAAAACTGCTGTGTTCATTGTCAAAGTGGAGTACTCTCTGATGCTCCACTGGATCTACTACATAGCCAGTGAGCTGCCAGCATGAATCAATTATTCATCTCTATTTCATAACACTGAGGATGCTTTGATTGTGAAAGACAGACTGCTCCAATGTCCACTGAGTCTGCAGCTGCTTGAAATGAGATGCATTTCTTGCCTGGATTCAAAGACTGTAAGAAATTTTACAAACAGCTGTCAGCAGTTGGGCGAATCAAAGCAAGAAGAGCTGGTTTTGCACGACTGAAAGTATGTGGGCCTTTTCTTATGAGTTTCTTATGACTTTCACGATTGGTTAGTTGAGGGACAGCGGCAGAGGGAAAATATATTTCCCTTTCCGTCAAATTAGTTTCAGGCATGTTTTATTTTATTTTATCTTATTACACTTGATGTAGAGTGCATTTGTGGCTGATGTTAAACAGTGCAGACCATTTCAATGTATCTGCCAAAACAATCAGTGACAAGCATCTGTTCTGGATACCAGATGACCCAAAGTCAGAGAATGAAATTAAATGAGGATGAACTGTAAGGACTCCAGGGCTTGGCATTAGCATGGCCGTGGTTGCTCTACCATGTCCGCAATAAAACGCGAGGTTAAAACTCAACATACTTTATTGTGAAAATGTGTCCTCCCCATCTTTAATACATTTTAATCTTAGGTCTTGGCTCTGTACGCTACCATCTGTGGCCCAGTGATAGTTTGGTGGTTAATTCCCCTGTCTCTGAAGGTATGATCAAAACCATCTGCTGATTCTGGTTTCCTTGTAAAACTTCTACTCTTGAATCTTTTAATGTAATTGCTGTATTCCATAGAAGAGGCAGTTTGATCAATAGTAAATCCTCATCTGGCCAGTCATCTGCTCAGTGACCTATAAATGGAGGATAAAATCAATTGTGCCTAAGGGCAGTCAGAATGAACAAAACAGAAAAAGGACAGGACTCATCCACATGTTGTAGGACGGGGGTGGGCACTCCCAGTCCTCAGGGGCCGCTGTCCTGCACGTCTTACATGTTTTCCTGCCACAACACACCTGATTCAAACGAATGGATCACCCTCATCTTGTCATCAATGTCTGCACAAGACCGTTAACAATCCATTATTTGAATGAGGTGTGCTGAAGCCGGAAACATCTAAGACTTGCAGGACACTGGCCCTAAAGGACTGGAGTTGGACACCCCTGTTGTAGGACATCTGAATTAGGAGATATTTTTCATATGTGTAGCCACACAAGCAGTTTGCTTTTTCCGAAACACAAAACAATTTTCCTATAAGTAACATTACCACTTCTTTTTTTTAATAACTAAAAGCATATTTTTATGGTACATATGAAAAACCAATATGAGAAAAGTAAAAGCATCACTCTGATTAATCATATTACAACCTCATTTCCAAAAAAAAAAGTTTAGATTTTGTGTCAATTGTAAATAAAACATATATCAATGGCTTGCAAATTATTGACACTTTAAAAATACCACAAAGATATTACATGTTGAAATGAATTAACTGTCATCATAACTGTACAATGAGGTCTGCCACCAACAAAATGACAACTGGGACAAAATCAGTATTATTAATTTACCCTTAATTTTTTTTTTTCATTTTTATTCTAAATATCACAGTGTGACATATTGAAACACCTGAAGTGAAAGAATATACACAAAAAATATACACTCATTTTGAATTTTAATGCCTGCAAGATGCATTGAAAAAAGCAGGTACCAAAGGAATGGAAAATCTGTGGAATGTTAATTAAGACCAGATGGATCACAATTAATCACAATTAATTAAGTTGACTGGCAACAGGCTACTAACAGGCCGAGTATACAAAGAGCAGTGTAACTGAATAAAGATTGAGAAAGAGTCACTATTCAATGAAAACCTGGAAGCTGAAGAATAATGTTTCTAATTGCAACATCAGAAAAAAAAAATGGGGGGTTTAATTTCCTTCATTTATAACCATAGGTAAATTAGCTGTGCAGAACAGAAGAGAAGAATCCAATCATGCACACTAGGAGAAATAGAATAAAACGTAATATTATTCATAAAATTGATGGCTGCCAGAGCAAAGCTGTTCTTGTACCATTTGTTTTACAATTGGAAGAGATAATCTCTGATCAGATGTGAGAAGCTGAAATAGGCTGTTTTTTCAGTCATTATCCTGATTTCCCAGTTGCTGTAACCGTTTTGTGTATAGTGACTTGAGGTTAAGCTGTGGTTGTCCAATCACCTTACCTGCCTGGGGGATTTCATCATTTTCAATATATTCCGAAAAGATTGGGAGAATCTGGAAAAGTATCCAGCTGACAAGACATAAAACCAGTATTTAATGGCTGTGATCTAAGGACCCTTGTGCAGCATTGTTGCTAATAGACATTGCATAGGCTCAGGAAAAGTATTGTCAATGATCACAGTTTGTCCCTTAAAAAAAACAAACAAAATCTGGTAGCTTTAATTTGAAAGTTTTCCCAGTGGCGTTTACATGGGACATGCAGCCATGTTCAGTAAAACATATCAATTTTCAAGGATTCAAAAGTATTTGAACGACTGACTACAAAGAAATTAATTGGCCAGGTGCAGTTCATTCCCTTAGTACTTCAGGACCAATGAAGAAGTTCAAGGATCTGGAGTTGATATCAGGCATTGAATTGGCATTTGGCAGCTGTTTGACTGACTGGGGCTACCAATATGAAGTCCAAAGCCTGAAGTCATCAGCCTGAAAATACAATATCAATCGATAAAAGAGATGATATCTTTGATTTTAGGCATAACCAGATCAACAGTTTGGCACAAAAAGAGAAGTACTGGTAACCTCAACAACATCAGAAGGCCTGGAAGATGGAACAGAACTGAAAGTCGATGATCACAGAATCGTTTCCTTGGTGAAAAAAAACTGTCAAAACATCAGCAGAAGTCAAGAATACTCTGGAGAAGGTAGGCTTATCATGGTCAAAATCAAGAGATGCCAACACGAATGTAAAATCAGAGGATGTACAACTAGATCCCACTGATAAACACTGAAGAACATGAAAGTCAGATTAGAGTTAGTCATAAAACGTCAAAAAAAAAAAAAACAAAAAAAAAAAAAAAACAAAAAAACCCAGTCCCTCCAATGTATTGGAATCAGATTCTTTGAACAGATGAAACCAAGATAAACTTATATTAGAACAATGTGAAGAGGAATGTATGGAGAAGAAAAGGAACAACTGATGAACCAAAGCACATCCCCAGTGTGTCAGACATGCAGAGACATGTTAAGGTATGGACACATGGCTGCAAATGAATGGCCTCACTAATGTTTATTGATGATGTGACTGCTGACAGAAGTAGCGAGATTAATCTTGAGGCGTATATAACTGCACTCTCTGCTCCCATTCAGCTAAATGCTCCAAAACTGATGTGGCAGCACTTCACAGTGCAGATGTATAATGACCCTAAACATACTGTGAAAGCAACACCAGACAAATTTTTTTTTTTTTTACATTTTTTTTACTCCAGACGTTTTTTCAAGGGAAAGAACTTGAATATTTTTCAGTAGGCCAAATCAGTAACTTAATTTCATCCACATTGATAGTACTTTTCAGTTAGTGAAGATAAAACCAGACAAAAAAAGATGTGTAATCCAAAATTTTATTAGTCATCCAAGAGTTCCTTTTTGTTTTCCTATTTCTAAACTTTACTCAGGTGTTGTTGAATGTGTTATTATTGAAGCCATCAGACTGTTCTGTGCCAGTGCTACCTGTTTTAAAACTCAATAGTTCCAGTGTTGCATTATGAAAAATAAATGTGCACAATGAAATAAATTATCATGAGCTGAACAAAGCTATTTCAAGTGCATTAGCATTACTATTGAAAGTGCATATTAATATTTATAGTCTACTTCGCACTATAATGTTTGCAGAGCAATCTAGTTTCTAAAAATGGATACAGGACATTTCCTCCACATTTATAAAGGAGCACTAAAGAGGGATCTCATTACTGTGATTATGTTTATTCACACAGTGTTAAAAATCCTTGTTGCGTGTCATTCTCAGAGGTTACTCCAGGCCATTTGCTTCTATTCTTAGTCTGTCTCATACTAAATTTTCACCTATGCTCAATCCATACTTTTTTTTTTTTTTGGAGTGTGTACAGTACAGTATGTCAGACTGAAATGGAATGAAAGTTTCTGTATGCGAAGAAGATAAAAGGGGTGGAAAAAACAAGAGAAGAGAACTGGGGAGAGGCAGTGAGATCAAAGAGTGTGGCAGAGCCAGACCCTGTATCAGAAATGAGGTTGGAAGGCTCTCCCTTCTCTCTCCATCCGGTTTTCTCCCTGATCATCGACCCTGAGGAGAATAAAATCAATCCATGCTAAATTATAGATTAAGGCTGGGCTCTGGCTATGGTTTGGCAGCTGGTGGCTGTATGTGCATCAAGCTGCACTGAGTTCTACACATTTCTGATGCTACTATTGCCTCACCTCACTGCCTTATTAAAATCAACATCAAAAGCTCTACAGATGAATAAAAGGTTTCAAAAGAGAGTGTATGAATATGTAAAGATTCTCTCAGCAACATACTCTCTCTGAGAAACTGAGGCTGTGTGTTGCTGCTTGGTCAACGAAGCATGACTTTTCAGGTTAATTTTTTTTCTAGGTCTTTTTTCATATTAGATGAGCTTATTTGAATGTACTAATTAACTATTTTTTTATGTTGCCTGTCCAAAGGAAAAGGACTTAAAAATAAATATACCTCTGTTTTCTAACTATTCTAAGCAGATGGTGCAAGCATGTGGATTAAAAAGAAGAAAGAGAAAAGCAAAAAGTATCTAATTATACTGGAAATCTTTTATTCTGTGGGATTTGTAAATCCAGATGGACAAACTGGTAACAGGCTAACCAACCTGACATGGTGGTGGTCAACAAACTCCCAATAAAAAAAAAAAAAACAGTGGTAACAGATCGCAGCAATCCCAAGTGACAGCGACATCTGGACAGAAGAGCACCAGAAGTTTGAAAAATACCAGAAGTTGAGAACGAAAGTAGAAAAGATGTGGAATGTAAAGGTAACTGGAGTTCTTGGGGCTGTTTTAGATTAGCATCAAAATAAGCAACCCAAACAGGAAGAGAGGCTCCAGAAGGTTCTGCAAACAACTAAGATCTCTGTCCAGAAGAGGGCAGTCAGCAGCTAAGAAACTGTGCAGAACCCTTAAACTCCAGGCCTCTTTTTGAGGACCCCAAAGGGGAACGAGCAATATAGGTTTTGTTTTCTACTGTAGCCAGGGCAAAAGGAATTTATTTTGCTTTGATATTAAATACAATACCAAATGTTTCTTCCTCCTATTAAAACACTTATAAGTAACCAATAAATCATGAGAGCTTATCAAAATTATTTTACTACTAGAACCATTAACAAAATAAGCATTTCCTAACAAAATTGGTGGATGTTGGTAACGAGTGACCAGGCATGCTAATCAAGCAATCAAAGATGGTCTTTGATATTTTTGATATACAGCATATAATTTTTTATCGGTAGCTACATATTTATGGAGGACATAAACACTGACACACTGAAATAAATCATCTGATTTACCATTTCATCAAATAAGGTGAAAGCACTTGAAAGGGACTCCGGTTGAGCCTGGACTGTTTGGAAGCCAGCTCCTCGTGGCCACCACTGGTATTGCACGTTTAGGCACCATCCCCGCCACTTAAAGGGATACCAACATTTTTGGCATTTTTTTTTTTTTTTTGATGTCAAAGTTTTATAAAATGGTAAATCTCGATCTCTGTAAATCCAATAACCCTCTGCTAGCCTAGCTTAGCATAGCTGTTGGAAGTGGGTTGTTACTGTTAGCCTAAGGGGCAAATTAAACTCCCTAATAACTGCAATATGTTGTAACCTGTACATTTATCTTTTGTAGAAGTAAGTATGTAAAATGAGCTCCAACAGTCTTATAAACAGATACATACAGTGGCTTACAAAAGCATTCGCCCCCCCCCCCCCTTGAACTTTTAAACCTTTTGCCACATTTCAGCCTACAAACATAAAGATATAAAATTTCAATTTCTTGTCAAAAATCAACAACAAGTGAACACAATCGTGAAGTTGAACAAAATTTTTTTTTGGATATTTTTAAACTTTTTGAACAAATAAAAAACTGAAAAGTGGGGCGTGCAATATTATTCGGCCTCCTTGCATTAATACTTTGTAGCGCCACCTTTTGCTGCAATTACAGCTGCAAGTCTCTTGGGGTTTGTCTCTACCAGTTTTGCACATCAAGAGACTGAAATTTTTCCCCATTCTTCTTTGCAAAACAGCTGGAGCTCAGTGAGGTTGGATGGAGAGCGTTTGTGAACAGCAGTCTTGAACTATTTCCACAGATTCTGGATTGGATTCAGGTCTGGACTTTGACTTGGCCGTTCTAACACCTGGATATGTTTATTTGTGAATCGTTCCATTGTAGATTTGTCTTTATGTTTTGGATCATTGTTCCTGTTGGAAGATAAATCTCCATCCCAGTCTCAGGTCTTCTGCAGACTCCAACAGGTTTTCTTCCAGAATGGTCCTGTATTTGGCTCCATCCATCTTCCCATCAATTTTAACCATCTTCCCTGTCCCTGCTGAAAAAAAGCAGGCCCAAACCATGATGCTGCCACCACCATGTTTGACAGTGGGGATGGTGTGTTCAGGGTGATGAACTATCGTTCATCACCCGTTTTGCATTGTGGCCAAAAAGTTTGATTTTGGTTTCATCTGACCAGAGCACCTTCTTCCACATGTTTGGTGTGTCTCCCAAGTGGCTTGTAGCAAACTTTAAACAAGACTTTTTATGGATATTTGAGAAACGGCTTTCTTCTTGCCACTCTTCCATAAAGACCAGATTTGTGCAGTGTACGACTGATTGTTGTCCTATGGACAGACTCTCCCACCTCAGCTGTAGATCTCTGCAGTTCATCCAGAGTGATCATGGGCCTCTTGGCTGCATCTCTGATCAGTCTTCTCCTTGTTCCAGAAGAGAGTTTAGAGCATATGTGTCAAACTCAAGGCCCGCAGGCCACATCCAGCACGTGTAATCATATCTGGCCCGCGAGATCATTTTACATTATCGTTATTAATGGCCCGTTGATATGAAGCGCTGATAACACAGTATTGCACAGAACTACAGATCTCAAAATGCAACGCTTCAGTGGCCTTTGCGCACACTTCCCGGGTTAATCAAGTCTAGTTCCAAGCTTCATCTGCGGAGTCGACTCCAATTTGCGCTAACAGAAGAAGTAATGGACATTAAATTGATGCACAGGACAACGACTGGAAAAGACATTTTTGAAAACGTATGTCAAAGTGTAACAGACATGAAACTGCCCTGGGACAAACTTATTGGACTCACAACAGATGGAGCACCAGCTATGTGCAGTAAATAAAGTGAACTAGTGGGAAGGACGCAAGTGAGGATGCATGAGGAGATCTGTCCTGGTGAGTTAACAACACATCACTGCATCAGACACCAGGAAGCTCTATGTGGCAAAGTCCTGAAGATGGACCATGTAATGAGCACTGGAACACAAACTGTAACTTTATCCAAGCTAAAGCGTTAAATCACCGGCAGTTTGGTTCCTTTATGCGGGAGATAGATTCAGGAGTTTGTGACATTCCTTATCATACAGAGGTGCGTTGGCTCAGTCAAGGGGAAAGTTCTCAAGAGAATTTTTGAGCTCAGCAACGAAATCTGTCAGTTCACGGACAGTAAAGGAAAAGACTCCACCGTTTTGAGGAATGGAAAATGGAAGTGTGAGTTGGCGTTCCTGGCTGACATAACAGCTCATCTTAATGCCTTAAATCTGCAGCTCCAGGGACGTCACCACATGATCACTGACATGTATCATGTGGTGAAGGCATTTCAAGTAAAGAAACAAATGCAACAGTGCCTCACTTCCCTGTTGCCAACTAATGTTGAACCAAGCTTGGCACAACTGTGATCCCAAAACGCACATTACTGATAAACTGAGCACTCTACGCGCTGAGTTCGCACGGCGCTTTAATGACTTTGAAGCACAAAAAAAAAAGTTTTGAGTTGCTTCACAACCTATTTGCCATCAAATGTTGAAACTGCACCTGTGCAGATTCAGATGGAAGTGACTGAGCTGCAGTGTAATGGGACACTGAAGGTAAAGTAGGACACTGCAGGGCTCTCAAAGTTCATTCACTCCATCCCTGCAGCAATGCCGCAGCTCCGTCTTCATGCGGCCCGAACCTTGTTCATGTTTGGTAGCACATATCTGTGTGAGAAGCTCTTCTCAGTGATGAAGATTACCAAAACAGCACATAGGAGTCGTGTCACTGATGAACACCTGCAGTCCATCCTGAGAATCGCCACAACACAGGACTTCACACCAAACATAAACCAACTAGTTGCCAAAAAAAGATGCCAGGTGTCCAGCTGTGATCAGATGTCATAAGAGCAAAGAAAACTGAATGATTTGAATTGTTATTGCTGAAAAACACACATTTTATGTATATTTCCAGGTTTTCTAGCAAGTAAATATTTCTAACTTGTATAATTTTGAGAGGAGATATTTTTAAGGAAAGCAAAATCTTTTGGGATATTTAAAAGTTTATTTTTTTATATACATTGACATAAGAGCAAATGAATTTCAATGTTATTTTACTGTTAAGTTGCTCATATTTCTAATTTGTATCATTTAACAAGATATTTTTATGGAGAGCAAAATATTAAATATAAGTTATTTAGGGTTTAAGTATATTACAGAATATTTCTACCTGTTTTTAATTCTTATTTATGTTTCAAAAACATTTTATTTTAGTGTGTTCAATAAATTTTCATCCTGTTCGACCCGCGACCTAAAGCATGTTTTGAATTTTGGTCCCCCTGTGCAATTGAGTTTGACACCCCTGGTTTAGAGGGACGGCCGGGTCTTGGTAGATTTGCAGTGGTCTGATACTCCTTCCATTTCAATATGATTGCTTGTACAGTGTTTCTTGAGATGTTTAAAGCTTGGGAAATCTTTTTGTATCGAAATCCAGCTTTAAACTTCTCCACAACAGTATCTGGGACCTGCCTGGTGTGTTCCTTGGTCTTCATGATGCTCTCTGCAGCTTTAACCAGAACCCTGAGACTATCACAGAGCAGGTGCATTTATACAGGAGACTTGATTACACACAGGTGGATTATATTAATCATCATCAGTCATTCAGGACAACATTGGATCATTCAGAGATCCTCACTGAACTTCTGGAGTCAGTTTGCTGCACTGAAAGTAAAGGGGCCGAATAATATTGCACGCCCCACTTTTCAGTTTTTTATTTGTTATAAAAGTTTAAAATATCCAATAAATTTCATTCCACTTCACGATTGTGTCCCACTTGTTGTTGATTCTTGACAAAAAATTTAAATTTTATATCTTTATGCTTGAAGCAAAAGGTTGAAAAGTCCAAGGGGGCTGAATGCTTTCGCAAGGCACTGTATAAGAAAGTATAATTTGGCTAAGCACCATTACCACTACATAATGGTTGCCTGCAGCAGCAGTGTTGCCAGGCAATGTGATCAGAGTTTAATATATAATAGTTTTGTCATCATCAGCGATTTCCTGGTCCCATTTGCTGCAGCATGGACATTCAATTTCTGTCGGCATCAGGTGGAAAACTCCCAATCTGGATTAAATTATCCTCCATTATTTTAGTTAGAGATCTTGACTTTAAAGAAGAGTCACTTTCATATCAACGATAGTCACTACCTAACACAAATGTGACAAACAAGTTTCTGTGGAACAGCATTTTATTCACAAAACTGGTAGAGACAGATCTAAAACTTGCATTTTATTTTTTTATCTGAAATGAAAGGTTTTCTTGTCCTCTGCAAGAATATGCTTTAAAGGATAGAGTTATAAATATAGAGACCGGTGTATGAAAAATATTGAATGTATAGCTTTGGCAAACTCTGCCACTGAAAATATAAATTTTTGTCTGTTCCCAACAGCGATACAGCAGTAACAATATAATACGTAACAACAGTTAGAGTTGCAATTCCATTGCAGTAGTTGCATGCAAAGCAAATCTCATGGGGCAGTCAAAGGCATCAAGATTTTCGGTGTCAGTGACAAACATGCAGTTTCAACTTAGTCATCATGCTTCAGCAAACAAACTGATACATATACAAACACTGTGCTCAATCAAAATGTAAATAGTTTCATATACTTTGTATTTACAACACTGAAAAACCCTCTGAAGGCATGATCAAACTTCCCATCCTATTCAGAATGAGTCCAATTGATGGATGGATTCATGCTGCAGTTTGTAAATTAGTCGTCCCTCACATTTCTGAGGTGTCCATGTGATGACCCTGAACTGAACACCCAAACACATCCATATATTCATGTGTGTTACACACAATCATAAGGTAATGTGCAAAAAAAACCTCACATTTACAAACAGGAAAGAGAGTTTGGATTCAATGACCTTTACAAAAGCTATAAATGAATAGATTTATTTTTCTAATTACTTCATCAAAACATAGAAAGCTAAAAGCCTATTAATCTTGTGTGACACATGCAGTTTACAGAACTTGTCAAACTACTCACTTAATTTAACTAACACTGAAAACAATGCCATGCAGCCAAAAAATTGCACATAAGATAAGATAAACTATTTATAACATTCAGGAACAACATTCGACTTTAGTCTATATTCATAATGGCTGTTTATGAGACATGTCACAGTGATTCCTTTTTGTTTTGTAAAGGCATCCTGATGGGCTTGTGATTTTGAGACAGTTCAAATAAAAACAATACAGTAATAAGTGGCCCTCTTTGGTTTCAGCAGTCTTTTCATCTCAGGGATGAAACACATTCAGATGTGCAGACACAAATGGGGACGCTGCCCTCTAAATAGAGTCTGACCAATGGGAATTGATCCCACTCCTGAGTTTAAAACGGCGATTGTTGGGAGAAGAAAAGGCTCTGCAGATGAATTTCATTTATCCAGTTCGTCTTGGCTAAATTGATTAACCTCCTTAACACTTTTCTAGTTTAAAGCCTCCTTTGCTTCTTTTCTGTAGCTGTTATGTTGCCAATTGATGCTGGTTTATCATCAGAGGAGTCTTTGTTTGCTCTGCACCTTCAATCCTCATTGTAATTAGACTTTAACCCAAACATGGTGTTTTCTACAGGCTTTGCTTTTTCTGTGCACTGCAGAGTTTCACAGGTTTCTGGATCAGCACCGGACTTCGTCTTCTGACCTGATTCAGTCTTCTGACTGGTCAAGGAGGCTCTGCGTGTCTGCTGGTAGGATGAGCATAGTTCCTGCCACTTCTCTCGATTTGCATCTATCCCCTCCACCATTGGCTGCAACTTCCTGTTGAGCTTCAGCAGTGCCTGAGAAGATGTAGCAGAATATAAATTGTTTCTAAATTCCCAAATTCTGCCCAAGTTATGTGGTTTTTGAAGTTTCCTTCTCAAAATGAGAAATGCCAAGGCTTTTCTGTCGTACCTGGTAAAGGGGTTTGCAGATTCCATCAATCCATTCTAGCTGTAAGGCAGGAAGTTCATCTTTGCGATTACGATCAAAGATGGCCTGTGGAGGGAGAACTTTTTTGTCATACATGACCAGAACTTTCATCACAGCATAAGCCTGGTTTACATGAAGGAAATGATATTTCCTTCCAGCATGCTGTAACTCAGCATGAAAATGGAAACATCACAGACAGAGAAAAGACTTTGAAATCTTTCATACTTACTGCTGGAGTTAACTTAAGCTCAGACCTCTCCCTGTCGCCTTGTTCAAAGAATTCACTTGTCACCAGCTCTGCAACCTGCATTCATCATTAGAAACCATTATTCCTGATTTTTTTTTTTTTTTTTATCATATGTGATGCACCATATTAAACATTAAAACATGCTAGTAAATTCCTATATAGAAGAAGTTTTATTAAAGTGATACCACAAGGAAAATTCTAATACTTTTCTGGTATTAGTCAGATTTCTGTATAGAAGATATGGGTCATGGTGAATCACGACTCTGCATTGTTCATTTTCAAAAAAAAAAAAAAGGGTTCTGAAGTGGGGAAAAAAAAAAAGAAAACCTACTACAGAACACGATAAAAACACAATGGGCAAATTGCACCGTCACTAGCTAAGCTGAGGTTTTTGATGATATTAATCCATATGTAATTATGATTATGTGATCATGTCAATTCATATGTTACGTGACCTCTTGAATCTCCACTGTCTTTGGCACCGGTGGTTTAACCTGCAGCATTGGCTTTGTTTAATCTCAACTCTTGTATTCTCAGCAAAAATCAAATCAACTAATAGAGGTCTCTTTTCTTGTATATTTGCTTAAATGACACAGTAAAAGGCAGCGCAAACAATTTCTGGATGATGTTACATCTCTTGAGCCAGAGAGCCCCTCATTCCAGCATGCTTTATGTAAGCATGCCATATCATGCTCTCTCAAGTCTCTCCCCCACCTCATGTGCATGAGCACAGAACATATTTTCAGCAGGGGGCCCTCCGCACATATATCAAACACTTCTCCGCATCCAACTAAAAGTAAATAGATGAGCAAAGCCATGTAGACGTTACTGGGCCACTTCCCAGCAAACCAAAGTCTATTGAAGTTTATTTATAAAGCTTTAGGGTGCTTACATCCTTGGTTCATATACGTAGATGGACACAGAGGAATACATTCTTCTTTTTTTTTTTTTTAAAGTGGTTCTGCATAATGCAGTTTTGCTCCTTTTGATAGAAAAAAATGTTCAGACAAGGCCACACTGTGTTTCGGGGAAAGGCTTAGATGGAATTTTGATGCTATCTATCCACCACTTTCTTTTAAGTAGTTCATTACAGCATGGATCTAATATGAGCTATTTTTGAAAAAACACAATGACTCAATGAACGGGAAAGCAACAAAACTGACAGTGACGCAAACCTGTTTTGATATCTTCCAAGGACGAGTGACAGCACCCAGATCGCATGCTGTCATCAGCATAGACCTGATAGATAGATAGATAGATAGATAGATAGATAGATAAATAATCCCACAAGGGAAATTCTAGTGCTTCAGCAGTATATGAATTTACAGAAACAAAAGGAAAATAAATGGATATATAAACAATAACTATTACAAGAAGGTAAAATGAGAAGTAATACCGTGCAATGCCATTTAAAACAATTAAACAAATTTAAGAATAAAACATATATTGACACATACAATTGAAATGGAAAAAAAGAAGAAAAATATAGGTATCATAATTTTAATTTACTGGAAGAATATAAACTTCTAGCAGTGCAAGTAGACACAGATCTACATGTGCAGTTGTGATTACCTGTCACACATGGTAGAATTATTGAAAGGTTTTATGGAGAATGGTAGAAAAGACTTTCTGAACCGTTCTCTTGTGGCAGCGAAGCTAAATGAGTCTAGTGGAGAAAGAGCTCTCCTGCCTCTGGAGTGTTTTATGAAGGGGGTGAGACTGTTGAGGACATTAAAGCTCCTTTATAAGCTCCATTGTTTTTCTTTCCATCAAGAAAATCATTTTGTTTTGTTCGCCACAAACCTGAGAGCTTCTCTGTGTCCTTCGTCCGTCCAGCTGAATTCTCCAGACAGGACATACTCAAAGAACTTGGTTCTCCGCCTTTCAGTTCAACAGACAGTTAAGCACACACACACAGATACACACACACAATGATAAGAAGCCCAAGGACACATTCTGAGACTATTCATTTAACTGTATTGAAACTTTGTTATACAATAGAGAACTCTTCCAATTTCTTGCAGGAATGTATTCAACAGTCTGTAGGAAAATGAACTATGTTTATCAGTTGTAAACTAGTTCAGCTTCAGCTGTGCAGAAAAGACCACTTACTCAAAGTGCAAAGTGAGATCTGTGGAGAGAATGGCCTGCTTCAGGAGCTGCATCATGTTGCTATAGTCTTTAGAGCTGAGGTTTGCAAAGATATTGTGACCCTGTAAAAAAAAAAAAAAACAACAACAATAGCGTATAAGTACACATATGGATGCAGGGTAGGATAAATGGAGGCTAAAATTCCCCCTTGAATCAAATGCATTGGTAAAGTCATCGCTCACTGTTAAATGAAGCCCTAATTACCAGTTTCACCTACCATTGGGTATGGACTTTCTCTGTCCTCTGTTAGAGAAAAATCAATACATAAACTGCTGGGACTCAAACTAATCCTCACCTGAGACAATACACCCCCCTCCGATAAAACTAGCGGCTACTTGTGTTGTCTATAAGTTATTTCTGCACCGAATTGTCACAGAGCTGAAACTGCACAACAGTGACTTTCTGCTAGCGCAGTGATCTCAGTACTGGAGCATTCAGAAAGGATGAGCAGACGAGCAGTCATGGTGGATCACCTGCTTTATGTTGGCTCTTTTTTTTTTTTTTGTGCATTTGAGTTGGTTTGCTTTTGTCTTCTTGTTGAGCTCATTGAGAGAAGTCTGACCTGTATTGTTTTGAGACTAACTACTACTTCATATTTCAGAGCTTTTCTTTTCTGACAGGTGTCCAGCTCTGAAGAAAAGTCACTCACTAATGCCTTTGCACTAAAGTGGTGCTGTCTTATATCTCTACACCATGTGATATCTTATTCAACATCTGGTCTAACAATCAGAAGTCAAACTAGACTTCACATCTGTCTTCCTCCACCTGTAAATCTATTGTGCAGTCATCTTTTTTTGTGAATCCCAGTATTGAGACCATCTGTGTTATCATACTGTTCCATCAAGCACTTAAACCCTGTATATGACAGTGTTTTGTTCATAGCCAGAAATGGCACACTTGTTTTATACATTTGAAGAGGCCTCTTTACAGTCAAGAAGAAATAATCATCCCATTTATTTTGAAAAGGTCAACTGTTCTGCTTCTAAATTACTTCACATCTGTCACTTCACACTACACAGTGCACAGTTCGATGACTGTTTAAAGATATTAACCCTACTGTGTGTCCTCAACTAGTTTTTTCTGCCATTATAATGAATAACAATGTTTTTTTTTTCTTTGTGACCGATTATATTACAATTTAAGTTTTTTAAAATAAGGAAACACAGGTTTATTTCATGGCTTTAAATTAACTCATGAAAGCCCTTATTTAAGCATTACAACCATATGAAAAATATTACCCTGACCTCACTCTGCAGGATCATGACTGCATGATTGAAGTGATGGTGCTCCAGTGTGGCTGACGTCCCATAGAGCAGAGCCAAAGCAGAGCCAGTCCTGCAGGGAGAACAAAGCAGGGATTTTTACCGGCACCAACGAGACATCTGTAGATCGTAATACAGATCTCTGACACTTACTTGGCTTGAAATGCATTGTTAGTGCCTCGGTGGTCCAAGTCGTGACACAAACAGCCGACCATCAATGCCAGAGTCTCTGCATCTGTTAGGACATCCTGGAAACTGGCCGTCTGCATACAGCAGTGGTGACGGTCAGCAAGCGATGTTGGGGATTCAGCTACAACTATTTTCCTTCTATTCTGTTCATTTTCACTTGTGTTAATTAAAAGTTATGAATGTATTTCTCTATCTGTATGTTTCTCTCACCTATAAGACAGGATATGATACACTAAGACAGGACTGGATAGGATAGGACAGAAGTCGATGGGATCTTACTTATTTGATATCTTCTAGTTTCCTTATTCAGGGTCCCTCAACTTATGTATGACTATTTCATACTCTAAAACAGTACTTAACCAAAAACAATAAACAACAGTTTGGTTTGTGTCGTTCTTTCTCGTAACTTACTGTGATCATAAGAAACATGCACTGTGACACATTGAAAGCGTGCCTCCAGTTATGATACGCCACAGTTCGATAGTTCTTCCTCACTGTTAAAAGCCAGCGGCACAAAACCTACAAGGAGACATGCACATACATGAGAAACATGTAAAAGGATCATTTACACTATATTGATAAAGATGCTTCTTGCAGTGACATTTTGTAAAGCCTCACCTCATAGTCAATTTTGAACTTTTGGACAACAGCAAGTTCCAGAAACATCCTGAGCGATGCGGTGATCATGGCGTCATTGTCCAAGGAGAAGTCGTTAAAGTGGAACTCATCGATGCCAAGCTCACTGCTCAGGGGGATCTTGGCAGCCTCGGGGGAGAAGACAGAGCTGTCAGCAACACAGCACCAGGGAAAGATGGCAGGAGGGAATTCAACACGTGGATCTTCCCTTCGATTACTGACAAATTGCATACATTTGTGCGGTAAAGCTATAAATACATATATTTATCCCGAGGATCCAGTCTGAGAATTACCTTAAGTCGGTCAACTTCTACTTTAGAGCAAGTTGCATGGTAAGACAACATCTGCAAAAACAGAAATCATACAAAATAGTAGGACACAAACTCTGAAACTGATGTAAAGCTTACAATCATAAGATCAGATCTTTCCAAAAGACATTACTGCAGAAGAAGATAATAAACATTTTCCCAAGACCTGCCCTGCTTATCCTCCTACATAATCAGGATAAAAGTTGGTACATCTCTGCTTTTAAAACCAATATGTTGTGGCATTGGGGGGGCACCTAATAGTAAAAGAAAGAAAAGAAATCGAGTGATTAAAGTAACAGCAAAGATGATGTAAAGGGAACACAGCAGTGAATATTGCCTTTGATGAGAGGTGAGAAGACTGGTACATGTATTTATCATGAATTATTGAAAATGGCTGAAATATTTATTGTAGAGAAGCAGAACTATGTTTTCAGAAGAAAATGTCACTTCTCAGGTTAGATACAGGCTAGTGGAACAGAACACAGTAGGCGACACTAATTAAAGTGAAGGCGCCTCTGTTAAGATAAGCATTAATCAGT
This sequence comes from Hirundichthys speculiger, assembly GCA_018398805.1. Classification (NCBI taxonomy): domain Eukaryota; kingdom Metazoa; phylum Chordata; class Actinopteri; order Beloniformes; family Exocoetidae; genus Hirundichthys; species Hirundichthys speculiger. The sequence continues at coordinate 1,399,106 of JAGFBZ010001926.1, forward strand.
GACACCACATTCCTCTCACACACCCTGTTTAAACTGATTTCTATAGTTGTATTAAAAGTCAATTTTAAAGTCCAGCTTTATTTAGGTATTTTATTCTAATCTTTATTTTTTTTATAAATATTAAAATACCATATGTCATGTATGCACCCATCTTTCTTACGTTTTGTTTTTATATAAAAATATGATTAAAAAAACCCTGCAACTATAGTGAATAGTAGTATTAAAGAAATAAAATCTCTCATGAACAATGTTGTATAACTTTTTTTTTACAGTGCCATTATTTATTTAACAAAAATGAAAGAAAAAAACAATCGTGGTAATCAAATCTAAGAATCACATTTAATAGGAGTAAGTAGAAGTAGTTGTTTCTTGTAAGATCAGTCTCTCATATTGTGGTTCAGGAATTTTGGCCCATTCTTCTTTACAACATTGCATCAATTCATTGAGGTTTTTGGTAATTTGCGCACAGTTCCCCTAAGCTCTCACCCAACATTTCTGTTGGGTCGGCTTTATCCTGCTAATCCTTCCAAACAAACTGTACTTGCTCAGTCTTCTTCTAATTGTGCCATCATGGACTATAACATTGAGGTCTATAGAGTCCAAGATTAATCTCTTGAGGTTTATCTTTCTTTCTTTTTTCTGGCATTGCAGAGTCTAAGCTTGGGGTCTGTTTACTGAAACGCCCTCATAGGAAGACTGACAAATGTCTTGTGTGCCTCCCACCTTGTAAATTATATTTCTCACTTTAAAATATTTTTTGGAAATGGCCTTATAACTATCTTCAGATTCATATGGCGCAACAGTTGCTTTTCTAAGGCTATTGCTTATGTCCTTCCCTCTTAGAGTTGTGTTAGTACACACCTAAATGCTCCTGATTAGCAAACTGCCAAAATATCTGTGTTTATGGAGGCCTGCACACCCACTGATGACAAATTCATCACAGGCCTGTCTGCAGTTTACCCTCTTTCCCTCTTATGTAAGCTGTATTGGGTTACTTTTCCCACATGAGTTAGTAAGTAAGTTTTTTTTTGTCTGTTTGTTTTTTGTTTGCTTTTTTAGGTTTATTCTTGTTAAATAAATAATGACAAAGTGAAAAAGTTATATGTTGTTATTTGTCTATGGTTGCATTTGTCTGATATCATTCATCACTATGATGAGATTATTTTTATAATGTTTTTACATACACACATACACACACACAAACATAAGCTACAGGTCATGTCTGGAGAAAGAAGGACTGTAGATGGGTCAATCTGGCAACACTGGAAAGAGAGGGGAAAAAAGCCTGTCTTGTGTCTTCCAAGGTGATCAATGATTTATGACTAATGGAGTGATGGATACGCTTACATCCAGAGCAACTGACTGCTTGGCCCAAGTCTTCTTAACTTGATTGTACATCATGGTATTGTTGATTCCAAGCCCACAGAATATCACAAATGCCTGCACACAAAAAATATAGTCTTAATATTGTGACTTTTTTACCCACAAGCAGAAAACATCTGGTAACGCTGTCATTTACAGTTTTAATAGCTGACCTCAAACAGTCTCTGGTCTGCATCATTGAATGTCTTTCTGTCTAAGCGGTTCAGAATCTGTGCGACACCTGAAGGAAAAACACATAAATCCTTGACTGCAACATGAAATCTGGCTTCCAGGATGGTAAATTAATTTCTGATCAACCTACCAATTATCTGATGAGTTCGATTCCAAATGGGGACACACAACACTGATCTGATGTGAAACCCGGAGGCCTGATCTGCCTTTAAATATAAGAGGCAGAAACAGTTTGTTTTGGAGATGCTCTTTTTAAAACTAAAAATTATAAACGTTTTGACTGGGTTTTACATAAATTAAGCTGTCATAGATCTGGCAAACACACCGCCGTAACCACACCTCAGCATCAAAGCGTGGGTCCTGACACACATCACTGATGTTAACAGGCAGTCCTGTGGAGGCCACCAGCTCAGCAATGCTGTTATTGATCAGCCAGTCAGAGCAAGATAACTTCTCCATGCTGATGTGGAAGATAACACAAAGAGAAAACAATAGTCAGTTTATAGTGTAAGTACATAATGTGTTTCTGCATTTAAAGCATAAGTAGTTTTGTTATACGAGAATGCCTCAGCAAGTTGTACGTTTTTTTGCTCCTCAGCACATTCAAGACGCCGTCTCCTAAAAGTCTGTTTTACCTGATCTCTCGATCCATGTTGCACAGGGAGACATTAGTTCAAATGTCTTGGAGAACTTCACAACCTGTGGAAAAGTAATGATTCACTGCAACTAGAAACATTCTGGATTTGGCAACAGTATTACAAGAAATCTGCATAAAAAGGTTACGGAGTAAAAGGAAAAAGCTGTGACACGACAACTGTTTCAACAGCTCAAAAAAGAAAGAAAGAAAGAAAAGGCTCTCACAGGTGAATCGATGTCTTCTAGAAGAAGCACAGAGCAGCGCTCACACTGCAGCAGTGTCAGCGCTCGCTGCATGATCTTCCTAACGATCTTCTCCAGGTCAGTTTGCTCTTCAAACAGGTCATTGACGACCTCCAACAAAGCCTGTAGGAACAGGAATAAAACTTTTAACTCATGCTCATTACACTGACACACAACCTAAACACTAATAACATGCCGTTGAGGGTTAGTTTACCTGCCAAAGTGGAAGGTTGCTTGGTTTAATCGTTCTATTAAAGTCCTAACTAAAATGAGGTGGTATTTTACTCAGTGTCTACTTTCTAGTGGTCATACAAAGATCTGGAATCTTCACATCTCCTTACCCTACTTCTTTCATATTCTTTGCGAGACTCTGAAAACAACTTGGCGTTGGAAATCGATATTCCACAGAAGGGTAGATACATCTGTAGCACCTGAGCAAAAAAAATGCACACACACAAAAAGTGAGAAAACGAGTCCGGAAATCATACATAACATCTATCTGTATGAGAGATTAAATGGCATAAACGTGGGTAAGACTACTGAAATGAGTGAGAGGTGATGTGGGCAGAAAGTCATGATGGAGTCAGCTGCTTCTCAGCACAAATTTCTGTGAGTGAGATTCTCACTTAATGAAGTATTGATTTAGAGGAGGAAAAAAGCGAGACATGTGGGGGGGCGCAAAAATGTCTAAATAAGTTATCAGACCAAACTTTATATGTTGCTGAGAGCCTTAACAGACATTAACCCTTCTTGCTTTTTTTTTTTCTTTTTTTTTTACATTTGCATGTAAGTGAAAGGAAATGGAAATGGAAGTGAAAGAAGCCACTAATGTTCTGAGAGAAAATAATTATTTTCTAAACCTTTATTCTATTCTGCCACCTTGTGGATAAACTATTACTAGTCAGTGCAGATGGACTCCCAAAAACAGTGCAAACCAAGACATCTCTAGATGTGGTTTTCAATGTGTATTTCTTTTCTTTAATATATTTACCCAAAGGAGAAAAAATGAACAACTGCGTTTTTTTGGTGCCTGACATCACACCTAAACAAGAAGCCAAAACTTGTTCAGATCTACAAGATGCACAATGTATTATTTGCTCATCAGCAAAGTGAGAAAAAGAAATGGTTTTCATATGCTGTGAATGTAAAAATAAAGTTATAATATATTCACATTGAAACCCGTCCCTTTTGAATAGCCAAGGGAGAAACTGAGAATGCATTAACGCAAAGCATATTTTCTTAAAGTGCTTATTTTTTTTTGCAACCAGGCACATTTCATGCTCCACTCTTGAGTAAAAGCTTGACCTCTTCTCTTCATTCTCCTCGTACTTTTTCTAAGGGAACACTTTGCTCTCGTCCACAGCCATTAAGACGATTCTAAACGCAAACATTTTAGCTGCAGAGCTCAAAGTGTTCTGTTATAACTCATATTGTGGATATGTGTGTATGGTGATGGTGGGGGGGGGCACAATGTGTGATCCTGTTCATTTTAACACCCTTTCTAAAATGCCATAGATGGCACACACCACAACAGAAATAATACAGAAGTAGACAGTCATTTGGTAATACTGGATGTCATTATTTTGGCTACTGTATTGAACTTTGGAGTTCAATTTTGACCAGGACTTGTCCTTTAAATCACACATAAAACAAGTTCAGAGAAATGCCTTCTATCCCCTTCGCAGTATTACTAAAATTAGAAAAATCCTATCTCAGACTGATGCAGGAAATGAGCCCATGCGTTTGTGACTTCAAGATTTGACCACTGCAATTCCTTTTTTGTAGGTTGCCCAAAAATGACTCTCAATTTCCTCCAGTGTGCCTCCACTGAGTGGGGTTCTGATGGAGGTTTTTTAGCCACAGTTTTTTTTTCTCCTCTGTCACATTGGAATGAGCTGGATTACAAACTGCATGAATTGGAACATAACTCAGTGAAATACAAGATGAACTTAATTTAACACAACAGTGCTTCACCTTCTCATCGTCCTCAGTAAACGGAGTGCCCATGGGATTTTTGTTAATTGCTTGAACCACACCGATGACTTCTCCATCACTGTTGCAGATGGCCATGCAGAGGATGGTCTGCGTCTTGTAGCCGGTTAACTTGTCTATTTCATCACTGAACCGGTGGTCCTGAAAACGCGTTCATAAACACGTGTTAGACAGAAAATTACCTCTAGATTACTCCTACATTAACAGAGATGCACAACACGTCACAAACATGTACAATCGGCACAGGTGAACTCATAGTCGTAAACACATCTAGACACCGTAAGGGTTTTACGCGCCTCCGTCACGTGCAGGAAGAAAAAGCCTCCCTGACGCAAGACTTTAGTTGAGAGTCGTGTTTTTTTTTCCTTTTAATTCGCATTTCTGCTGTTGTCACGGGGAAAAACTGATACTGCTCGCTGGCACGAATCTGTACTGCAGCAGTAATAGTCCGCGTGGGGATCCGATCATGACGTTGCCTCAGCCAGCCCAGGGCCACGAGATAATGATGTTCTGCCCGAGACCAGATCTGGCCTCATGGCACGCTAAAAGCATTGCAAAGCTCACTCTCTCTCGTTTAGTAGTGTCGCTGGATTTTTTTTTCTATCTATTACATCATTGAGCAGTTCCACTACCACAAAAGTTTCACCTGTGCAGGGTGGAGCTTATACGTTTGGCGTCAAACTTCAAAAAGAACATTTCTGTTCCGGTTCGCATATTGCACTCCCAATCTTATGGGTAACATTCTGCAACAAGTTCATTATAAAGTTTTACACCAATCATACACTGATATTCAGTAGTTAACTTTTGACCGAGTATAGATTAGGAAATTGTATCAGTTTACCTCATAGGCGTTTGAGATGTTGACAGTCTCTCCATGCTCTGCCACGTATCCAATGATACCTTTCCCCCACGGTACCTGCACTTCACTGGAGTCCAGGGTGCTGGATGATGGTCGAACCGTGGTGCCCGAGTGCACATCAAAGAACTTGGACACCAGAGTTCTCTTGTGAGCGGGTCCCTCAACGAGGAAGAGTGAACACCTGTCTGCGTCCACCAGGATGCACACGTTGATCAGGATTTTATAACTGAGGTTGGTCAGGTCGAGATCATTGGAGATGTCTTTCACTAACTCTAAGAAAAACTCTCTCTCGTTGGTTTCTTTAAGTCTGTATTTGTAGTCGATGGCGCTGGACGCGTACTGAGGCACGTTGACTCTGGACTCGAGCAGGGCGCTCAGGATGTGCGCGGTGGTCGGAGGCAGGGAGCTGGCTTTACGGAGGAGCGCGCGGCGCCGCATGCTGGACTGCGACTCGTGTTCGCTCAGGCTGACGTGCTCGTCGTATGTGCGGTGCGCGGTGGTGGCTTTGGAGCGGGCGAAGTTCCGCCGCAGCTCCATGTGAGATGATCTGCGTCGGAGCCCGTCGGCGCTGGTGGGCCACAGCGGGTCCAGGGCAGCGCCCCGCTTCTCCTCGACTGTGGAGACTTTCGACGGCTGGTGCTCCTTCAACCACCTGCTCACCTGATCACATTTCGCTCTCCGAACTAGATATTCCTCGAATAGATCCGGATGGCAGTCCAAAAACGCCTCTACATCCGAGAAGTCAAACGCTGTCATGGTTAAGGCTGCCAAACGGATACTAAAACCCAATAAAACAAGAGTTACAGACGAGTCGATGACTGGATGAGGCGGCTACAGTCGAGCTTCTCAGAGAACTGGTGTCCTCAAAACATTTATTCATTCAGTCCCAGTATTATCCAATCCATTGTAAACGCTTCCCTGAAATAACAGGAGCAGAATGGTCAGACACATTCACTTTATTTGACACAAAACTGATGACGACTGTGAGTGGAGCTACAGCTGTCAATCAAACGGGTGCCTGAACTGTGTCTCTGGTGGATTTCTCTGGAATACTATGCAGAGGTGTAGAAAAACGCGGCACCTATATATAATCTTCCAAGAAACAGGAAAAAAAAAGAAAAAACAAACTGCAGGACAGGCTGTTCACTCGCTCTCTTTATTCTTTACCACCAGAGACAGTCAGTGCAGGGTTTCTATTAAAACAGTGTGGATGTGATGTTTCATATAACCTTCCACATACTTCAAACACTTATGCAGGCGGGAGAACGTTAAATGTATGATGTAGCCAACAAATGAGCTGGTTTCAAAAGGAACCCGTTAACCTAAATGTTTACAATAAAATATAATAGATAGATAGATAGATAGATAGATAGATAGATAGATAGATAGATAGATAGATAGATAGATAGATAGATAGATAGATAGATAGATAGATAGATAGATAGATAGATAGATAGATAGATAGAACTTGTATTTTCTATTATCTGACAGCTCTGAATAACTCAAGGGCATTTGACTTCCAGTTTGCATCATATGACCAACTAGATCGAAAAGGAAGAAGAAGAGTTTTTCAACTCAAGAAACATTCCTCTCATACATGTGATTTGTCTCAAAATATTTAATTTCTAGTATTTTCTAAGGACAAAAGACACCCCTGAATTACCTTGGAGCCACACACACACACATTCATACTAACACCCACACATCTCTGTACCTCTGTGGTTCTGAAATGTGCTTTTAAAAAGGAAAAGAAAAAATGAAATTAACGAAATATTTTCCAGCACTGAGAGCTTTGAAGTGTAAGTTCACAGGTTCTGCTTTCATTCTTTATTGTCATCTTTCATGAAAGGTACATTTTAGATGTCTCCATGAACCCTTTCAAGAAGCTTGCAGATGACCAGTAAGGAATGAATGGACCTACTGGGGCATGCTGGCAGCTGGGTCCCCCTGACCATGGGGTCACCACCACTCATGCAAAAAAAAAATCAAAGCTGGTGTCTTTTAACTATCGCCCTAATCTTTTCTAAACTTAAAAGTAGTGAATTTTGTTGTTTAAATTTTGTTTGGCACAGAACAAAAAAAGCGTTCGTAAATCGTTTTTGTGTGGCCATATATGGAAAGACTTTCTTTAACGTTGCTATGTTGAAATCTGATTTTCTTCTTTTAGTTTATATTGTTATTCCTTTCTGTTTACACTTTGCTGACGTTGCATGAAATAAACGTATTGAAAGATTTCCCCAGTACAACTGGTGCAGAAAACCTGAGGCTTGGATGAGATATTATTTTGGTCCTGCTAGTTGTTTTTAGGGATCAATACTGGCAGTTTATTTTTTTGTTAGAGGTTTTTTCACCAACCCTATGATGGAGCAGTGGTCAGTCACTACCTTTTGCCCAATAATATCTGGGATAGTTTCTGTGCCTCTAAACATCATGAAGCAGGCATAATAAATGGATGGATGGTTTTTGACCAGCGAGATGAATTTGCCACTTTGTTATCTTAGAGGAATGAGTAAGAAATTTCATGTGTAAAAATCCTATAGGGGTCAACCATCAGCTCACATTTGTACAACAACTTAATTTACGGGAAATTGCTGCAGGTTGTGTCACATTTGTAATGCAGCAGCAGGAATGTAATCCGTAGCGCTGCATCTCTGCTGGGGCAGAACAGAGTAATTGGTTACTGGACTTAGCTTGAGCTGTTTGATAGGACTTAGGCGTTTTGCTGAGACTTTGGACAAGGTCTCTTGAGAATCCCAATTAAAAAGCAGAATACAGAATATGGGTCTTGCGAGCCAACAAACAACGCAAGCTTTGCTGCTTGGAAAGCAGTAAATATTATGTCCAGGGAGAGGAACTGTAATGGTTATATAGGGTTAGGTACTTTTTAGAAAAAATTTCTGATGATTTAAAGAACAAAGAGTACACCAGGGGTGTTGACCTATTTATAGTCGTCCAAAAGGTACAATTTCAACCTAATTTTTAAAGTCATTTAAAAGGTGTTCACCCATACACATAAGCAAGGGATATTACAATGCACCAGTTAGGAGTGCTCACACTTGAATGAAATTAAAACAACTAGCTTTACAGTCAAATAAAATCTGATAGAATTACCATAACATGTGATCTTTTTTTTCTTTGTGTTGCCTGTTTAGTCAAGAGTATTTCATTTTAAACTTTGAGACAAAGGTTTTAATAGATATGGGAACAATACCGTACTATTTTCAAATTAAGCAAACTCCTCGCCAGCATTGATACATGGGTCAATATGAGCTAAAAGTGGGTAGCAAAATGGGTCCCATGTTGGGCTGTCAGCAGGTTCTATGGCGGCTCTATCTGTGTTTGCCCATATGAAGTCTGAGTGGGATCTAACTGGATTTTAGGTAGGCCCCAACTGGCTAATTCTCTTATGTGGGGCATGTTACTAAAATTATCTTACCCACAAAAAATTTCCCTTTCCTAGCTCTTGGCCATTCAGTACACTTGCATTCCTCTTGAATCCCATATATATATTTGACCCACATAGGCTTCTCATTTGAGAACCCCAACACTTGCCCATTTCAAACCCAAGCCCAGTCTGTACCCAAGTAGCCCACTTTTAATCCAGAGGAGGCCCACATGGACCTGCTGGTTGGCTGTCCATGTGGCCTATTTCAGCAGGATATATATATATGTATGTATATATACACACACACACATATATTATTTATATGCGTATGTGTGTGTGTGTATGTATATACACACACACACACATACGCATATAAATATATATGCATATATGTATATGTTTGTGTGTGTATGTAACTCTATATCTCAGATTCAATTTTCCTACAGACACAATCTCATCAAACACTAGGTTTGAGAATTAATACAAAAACCTTTGAAATTTAAAGATGAGAACCTGTCCTGACACTGCCTTTAAAGAAAAAAAAAAAAAAGGGGGGGAGGGGGGGGTAAATTGTTGCATTATTTTAATTTTGTGCCGACTCTCACTTTGAAGTGCAGTTACATGTCTTTTGCTGTCCTTTGCATCAAAGGCAAGTACGAAAGTGATGACTAAGTAGCAGCACCATGGACAGCTCACAAATCAGCATCCACTAAACCCAAGAAGAAGATGTTCTACAAAATGAACACATACTTCTTTAGCAATATAAAAACAGGATGATTGCCACATGGAAATGAATTTGTACTCTGTGATTGGTGTCTTTCAGTAAGTTTGTTGCATCCACCAAGGCACATAGAAGGTATCTGTCTCATCTTTTCTATATTGCATAGGAATGGGGACAATGAAATACGACTCCTGTAACCAAGCACCAGACACACACAGCTTGTATCTGGTGTCATTATGTGCTGGTCAGAGCCAGCTAGAGTTTTCATTTCACCTTATGTTTATTTGTATGCGTGAACTAAGCTGTGGCATGTAACATTATCAGATCTCCGCTTGATGACTGCATGATAGAAATCCAGAGCAGTGATTGTCCGCTACTTCAGTAACAGCAATATAATCTAAAAGATCCACACACCATGATCCCTGCATTGCATAGATTAAAAAAGTAGATGCCTAAAATTGAGACGATATCTCTCCGAGGAAATTAAAGAGTTGGGATGTGTGTCAGTCTTTTGATGTTCAGCCGACATTTGTGTGTTTCTGCAGTATGCGTGTGGTCTGTGTGCGCTGGATTGGGTGTCACCCACATGGATCCCATTGTTTTTGTAACACCATCTTAGTGGCTGTCTCACAAGTTTAAGTCCATCTCACTGGTCAAAAGCAAAGAGGATGAACTCCTGTTTGGTAAGCAACAGTTTCAACCTTAACTCTCTCATCTGGATAAAGATTATTGCCTGAAACAAGAGGACTACAGAGACCTCAGTAGAATTTAACATCTGTCCATGTAAGCATGTGTTACTGTCTTGTGATTCTTGTGTTTTACTATCATCCCTAAGTGATACAATAAGATCAGTCACTGTTTTTTCTCTCCTCAAATACAGTATGTGCTTTCATTCTTTTATTTTTCTTTATTTCTTTTTGTTTATCTATGTAATCACCTTTCCAGGGCTTCCTTCACCTGCATTTATTATGAGTGAGATCTCCAACAACCACACAGAGCTGAGTTCTTCAGTAACTCACTTAAAAACAAGCATTCACTGGGACCATGAAGGAACTATACCTGAGTATGTGTTCACACCTCAACATGTGAAAGACAGCGGCAGAATCAATAAGAGATGTAAAATGAGTAAAATTATATACATTTGCTTTACTTTTACAGGCATATCAGTCGAACAATATAATACCAGTGCTGGGAGAAAGAAAAGTAATGCTTATCTCAATGATCAAATGTAAGTAGTTTTTTAATTTATTATAGTTGTAGTGATGGCAACCTGTCAAAATTCACCCAACTGCTTGAAAAAAATCCTTCCTATGTTGTGTTTCCAGAGTAATAAGTGCAGTATTTTCAATGTTTTCCCAGCATACCAAAACCAACGGACATAAATATAGTGTAAGTGACATTTCTGGATGTACATAATCATTTATTAGTAACATTGTGTTTTTCCCTGCAAAGCTCTGCATTTTCATTTTCCTTTTTCATGAGTCTGTATTAACTCTCATTATACCTTAACTTCTTTGGATGTCATTTCACAGGAAGAAAATGATCAAGACGGCTGCTCTAAAAGAGCATCCCTATTCATCTCATATCAGTCGGTTTGCAATGTTCCCATCCTTCCGCTCCCCAGATGACCCAGAAACAGGAGTCAGAGCGACCTCACAACCTTTCCTTAACCCCCTTGTCCCAAACAGAGCTCCTGATGTTACTGTGCTCAGTAAAACCATAGGTAAGGTATTTTGGTATCCAGAGATATATATTCCTATTCAATTCGGGGGTCCACCCTTTGCAGCTAGAACAGCTTCAAGGAAGCTGTTCTAGCTTGTGGAAGGCTGTCCACAAGGTTTAGGAGTGTGTTTATGGGGATTTTTGACCATTCTTCCTGAAGTGCATTAGTGAGGTCCCACACTGATGTTGGCCGAGAAGGCCTGGCTCTGAGTCTGCGCTCTCACTCTTCACTCTAATTCATCCCAAAAGTGTTCCTATCGGGTTGAGGTGAGGACCAGTTAAGTTCATCCACACCAGACTATGCCATCCATGTCTTTATGGACTCTGCTTTGTGGACAGTCATATTGGAAAAGGAAGTTATGTTGGAGGAGGAAGGGGCTAGCTCCAGACTGTTCCCAAAAAGCCAAAAATCCCCGTAAACACAATCCTAAACCTTATTGAAGCTGAAGAAGAGTTGAAGCTGTTCAAGCTGGAAAGGGTGGATCCACATCATATTAATTAGGATGTCACCAAAAGCTCATGTATGAGTCAAGGCAGGTGAGCGAATATTTTTGGCAATATTGTGTACTTTATATTTATATATATGGGTGTGTGGGTGTGTGTGTGTGTGTGTGTGTGTGTGTGTCTGTGTGTGTGTGCATTATGATGACCTACTTGATGATAAGGAAGTCCGCCTTGTGCTACAATAACTGTGGCTATATATACATACATGCTATGGGTAAAATTAGTGTTGAACACGTCTGCATTTTTCTCAGTTAAAGGTGGGGTAGGTTTTCTTTGAAAAAACGGTTCCAGCAATCCAACTCAAGTGAGATTTTGAAAATATACACTCCCTCCCTCTTCCCAAAGGCTCCGCCTCCTCCTCTTCAGCTCACCCCTCAAAACCACGCCTTCACATGATTCATGACTACATGAACCGCAGGGAGGGAGGGAGGGGTGGGTGGGAGTGCATTGATATTTTATGGACGTATTAGGCAGCCAATAAATGTAAAGATGATCAGTAAATTGATTGGTCAGAGTTATTCTCTGATTATACCCTCTAGACTGGACCAAAATGTTTCGGGTTTTTTTTGCAAACATTTTATTTCGGTGGGTGCAATGGGAATGTGAAAAGGTTTTCAGGCAATATTGTAAAAAGTGCTGCAAGAAAAGAACACCTACCCCACCTTTAATGTATTTCTAAAGGTGTTATTGACATGAAACCGATGCCATCCACTTATGCAAAGAAACCAAACCACAGGTGTGCATTAATGAAGTTATATGGGATGTGAAACAAAACAGGGAAAAAGTATTTAACTTTTTTTTATTGAACAATTTTTTTTTTTAGCACTGTGTACAAAACCTTGGTTGGTAATGACAACTTCAAGACATCTCCTGTATGGAAAAACTTTCCATACATTTTTTTGCTCCTTACATACAAACAGCCTTCAAATCATGAAGATTCTGTGGGCATTTTCTATGAATTCTGATCCTTTGGTCTTTTCATAGATTTTCAATTTGGTTCAAATTGGGTGATTGGCTGGCCCACTCCAGCAGTTTTATTTAGTTTCTCTGAAAACAGCTGAGAGTTTCCTTGACGGTGTGTTTGGGGTCATTGTCTTGTTGAAATGTCCACCCTCTTTTCATCTCCATCATCCTGGTAGATGGCAGCATGTTCTTATCAAGAATGTCTCAGCACCTGGGCTGCCCTGGTGGCGCAATCGTTAGGGCAGGCGGCCCATGTACAGAGGCTATATCCCTCAGCAGGTCACAAGCTCAACTCCAGGCCTGTTCAACATGTGTGCTGTCTGTCCTCCCCATTCTCCCCCCTTTTCCTGTCTCTCTCCACTATGAATAAAGGCCACTAGTACCAAAAAAAAAAAAAAAAATTTCAGTACCTTATTCATCCTTCCTGCAATTATATGAAGTTTGCCACTATCATATTACTGAAAAACAGACCCACACCATGATGTTCTCACCTCCAAACTTCACCGTTTCTATGTTATTTTTCAGTTGAGGTGCATGGCCATTTGTCCTCCAAACACAGTGTGTATTATGGCACCCAAAGAGTTCAATTTTGGTCTCATCTGACCAGACCATACACCCAGTATAGGAGCACTTGGTCAACCTTGGTGAAATTATGTTCTTTCCACTTCCTGATTATGGCCCCAACAGTGCTCAAAGGAAAATTCAGCAGTTTAGAAATCTTCTGTAACCAATATCATCACTGTGTTTTGCAGAAATTAGGTTGAGAAGGTCTTGTGAGAGCCATTTGATTTTATCCATCATAAGATGTTTTTTCTGCGACAGGTCAGTTGGGACTTATAGTTATAGTTAAAGGTCAGTTGGGACTAAACCAGCTGATATCAGTTTGCACTGACGAGGGGCAGAATGGTTTTTTAATTACTGATTAACTTCAGCTGCTGTCTTGGCTTTTTGCACCTTCTTTCTTCATATTTTTTAAACCTTTTTCCTGTGTCATTTCACACTATTACACATAACCTAATTCATGGACATCAATAGTTTGATTTCTTTGCATGTCTGGACTGCATGGGTTGTTACCAACATCTGATGAAAATGTCATATCAATAGCACTGTTACATCATTATTACCTCCGCCAAGGAGGTTATGTTTTTGCTGGTGTTTGTCTGTTTGTCTGTTTGTCTGATTGTCTGTCTGTCTGTGTTCAAGATAACTCAAAAAGTTATGGATGGATTTTGATGAAATTTTCAGGAGTTGTCAGAAATGTGAAAAGGAAAAACTGATTTAATTTTGGGTGTGATCCAGAAGAAATCCTGGATTCTGGAGCACTTTCAAATTTTCAATAACATTGCGGTCAATGGGGCCAAAAATTTTGTTTCTCAATATCTCCGTTAATTATTGCCCAAAACTCATGAAATTTGACTCAGCGATTGACAATGGGAATCTCTATTAAATTTCAAAGGCTGATCTGGATCTGATCCAGAAAGCGGATGTTTTCGCAATATGTAAATCGCTATATGGGAGAAATGTTGCACTTGGAGGTCTGCGCTCTCAGCTCTATCTAGTTAATAGATTCTTTGGGCTGTGTGGGTTGTGTTGTGGGGATCCCCTCCTACAGATACCATCAGGTCCCACCCGATTGCTGTCTGTGAGGTTTGAAGACCAAATGAACACCTTAGATTCTTGGTTGTATTCTTTGAGCACTTCCAAAAAAAATTAATTGAGGGGCCACTGCTGACCTGCTGGGGAGGTGGATCCTGTGGAGGAAAGATGTTTCTATGTTAAAGGTGTAATTGGTCTGTAAAAAATTTTAGGTAGATGCCAAGTGCCAAAATAGGATTCATGCGAATACCAGGATGCATATTTTCCCAGCAGAACATTACAGTGTAACAAGATGAGTACTGTTTATTTAGATTAGATTAGATTAGATTAGATTAGATTCGATTAGATTAGATTAGATTAGATGTACTTTATTCATCCCCAAATGGGAGAATTCAAAAATCTCATCAGCTCATCAATAACACAAATATATATTGAAAAAATAAAAATAAAATAATTTAAATTTCTTTAAATATTTTTTCATATTATTTTTATATTTTTATAATGTTATGCTTGACATTTGAGTGAATTTTGTTCTCAGCTTGGTTGCTTTGTGTCTCTTTTGGTTATATTTAAACATTTTAGATTAATCTGCTGCCCTTTTTGTCCTTTAATGGCATATTCTGGTTAAAAGTCTCTTTACTTTACTTTACTCTTTACTGCTATTTGATCTATTTGGAACAAATTAATTTTCTTGTCTTTTTTGGGGTGGGGGGTAATTTGGTCTAATTATGGTTAATGTTTAAATCTTTGTTATTCTTTGTTTCTTTCTGGTCATTTTTATGGTCATACTTCAGCCTGCTGTAGTTGTTCTTTGCCACATCTCATTCATTTTGCATCTCTTTGGTACAACTTTGTCACTTTGAGGACAATTATGTCATTTCTTTAGGAAATTTTAATGTCTGTTTTTTGTCTCTTTGTCCTTATTTGAAATCATTTCTATTTTGTTTTGGTCTGTCTTTTTTTTTTAGCCATTGTGTGTTCTATCTTCAGTTCTACCTGCAGCTACTTTTTTGTCCTTTGATGGTTCTTTTGTGAGACATTTTGGCAGATGTCCCTGGACAAATCTTTCTGTGTTTTTAGCTCTTTTGATTTTTTTTTCATCACCATGGTCACCTCTTACTTGTTCAGGACAGGGGATTGTATCGAAGTGGAGATTTGCTGCTATCTGTCGGATTCCTTAGCTTGGCTTTTTTTAATTAATTGCTATTATGTGAACTTTGAATCTGACTCTTTTGGGATGAATTAGATTAACTGAATTACAATGAACTGGACTGAACTGGAGCATAATTGAAGTAAACTCAACTGTCTTTGACGGGATTTTGTGTTGGACTTCTGAATAGAGTGCTTTCAGTTGACTTGTTGTGAACTGGCACTACACAAATGAAGGTTAATTGAACTTATCTGAAATTTGGTCAAAATGGTTCTCTTTGTTGCTGTTTTGTCTATTGTTTTTTTTTTTCATTTTGTTTTTTAGTTGTCTCACTTTGCATCGTTTTTTTAATTATTAGGGCCCGAGCACCAAGGGTGTGAGGACCCTGTTATATTTCAAATGTTTCTTTTTATTATAATCATTATTATTGATACTATCCTAAATGAATTGTTTTTTGGGGGGCCTTAATAATAATAACTCAAATTTTGCACACACATTAGTTATGTATTTTATGGGGTTTAGGCATGGGCACACAAAAATGGGCTCAATAGTTCCATCTACTTTTAGTGTATTGATGAGCCCACCATACACTTTCACTTACAGAGATGAAAGTTGTGTGGCTGATGTATCAGCCTCAGACCTATCAAAAAGTCTCTTGGACTTGGACCCATGATCTAACTCCCACAGGAAGTCTGCTATTTTGAATGGAATATGGAGTTTTTCCAGGATTTTAGGCATTTTCATGCTTCGTATTTTAACAAATTCCTTCCAGAGATTTGGTTAGATTGACTCCAAAGTTTTATTCGAGACACTAATATAGACACATGGCTGATGAAAGTTTGTGAAGACTTGCCATGAAAGAGAAATCAGCTGTAACTTGGCCATACATTGTTTAATCTGGTGCAAAACAGAAGAGTATGATTGTAGTCCCATCCTGAACACATAGAACCTGTAATATTCAGGAACAATTGTAGTGCTACCTATTGGCAACAGGAAATGTCATGTTTTGCATTAGGCATCCATGCTCCAAGTGGGATGAGCTGACACACCTCAAACCAGTTCAAATCAGTAGTTAAGACATTGAAGATGACTGACAGTGAAAACTGTAACTTTTTATCAAAGGGTGTTGCATTGAGAGTACGGTAAAGTTTGTTTTTTTGTCATGAATGAAAAAAGTTGTTCTAACTTGCACATGCGTTGTCCAATCTGTCCCAAAATTCACACGTTTGATGATTCTTCCATTCCAAACAAGTGTATATGACAATCTGGGATGAACTCCATAGCGCCAGCGTCTGGTCAAAGAAATATAGTTTTGCTAATAATGTGTGCATTATCTACTTCATGCTTCATCATATCAGCCTGAGAAGCGTACAGAATACACTCATAAGTGTCATCATGCACCATGGAAAGTTTTGTGCATGGACCTCCAACGGTGCCTGTGTTATTCACAGTGAAACAGGAAGTAGATGGTTTTGTCACGCACAAATAAAACAGTTAATCAAAAATCACCCACTTGTTCTAAGGCAGAGAAGGATCACATGTCTTTCACAAAAGCAAACATTTCATCCATTAGAAGTTATGGTCTTTTTCAGAAATACACCACTCTATATTTTTCAAAATATTAAATCATAACTAATGATCATATTTCTGGCATTCTTTATCCAATCAAGACCAAACTGCCACAAACATTATCCACTCTACACTCATGAATTCTTGTCTGTTTCATTGGGATTGGACCAGCGGGATACACATATAGTGACAGTTTTAAACTTAAGGACACTAAAAACATATTTTTTTATGACCAATTTTTTTAATCAGTCACCAACTTAGCAGAAATAAAGCCGTGTATATATGTCAGCATGATTCCTGTTTTTTTTTTTCAGAATTTTTTTAGTTAATGGTCAAATTTAAAGAATATATTTCCAAACATTTGTGTCATACCAACTTCCATCCATCCATCCATCCATTATCTAAACCGTTTAATCCTAAATAGGGTCACGGAGATCTGCTGGAGCCTATCCCAGCTCTCCTCGGGTGAAGGGCAGGGGTACACCATGGACAGGTCACCAGTCCGTCATACCAACTTTATGAAAAATATTTTTTCTCATTTAAAATATCACCCAAATGCCCAAATCACCCATTGCCTTTAAGAGCAGGTTGCGCTGTGGAGCGTCTTTTCATCCAGACCGGAGCAGCTCTCGTGAGCAGCTCTTGTGCGCAGCTCGTCTGAGACTCTGCTGTAGAGCTTCCTTCTCTTCCTTCCTTCCTTCCTTCCTCCTCCTCCTCCTCTGCACTGATATATACATATAAATATTTTAACACAGCCAATTCCTATAGGCTCCCAGTAAACACGATCTGGTCGTCTATTGTTTAACTGGCGAGCAAGCCGTTTAAGACAATCTGCCATTTTCTCAGGGATTCAACTAAGGCAAAAGCACGCTTTTTATACTAGAGTTATTTCAAGAGGTAGAGTCATTGGTGCACGTCCACATGCGACCAGGTGGACGCGCATTAATGCCATTTGGACGAGCTCTTGTACGCGCCGACATGCGGGTTGCGGGTTGCAGGTGGTCTGACCACCCACAACCCGCAACCCTAAACCCGCGATCGCAAGATACCAAGATACCAAGGTGTGGCAATGGGCAAAAGACACGCCCATTGCCACACTTACAGAGTGAGTGAGGGAGTCGGCATAAGGGGAGCGACTTTAGCGAGCAGAAGATTGCATTAGCAGTTAGCGGAGGTTCCTATAGCCGCAATTTCCGGGTAGCGGCTAATGTTAAAGGGTCAGGGGAAGTGTACGATTGGAGCCAATGGCTGGATGTGTTTCTGTAAATCTGGTCTGGACATCAGATCTCTTTTGTTTTCATACCTCTGGATTGAAGGTTGAGAGCACCTTTTATCCTTTCCATTTTTATCACGGAATAGAATTATCTCTGTATTGTCGTTATTCACAACTGGCTTGGGAAGGTGGTGGACATTTGTAGGGGCGGTGGCAGTGGGTGCGAGGCCCGATCAATGCTGCTTGCAGCTTTAATTTTTATTGTAACTTCTATGTCTTATTGTAGTTGTTTTGGCTCCCTTTCTTGGATTTAGTTAGTTGTGTATGTTCACAGGTGGTCCGTACAGACATGAGATCTTAAAAACGCCAGTGAAGGCTAGCAAGAATGCTACTATTTGGACAGGAGAAAACAGCTTCTGGGGTGTGAGTAATTAATATGTACATTATATAACAAAACATCATATTCCTTTAATATGTACACATATGTTGCTTTTCACCCACTTTCAGCAACATAGAAAGCCTTTAAAAGGAGAGAACCAAGTTTTCTACCCCGCTCCTCCAAAGACAATATTGCCCAACTCCAAACTGCGCAAATGGGATTTGTCCTTGTCAGAACGAACAAACAACATGCTGAGAAACCTGGAGAAGGCACTTTGGATCACTTCATATCAAATGCATTATACAGGTAAGACACCAAAATGAAATGTTATTAGAAACCTGGAAAAATATAATCACAGACTACAGTTTTGCAGTTTTTAAATTATGAGAAGCAGTATTTGGAAAACCACAGACAAAGAACTGATAATCAGTTTGTTATATAGAAGGTAAATTATCAGTAGTGTGGCATTCATTTTTGATATTGTTTTAAAGGATCAGGACCAGCAAATTCTTTGAAGATGGATGATTTCAAGGAAAAAATAAGTGGCCTCGCTGGGATCGATTCACGTTCTGCACCACGAGTAAAGTACAACTTACATGTTTACAGTTATATTTACATTGTAAAACCCTAATACAAATTATTTTCTCTACAGCAAGAAAGGTCCTATCCTGTGTTTATTCCCTCTAAACCAAAACATAGACATGGAAGAAGACCAGGGAGCAAAGTGGAAAGTAATACTTGTGGTCCGACCATTTCTGTGCTCAGTTGTGCGTCTCCAGCTCCAAACCAAAGCACTGCTTCAGCTATTATGAGCCAGCATAGGCCACAAGAGATTTCAGCTACCCATAATGAGGCACCCTTTCAAAACCAAATGGGTCACGCTGAATCAGAAAACAGCACTTACTCCACAGAAATGCAGCACACTAAGCTGTCACAGGAGATCTTACGCAAACAGCAAACTCAGAGTAAAAGCTTTGTGTATGAAGACAGAGAAAGAGAAGACTGCAAAGTTCAGTTTGATGAAAGTTCCATGCTAGACTTCGAGTCACTGAGCAGCCAAGAGGCTAACAGTACTCAGATCTCAAACACAGAGCGATGCCTGGACCTGCACAGCTGCCCACGTTCCCACACAGAGGTCAACAGAGAAAGTTCAGGGACTGAGCTCCGTGCAAAGGATCCACCAAGCAGCAGAAAACAGAATCTTAAAGTTGGAAATGTTCCCAGCTGTTGTAAGCCAGCCATAACCAAAGGTCAGAAATGTTCTGAATCACGTGGTAAGTTATTATCAGGGGTGTCTTCAGATCAGGAAGGGATGACAGAGGTCAGAGAGCTGCTGAATGGTATCTCTAATCCTTGCATCCTGCCACGGCCTCTTGCCCTGCCAGACATTTATTCAATGGACAGAAGAGGGGCTGTGGATAGAGTAGGAACAACTCTCAGCCTCATGGAGCTCCAGGATTCATTCAGCAAATCAGAGGCTCATAAAAACTTCAACAGCTCGATCACTCATGCCGCTGTGAACCTCAGGGACAATGTAGTCAGTGGCAAAAAACACGATTTCTATGGGATCAACTGCAACTACATCCATGGATAACATTGTGAACACAGATGCATATGGAGCCCATCCAAGAGATGGAAAACACTCTGGACAGGCTAACAGTTGATCAAAGACACAGAAAACCATGTATGCTCTCACTCACACTTACTTTTAAGTGACTAAATACCTTTATATATATATATATATATATATATATATATATATATATATATATATATATATATATATATATATATATATATATATATATGCTTTCCTTCAACTTCAAGAGTCATTGTTTGCCAATGAAAGAGTCTCAGTTTTCACATTTTGTTGTTTCAGACTTACATCAAAGAGAATTCTATATTTTTCTGCAATAATAAATATGTACTATAAATATAAACTTAAAAGCTGTGATTTTTGAAATGTGTTCTTGGAGTTTATTAAAACCCTTATTGTCTGGGCCAGGTGGCCCATGCACAGAGACTGCAGTCGTCCTGCAGCAGTCCCAGGTTTGACTCCCAGCCTCCAGCCCTTTGCTGCATGTCTTGCTCATTCTCTCTCTGACCCATTTTCCTGTTTCTCTCACTGCAAAAGCCACTAGAGGCCACAAAATCTTTAAAAAAAACAAAAAAAAACAAAAAAACAGAATTCTCATTGTCTGCAACCATGTCCCCATCCACCTTTAATGAAGTTCCTCATTTACCCCTTACATGTTTTTGGGAAATTCTAGCCAGCTGCTTAATTTCATACAAAGACTGTCTTTTATTAAATGATGGCCTCAGCTTAATTTTTGGACCGTAAAGACCTAATTGGTGGGGTTCTGTACTCATGGTTGTTCTTCTCTAAGGTTCTTTAAATATCACAAAGGAACTTTGGATGCCATGCATTGTGACCATTAGACTGCTGGTAATAATCTGTGCCTTGTCACAATTCTGTCTAGCAGGTTTTCCAACCATTCTTCAAACCTTATAAGCTGGTTTTTCGCTGTGAGGCACAGCATCGACTGTGAGACCAGAAGAAGACAGGTGTGTGTGTGTGTGTGTGTGTGTGAGTAGGTGCGCTGCATTGACGCTGCTGACACTTTTCAAGGACAGAAGTGAACTGCACCAGAATTCAGTTGCAAATGTCATAACATGAGGTGTGAATACGTCCAGTTGGATAAATATGAACAAAATTCTTTCATTTTTAATGATAATTTTCAATAAAATAATAAAACAAAAACTGAAAAAAAGAATACTGTGAATGGAGTGACAAGAGGTAAAAAAAAAAAAAAAAGAATATCTTTTAACATTTGTCTTTCATAAAATGTGCAAAATCCTGCTGGGATAGGCTCCAGCAGATCCCCATGACCCTGCATGGGATTAAGCGGGCATAGATGATGGATGGATGGATGGAAAATGTGCAAAATCCTAGAGGACGTCATGTTTACTTATTATCTCTGTGCCATTTTGATATTCCTCATTTGACAGTGTGTTCATATATAGAAGCATATTGCATGTGCAAACCTAAAATATACTATGTACTAAAAGTATATACTTTTAGTACATAGCCTCCAAAAAAAAACTCAGTTCTGTACTTGCACGGTACACACAGAAGGAACACTGAGATTCACTAAAATTGTAATGATGTGATATGACAGCTTTGATTTTGATTGCAACCATTGGAATTTAACAGGGGAAAATCGTGCAAGGTTGATTTTATTTCAAACCTAATGTAACAGAATTTACCTCAAAGAATTGTACTCCCTGTATTATGGAAACCACCTTCCAGTTTGCAGCTATGAAAGAAAAAAATAAATGCTTTTTTGTTCATTATCTTTTGGTGCCAAGCCTGGCTTGTGTGAAAGGTTTCTTTTCTCTCTCTTTCTCTCTTTTAATCGCAGTATGTCCTCGAACTGCAAGCCTGCAGCCTTGAGTGAGTGAAAAGCCTTCCATTCAGACTTTGAGAAAAAAAAGTACATAATAGGTTTTACAATAAAAAGAAGATGTGACATCTTCTTGCTGAGCATTGTACATAATAGTCTCTATTAGTAGAGTTATTTCTAAGGACTGATTTCAATGGGTTATGCAAGATAAAATTAGTATGTTGTTGGGTTATTTTGTTTGATCTCATTTTGCTTTTCTGCAACAAATTTGAACAAACATTTTACACTTTTGTTACATTCAGTTCTTCTCAGTCACGCGTTAGCTCTTATTACATCTCATTACATCTTGCTCTTTGTACTGAGATAATTTTTTTTAAAACCGCATCCATGTACCGCCATCAAAGAACAGTGATTCGGTCATTTCTCCAGCAGGTGGTGGCATATCATCATCTCTGTGACTCCACTCTTCATTTCTGACCATAGATAACGGCCACAATATAATATAATATAATAATATAATATAATATAATATAATATAATATAATATAATATAATATAATATAATATAATATAATATAATATAATAATATAATATAATATTTAATCATCAGTGGTTCATGGAGGGAACCATTTCCTTTTACTAAGTGGCAGCAAAAATAGAAGACCAACTTTTATTATTTTAAAATTGGCAGTTAAAGTTTTTTAATTGTTCCCTGATGTGCTGCAGAAAACGAGATTCAGAAAGGCTGTTTTCAATTGAATTTTAAAACAGTGTTTGTATCTTCATCGCATGGCTCTGTAGTTGCTCTGCATGTATGGAGAAGATATCCAGTTCTTAAAAGGTTCCAAAGAAGACGCAACTGTAACCTGGGTCAAGCACCAGTTCAGCACCAGTTTAAAGTTGGATGAAAAGGGGTATGTCACAACAGTCACACCTTGTTTAAACACTAATTAGAAAAATAGGGAAAAATCAATAATAAGCAGGGAAGTCTCATATTTGGGACAAAACGGCATGTGCAAAAAATAAAACCACAAAATGTTCAGAACAAAATGACTCTACAAGCCAAAGTCAGCATTTAGAATCAAGCTCAGATTTTACTCTTTTTAAGAAGTCTGTCCCAGACAGATATTTACAGTTCTACCATTTAGGATTCCCTTAATTTAATTTTAGGAGAGCCAGGTTTCTGTATTTTCTGTTTGTCTCCAAACGAGACTGGGAAACAAATATGGATGTGATTAAAACTTTGATAGAACAAGAAGACGAGAGTTGCCTCATATGCTTTGCCGAGGACTGTGTTTTTGTACGACATGAATATAAGAATAGAATTTAATAGATTTGTTATCAAATAACTGGCCTAATTGAAGTTATTTAAATGATACATGGAAATACTTTTTTTCCTTTCTTTCTTTTTTTTTTTTTACTTACTATATGCCGTTGAATTTGGGGTCCTCCTCAGTAAAGCTTCAATAATGAAGCCCCGCCCATTTAGGATGACTAACAACTAAAAGTAGCATTATGATTGGACACAGCTTCCGTCGGTCACGCGGCATCTCCCTCCTTCCCTGCAGCGGTGAAGAAATTGATGCTCATAGCGGGCAGAGCGCTCGTGCTTCATGTGAGTAACAGACCAGAAAGAAGGAAAAAAGAGGCTGAATTTCACTTCCAGCATTTCCTCCTTGGCTATTCAGAGCGAAATATCTGCTGTCAGAGCGACTTTTTCCACCTGTAACTCGAGGTGAGTATGTTTCTTTTTTTTCAATGGCATGCTTTGAGGTGTTTTAACTCACTTTTGAACAATGACAAAAACGAGTCATCCTTATCTCCACGACTAGGGGAATTCAAATTTTCATAGCTTTAAAGTTAAATATACTAGCCATGAAGTCATATTATCGTTAAAAGTGAGGTTTGTAAAGGTCTGTAAAGTTTTACAAACAGAAGATGTTTTTGAACCTAATAGGTGATTCAGACAGTGTAACAGCTATGGATAATTTTAGTCTCCATGGTTACTCTGAACTCCCTTATTATTCCTCTAGATAAGTCTAAACAAGTGCCAGTAGTTTCCACATAGATGTGATATACACTAAAGAAGAGTGAGTGAGTTACGACTCAGAAGGCTATAAAGAGCCTGTTTGAGTGTTTGTCTCTCATTGAGAGTGGATGTCAGTGTGAGTGACAGTGAGCACAGATTTAATCAGGGTGTGAGCTCAGCATGTCATGCTTGACAGTGTTTGGAACAAAAGCAGGATTATGGATTATTGGACTTTGTTTATTTCGATGTACGGATTTTAGACAAAAGTTATCAGCACACTCACAGGAATAAATACAGCTCATCAATGTTGATTTTGTGGAAAACGTTCTTGGAGTGAAATGTCTGTGTTTACAGAAGCACTAATTGTATGACTTGCACAGCTCTCTCAGCTCTCTCAGCCCTCTTTGGGCGTTGTGTCAACAGTACAGCAGGAGCTTTATACAGGAGGTATTTCTTGAGCTTGAGCAGTGTGTGTTCAAACATGTTGTGGACTCATTATGAGTTTCTAAGAATTTATGTGAAGCTGCTTCTTGAGGTGAAGTGAAGAGGGTGGGTAGCGCACACGTCCTTCCTTAGATATGTATACAGGTGAAGGACCTTCACCATAGAAACAGTGCTGACGTTGAATTTTAAAATGCTGGAGCAGTGATGTTTACACTCAGTACTTGGAGCTTGTCAGCTTATAAAGCTTATAAACTACCTCCTTTCTCTCATAGCTGTTTTCTCTTAGGACTGTGGTTAGTTTGGTGTCCAATTTCCTCATCATCCTGAGGTTTTTCTGTTTCTATCACACATACCACTGTCACAGGCAAATACAGGAAGCGTGTTCAGAAGAGGAATCAATACAGTTTGTGACATGCAACGTAGCATGCGAGGAAAAACATTTTTCTGTGTGTGGTTATAACAGCATCAGGTCACTACATTGCATAAGGTGACCTCTACCGTAATCTCACTTAATGTTGACGTGCTCAACCTACTATCTGTTGGATTCCAGAGTAGTCACCATTTATTTTTAGGCTGTGTTTTTACGTTCTCTACAAGAGTTTTTTTTCAGTATTCTACAGGTCACCTGCTCTGTGTCGCGATCATTCTGAAATGACATATTGCAGGTTGTTGCACAGACAGCTGGTCCAGTACACTGACATCTACTAGTCAATAATTCCCATGTAGTCATTAACACAACAGAGACAACAGAGGGTGTAGTATTGAGCTGTAGATGTACGATCACTATCCAGTCATCCACACGCAGCATTATTAATCATAAGCTGAGTTGCATTGCTTCAGGGTCTGTGCTGAAAAGAGAACCTCTCTGTATCAACCAACAGGTGAATAATGTAGAACGTGGATTTAAAAAAGGAATAAAGAAAAGTATCTCTGTAAAGCAGTCGTGGTTAGCACGTTTGTTCTCTTTTTGTGTGGGCAGGGAGCCTGTGTAAATTGGTCATGTGGTTTCAGATATAAACAGGTGTGGTTTGAAATGCGCTGTAGAGAACCTACAATTGTTGATCTTGTCAACTTCGCAACTTAAATTTTAAGAACAGGTCACGTTTGAGTCATTCATCATTCATTATGAAATAACAGTAGAATTAGAGTTTTTTTGTGTGTTTCAGATCAGTAAGAAATCATCAACCGCTTTGCATCTAATTCTTTTCCAAATTAGTGTCATGGTTTTTTAATGGCAGGCAGCTACTCTCGTCTTCAGCTTCCTCTGGGCATCAGAGAGACAGATTTCATAACTCCCTCACAGACTGCCAGATATCAACATGAAATTTTAACGAGTACTGCTCCAGCAGATACTTTTAACTTAAAACAATTGTACATTCCCAAAGCAAAGACACGACATTTTCCTGAACTCCTCCTCACACTTGTGGTCATTCTTGTGCTTTGTAAGACTGAATTATTCAAAATCTCAACCAGTTCGAAGAAATATTTTGCTTTTGTTCTGAATAATGTAGCGTTTCTGTCTTAGGACATTTTTTCCACTCATCTTTCTCTTTCAACATTTGTAAATTTTGGCTTGAATGATTTATTGTACCAGGAAAAATTGTTATTAAGCGATTCTGTCTTTTTAAAATCCATTTTAAGATTTAAGAAAAGCACAAAACACAAGTAGGCCTACACATTTTAGCCATAAACTATGATGTTTGAAAACTGGTTAAAATAAAAAAGGGATATTTTTTCAGTTATAATAAATAACACAATAAAACAATAACCATAATGGACTCTTGGACAAACATATCAACATTTTGCGCTAGAGCATCCAGAGTTACATCACAGTTCACATTAGCAGTGTCTCCACTTCACTGAATAAAATCCAAAATAAAACCCCAACCTTAAAAAAAAAAAAAAAAAATCCACTATACTAAGACCTATTCATCCAAATTTTCTGGTTGGCATTGTGTAGACGTAAGTAAAAACACGTATTAGTCTGGAGTCGAGGTCAGACCCTGACCCAGAGAGAAGATAAGGGGGCAGAGCAGCATAAACAGAAATGACAGCAAAACATGTCACAGCATATTTTCTTTTTCTGTCCATTTGGCCTTGGTGCTGTGAAAAAAAAGTGCTTATGTCAAGAACCCTGCTGTTCATTCAGGCATCATGTTGGCTCAGTTGTTGGAGGCAAGTCCTGCATGTAAATACATGTAAACACAATAATCAATATCAAGACATTTATTGTTACAATAAATTAGAAAAAAACTGAATTATTTAAGGAATTACAGTATAATTTTTTTTTTTGATAATTGACCAAGAAAAGGTGCCTGTGATTGCTAGACAAGTCTCAAGACACTTTTTCCAGACGTCTTTCTGTTCACAAATGTTGAGCCTGAGCAAGACAAAGGAGAAGATTGTAGATCTTCAGGAATTGGTCAAACACTATTTCCATCTTGGGAGAAAAGAAGGGACATTGAGGAGAACTGCAGATACCTTGGTCTTAATCTGGACAACAGACTAGATTGGAGATACAATGCTGATGCTGTTAAGAAGGAGGTAGAGCAGTCTGTACGACATACGGACAGTACAGTGCAGTACAGTGTTCACAGCAAGATACTGAGTGCAGTTTTATCTCCAGTGTTCTGATGGGACAACAGCATCAGAGCCAGTGACTCAAATGAACATAACAAACTGATAAAGAAGGCTGGCTCTGTGCTGGGGACTGTACTGGAGCCCCGGGAACTGATTGTGCAAAAAAAGGAATATGTCATAAGTTGATGAACATAACATCTACACAACATGCTGGTCAAACAACAGACTGTCTCCAGTGAGAGGTTTGTTCAGCTCCGTATGAAAGGTTATTCTCACTTCCTGAATGTACTTAGACAATGACTCTGTGCCAGGTGAGGGTACTCTTTTTTGATGAGAAGGCCTCTTTATTTGTTTTTATTATCTCTACTTTCTTCTTTTGATCATTTTTTCACTGCAACATTTTCATTTAACTTGATAGAGCTATTTTCAGTTTAGTTCCAGCACAAATCTAAAATTAATCCACTTACTTTGGTGACCACGTGCTTTATATTCTATCTCAATCGTCATGTCAAATTCTGGTTTTTTGCCATACTTTGGTTTATGTCTAAAACTTGCATCATTGTCACTATTTTTAGTTGGGCTATGTGTTCACCTTCCAGTCTAGCAGATTAAATTAAGGACCTCCTGCATCAACATGTTAGTGTTGGTTTCTATATTAGTACACCTCACAGGGTTCAAGGACAGCCTCATGCAGCTGTTTGTCTCTCAGTGGACTCTTGTTGGTGTACAACAATCACTATTTAATTTCACTTGCATTTATGAAAACAAAGAGAGATCCTAAAATATAACAGTGGCATTTTTGCCAACATATTTCCCTCATAATGTGAGTCCAGTGCAGATTTTCGATTTTTCTGTAATATCTTGCAAGAAAAAATAGCCCACCATATGGTGAACATTTGATGCAGGGATTATGATTTTCTATTTTTCAAGTACAGTAGATAACCGGAGTAAATTGGGTTGATAAAGAACTATGCATAGAAAAAGGAGACCAAATCAAAAGTTTTTCCAAAGCACACTGCACAGAAAGTCCTTCAAAGCAGAACTGCAGTCAAACCACAACAGCACAATTAATCAGAGAAGAAGATTCACTTCCATTTTGTAGTTAATTCCCACCCTTTCGTTACTTTAGGGGTGTCACAGTTTGGCTTCTGGTGCTGTGACAGTCCATTTCCTATGCTGTGCTTTATCAGAGATGGATTCATGCTGTAGGCGCAGTGAGTTAGAAATGCTTTACTGATGTAGCTCACAGAGTTGAGGCTTGAAGTAAATCTCCCAAAACTGCAGTAACTTCTCTTAAACAGACTTTTTATCTTTGTCTGTCCATAAATTAAAGGCAGTGGAAGAACTCTCTAAATATATCTCCACTCCAAGTACATAGAGATTGCTTCTGGCAGTGCAGATGGTTTTTTCTTTTTCTTTTTGTGATTTAATTTTTTTGTGGCCTATTTTTTGGCTCCATGTATTTTTACGAGAGAATCAACACAATTAACCCTCCAATTAAGATGAGAATGAATGTTGAGATGCTGCTTTCGCTTTTCAGTCAGAGCTGAATCATAGCCACAGACATCTTTAATTGACAACGCAACAGCTGTGTTGTTGAGTTATTACATGTGACAGAGAGAAGGGCAGTTTTGCTTTTTCATTCTCTTTGTCAAGAGTTGAACTAAGCTGCAACTCCTCTGAGTCCTAATGAACCGGTGTTGAGTTATGAGGCTGTCAAGCTCCCCTATAGTGTGTATATAACAAAGGAGAGGACCTCTGCCACGTTCAGAGCTGACAGCACAGCGAAACAGAGTGTGGGAGGGTGGGGGCGTTCGAGGTTGGTGGGGGGTGGCATGATGAGGATGTGGTTGATGAACAGGATGTAGAATGGCGTTTGTGACAGTGTGTGCTCCAGTGCCTCTCAGATGTCTGGTAGTTAGAGACATGAATGAAAACATATTCCATGCTGCAATAAGATATCAAGAAGCTGTATTTTTCTCAACCTCATTAATGTAAAAAGAACCCCAGGACCTTTTTTTTATTTTCCTCAGAGCGTGGATATGATGAGCAGAGAATGCTTCAAGCTCTGTTTCAAGATGAAGAAAATGTGAGATTACTGATAGCGGAGCAAGTTGTGCACATTCAGAGCCCAGCATCGTGAGTTTGATTTTTGGAGTGGCTCCCTCCAGCATTGGCAACCTTTCACCATGATGCCTTAAGAAGATCAGGAGCAGGCGCTACCATCTGTGCATCCCTTTAAGAAAAGGTGCAGTGGACACACATACACAGAGACTGGACTGACTAATATGACCCTGCTTCGCCAAGAGATGTTGGCCCCGATTGTACACTTCCTGCTAGCCGCTACCCACTAGCCACTACCTGCAAATTGCGGGTATAGGAACCTCTGCTAACCGTTAATGCAATCTTTCACTCGCAAAAGCCGCTACCCGTTATGCCAACTCCCTTACTCAATTTGTGGGTGTGGCAATGGGCGTGTCTTTTGCCCTTTCCGCAAACTCGGGATCTTGCGATCGCGGGTTTAGGGTAACGGGTAGCAGTGGTCTGACCACCCGCTACCCGCAACCCGCATGTTGGCGTGTACAAGAGCACATCCAAATGGCATCAGTGTGCGTCCACCTAGTCACATGTGGACGTGCACAAAGAGCTCTACCTCTTGAATTAATTCTTGTATAAAAAGCGTGATTTGGCCTCAGTTGAACCCCTAAGAAAATGCCAAAGATCGTCTTAAACGGCTTGCTCGCCATTTAAACCATAGACAACCAGAGCGTGTTTACTGGGAGCGCACCAACTATCTGGGACTTTCAGGTAGCCGATAGGCTTGTGTGTGTAAAAATATTTTTATGTATATATCAGTATAGAGGAGGAGGAGGAAGCTCTACAGCAGACTCCCAAACGTGCTGCGCACGAGAGCTGCTCCGATCTGGATGAAAAGACGCTCCACAGCGGTTTGTGGATAGCGGTTTGCAGGTAGCGCAACCTGCTCTTAAAGGCAATGGCTACTGACGCGCTGATTTGTTTAACAGGTGGAACGCCCTAACCACTCCTATGTATAATGTAGCGCAGGTGGGATAGTGGGTTTAGCAAGATGGAAGATTGCGTTCTTCACGGGGGAACTCCCACTACCCGCTATCCCTAAATAGCGGCTTTAGGAGATCTGGCGGAAGATCGGGCCCGTTCTCTTAAATAATACATCTCTTATGGGGATTGAGCCTGTTTTGTCTGGACTTGTGGGGTGCTCCGGGGATGACCTGTGATGCTATTTGAAAAATATATTCAGTTATTTTGAAAAGAAAATGTCCTAACACTTTCACATTATTATTCTAGACAGCATTTACCCATCATTAGGTCTTCTTGGGAAAAGATAGATGTCAGAAGTAACGGCTGGAAGTGATTCATTACAGCTCCTGTTAAAGATCAAAATATATTTTGAGAAAGAGAAAATCTGTCTGGCTCTTATGTTTCCTGCAAAGTTGTCCTACCTATTGTCACTAACAACTTCTCCAACTTGAATGAGAAGCTAATGCAGACAGGAGTAGTTACTTCTCCTCTTCAACTGACTGCAGCCTCTTGAAGGACCATACTCAACTGCAATTACAGTTTTGAATGACACAATCAAAGAAGTATTTAATTCCCTTCTGTTTCTAATCAACTCAGTATGATGTTGGCATTATCAATTTTTCATGAAGCTTGAATCCTAGAAACCGTGAGATTTCAACATAGGAGCAACACAACTCAAAATAAGGCAAGGCAAGGCAAGTTTATTTGTAGAGCACAATTCGTACACAAGTAGGCTTGGGCGGTATCCAAATTTTGATACCGTCAAACTTCCCTCACATTTTACCGGGGTATACGGTATTCCCGCGACTATTAAGGCGAACACACACACCGCCGGCGGACGCCGCGCGTGAAAACAGCCCCCCCCCCCCATTATGTACCCCAGGTGCGCTGCCGCGGGGCTTTACGGTGCTGTACTATTCCCAGCGTTGACGCGCCTGGGAAAAAAGGCGAGTTTACCTCGAAACAGCAGTTCAGTGCTTCAATATAAACTTGGCTCAACTACAGTTGTTATTTATTTGTGTATTTCTTGCTTTTCACTGTAGTTTTAACTGTCCCTTCTCTGTCCCAGCTCCTCTCTGCTGCCAAGGTGTGTTTGCTGAAACACGTTTTATAATAAAGTGTCTGATGCCGGACGTTTCACTTCCTATAAATTCTTCAACATAAAAGTCCAACATAATTAGTTTCATTAGAAGCTTTTATTTTGAAGCAGCAAACTCAGGAAGTGTTGTTTTCATCGTCAGTACCTTAACAGGACGAGTCAAACCGAGATCAGCTCCAAGCGAACACGAATAAATGGTAAAATAAAGCGGAACACACAGCGATACAGGAGAGAAACTAAACTAAACTTTAAACCACAGAAATCATTCATTGCATTTTTTAATGACGGTATTGAAACTGATACCGCCGCTATTTTTAAATACCGGAAGTAAACGATATTACCGTAATACCGCCCAAGCCTATACACAAGGCAATTCAAAGTGCTTTACAGATGCATAAAATCACAAGAAGGCAAATATAATCAAACAAGCATAAAAATAATAATTTTTTAGGAGCATAAAACTAAAATGCAGCTTCACCTTGCTTTGTCCTGACTCTGGGCACCAGCAGGAGACCACTACCTGAGGTTCTCAGAGTCCAGGTTGGTTCATATACCTCTAACATGTCAGAGATGTACTTTGGGGCCATGAAGAGACTTGTACACAAGTAGATCTGTTTTAAAGTCTATTCTCTGAGTGACAGGAAGCCAGTGCAGAGACCTCAGGACTGGACTATGGTTGTATTTCCTGGTTCTAGTCAGGACTCGTGCAGCAGCGTTCTGGATGTACTGCAGCTGTCTTACAGCTTCTTTAGAGAGCCTAATGAGCAGACTGTTACAGTAGTCTAACCTGGTGGAGACGAACGCATAGATAAATCTTTCTAAATCTGGTTTAGACACTATTCCTTTGATTCTGGCAATGTTTTTTAGATGGTAAAAAGCTGCTGATGTTATTGCCTTGATGTGGCTGTTAAAGTTCAAGTCTGAATCCAATATTACCCCTAAATTTCTGACCTGATTTTTAGGTTCTAGAGAGAGAGTCTCAAGGTGACTGATAACACTTTCTCTTTGTTTCCTTGGGCCACAGACAAGGATTTCAGTTTTGTCTGAGTTTAGCTGGAGAAAGTTGTTTTACATCCACACACTGATCTGTTAGATGCAGTGACGCAATGAATCCACAGGCCCATGTTCTCCTGCTGTCAGTGACACATAGATCTGAGTATCATCTGCATAGTTGTGGTAGGATACATTATAGCTGCGTATTAGCTGGCCTAATGGAAGCATGTACAGATTGAACAACAGGGGTCCCAGGATTGACCCCTGGGGAACCCCACAGGTCATGGCCATTTGGTCTCAGACACACTTACCAATTTCAACAAAGTATCTCCTGTCCCTGATAGGACCTGAACCAGTTTAAAGCATTTTCAGAGATTCTCAACCAGTCTTCTAATCTCTGTAATAAGATCACATGGTCAACTGTGTCAAAGGCAGCGCTTAGGTCCAGCAGAACAAGGACTGAGACTTTGCCTGCATCTGTGTTCAGGCGAATGTCGTTTGTCACCTTGATCAGGGCTGTCTCAGTGCTGTGGTGGGGCCTGATCGAAAACTATCAAAAACATTGTTAGACAGAAGAAAGTCAGTAAGGTGTTGGTGTACCACTTTTTCTAGGACTTTGTCAAGGAATGGCAGGTTTGATATGGGCCGATAGTTCTTCAGTACTGTGGCATCAAGACTGCTCTTCTTTAGACGAGGCTTAATGACAGCAATTTTTAAGGCCTCTGGGAGTTTTCCAGTCTGAAGTGAGATGTTAGTTAATTCACTGAGCTGTGGTAACAAACTGCTCAGCACAGACTTAGAAATCGAGTGGGCAACTCGTCAAGGCAGCAGGTTGATGGACTCAGACTGCAGATGATCTCTTTGACTGTTTTGTCAGTTACAGGTGTGAAATGTGTCAGCACTAGGTGTCTAATTGTTTGTGTTGTGGAAATTATTGCATTTTTAATACCTTGAACTCTGTCATTAAAGAATATTGCAAACACATTACACTTTGACATAGAAATGAGTTTTAAGGGCAGTGAAACTGGAAGGTTTGTTTAATCTGTTTACTGTAGCAAACAGGACACGGGAGTTGTTACTGTAATTTTTGATGATTTCAGAAAAATAACTGTGGATAAGTGTGGACCAATAATAGATGGTCCACACTGCAGCACCATATTTTACAATAAAGGGTGTAAATTTGCATGATGGCTACATTTTTAAGTTTAAAGACTAATCAACATTGTGATAAGGTCTATTGAAAAGTCTATGCAGTTATTTTAGAAATCCTAACTGTGGGCACTCTGCCTGTGAGTCAGCAGTGCTAACCAGCACGCCACTGTGCTGCCTTTATACATAAAATGCTAGAAAAAGGGCAGAAAAGCTTTTTGAAAATGCAGCACCAGCAATTAGGACATTACTGCCTTTATGTTACATTCATGTCAGAGTTTTTCATCTTCCTCCAAGAAATTGTTGTTCTGCATTTCCATGAAATAAGAAAGACTAAATGGTATCATCCTATCAGGGTAATAAAGCCTTCTAGCTGTAATAAGATTTCCATTATTAAAATGGGAACGTTTAGATAGAATAAAGGAGAGTCCAAGATATTCTTTTGTTGTGCATGCTTATGAAAAATCTAACAGTGACAAGTTTAGCCTGCAGAGGAAAAGAAAAAAGGAAGGGATTCTGATTTACTCTTCCGGATAGATGGAGAACATTAGAGAAAAATGAAATTATGCTTTATTTTCCTTTCTTGGGTAACCAGATTTAGCATTGTGGCTATAGAGTTTGTGCTGAGATTAACGAGCTGTTGCTGGACTGTGGGTGGCTACTAAAGTGTATCAGCTTTGTGGCATATGTAGGGGTCATTTGTTTGTCACCTTTAGGCAGATTGTTCCAAAGCTACAAAGATCGGAGTGGAGCTTGGAGCGAAGTTTGACCTGTGGAGCTATATTAAATCAACATTGATTCTGTTTGGTTTCAATAATTTGGTTTCATCAAACCAGCTCACAAGGCAGGCAATCAGTTTAGATTTAGTCAAAGTTAAAAAGTCATTTGTTTTTTCTACTGAAATAGTTTTTTGGGTTTTTTTGTCTCCTGCAGCTTTGTTTGCTTCATACATGACCAGCAGTTGCTTCATAAAAAGAAGCTGCATAATATCATGGACCAGCTGCTTTTTATGGCTTCATACTGAAATGTAATTTAATTTTTTAAGATATTTTGAGTCTTTGAATTTAAAGTTATGAATTGAAGTTTTGATTATTTAAGAGTTATGACATGATTTCATTAGCTGCAAATGTTCTAAGATGGTAAATCTTTCACTTGCACCATGGCTACTTCTATCTTTGCTTTCAGCACATTTTTCCACTCTAGTAATCCCTGATCTACAGTAACACCCTGCCACTTTTCCCTCTAACTATGATCATTTCATATTTCTCAGTGCTGGTTGTCCACCCCCACCCAACTTTTCTGAATTACTGCAATGCATTACCTGCTAATAGGAGGTTTAAGTAATGTAATTTTAGCAAGTTAAGACTGAAGAAAGCTACACCAAGAGGGTTCAGTCATGAGAGGTTTATTCTGGTGAGTCACATCCTAATGAGGCCTGAAAGCCAACAATGCTTGTTAGGCTCTTTGGAGTCCTCTGGAGACGGTGGAAGGACAGACTTACATTTGCAACGATGAGATGGATGAGATGTAGGAGATGTAAGAGAGGGCTTTCAGCTTCTGTTAGTGTTGTTATTGTATCTTGAAGGGACATTAAACCAGCTATAATTTCCTTCCACTCTACAAATTCTGAAGGACTAGTTGGCAAATCCCTTGTACACAGCCTTTCAGAAGGCAGTTATCACATCAGTTGGTGAGGTGCATTTTTCAAAGCTGCTGACACCTATATCCAACAGCTTGAGAAAATGTTTAAAAAAAAAAAAAACTTCTGTCCCCCCTGATAAGAATCAAACTGAGAACAAGTCAGAAAAACCAAATCCAAAGAGGACACAGACCACAGGACCCATAAGATCTGCAGTCAAAAACACAGTCTCAGTGCCAAACACTCCCAGAGTCACAGAAGTATCCACATCCTGACAGATCATAGCTGGCATAGCTGCCACAAGAGGGTAACCCACACAAACCATCTGGTTTTAATCTTGTGGCTAATTGGTGACTGATTTATTTGCTAAACACCATTCCTTCAGTATGACTGATAAGAAAGTATTATCATAAATTACATTAAAGGCAAATGCTCTATCTAGGATGTGCTACTTTTTATTGATTTTTAAAGCGCTTTGTAACATTTGTCTTGAAACGTGCGCTATAAATAAAGATTCTTATTATTATATTATTATTATTTCATATTGATCTTAAAATAAGTAGTGGTATTATGGAAGCAGTTGTGATATGTCCCACTGTGAGCTAGTTAGCACACTAGCCTCAGTATGTAGTGTTTTAACGTATGAATGTTTTTATGTAATACATCTCAAAATTTCTAAGCAAAAATGCCACTTATTTTTAGTTTTTCTGTTATGAGCTTTCACTATCATCGTTTCACTGTAATTATTTTAGATTATCTGCGAGACAAAACAGACAATAGACACACCGCATTTTTCAGTATTTTCTATCCGGACAAGAAAAGAAATAATTAGAAAAAGATTGTTGGCTGTGGCCCAAGTTATGTCATCTTGTGTCTCTCGTCTGTTTCTTTCTGCTTCGTATCTTTTATTTTTTTATAATAAATGAGAAGCTGCCTTAAGTCATGTTCAAAAACACTAGTCCGCAGGAGCTGTGTGAACAAGTAAGAGAATTAGGACAGACGATGTTGAAATCATGCTAGCTACACATTTGTCTCATCCTTGTGTCATGCTGGTTTCTCATTATAGAACAATTGTGGCTACCACCCACCCACACGTTACTGGAATATTCAAGAGATGTCAGTCCTACTTGTATATGTGACACTTTTAAAAAGAGAGTTACAACATAAATCTTTGTGAAGAAAAAAAAAGGCCTGTAAATTCCTAGAAATGTTATGCATAATTGCTTATATTATGCCAAAAAAGTTTTTATTTCAGTCTGGCTCAGCAATTGCAACTTTATTATTTTCAATATACAGGGAGTATGAGGCTATTGTGATGCAATGTTGTTACATGTCTAATTTCCATTAAAGAAAATAGGCCATTATTGCTGATCATTTCTACCATGTTTACTTGATGAAAGTCGAAAATGGGTTAACGGTTAACGCATCAATGTTGCAGAAAACTCATGGATTCATATGTAGAGGTCTTTAGTTTCTACACTGCGAGTCATCTCTCTGTGTCTCTATTTTATTTCTCACACTTATATTTTTCACAAGGGTTTTGAGAAGAGGAAAAGGCCTTGTAATTCTATTTAATTTACAGTGCTTCTCACAGTTTTCAAATTTTGCATTGTTTGTTACATAATTGTGTCATGTCCAATGTATTTACTTGTACAGCACAAATATGATATTCCTCATTCATTTGCATGGTATGATGAAATTAATTTCTGTTTTATCCCCCATAGTGGCCAGTGTTCCCTGTATTTCTTTGCCCAGAGCAAAACATACAAAACGTCCTAAGCTGTGTGTTTTGCATTACAGTTCTAATCATGAGCGTAAACTACAACTACACATGGTGCTGTAGAACTGTAGTACTGTACGTAGAGTAAACACAGTCGTCCAGTAACCTGTGCTCCTTAGTGAGTAATTACTGGAGCCTTGACGTCTGAAACTGCTCTTACTACTGGTGAAAACCCAAGAAGTGGTGTTGTATAAGATGAAAAGGCGCCCTGAAGGGCGACAGTAATACTGACGTGCACACAGTTCATGTGATCAGTGGAAAGTGATTGAATAAATCGTACAAGACACTAAGGGAACACAGGGTAGATACGTTACATTTAGCATTTAAATCACTGCTGCCAGTAGTTCAGCCTGTTTCTGACCTGTTCAGTTAATCGCATTTGGTTATAACTGAGCTGCAAAATGCACAAGATGTACTGTCATTGCATTTTGATGGCTCTTTTTGTGTGTCCAGCCTCGTTTATCTATTGTTGTGGATGCATTTTGAACAAACTACATTGGTGTTGGCTTGGCTACACAACTGAGATATGAGTTGATCGGACTTTTGTGTGCCATTGCATCGTACAAAGCACAGAGATGCAGATGAAGTAATATAAATCATACCCAATAAGTGATGTGTTTTATTCAGTCCAAGAAGCAATGTAAGGTCCTCGAACTTCAATTTTTAAAAACCTAATGCTGTGGTCTTCATTTACAGATAAGTTTCCTCAGCTGAAATATCAAATGAAAAATGTCAAAATCTGAATTGCACTTTTTTTTCTCTTATCAAATATCAAAGGATTTCTAAAAACAAGAGGTGAATTGCCGTTAGTTTTTCACTGACAATGCAGTAGGGACAATATGAAGAATAAATCAATTTGATATACGTATGTCACAGTTTTATTACAGTTATTTGTGCCCACAGAAATAAACTTGTATAATTACTGATTATTTCCCACAATTTAAGGTTTGACTGGTGCCTTGTCTTTGTGAACCTCTTTCTCTGCTATGGTGGAATAGCACTTGAGTAGGAGTCTAAAAGCTCAGGTATGTGAGCAGCTTAATGGACTTATTAAAGGAATGGTGTGCAGAGATCAGAAAAGTCCTTGGAGCAAGATCAGAGCTCCTGCAATCCTTGATGTCAGTCTTCTGGCGAGGGTCCAGGAAAAATAGAAGATGAATCTAAACAGAGGGATCTTCATCCACTTCAGCTGCTCATCTGAAGTGGACATAGGGGTCAGAAAGCATCGGTAGATACTGGTTTTATCTGCACAACATGAAACACCAGGTGAATACAGGCATCTAAATCAGCCAGCATGAGGGTTAATTGCAGATTCAGTTGGATGGAGTTTTCATTTGTCAGAGGAAATGCTGGAAGATGCCTTGTGGATGGGACAGCAGATGAAATTGCATTTGCTGAAACTAATTAGGTGATCGACATCGCACAATTGTTAATACATACATTTTTCGAAATTGTTTTATTGTAGTATTAACACTCCTATGTCAAAGCTGTTGACAATTTTAAATGCTCACCTATGGCGTAAAACAATCTGTTATGTTTTCATTCATTAGCTTCTTCCATCAAATTCAGTATTGTTTCCATTCAAATGAATAATCCTGGCAAGGGCAGGATTATTACAGCATTACTGTAATAAACATTATTTTGTCAGAGGACAAATAACGTTTAATTCAGTAAACATTATTAGTCCTCTGACCATGTCCTCTGCAGGACATGATAGAGAGAAAGGAAACACTGACATGACAGTAAAATGCATACTGCAGCCATTTCCATAATTACTTCATTTTTTTCCCCCATCTCTGCATTTTTTTTCCAGGTTCACGGTGGTAGGTTTTCTCACTAAATACTGGTGAGCCATATTGTTGATCAGCCATACATTTGTCCAGGGACACTGTCCAGGAGAAGAGTTCAGTGCTTGTCTGTGTCTCTCCATCCTCCAGGACTGTGGAGTTGGGTGTCCTGTTTTTTTGTCTCTAAGTTTCCTTTGATCCTGCACTGAGAGAACCACCAAAAAGGTTCTTGTGCCAGAAACAGTTAAGTTTGATAAGGCGGAGAATGATGAACTGACATGAACAACGGGGCTGGAAGAGTATTTGAGTGCAACCAAATGGGATTTGAGCTCTCTGAAAGCTGCCTGTACTTCCTCAGTCCACTGAATTGCCACTGAGCTGGAGTGGTGCCATTAGATGACTGCAATTCCTAATAAACTTTAAGTGAAATCTAACAAATCCCCAGAAATGTTCCTAATGCTCCTCAAGATGGCACAGCGGAAGCATAAAACTCACATCTGCCATACAGCGCTACTTTTTAGTGCCTCTGAGGAGCCAAACAGCAAGTTGCTCATGTTCGCCTGCAAATGGAAAAAGATCAGGAGGGCATCTAAGCACGCTACTACAAATCAGTTGATTATGTGTGATAGTACATTGTGCTCCAGAGACTGGAAAACAGGAGCATTAGTAAACCAAAAGACATGCCTAAATACTCAAAATGGCCAAGCAGGGTATTGAAATCTGTATTTGTTTTTGTTTTTTTTTTTGCCAATTTTTCCCCCATTAAAAGGATCAAAAGCCAAACTGATGATCAGCAGAGAATATTTGTTTCTAATAGTAATGACACTTGAATAGTTGAAGGTGATGCAGGGTGGGTCTGAGAGAGCCATTCACCCCGCACAAAGAAGAATCTGACACCAATTGGTGAAGAGAATGAGCATATATATGATAGCTGGAGTTTATGAGTCCATTTATTCTTCCATGCCCTGCTCACAGGGGCATTAGCCTGAGCAAAGATCTCCAGACACACTCTGCAGTCACTTCCTCTAGTCTTCTGTAGAGACACTAAGGCAATCCCAAACCAACCAAGAGGTATCGTCCCTCCGGCAAGTCCTGGGTCTGCTCCGCAGCTGCTTTTCAATAAGACATGTCTAAAGCCTGCCTGTAAATACGTCCACTAGGGGGGCACTCCATGTGTCCCTAACAATCATCTTTAAGGCTCATCTTAAAGACAGAGATGGTCTCTATCCTGAACCCAAACTGGAGAGCAGTCTGATAGCTGAGGTCTCTGCCTGCAGTCTGGAGCGAATTGTGGCTTTGTTGGGAAAATGACGATGTCATTTTTTATTTTGTATGCAGAAACCTTAAAACATTTGCTTGTTTTATATATTTTATGATATTGTAAATTTAAAACTTTTTTGGATGTTGTTCTGAGAAAACTATGGTAGACTCTGGAAGCTAGTTTATTTGACCAAATGTTACGGTTCCAAGCCTGGTTGTAAACCCCCCACCTTCCACCTCTGGGGTCCCTGAGCACAACCCACTGCGCCACCATCACTCCTCCACCTCGACAGTCAGATCCACCTCTGTGTTTCCCTTCCCCCCCGACGAGCAGCCTGGGTGTGGTATCTCCCATTCAACTATCAACACCAGAGTCTTCAAAAGTCCTGCATTCAACCACTCTCCTCGCCAGATCTTCCCATAGAAACGCCTGATCCAGCTGTCTGCAGTACCACCTCCTTGCCTTCGTCGTCCCTTTCTCCTGATTGTTTGTTTGGCTGCCAACCCTCAAGTTCACCTTTGACTACTTGGATATTAAACTACGGAACTACCTTCCTGTCTCCTGAGTGGTTGCATTTGGGTTCAGAAGACAACTCATTCTTAACAACCAAATGTGATATTAAAATGAACCATCGTGCGTCACTAAGTCTCCTGATGTAGATGGTCATTAAACTCTTGATCTGGCCCACAAAGTCAGTATTCCTGGATATCCTCAGTGAAGCTAAACTTTTAACCTACTGCTTGTTCCCACATGGATGATAACTTACACACACAAACACACACTCTGCCTGGATGTTGATGACCCTTCTATACTATGACAAACTGCCACTCGCTCAGTATTAGAAAAATGTGATTTGATTTGCTGATGCAGCGAACCAGGCGCATAATGTTAATTAGACCATGTGTAGTGTGGCAGTTTCTTTCGGAGGTCTAATTATTTTCACACTCGGTTGAAGTGATTATCTCACATTTTGCTGATGATCTTACATCTCACTGCATCTGTACATACTTGTCTTTTATCTCCCCCAATACTGAGATGTGATGTGGAGATGTGGAGTCATACAAGCACCAGTCAGAGACACTCACTCAAGAACTGATCAGGATTATTTTAGGGATATATCCTGTATAACATGTCTTTTGGTCTCATATTTCCTAAGACTCTATTATATTATGCTATTACATTCATATCTGATAAAAATTACATTTAGTTTATTTTTAATTGTTTAAACAACTGTTTAAAGTCCATAAGAATGTCCACATTTCAACCGGTGATGAAAAGGTTTTCCATTCATGTTTGATGAATGGCTTCAATTATTAATCTATGTCAGCCTTTAATTTTCCATTTGATAGTCAGTTAATAATTTAGGTGTATTTAATATTTTGAATGAAGCTGCTTTAAATCATAAGTTTTCTCGGGTCTGAATACACAAAGTCTTTCACACGGTATATGTATGTATTTTAAGTGGATGCTTTAGACTTATGGAGTTTTTAAATACTGACAATCCATCATTCTCTAAAGGACTAAGATATGAATTATTTAAGCCTGTGGTCTCTTCAATTGCAGTCCATTTTATTTCCTGCTGTCCTGACTGTTGATGTTGTTTTTTGATGTTAAAAGCTATGTGCAGCTTTTCTTATTACAGCCCATATTTCTGAAACACGAAGATGGAAAAACTATTCTCTCTAAGTAACCTAATGTGCATTTCAGTCAGCGCTGAAAGGCTCTTAGTGGACTTGCCTGTTCAAACCATGTTTTTCAACACTCTCTCTCTCCACATGACCCCCTCTTGGACCTTTCTTCTTCAAGTCGAGGAATGTCCCTGATACACCAGCTGTAGTTGGTCTGGCTGGTCTGCCGCAAGATGAGCTCTGAGGAGCGCAGCTCGGCCGTCTCACAGAAGATCCCCTCCCTGTCACGCAGCAACAGCAGCTCTTCGTCCAAGCATGACAGCAGACAGGTAACACTCACATTATACAGTTCAGCTCTTGTGGTTGAATGCATGAAGAGGAGAAAAGCTGAGCTGTGCTTTCTGTCATTTTGTAGTTTGTGTGAAGAAAAAAATAGCAACATGGTCCTAAGTATGCAGTTAAAAGAGCCAGTCACTTTTCTTTCATAACTCAGTCTCAGATAACCATATTTCTGAAGAAATGTAAGTGCACTTACTGAAAACAGTTTAGCAACAATACCCTTAATATTAATTCTCTTATACACAGCATAGGAGTAGATATTGGCATGAGCAAACTGATTTTTCATTTGCTTTGAGTGTTTATCTGCAGACTGCAGACTTGTTAATTTTTCATTACCCACAGAGCTTTTCCCTTTGGAAATGAAAGTAATAAAGTGTACCTCAAGTAGTTCCCACAGAAAAGACACTTCTGACTAATCACTCTGGAGAACCGGCACATACAGGGACTGAAAAAGCATTAGCATAAAACCTCTGATTGAATAAACAAATACGCTGTAATAACCCGCAGAAAATAATGGTTCTAAATACTGTTAGTCTCAGTCAGGTGTAGTCCTTAGTTTGATTGACAGAAAAATCCCAAGGTTAATATTTAAAACCTACAAGATGTTATTATTCATTCAAATGAACAGCTTTTTACAGTTATTACAGTATAAATCATTAATGTTTGGCTTTGTCATATTTTCAGTTAAATCAAGTATACACATCCCATATGTTAACCTGCAGTGCATAACTGTCATCTCCATATTCTAGCACTGGGTCATTATACCAGTAATGTTGATTTGCTCATATAATTCATCCAAAAAAAAAAAAAAAAACGTGTGGTGCAGTGTGTTCTTCAGCACAGGATGAGAGGTAAGCAAATACAGCTTTCACCCACAGGGAAAATATTTGAATTTCCCCATTGGGGATGAATAAAGTACATCTAATCTAATCTAATATAAAACTGGCATGGTGGTTAACTTGTAAAATGCACCAGTATAGCCCAGAATTGGAAGTGTTTGTGTTTTTTTTTTTGGTTTTTTTTGACAAGCTGAGAGAAAAATGTAGAGCCTGTCTCCTTTGCATCTTGGTTTAACTTGGTTAGGAATCTGATTAGAATACATCTTGGGCATTTTCATTTAGTGGTTTTCCTTCTCAGCTGGGAAAAGGTCAGGGAAGACCCAGAGTTCTCTGGTGGGATTGTGTAGATTAACTTTTATGCCGGAGGATTCACTCAAAGTCAAAGAGGAGCTACAAAGGGTTACTGGGGAGAGGAAGCTCTAAAATACCCTAGGCTAAACTCATTTGTCCAATACTAACACTGTGCTTTCTTGTCTTCTCTCTCCTCAACATTTTTGCAAGCAAATTCAGAGTTTACATCTTTAATGCTCATCTAATAAAACTAAAACTAAAATAAATAAAAAGTAATGGATGGATAGATACAAGCTTGCTCACAAATGTTGTTAAAGAAAACTTTGAAAGTCCCAGGCTTGTGCCCAAAGATAATTAGAAAAATCCACCCATTCATGCATCCATTATCAACACCCACTTCTTTCCATTCAGGGTCAGAGGGATCTGCTGGGGCCTATCCAGGCCATCTTTGTTCAAAAAGCAGGGGTACACCCTGGACATCAATAATTAAAAAGATACAGAGAAATCTTGACATGTGGAGCAGAAAATCTGATGTTTAGAGTAATGTAACAGCTACATGGCCTATTTTGAATATTTTCCAAATACCAACCCGTTCAAGAGCTCTGAGGAAACATTTGTCCTTAGTCCCTATGTGTTTTTGGATTAGTCGAAATCTCACCAAAGGGCATCTATGTTTTCATTCCTTTTTTTTTTTCCTCTGAATGCCAAGATTCCTATTTTTCCTTTCTAGTTTTTATTTCTTTTTCAAATATGCTCATATCTGTAGCATATTTTCTCTCTGTTGCCATGGTTGCTCCATTCCTCAGATCTGATAAAGCAATAATTCCTGGTTAATGGCAAACCGTATCACTGCACCGGTGCAAGAATGTCACCATGACTCCATTTAAAAACATGAAATACAGCGATGTCATTAAGAGGCTAAATCAGTATTACGTGAAATCATTTGGCAATGGCACCCGTGTCCCTCTGTTTAAATTATTGATGAGGTTGTTATTTTGTGAAATGAGCCTCTTCCCTTTGGAGTTTGATGAGAAGAACAATATCACTCTTGCATCTCTCCGGTAGATATTAAAATCGCGCCTGAGCAAAGCTCAGCAGGAAGGCTGGGACAGTCAATTAGCCTGTGTTTTTCAGAAAGTAAATACATTTACTTTGAAGCCATTCATTCAGCTGAAAACTTCGCCAGACACAGACACTTACTCCAACTTTTAACCCCCAATCCTGTACTAACCACAGCTACAAACTACTACACACAAGATAAATAACAAGTGCAAACTTTATGCTAGTCATGAATCTTCTCCTCTTACTGTAGGAGAACATCCATGACCAGCAAGTATCAAACAATTTCTGTTAGGAACGTTTGGAAAAAAAAATAAAAGAAAAATGTAAAACTATGAAAGTGTTAGCCAAATCAGAACTGAGGAATGATCCAGGAGTTGCTGGAACAAGAAGTTTAAAGCAGGATAAAGCAGGAAGCCACGCCTTTTGAAAAAGGATATTAAACTGAATTATGGTGATGGAAAGGGCAGGTGTGTACGGGCTAAAGGAACTGGAGGCAGAAGGAGAAAAACAAGATTAACTAAGTGCACTCCAACCAAATACATAAGTATTG
Source organism: Hirundichthys speculiger (assembly GCA_018398805.1). NCBI lineage: Eukaryota > Metazoa > Chordata > Actinopteri > Beloniformes > Exocoetidae > Hirundichthys > Hirundichthys speculiger. Next base: position 1,443,527 of record JAGFBZ010001926.1, read on the forward strand.
TCTTGAACAGGATGAGCGATGAAAATCAATTTGGCATCTGTGAAGGAGAATTTGCATCCTGCAAAACCCACACAAGACACACAAACAGAGAAAGAGGGAGAGAAGCTTCATGATCATTTTAATACCTAAAAATCATTTAAATATTGGATCCTACATTATAACGCACTTTTGAAGGACAAGACTCATTCTCCTGTGATAGCAATTTTAAGGTGAAGCAGGAGGTGCAGGATATTGGACATGTTTCAAACGTCGTAATTTACAATTTTATTATGTTGAGAGCTACCCTGCCTTTTCTGCATTATGTGACAGCTTTTCTTTTTTCTGAAAGCTGCTCTTGACCTTGGAGGAAAGTGGCAGGCAGTGGGTGACAGTAATGACTCGCTGTGTGACAGAGGGAGAGCCGTGACGAGCGCTGGAGCAAACTGAAAAAGTAGCCCACAAGCCATGCCCTTGTCTTCCCCCATCGCCCTTATTCTACACGGCCTCACCTTCAGCATTCAGTGTGTCCGTCTGACACAGATTTGTTGAGCCAGAGCTATTAAACTGGAACAGTCAGGGACACTCTGTAACAACAAACTGCAAGTCACCTCAAATCTCTGCCAAAGACGCAACATCTCTGAACAGCTGTGCACGCTGTTTCTGCTTGTGTTTTGGTGGGTCACGTTATATTTAAGGCATGATCCCAAGGCACTGTAATATTAGTATGATTTCTTTATTTAAACGGGAGCTGTTTTATTATGATTAATTCATTACAAAGTGTGAATAAACAGTGTGAAATGATCACTGTAATCTCCAAGAGTATTTTGTGTGGCATTGGGAAGTGAAATGATAAGCCACTGCCTTATTTATCATTGAACTGCTTCAACACTGACGTAAATTGAAAAAACAATATTGCACAAATTATTCCGTATCACACAGGGATACGACAAATTATTTTTTGTTCATAAGCCTTCCTGGAACCCTCTCAAACGCTGCCATGTGGAGTAGTTCATGATGACATGTAAAATTAATCTCCCTGTTTGGAGATGATCTGGGCTTGACCCTTTCTTATCTCAGTGAGTATATGATAATTGTGAGGACTTAGATTAGACAAGTTAGCAAATTTAATAAATGGGACCATGAGGTGAAAGTGTCAAACATCACACAGGAAACTTGAACTTTACTAACTTTACAGAACTGCTGTAAAGCCCCTCTAATATCCTGCTCTCAGAGCCTCCCACCAACTGATTGATACTAGATGAAGCAGATCTAAACCACATCTAACAGCCACAAATGACAGGATGTTCTTTCTCTGATGTCTGTTTGTTCAGTTTATAGTAACAAACCTTATGAAAACTTTGACTGGCATGAGTGTTTGTTAACATCTGTCCGTCCCTCAGAGTTTTCATAAACTGTATGTGTCTGCAGGACAGCTGGGAAATAGTGGGCGGTCTGCGCAGAGGCTCCAGCTGTGTTCTGGAGCCCCAGAAGCAGGAAGGCTACATGCTGAAGAGGAGAAAATGGCCTATGAAGGGCTGGCACAAGGTATAATGAAGCCCCTGCAAGGTCCTTGAATGACATCACACTTCTCTCAGAGTGATCGACATCTTGAAATAAGCTGTGACAAATGAATGTCAATTCAGTTTGCAAGTTTACGTCTGAACCTTTCAGGTTCCCTTTAGAAAGGTGCAGATATGACCCGTTTGTGTTCTAAACTAATTGAATGAGCTTATGCAGTTGATGAGTTCACCTGCAGAAGAGCCACACGTGACCTGAGTCAGTGCCTCTTTACACTCTATGTGAAAGCTTTTTCTGGGATGATAGTGCTAAGATATCTTGGTGTTCCACTCAGATGCATTAGCTGATGGCTTGTTGGTTACTAGAGCTGTATACATTTAGTATTGACTTCCAGTGTGTGCTTTCAGCAGCCTGACTTGCGTGATCTACAGTAAGAGCCCCAAGAATTACATTTAGAAATAGAGTGGGGGAGAAAGATTGCATCTGAGTGAGAGGAAGCGTAATCAAGGCGGACAAGAGGCGAGTCCGGGATGACAGCAGCACGGCAGAGACATTAATTACATACATGATCAAGAGGTTGAGTCTGTCTTGATCACAGAGTCATAGCAGACTTCAGGCAAGCTGTCAAGAATGTTGCACATCATACCAGTTGGATCTCATTTTCTCCTTCTTTCTCCCTATAGAGATATTTTTTACTGGACAAGGGTATCCTCAAGTATGGCAAATGCAGTGCTGATGTAAGTAAAATAATATAAGCTACTGGCTGTACATTGTGTGCTGTACATTGTCAGTTTTACTATCAGTGAGATTCTGTGTCCAGTGACACAAAAGGTCCCCCTCAATCTCTTTATCAGTGTGCATTTTACCTGCCAGTCACATATGGCAGAAAGGCAGTTTGGCCAGCTCAGCACAGCCAGTAAAGGGATTATCCTTTCATTTTAAACCTGAACAGCGTTCCACAGCATCTGTTTCACGCTCAGTCTGATACATTCATAATGTTTTATGTTGCCTCGCAGATTGAGAAAGGGAAATTGCATGGTTGCATTGACGTGGGACTCTCCGTCATGGCTGTTAAGAAGAAAGCCAAGTGTATTGATCTTGACGCGGAGGAAAACATCTATCATTTGAAGGTAAACCGCATAGCTAATGAGCAAATGGGCATCTGCCACAAGCCCTAAAATGATGCTAGCATTGAAATTGCTTCAAAATTACCATTAAAATGTGCAGTGTGGTTGGCAGTGACTTACTGCTCTCAATGCACTGTTCCTTTGTGTGAATTTTTCCACCTCCTCCACCTTACTTGTCCTTGTGTTGATTTCTGATTGCGGTATCTGCTCTCCAGATTAAGTCACAGGAGCTGTTTGACGAATGGGTTTCCAAGATGCGTCACCATCGGCTCTATAGGCAAAATGAGATTGCCACGTGCCCTACTGAGAAGTCCTTCTACTATCCCCATTACCCCTCCCCCAAATCCCCCAGCCTGGCAGAGGGTGCCGCTATCAGAAGGGTACACCTGAACACTACACGGCACACAATTACACAGTGACTGTGTGGTCTCTATGATATAGAGACTTCGCAAAATAAATGACCTTTGTTTACTTGTTATTTTAAGTAGAAATCCCTCAATAGAGACTTTTTTCAAATAAGCAAATTGTTCCGGGTTTTACCTTTGAGTATGTCTGCCACTGCAGTGCGTGTCTATACGAAGACAGTCCTCAGTGCATTCCCCAGGAGCCTTCCCTTTAAGCTCCAGCAGCCAGGCCAAGGTGGCCGCGTGGCTCCAGTCATCTGACGACATGGACAAATGCTCCAAAGGTGAGAAAACTGAGCTTCCTTCAGTATTTGGGAATCTTCAAATACTTTGTTGAGCCTGAATGTCTAAGCATCGCAAATTTAAATCCCTGGATGTCCAGACAAATGTGGAAATACAAATTATTTTGGAACAGTTCAATGTTTAGTTTCCAACCTGATAGGTTGGTATCATAGTTCTCGTTTTAGTGAAGAAAATAGCCTTCATTTCTTTTATTGAAGCATAGTCAATAAAATTTACTTTCAGTCAAAAAATTGATTCCTCCCCAGAGGCAGATCTCAGTTGTTCATAAAGTACCTTAAGATCTTCTGTATTCTGTTTCAGTGTTTAGCACAAAGCAATAAGTAGAAAAGAAGATAAACCCTGTCATAGCAGCCGAAAAGGTCACCACCTGTATTTAACTAAGCACAAGAGTGATGAATAAGTTTCAGCTGGCAGCAATTTCAGCCTTTGTGATGTAGTAAGGAGCTTCTCATTGATCTATAAATAACCGTGGTTAATGACACATCTAGTTGTTTTATAAAAGAACTCTGTTTCAGATGGGTCGATTCGTTAGTTTGTACATAGTAACACGAAGAACTAAGGAGATTGTTGAAATTCCTAAAAGGGCCTGAAGAACTGCCCAAAATATTATTAAAACCTGGACGGATGGTATTGAAATGTCGTCTCTGAGGATTAAATGTTTAATATTTCACCTTTGAGTCTGAAATCTAATAGAAGAAAATCAGCAGTAGAACTCATAGCGTTGTTTAATAGTGACATTTGGAGCATTTCTCCCTGTACAATGTGAAGAGAACAGGCGATATTTGGGCTAAATAACTGTAGCCTTAAGAAAAGTACTTATCAGTGAGGCTGATTGAAAAAAATGACTGCAATATGCTAGGGAGTGTAAAGATTGGGGTTTAGAGCAAAGGAAAAGGGTCATGTGGTCCGATGAGTCCAGATATACCCTGTTAAAGTGAAATGTGCATCATGATAGCAAGAGCAGCAGATGAAATGGTGCACCTATCATCCATAGTGCCTACTGTGCAAGTCTGTGGGGGCAGTATTATTAGATTTTTTTTTTTGCTTCCCTGATGGCACAGGCATAGATACATATTCCAAGATGACAGTGCCAGGATTCAATGGGCTCAAATTGTGAAAGAGTGATTCAGGGAGCATTAGCCATCATTTTCACACAGACATACCTTTGGGATGTGCCAGAGAAGACTACGCAGGGATCCAACTCTTCCATCATCAATGTGAAAAATGACTGAAGCTGTAGATGGAAGTAAATGCTGTAACATTACATAAGCCTATCAAAACTATGCCACAGGGAAAGCATTCCGTCAAAACTGAAGGTGGTCCAAGAAAATATCAGTTTGCTGTTCGTTTGGTTTTTTGTTTTTTGTTTTTTTTTGTTTTTTTGTTTTTGGTTTTTGGTTTTTCATTTCATCAGGCAGTGTGTGTGATTTGTAATGCAGAGGGTTTTTGCTTTCTTTCACTGAAGACAGGTTTGTGAGTCATAAGTGACACACTATATTATTATGTGCAAACAGTGCAACAGTGCTTTTTTCTGGTATACGATGTAAACACTACAAGTACTGGAACACTGCTGTTCTGCTCCTCTCTTCAGTCATCAGAGAAAAAAAATGCCCAGCATTAAACAAACAGTTTAGGTTGTCACAGCAAGTCTGTGGAGAAAATATTTTGTTTCCTGTGCCAAACGCACTCATGGTGTGAAACTTTTCATGATAGATGAAACTTGAACCCTTAGATGTGGCTGACTCTTTATGATGCTATCAGATGTAATCCTTTGGAAGTTTTAAATTAGCAGCTAAACACCTCCGTTGAGACTTGAGACTTTTTCTTTTTAAGAAAATCAAATGGACAATCAATGATAAAACCATTTAGATGCTGCATTTTCTAGGAGGACAGTTTTAAAATGTTTTGAGCATCCGTGCTCTGTAGAAAGCTTGCTCGCTGCAGGAACACTGCTAAACAAAATGAGAGAGGACAAACATGTAAGATTAGTGTATCCAGCATTTATGCTATATTCTATCATATTTCTCACTTACGTCTTCCACTTCCAGTAATTACATCTGCCAGCTACCTTCTGTGTATGTGAGACTGCATGATCGAGCATATTGGTGTTAATAAACAAAGGAAGTTGGCACATAGTGATGCAATATTTGCCTCAGTTTTCATTCATTAGGGATTCTGTTGATGTGCTGTTGATGCTTTGTCTGACTGTTGAGTGAGAAGTTGTGATTTTTATAAGCCAAAAGCTTCTAGAAAAAAAAATACACAGCAGATTGGTTGGTCTCCATTAAAAGAATTGTGACATAATCTGAGAACAGGATTCCCAGTTATGTGGTTGACTACCACTCGGTCCTGGAGGTGGCACCTCCACCTCTGGGACTCTTTCTAAGCCTTTACATGGGATGTACTTTGCTTTTCTCACTCTGCTACTGTATTACTATGAGATGTAACATGGTGTAATATGTCATATGTTGCTGCTGTGGCTGAATTTACCTGATTTTAAGAACTTGTACGGACCAAATTATTTTATTGTCATGCATGTTTGTGTGTGTAAAAGGCAATTTATAATCAAATGTCTCTTGCTTGTTTATTTGTAGCAGAGTGAGTTGTGAAACCTCCTGTTATTTGACCCAGTAAACATCAAAGTCTTGTCAGATATAATTGGCACTTGCTGTGACTATATCATGGGAAATCGTACTGCTTTAATTAGAGTAGCTTTCCATTCCCAATGAATCCAAATGCAGAAGCAGAGATCCATAATTTGGCAGGAGAAACAAATCTTTAAGTAATGCCTCTCACCCAATATTAGATGAGGTATGGCTCCAACCCCCTGGTGACCCTGCACAGGATATAGAAAGCAAGATGGGTAGACATGTACATATTATAACTATGCAGTAGATTATACAGTAGCTCTATGAGCAAATGCAGAGTCTGGTACTTTTTTCACCCCGGGGCATCGGATTTACTGACTTCATCAATATGTCAGCACTTGTCTGTTCAGACAGTGGTTGTTGTGTTTGCCTTTAATGGCCGAGCCAGTAGTTTCAAGTTTTAATGTGACACTCCCTCTTTTGGACTATCAGCTGTTTTCCTCTTCCCTGCAGACTTGTCAGGTATGTGAGGCCTACCTGTTGGAACTAAACCACCTGCTTCAGAGCATGGAAGTTCTTCACCGCACCTACTCTGCTCCATCTATCCAAGCACTACAGGTCAGCACTCTGTCTCTATTCACTTTAGTTTTTCCATGCAGAACACCTTCAGTTGTAATGACTCCGATGTATGATTGCTCATATACTCATGACTCAGCTTTCTATGTAGAATAATTTGTTTTTCTTTTATTTGTTATTTGGTGATGTGCTGCTAACTATAGATCTCATTTGATTTTGTGTCTTTTGGCAGGTGTGAAATAATTTTCTCTCTTTAAAGACTCTATCTTGACAGTCGATATTTTTCTTTATGTTTACAAGGCATCTGCATTTGACAGCCCCAAAAAAGACAAGAGGCTTCCGAGGAAATGGCGCAATAAAAACTACAATAAGGATGTCAAAACGACTCTGCAGGTAGAGAACAGTCTAGTGCGCTGATGTATCATTTCGGTATGAATCTTTACAACTGCTGCTCTTGCCATAGGTACCCAGCTGCATCTCCTCTGGCTCTATCCGCCTCCACGCCTCTAACCCCAATCTCTCCACCGCTGTGGTCGGCATTGAGAAAGCTGATCCTGAATGCCTGGATTCTCCTTTTGATGTGACAAAGCTGCAGGAGGACTTCTGCCGTGTTGCCACCAACTGTGAGTGAAAACTGTGAATCAATTTAGCAGCCAAAAGAGTTTCTACATGGAACTTACAAGTACAGGTTTTCCTGATTATGCTCTCACCTCTCTCCTTTTTTTTTTTTTTTTTTTGACTGGGGTGATGTTGTAAATTATAAAGAAATGATGAGGCAATCAATACAGCTATGGCAGCTCTAAAAACAGTTATTTTCTCAGCATTTAACCTTGCACTTAGTGACTGAATAGTTTCTAGATTTCTCATTTACAAAACAATCTCTCTGTCTATCCTCATTAAGATATGTTTGAACAGTCAAACCTAAAATTATATATACATACCTAATTTTGATATAGAATAAACTGAGTTTTTATTTTACCACTATTGGGCCACTTTTGGCTGGAATTGACAAACAACTGAAAAAAAACCATTGTGCTTGAGATATTGTGCTGCAATATAAGGAGCAATATTTTAACTGCAGGTGTTACATAATTTACTAAACCAAAATCAGTCATACTCTTTGAGTAATCAGTGGCAAAGTCTTTATTTGCTTGTGTAGGAATGAAACACATGACAGTGTTGAAGTGACTCCTCCCGTTGGTGTCTGAGGAGATCAGCGTCTGCTGAAGTGTTTGGATTCATTAGATTCATTACGGATAAGGAGTGGTCTTAAATCTCCCCGAAGACATCCAAGAAGTTTGTTTGCGTTTATAAAAACTGTTTGTTTATTTGTAAATAAAACCATCCATAACAGAGAAAGAGACCGAATAATGTTGGGCACGGCACAATTTGAAAAAAGACTTGAGTAAAAACGATAGAACTTATAAGAACTGCATGGTCATAGTGTGATAATTGGATTGGTGAAAAATTGTCGCTTATGTCATTCAAATTCAAAAGAAATCCCTCTGGTTGAATAGAAAAATAATTTATGGTCAAAGCCAATGCTATTTTACAGTGTTTTAATGAAATTAATCTTTATTTGTGTCAACATTTTATAGGTTTGATTTAATATCGCATCAAATTTCATGAAATTCTGAAATTCAGTTTTGCAGTTTTTGCATTTAAAAAAAAAGGAAAACGTGCCAACTGTATAATTGTTCATTACAGCGATTATATATCATTGTTCGGTAAGGCTAGGAGTCGTTTCATGCTGAAATGTTTATGTATTCAAATGCCTGGCAATTTACGTGGAATAATGAGGGTAAATGTGTTCAACATTTACAGTAGTTGTCTCGAGAACCGCTGTCATTTCTGCTGGCATTTCACTTACCAAATCTATGCATAATTAATGTACCTGTAATGGATTCCCTTTTATCCAGTGATTCATTAATAACTCCTGTGCTTCTCAATCATCCAACTTCCAAAGCAGTGATGATGGTAAAGTTGAAGTTACAAGCATAAGAAAGTGGCTTTTTGAGTGAGGAGGTAATCAAATGTTCCTGCTTTATTAGTAGCATGGTGTGACAGGCTGTTTCAGTTTGTTCTGTTCGTTGGTTCAACATTGTTCTAAGATGAATACAAACTGGTTTGCACTTATCACTCTTCTCTGTTTCTCCCGTTCCTTTAGTGCACACAACCATGAAGTCAGTAATGAATTCACTAACATGTGAGAGGGAGAGATTAAAACAGTGTCTGGATCACGAATCGTGTCCCCCTACATCACCTCGAGTTGTCAATTTGAAGAACACGCTGGCAGCGGTATGTGAAGCAAGACACACTCACACAGAAAAAGCTTTCAGTCAGTAAAAATGGGTTAGTTAGAGCACCATCTTTTAGACCGTCACACTCCTCTCAGATGCCGTGTCCTCCTACACCTCTTGTCAGACGTAACACACTGATGAGCCTTTTAGAGGGATTACAGGCTCCTGGTGTGATGCCTGCCCACCTGAATCTACAGTCATGTTTCCCGTGGTTGCTGCCTCCCACCCAGAGGAATTTTTATATTTTCTGTCTTTGGTTGCACGCGTTCATTGTCATGTAGTCAGCACGGAAATGTGTTGGCGTAGAGAGCAAACAAGTTCTAATGTGACGAAAGAAATCCATTTTACCACATTAGATTGTTGGTGCCCTCTATGCCTGCACGTTTATTTGACTTTAAATAACCTGTAGGCTGTTAGTATTTCCTGCTCACCACGCTGTGTCTCCCTGTTAAGCCTACAGGTAACACGTCTCCACTTTAAAGATGAATAGGCAGTGAAGGTATTTCTTGCTGGGTTTGTGTGCTAAACAGTGTTTACGCCGGCTATTTTTCCAGGCCTTTAGCCCAAAACTCAGAGCTGAGAGAGCGCCTGAACAAGATTCATGCTGAATCCCGCATCGTAGAGCCCACACTAATAAATGTCACTGCCCCTGTGCAGGTGGGTGCAGGAATGCAGTGACTTGCTTTCCCCTCGCCCCAGCATGATGATTTTTACTATCTGTGTCTTCATTTCCATCCCACACTGTCTGGAATTTGTTACAGAATGGAGAAACTTTGCCCTTGTTTTCAGATTCAACAAATGTGTCACTGCTCCCCATTAGACTCACAAAGAAAAGTGAACATGAATCTATTTCAATTCTGTGTGCACACACTCTGTCAGGTCTCAGAGGAAGACCTTTACCTACCTGACACATTATCACCTTCATTGTATGAGATTTGCTGACCAGACATTGTGAACTGATCTGCTTAATTGTTCTCCTGGAAATTTGTAGAGCACGTTGTGCACAAAGACACCTCCTCTGGGATTATCCTAATTTAATTAACCAGTTTCAACAATAACAGCACAAAGATATTCATGCTCACTTTCATGCATCGGAAAACATTTCATGTTTATAATTAGTTGCATGTCTGTTTGTTTTTTCTTCATTTATTTTTTCTTGTTTTTCTTTTCAAGGATATAGGATGCACTTTATTACATTATGTTTCAACTCGACGGTCTGTGAATTATTTATGAATAACTGTAATCCTGTGTGTTATCAAGCTACAGTAAAGAAATATAGTGCATGATTGGACTAATGTATTTACTGTTTTATATGATTGCGGTCAAGCTTTTGAAACTCTGTACTATAGACCACTGTCTCAATCAATGGCATGTCAGATTTGCGTACTTACTAATACATTGTGATTGAATTACGTTCTGACTGATACCATAATTGCCAATTCTGGCACTTATGATGTTGCCTATTTCCTGCTGTCATTGCAGTTGTGGGTATTGATTTCTTTCAGAAAGAGGACTCTGTAGAAGACTCCCATCCTCTCGTACACCAAGTGTCCAATGAGAGCAGAGCTTCGATTGCTGAGTCGTTGTCCGAGTTCTTTGATGCACAGGAAGTTCTGTTATCTGCCAGTTCCTCTGAAAATGAGGTGAGATAAACTGTCACGGTCAGCTGATATCATGGTGTATCTACAAGTCATAATCTTCTTGCTGTGTCAAAACTGATAGGTCAGAGCCAGACATTGAAACTCTGATTACTATTTATGTTTAGAGACATTTTATTTTTTACAAAGGTGACTGTTTCACAAGAGCAGCGACAAGACTGGAGATAAAATGAATCGAGACAAACACTAGAAGTTGTTCATTTATTTATTGTCTATTAGCCAAGATTTCTTTAATTGCGTCTTTATATCTGGAAGAGGTTTTACATTTTAAATGGTGCTGTACTGCAGAAAGAGGCATGACCTATAATTTACTAGCACGGCATTTCAAGTCCTAAATCCTGAGTTTCAGACTTTTTCTTTGCTTGTGTTAAGAAACAAAGCTGCCATTTATTCCTTTAATCTGTTCTCCCCTGCAGTGATCATGCTGCACATCTGATGACATGGCAGCTTGAGCAGAAGCAATATGGAAATAGATGTTAATTACTTTAATCTAAAAATAAAGCAAGCTGAGGTGCAACTTTGTCACCAGGTGCTTAGAGAAGCTTCGTCTCCAGCTCAGTAAAACCTTTCCTCATGTGACAGGATGTTGGAATAGAACTGGTAAGCTTTCCTATTGTAAGGTGTAATGAGCGACCAAAATTTGAATTTTTCTTTCTTTTTTTCTTTTTTTTAGGTATCAGAGGATGACTCATACATTAGTGACATCAGTGATAATATTTCCATGGACAATTTCTGTAATGAGACAGAAAATGAGAGACCTAACTCTGGTAAATTGAATTCAATTCTGGCCATGGTGGAATTTTATCAGTTCAGTTACAGAGGTCATTTTTGCATGCTTGGTTTATAGAATTCATTTCTAGAAGCATGTCCTGAACTAAATGCATCCAATCACCCGCTCAGGTTCTGCAGGAAGAACCGTCCTCTGCCAGCGTAGATCCTGTCTGCCCTCTCCCAGCCCCAACAGCAGCACCATCAGTCTGTGGAACATCCTCAGGAACAACATAGGCAAGGACCTGTCCAAGGTAGCGATGCCGGTGCATCTGAACGAGCCGCTGAACACCCTGCAGAAACTGTGTGAGGAGCTGGAGTACAGCGAGCTGTTGGACAGGGCTGCGAACACACAGGACCCTTTTGAACGTATGGTGAGACATCGCAATTCCCTGTTTAAGATAAGATACACTTTATTGATCCCCCAAGGGGGAAATTCAGGTTTACCAGTTTGGTCTTTAGCTGTTTTGTTTTTTTGTTGTACTGTCCTTCTCTTTTTATTTAGATTATATTTAATTCTAGCACTCACTGAGTGCTGGAGTGACTAGAATCATTATAAATTCCACATAAACATTTTTACATCATACAATTTTTCTTCTTTTAACTGTCTGCCTGAATGAAGCTTCTAAATAAAAAAAAAAAAAAAAAAAAGGCTATTTAAGGACTCTCTAACTGATGGGGTTGGGGGTTGGGTTAGGACTATAAAGATGATATGTAATGTGATGGGCCAGTAATGGAGTGGTTTTGACTGCAGAACCCAATTTGCAGTAAATGCCTCAGAAAAGAAAATAGGTGACACATAATATTGGGACTTTATTCACTATTGCATCAATTGACTGGAAACATATTTAATATAGTCAAGTGAGTATTGCTGTGTTCAGAGTTTTTAAAGGGCACAAATGTTTCTTTCCAATTAATTCCCAGCCCCATTTAAAGATGTCTCCTTGTGACACAGACCTAGTGAAGGCAGTAGCCTTAAAATGTACTGCAATTTAAAATGTAATATACTGAATACCAGTGCAATACATCATAACGAAAGATGAAAGGCAAGAATCCACATCCAAAAACATATAATAAAACTCAGCATGAAAACAATCAAATACGTGCCTTCTTGATCACATTCTTTATTATGATGATTATTTATGAAAATGAACATCTTGGCTTTACATCTTTCTGAAAAATTTCCATGGACGATGTTCTCTCCAGATCCATAAAAACCGGTAATATTTTAACAAGCAACTATTTTGAGGAGCGCGGCTGTTAGCTACCAGGGTTGAGCATGAGGTTTCAGCGCAAACATAAGGCCTGACAGCTGGAGGAAACAGCTCGTCTGGCTCTACTCTGAGCTTTAAAAACTCCACTAGCACCTCTAAGGCTCACTGATAGACATACCAGTATTGAATTATTTGTTTAATACTCACACAAACAAATACATTTTGGAAAGCGTCATTGTAGCCGTTTTACCAAATAGCTTGTCATTTATGCTAACCTAACTTAATGTCTGTTAGTTGTAGCTTCATACTGAGTGCATCATCTCATCCTGCTACCACCAAGAGAGCACTACAAGACTACGAAGTTCCACTGTTTCAGTTTTACATTTGCATGGATTGGCTTTGGATGTTTTTCTCCACTGAAATTTTCCTGTTTTTGTGTGGGAGCAGTAGAAATACAGCCTTTGGTGTCACACTTGACAAATGCATTTGGGAAGTATATAAACAAAAAAATGTGCAAGCCATTACAGTGCAAATAGAGACAACTTAATTTATTCCACTAGGGGCAATTTATACAGCAGCCCATGGTGAAGCAAAAGATAAATGATACAAAACGACTGTGAGTAAACCAAGAGGCTGGGTGAAGGAGGAAAATAATCCATAAAGAAAATGTGTGCATAAACTCAATGGATAACAATGAAAAGATCAAATATCAACTAACAATGCCTGCAGAGCATTTTGAAATAAAACTGCAACTGCTGTCTATGGCATCCCATTAGAAGGTGGAGCAGAACACTTTGCAATAATTTGAGTATTCAGTGAGTTAGTCTGCTCATAAAGGAAAAAGGAAAAGAAAGTGGAACTGCTGTGACTCAAAATGAGGATTTGTTTTTAATACAAACTGATAATTTGAGTTACTGTAATACAGATGATATGGCTCAGACAGATGAGTGTTTTGTGTGTAAACTGCTCTGGTTTCTCTTTTTATAGATGTACATAGCCACATTTGTTATATCAGGCTATGCGTCCAGCTACTACAGAACTGGAGGAAAGCCTTTCAATCCTGTTCTAGGAGAGTCGTATGAATGTGACCGACCAGACAAAGGCTTTCGGTTTGTTGCAGAGCAGGTATGCATGACTTCTAGTGTTTGTTTCATGAGCACTTCCACAAACATAGATTTAAACTGACTGATGAGATTGCACTCACTCACGCTGTCCTCACTGACTCAGTGACATGGCGTGTTTAATCTTATTCTGTCTTTCAAAAACCGCACAATACATAACTCTCTTTGAAAATTTGAAACAAACTATTTATTCCCATCTGCAATGTCAGGTCAGCCATCATCCACCTGTCTCAGCCTGCCATGCAGAGTCTAAAAACTTTGTCTTCTGGCAAGGTACTCAGATATTGGTATTTTCATCCATTCTCAGGATATGCAGCTGTTGCGATGGCAGCTTGAGGTTCACAATCAATGTTCATTTGTACAATTGCTTTTGTAGATGTGAGGTGTAAGAACAAATTCTGGGGAAAGTCAATGGAGATTGTCCCTGTGGGTACGACTCACGTTACTCTGCCAGGGTGAGTGTCTTTGGCCTCATTGTTAGAAGCATTGCACTGACCCTCTCCCTCCTCCCTCTAAGCATCCTTGTCAAGAAACTTGCGCAGTGTGTCTCAGTGTGGATCTGGCCTAGTATTTTTCCCCAGCCTCCTGTTCTGTTTTCACCTGGACCACTAACATCATTTAGATACACTTGAGACCTGTATTTCATGTTTAGGAGATGGAATTCAAGTACAAACATAAAAAAAAAAAAGATTTTCTGGCAAGAACTATGTTCACTTATAGGTACAGATACTTGTGTCACGTAAATATTTAACAGATGTAAAAGCTACTATCTCTAATACATGTACCATAGTACACACCAATAACAATGTCTGTTCAGCTGCAGTGTCCAAGAGAGTACAATAAACTAATAATCTTGTCATATTCTCCGTCCCAGATTCGGGGACCACTATGAGTGGAACAAAGTGACATCCTGCATCCACAACATTCTCAGCGGGCAGCGCTGGATTGAGCATTATGGGGAAGTTTCCATCAAAAACTCCAGCAGGGATATATGTCAGTGCAAGATCATTTTTGTCAAGGTAGGCAAGAAAGCAAAAGCACTTTGAGTGGGGGAAAAAAGGTATAACAATCATCTTTTTTTTTTGCCAACAACAGTACAATTTCCACTGTGAGGAACACAGTCTTTAGTTCTGTTTGGATTCTGACAACATGGAAAGTTTTACATTGGAGTCATTTAGGGCTTTTCTTTTCTTGTTAAAGTGTTAATAAAGGCTGAATCCCACAAGTGAAACACCTTTCTATGTGTAATTTGTGGAGCTGGATGCCACAGATACCATAATTATGTCTGAGATGAAAAAATGAAATTCTGATCAAATAAATATTACAGTGAACATTTCTTTACATAAAATATACATATTTTACAACTATAACATACAGATGAGAATGTACAACCCTTTGCTGATACTTGGGGAACACTGCAGAGACCAGACAAGTTGGTGCAAAGTTATCCAATTGCAAACAGATTCAAATCTACTCTGACTCTTTTTTAGCACATCAAATGCAGTTACATACCTGTATAGAAATAATATGGAAACCCAGAAGGGACAATATTTTTTTTTGTTGATTAATATAATGTGTTCACATTAATGCGGTGCTTAAACCATCCACCACTTTTCAAACACTGGACAAAGCACTGGTACAGCTTTATTATTATTTTATATTTAATTAATCAAACTATATAAAGATGAAAATGTGGCATTAATAAGAAGAGTTTTTATTTCCCACTTCTGAGCTTCAGAAAATGTGCCATGATTTCTAACTGTGGGTGGAAATGAAGATGGGAAGACTGAATATATCTTCCCTGAAGTCAAACTGTGATTTAACGGTACTCTGAAAATCTGAAGTCACTTCAGATTCACAAATCCAGTGTTTGCTCTCAGGCTCAGAAGATTTTTCCTTTTTACCATGATACATCCCTTTTAATATTTTCAGAATCATCCTTTATCTATAGATCAACTTTAAAACACAAAGGAAACTTAAACTGCAATTGTATATGTTTTGCCTGTAGATATTTTAAATTGACGTATTGTTACACAAATCTGTTCACCTTTCTCCGTCACTGTATTTTAGTAACACCAGCTAACTGGTGGAACAGTGAGCATATAAAATTGTAGAGGTGAAGAAGATACAGAAGTATATTTGGGCTAAACTCGGTAGAGCAACGAGGAGGATGGAAAAGATGTGACAGGTGACAGTTAGTGCGACAGAGACAGATGCAGGAGACAGAGTAAAACAGAAATGGATGATCCTCTGTGGCGATCTCAAGGGAAAAGCTGAAAGAAGAAGATTAACAGTAAATGCTTCACATTTCTTATATACTTAAAGCTAACAATTAACAGTCAGAACAAATCCATGGATTGTGATTGGATCACAAAGTGAAATTTGGAGTATAATTTTAGAACAACATAACTTTTTCAACTTTCTTTGTCTTAAATTCCAGGCCACTAAACACTGGGTCTGAAAAGACATGTAAAGGAATAACACTATATTGCCAAAAGTCTTCATTCACCTGCCTTGACTCACATATGAGCTTTAGTTCATCCCATTCCTAATCAATATGATGTGGATCCACCCTTTGCCGCTAGAACAGCTTCAACTCTTCTGGGAAGGCTGTCCACAAGATTTAGGAGTGTGTTTATGGGGATTTTTTAACCAGAAGAGCATTTGTGAGGTCAAACACTGATGTTGGCTGAGAAGGTCTGGCTCTCAGTCTCTGCTCTAATTCATCCTAAAGCTGTTCTATCGGGTTGAGGTCAGGACTCTGTGCAGGCCAGTCAAGCTCATCCACACCAGACTCTACCATCCATGTCTTTATGGACCTGCTTTGTGCACTGGTGCACAGTCATGTTGGAAGAGGAAGGGGCCAGATACAAACTGTTCCCACAAAGTTGGGAGGATGAAATTGTCCAAAATGTCTTGGTCTGCTGAAGCATTCAGAGTTCCTTTCACTGGAACTAAGGGACCAAGCCCAGCTCCTGAAAAACAACCCCACACCATAATCCCCCCTCCACCAAACTTAACACTTGGCACAATGCAGTCAGACAAGTACCGTTCTCCTGGCAACCACCAAACCCAGACTCTTCCATCAGATTGCCAGATGGAGAAGTGTGATTCTTCACTCCAGAGAACGTTCCTCCACTGCTCTAGAGTCCAGTGGTGGCTGCTTTACACCACTGCATCTGACGTTTGCATTGCACTTGGTGATGTCTGGCTTGGATGCAGCTGCTCCACCATTGAAACACATCCATGAAGCTCTCTGCTCTGTTGTTGAGCTAATCTGAAGGCCACATGTAGTTTGGAGGTCTGTAGTTATTGACTGCAGAAAGTTGGCGACCTCTTTTACTCTGCGCTTCAGCATCTGCTGACCCCGCTCCATCAGTTTACGTGTCCTACCACTTCATGGCTGAGTTGCTGTCGTTCCCAAACTCTTCCATTTTACCTATAATACAGCTGACAGTTGACTGTGGAATATTTAGGAGCGACGAAATTTCACGACTGGATTTGTTGCACAGGTATCATCCTATCACAGTTCCACGCTGGAATTCACTGAGCTCCTAAGAGAGACCCATTCTTTCACAAATGTTTGTAGAAACAGTCTGCATGCCTATGTGCTTTATTTTATCCACCTGTGGACATGGAAGTGATTGGAACACCTGATTCTGATCATTTGGACGGATGAGCAAATACTTTTGGGAATATAGTGTATATTGCAAGTGAAGTATTATATTTTTTAAAGAGGTGTACAACTGTGAGGTCCAGTATGATAGTTTAATCGACTGCAGGGTATCTCACGGTGAAAAAAAAAAAAAAAAAAAATTCAGTCTTGAGGACCAATATCATATCACCTCTACATGTCAACTACCTTCCCCAAGTATAAAAATGTTCCTCATCTTTCATAATCATATTTTTCTTTATTTCAGCATATGCTTGTAGTGGAAATATTATCTCTCTTTAAAACCCTTCGGGGGTAATATAAAGAATATAAATCAATATGCTAAATGCTGCTTTCCATTCATAGATCAGCATCAATGACGTTGCGCTTCACCTGCATGCCACCAGAAACTCTGATATTTTTTCAGTTTTTGCTGTGTGGAAATCTGTACTGAGAGGAAGAGAGAGGTTATTCGCTTTAGTGTTTGCCACTTAAAAGACCTCCTAAAGCTGTGCAGATATAAAGTCAAGACATGTCAGAACTCATTATGCTATGTCATCTCTCATCCCGTACGCGGGCCCTGCAGCACACACACACACACACACACTGGGGATCAGGATTGTTTATGCAACAGCTACATCTGCTGCCTCCAAGAGGACATCGATGTTCTGTGTTTTGGTCCTCACACGCCTCGACCACCATGTACTACTTCTATTATTTTTCATTTTATTTTTTTTACAGGCCAAATATTGGAATTCAAGCGTGAATGAGGTGGAGGGAACTATTACAGATAACAAAGGAAAGGTCATCCACAGGCTCTTTGGAAAGTGGCACGAAGCAGTTTTCTGTGGAGATCCACCATCAGCTACATGCATCTGGAGAGCAAGTAAGGTCCTTCATAAGTCAGTCAGCTCTTTCATAATGTCTTTTTGTGTTTATGTCTGATGCGCTTGATGATATTTTGGTGTAGATGCAATGCCGGTCAACCATGAGGAGTACTATGGTTTCACAAAGTTTGCGATTGAACTGAACGAGTTGGATCCATCTCTGAAACTGCTGCTACCTCCTACAGACACCCGATATCGAGTGGACCAAAGGTGAGGAAAACTGAAGTCATATTAGCACATTTATCCACATAAGCCACTTGTTTATTGTTAGCTTCCTGTAATCGCCTTTATTATTTTTTTAAGTACTGTTGTTCAAAAGGTGTAAAAGTTTGCATAAAACAGTACAACTTTACACATTTGATTTAAGACCTTTTATATCATGAGACACAGACTTACTCTGACAGCCTTTTTCCTCTTCCTCTTATTCTTGATCAAAATGGTACAGAAATAGCTGTGTTAAAAATAGTCAACAAGGACGGACCCTTCAGATTCATCAAACTAATTTTAGCTCGCATTTTAAAGGTTTTAAAGTCTGTAAACACGTCTACCCAGATACAGCACCGAAATAAGCCCTCATGATGTAGTTATCGAAATTTGAAAAAATGATGCAGCTTCTACCACAGCTCTGCATATCATGAATCTCTGTGTCCCTTTGTGTTTTAGCAGTCGATTGTCTCACAATCATGACTCACAACCATAAATGAAGATTAAATGTGAATATTGAACATTAATCTTTAACATTGTTTGCATAATGGATGTGTCTGTGTCTCGCTGGCAGATTGCTGGAGGAGGGGAACTCGGAGGCTGCGGAAGAACAAAAGCAGAGAATTGAACAGCTGCAGAGAGACAGACGAAGAGTCCTGGAGGAGAACAATGTATCACATCAGCCTAAATTCTTTAGGTAGCCTTCATATCTACACCTGCACTGCAGGCGGCAGTTTTTCAGTGCCTTTCAGTTTTTTTCCACTTTTTGGTATGCTTCAGGCTTACCTTGAAATAAATTGATTTCATTTTTTTTTGCAGCCAGTTTGCACACATTTATCCACAGTGACAGAGTAAAACAGAATGTTCTTGTATTTTGACGATTTATGTAAATAATCTTCAAATCAATATTCTGTGCAGTGCTTGGAGAACTTGAGTCCACTGGTGCCTTGTTGAATTCACTGAGCCTAATTAAGAAAAGGCACACATGTCTATGTCAGGTTGCACAGCTGTTGGTGTGATGAATATGGTGTAAGATGGAAAAAAAACTAAACCAGCAACAGACATGGCTTTTATGGTAGAATGAGCAGAAAGCCATTCTTTAATGAATGTTACAAGGCAGCTCGCCAGAAGATTGTCAAAATGTATATCTCATACCGTGTGAAGCATAACCAAAGTTCACACTACCTCACTGAATTGATCTATATCCATTTCTTTTTTTCCCACTGAAGTGACTCATATCTGATCTTTTGCTTCTTTTGATCTGTTTAGATATTCAGTATGTAGTCCCTGATCGAAAATATGTATATCCAATTTGTGGCCATCCGACGTGTTAGTCCACCAACAACGGAGGAAAGTGTCAGTAGTCAGCTGCGAGATGTCACCAATCCCAGCAGCAATCATTTCCATTCTGCCTCAGTCAGCTCTCTTGCTCCAATACGGTCTTACAAATAGGATTTTTTTCTGTTATTGTTGATGCAAATGACACATGCTGAATGGTGTCTGGGGAATATTGTTTCAGAGAGGTATGGAATTCACACAAAAGTCTGATTCAGGACAATTTGTGAATGTAAACCAGCAAATCAGATCTTTACCAAAACCAGAAATGTATACTG
This sequence comes from Hirundichthys speculiger, assembly GCA_018398805.1. Lineage (NCBI taxonomy): Eukaryota > Metazoa > Chordata > Actinopteri > Beloniformes > Exocoetidae > Hirundichthys > Hirundichthys speculiger. Next base: position 1,463,439 of record JAGFBZ010001926.1, read on the forward strand.
TGGACTGCTAGTATGAACATATCAATAATGATTTTATGAAATTTACATTGAATTAATTGATGGTGATGGTGATGGCAGAATCATTTGGATGCTTTTTCTGCAACTGGGTCTCCAGGACTAGTCAGGTTAGAGGAATATGGATATAAAAGAACCGAGGGCAGTTCTGAGTGAACAACTTTTCTCAGACAAGGTTTGTCTGAGAAAGGTTCAAGCTCAGAAAAGGTTTCCATCACTGTACGGGAAATAATGAAAACATAGATATGGAGTTATGATAATCTTCATAATCACTTGACCAGACTGAGAAATATGCATTAATCAAGTTACAGGCTCCAGTCTGAGGGGAGACAGCACGCCTCTGTCGCAGCTCCTTGGCCTTGTCATGCATTATCAAGATAATGTTGTCCTTCGAAAACGTTCTTGCACTGTCTGTAATCTGTCTGTTTAGCTTAATTTGATTGCTGATATCCCATTTCGTAGCTTATTCACCTTAATCTCCAACCTGCTGTCTGACCTCTTGCATTACAATGGAAGTAAAATTCATGAAAACTTAAAAGAGCTTCAAGTCTTTACTTTCAGTTTTACGTGGCGATATAGTCACAAAGATAAATAAATATAAGGATAAATATATGGATAAATATAAGGAATATGTTTTCCCACAACAATCATAACAAGAAAACTTCCAACATTCCTCACAAGGAAAAAGAGGAGACTTTCAAGAGAAAAAAGCCTTTAAATTCGTCCCTAATAACACCAAATGTGCCAAAGGTGCTGTAACCAAGTAAGTCAAGAAGAATTAAAAGTATAGAAAATTTGACAGGCCCTCGATGATCGTGTGTTAGGTCTTAAAAAAACCTCTGTGAAACATGCCACAGCAGCAGAAACGCACACCACAGCTTGGTGATCTTATTCACTTGCACTTGTTGCTTTTTCTTCACAGGAGATCAGGGGATGACAGCTGGGTGAGCAACAATACATACTGGGAACTGAGGAAGGACCCTGGCTTTGCCAACATGGATTTTGTTACGTTGTGGTGACTCCTGAGCTGCACATCACCGCGCTTCAACATCCACAGCCTCTACTGTGATCCAGACTGGTTCTGGCTCTGCTGATGTCTGTACAACAGTCCCATCACCCACATCCAAGTTAATGTCTGTACTGCAGTTCATCAGTTATTGCCTTAATAACAAGTGCTTATACAGTATATGTAGTGTAAACATGTTGATGCAAGCATGTTTTTCAGAATGTTGATCAGTTTTGGAAATCTTTTGCCCACATTTCCACAATTATTGTGTTTTAAAAAAAAAAAAAGAAGCAGTGGACTACTTAATATAAAAGAAGATAAATCATTTTCATAGTTAATCTACATGGGCTTGAAATGTCCTGAACAACTCTTTACTGAAGCTTTCGTCTTATCATGGACATTCTCTACCTCTGAGATAAACTATTCTTTATTTGCCACTGAATGAGTGTACTGTATACGTTCAATATTTATTCAGCATTGCCTGATGCCTTACTAATTGTCCTAGTATTGTTTAATTTATTTTTGCTGCCTAAAACTGTATTTTTTTGGTAAAGATAAGCAATGACTATACAAATAATCTTTATATCCTCACTGTGTTGAGCTTATCTTTGTGTCTCACAACAGTAATTACTGCTTTTTTGTCACGAATGTGTGAATGGTGGTGCAAATATATGAACAGCAGTAGCAAATATCACTTCCACTTTTAATTATTATTTCCACTTTATTCATGGAATCATCTGGATAAGGGGCTTTGGGACCAAAAGTGTCCAAGACTATGCTCCATAAGATCAAATAAAACCAAATCCTTGCTTTTCAGTTCTCCTTATTGAGTTTTTTTTTTTTGTTTGTTTGTTTTTTTGGAGAGTCACTTTAACTTATATGTCTCCAGGATTTCTACTTACCTCAGGTGATGAGTTTCTGGGTAATAATTTGATCATAAATGTTATTTAAACATTCAATAACAACTGTAATAAGTGAGTTACATTAGCTCTTGGTTACAAGCGGTTGTTAAAACTAGTGGCTACAGGAGTGCTGTCTGTGTTTGACAGACAATCATACACATTTTATGAAGCAAGAACTCTTTAAGGCAACACAACTGTGTTTAGTTTGGGCGTGGGACAGGGTTGAAAGGTCATTTGTAAGGTTGTATTATTTTTGCTCACAGCTGCAGTTTTAGGGCTCCTCCCTTCATCATAACCTGATGGGTTCACACCATCGTCTCTTGATTTATGTAAAACCACCACACTAAAAAGTTCTTTATGTTCAGCTGATCACAGCTAGTGGAGGAATTAGTTACTACTTAGTCATTTTGAGAATTCATCAAATGCTGACAGAGCTTATTGCAAGCTATTGGCTCACTCAGTAAACACCTTCACACGACATGATGTTTTCTGTGTTTATGACTTGTCTGGTGCACTGGAATCTCCTATGGGTCAGAGTTCAAGGATTACTTTACAATTATGCAGCTTTGAAAACACCTAGAAGGTTCAAAAACAACACTGAATAACCCTGTTGAACCATGATCCGGCTCATCAGATCTGTTACACTGATGAAAAGTGTAAGATATAGAAAGTCACATTTAGATCCCAACAAAAATAGAACATAGGGAACAAGCAAATATTTGAAATGGTGATTTCAAAAGCACCAATTCAAAGTAACAAAGAAACGAGAAAAAGAGCATCTCATAGGATAGGATTCTATATTCTTGAAGCAAATTATGAGTACTGTTATTAAGAGTATCCTTGGTAAAAAGTACCAATATAGCAAAATATTTAATAACAAGGGGGAAAAAAACTATAATCACTTTCAGTTCCAAGGTTTTATCTATTAGGACATTCATTAAAAAGAAAAAAACAATAATCAAAGCCAAATATGACCTCAGATGAACAATAGTATATGATATATTACAGCATGTTGTTTATTTAACAGTGTTTTAAGCGTAAAACAAAGTACATCCTCACTGCTAACATAGTTAAAGACGTTAAGACAGTGACCAGCCGCCAGGTGCTGATCATCAAATGTGCTTGATTAATCATGAGCAGGTGTGAGCACCTCTATACAATCTGATTACGTCATCTAGAGCATTTAGGTGTGTGCAAACACCACACACAGACAGCAGAATGTAGTTTAAGCATGGAAATTAAAACTCGGTACAACCCCAGATAATAAGAAAGTTGGGATGATATTGATATAAAAATTTAAAAAGCAACAATTATTAAACTTAATTTGACTTTTGCCCTGCTTCTGTGCCAAATCATGCTTACATGTCAGTGTTGAAATCACCTGTTTGAAATATTTTTTTGTTAAACCTCATTACTACTTTACTATTTTCCATGAAGTCCTAGTTTCTATTTTTTTTTTTTTTTTTTTTTTTTTTTTTTGAATATAGGGTTCTATAATCACCTATATTATCACTGGATTAGTGAGGCGTCACTGTTTAAGGAGTGTATTACCATCACTGTGGAGCCAGTTTCAACTACTCAATCTCTACAGAATTCAGATTCTTTTTTTTATTCTTTCTTTTTTTTTTTTTTTTTTTTTCAAGAAAAAAGAATGCAGTAGAGAAACAGAGTTCACTTGAAACAGCTGAGTCATTGGAATAACTATGAAAATTACGTTTGCGGTCCAAAAGGCAGACAAAACATCAGATTTATCTTTAATAGGTGTATCATTAAAATCCTGTTAAATACACGTAGAACGGGGGGGGGGGGGGTACTTAAATAGGCTTAAAGAGGTACTTGGTTGTTTTGCGCCGATGCTGCTGCTGATAAAACTGAGGCGGCCCGCTGCTGGCTGACGTAACGGGAATCAGCCACTAGGTGGCAGCACATATAAAGAAATGGCCGGCTTTAGCAGACAGGGTTTGACCGTTTCCTGTGGAGCGAGCGGGGAGTGCAGCTACGAGGCTTTTGTCTAAAAGAGTCAAAAGATCTTACTGTGTAATGCCACTGCGAGGACGAGCACTCTTAAAGAAAGTTTCTCATCTGGGTCGCAACTTAAGCGAAGGCTTCAGAGGAGTGGAAAACGGTTGCATTTGATGCGTTTACGGCGCTCTTGAACTTTCGGTCTTAACAACCACTGGTGCGTTCACTGATGCTTTTTTTTTATGTGAAGGTATTTGATTGATGTTTCATGTTAAAATATAATGGCATGGGTATATGGTGGTGGTTGAGTTGTGTCTTTTTTCTCTCTCTTCTTCGTGAGGAATGTATGCTGCTCCAGCTTCTCAGTTTTTAACCTGAGGGAGACTTTTCTCAGTCCTCTCTGAGTAAACAAGTCTCCACCCCACCTGTCTCTCTTTCTAACAGTTTTTTTTTTCTTTTTTTTATCCAGCTGTGAGATGTTTGCCATCGCTACCAAAAATTTTGTGGAGGAGGTGGATAATGGTGGTTTACTGATCCCCATGTCCAGCCTGAATGACAACATTGGTCTTCTGACGGTGGTGGTGAAGCGCAAGCGTTTCTGGTGCTGGCAGAAGCCCAAGTATCTTCCAACTGATTTTAACCTCAATGATATGTTGACAGGAGAACAGCCCATAAAGCCAGGTAAGCATGAAAGCTCCTTGATAGCAGTGAATGCATCTGCTATCAGCTCAGGTACCTGCAGTGGTTCAATCTTCCAGGATGACAATAACTGTCTCTCTCTCTTTTTTTTTTTTAACAGTTGTGGTGGAGGCAGACTTCATCAAATACAGCGGGACATTTGGTGATAACATTAAGGGAACTGTGGATGCCAGCTTTGGCAAAGCAAATATCAACCTGCAGGGTAATGACTCTTCCAAGCTCCAGTCCTCCTTTGGGAGTTTGAAGAAAGAAGAAGTGGATGTGCAGAAGCTCCTGAAAGACAGCAAAGGCAGGTCAGCTCCCCCACCTGTATTTACTGACCAGTGTGATTCTGCTCTGTCAACATATGACACCCAATCTCTTTAAAATCTGTAATCAGAAGTGATCTTTGTCCAACCATAAAATTTCTCACAAATCAGGAGTCCCAGTTGAATATTAACGTCAGAAATGACATTGCTATACGATTGGTAAAGGGTTATTTTTTTCTGCGAATCATTGTGAAGAAGCTAATTGACTTTAGAAAATCAATTTAGATACAAATTAGCTTAAGAGCCCAATACTGAACAGAATTCTCTGTCTGTGTAAATGACAGGTGTTAAATATATTTAATAAGATTTGACATCTAAAGAACATTCCCACTGATGTTTTTTGTTTTGTTTTGTTTCAGGGTTCTGGACATGTCCCACTGTCTGATCCAACAGACGAAGGAAAAGCGTAAGAAGGCATTCGGGATTGTGAAAGAGCGTATTGTGACCACTCAGCCGTGCTCAGTCAATAGAGGAAGTGCAGCAGGGTGGGCAGTGTGGAGGGAGCCTGAGCCCCTGTGGACAAAAAATCCATAAGGTACAGTCGCTGAAAAGTGTTGCAAGCAGTGAAACGTTGTTTGCTGTCAGTGGACATCAGTGGACTGGAAGGGTCACTTTGGAAACACAGTTATTTGTCTTCCCCAGTTTCAATCCAAATTAGCATTCAGTTATTCCACTTGCATGAGTCCACCATTCAAGCTTTTTGTTTTTGGTTCTTTTTTTTTTTCAACACCAGTTGCTATACTACTCTAAGAAGAAGTTTCACTTCTGTATGCAACTGGCCACTGAACTGTTGTATTAATTGAAGGGAAGATTTTTTGTTTGTTTGTTTCTGGTGGGAAGGTTACTTCCTCTTCTGTTATTTCTGTTCCCATTCAATGCTGATATGAACTGTTGATTTTTAGTGAGAAGCTTCAGCTTTTCTAGAAACGGTGCGATTTCTTGTATTAAACTGCATTGTAGCTTTTGTTTAAAATATCAAAGTCAATGTGTCCTGCAGGCTTTTTCATATCCTTTAGAATAATAATCATCCAATATTACTGCCTGTACAGCAGCAGAGTAAAATCCTTTAAAGCACTTCTTGTGACTGTTTCTTCAGATTTCACTGAAAGGAAAATGCAAGTTTGAATCAAGACAGTAACATTACGTTGGAGATTCCAACCAACACTCCAATAGCCTACGGGCTTATAGAGCTAGAGATCAGACAGAATGGGAGTTTTGGTAAGACATAATTCTTTACATTTCAAGAGCTATTGCATCGCCTTTTACACATTTAATGAGAAGAAAACACACACTCTTTGAACAGTTCTTACATTTCATCTTGTGTTGTTTAAAACGTGTATTTTCCGTAGAGCTGTGTCTGATGTCGGACACCAACGGAGGTTTTGAAATGGATGGCCCCGTCAAAAAAAACCTTGTGAGTGTTTCAGGAGCTGCTGTGCGTACGTCTGAAACTAACCCCCTACAGCAAGGTAAACATCTCCCCTCCACAGGGATGAAAACATACAATTAAAGAAGTTTGTAAGTCATTTCACAAAGGGGCCTTTGGAGATTTGGAGCCCTGTTTTGTCTTGAAAGATCTGAATAATGTCATAACAGTTTGTAAGCACATGCGTTGACCTACATTATAGGATTCCTTTTCATGGCCCAAAACCATGTGATCATTCATTACTGTGTAGTTTTACTGTTGAGTTTTCTATGAAAAGTCCTCCAGGTTATTTTTCTACTCTTCTGAAACACTGACAGTCAATAGCTGGCCTCGAGGTGTATGTGTGTTGGTAAGGTGTGAAAAGAGTCAATAAATAATTCAGGCTGCATTCATGCATTTGTGAGGACACCATTTCATTGTGACTCAACACTTAACTTCTGGACATAGCATGTGCTTCATGCCTGGTGCTGAACCTTGTTACTTACTGTGTTGTATAATATGTCTGTGAGTGAATGATGATATATGGTATATGCATCTGGTGTTGTAATGTTCCCCAACCTCAGACCTGGAGCAACTAAAAGATCATTTCCAGCTGCTATCAGCTCTCCCTGCATCCACCAGGTCCTCTCTGCTCCAGCGAATCACAGAGCTCCTGCAGGACCCAGCAGCCATCAGTGCCCTTCAGGATGCGGTAAGTGAAACAGAGGCCACAGTGTTACTGTTATGAAATCACAGAGGCCTGTGTGCGAGCATGTGTCGATGTCTTTCTCTGTCAGCTGGAGCAGATGTGTGAGGATAAGAAACCGGGCCCAGTTGGTGCTGGATTGCACGAGTCTCAACAACAGAACATCCGAGCAGTGCTTGACCTTCTGGAGCAGTCTGGTGAGACGGAGGCGACTCAGGGAAGCCAGTCAACGATCACTCCTCACTGCCCTTCATCCTCATTACCAGCGCTTTAGAGGGTGAGGAAAGTTATATCTGAAGCAGCCTTTAATTCCATAAATCCTCAGTCTCTAAAAGAAAATTATAAGATCTGGAGGAAAAATGTTCAAAGTAACAGTTTCCTCTACAAGCAAATCGTCTTAAACATTATTCCTTTTCTGCCTTACAGAGATGACAGTTGATTGTCTTGCTGTCTTGAGATCATGCAGCAACCCCACAGCGCTACAAACCCTGGAGCTGCTGGTTCGTGACTTTTTTTTTTGTTTTTGTTAATGTAACTAATGCCATACAATATTTTCTTGTGGATAACCTAGAAACCCACAGTAGATGCACACTATTGATTAGCTCCCTGTGCTTTTCTTCTGTGTTGTAGGTGCAGTGTGTATCAGGAAATGGGCAGATGCCTGTGGAGAGTGCAGGACTGACAGAAGATATGTATGAAAAGACTGAGCAACTTTTTGCCTCCTCTAATGTGTCCCTGAAGAAAGACGTGGATGTGCTGTGGACAGAAATCGCACATGAGCCAGGAAATCTCCCACTGGTCCTCTGTATCGCCATCAGGGGTCTCGCTTTATTGGCTACCTGTGGTCAATAACCCAAGATCAATGTTCCTGAATAGAAACTAATCAGTCCCTTAACAGCTCGTACAGAAAACGTGACAATCAACATTCCTTCTGATTTTATTCTCGGCCATTTTAATAAATGTACTATATTTAGTTGGATGAGACTAATAATATGACTAATTGTGATGTTTTGTTGTAAAAACGCATGTTCTGCTAAACGTTTGTCATGGCTTTAATGTTTATATACTGATTGTTTCAAAATCTTAAGTTCTTTCATCTAAATGTTCTGAGAAATGCATCTTTAAGCTTTTATTGCTCCACTTCAGATTGACTTGTGTATATTTAAACTGTTGGTGCTATTTGATTGCATGTGCAGAGTTTCTCTGCGCTTCAGTAATCAAACCTAACAGGAAATTGTATGTTCATTTTTAAACAAATAAATAAAAATCACCTCTTTTTTTGGACATCTTTCAAACTGATTTTCAACTCATTTGTTGATTCTGCTGACAGAAACAAAACAAAGCAGATCATTAGAAAACACCAGTTATTTATTTGACATCTGAAAATACATCTTATTTGAAATTTTGTAAAATATACTATTTTAAGTAAATATGAGTTTTATTTAAAATTTATTTTTGTAATATCACATCAAAAGGGATGTTTCGCTGAGATGCAGTACCCTGTTTGGGAGTCCTGTGGAAAGTTTCTCTAACACAAAGCACCAAATGCACAGGTCTAACAGTCACACACTTATTCCGTAGGTCTGACAAACAATTAGGTTTATTCAAAAAGAAATGTCTCTTGTGCTATAGTAAGAGAAAAATACTGGGTAAACACTACCATATTGCTTTTTGGGTTGTTTTTTTTTTTTCTCCTGTGCAACATTTTACAACGACAGGCAAGACATTTTCCTTTCATGATGCTAAACTAAAATGACACTGGGGATTAAATGTCACCTTCAAGAGAAAAAGAGGTCTCAAAAGCCACTTTTCTTTGAGTAAGTTTGCAGTGGCAAAATGAGATGAAGCACTGTAAACAACGAGGTATACTTATGAATGAACAAGCCCTCATTTTTGCAGAATAAATACACTTTACCTCTCATACATACAGATCTGAAATTAAAAGTGGACATGGCAAAAGCTGTATGTTTAAAAACAATCTGACAAGATTCAGTATCCCCCTCACCCCAACCCCCCAATCCATTTGAAAATATTCATAAAAAATATATGCCAATAAATAAGTACACTTCCTGTGTGTTGAGAGTTGCATAGTGTGCTAGAAAGAAATCTGGCAATTCAGATTAAGGTGACGCTGATGCAGCTTTGTGCGAGACCCACATCACACAGACAGCTGGGAGCTCAGGCAGAGCCTTCTGTCCAGTTGGGAATAAAACATCAGTAGACCCAACTGACCGGAACCCACTGCGGCTCGACAAATAATCGCTCCACCGCATCCTGCAGCTTGTCAAAGGCCTTGTCCAGATTGTCATTGACAATAGTCAGGTCAAAGTAGTGACTATAAGCCCGGCGGATCCTGGCACTCTCATCCACGGTCTTCTTCAAATCATTCTCCTGTTACAGAAAGAAGTCATCCCATTAGTATGAAGAAAACAACAACTACAGAAACTCCTCTCATTATCCTTTATAAGTCATTGAGAACCCGTAAATCATCTTCACCGTGAGTAGTTTGGTTGTCAAGCCAGCATCGACTACAGCCTTGTGCATATCTCTTAGTGTGTCCAGCTCAGGAGCAGCGATAAACACCACAAATGGCATAAACTCAGCAGTCTTCAACACTTTCAGGGCCTGGGAATAAAAAGTAACGTCACTGCAAAGGATCTAGGGAAGCGTGTTCGGTAAAATAAAAGCGTCTGTCTTGTCTGACCTGAGGGTTGACGTCCAGGATGCATGTACGGCCGGCGTCCACCACTTCATGAATAGAGTCAATCTTGGTGCCATAAAGGTTCCCATCGTACTCGCCATGCTCCAGGTATCGGCTCTCCTTGATGTCCTTCTCCATTACTTCTCGGGTCACGAAACAATAGTTCTGGCCATCTTTCTCCTTCTTCTCTGGGACTGCGTGATGTAACTGAAGGCAAATAATTCAGGAATAAGATGGCATACAACCTGGCAGGTAGCTAAGTGCAGACAATTCATCCGTCTCACGCACTCACAGGGGACAGTGGTTCCATATCGCAAAGGATTCATGACAATGAGTCTGTTCTTCAGGCTCCGCCTCCCAACTCCCTGTGCTCCTATCAGAACGAGTGTTTTTCTCTGGAACGGCGGCATCCTGGCTACTTCCTCATAGATCTGCAGCTCATAACGGTCAAACTCTGCTCAAGGCAATACACAGGCTAAATGAAAACTGTATTGTCATTAATGCACTAAAAGTAACACTTTCATAAATCAAAAGAATGTCAAACAGAAAATTAGAGTCTGTGGTGATACACACCTGCATTCTTAGCAGTGAGGTACATCATTTTTTTCTTCTTTTTTTTTGAAGTTATGGTTCCACAGAGCGCCCCTGAGACACACACAAATACCCAACCAGTGATTTTCAGGCACCAGATGCTTGTGCAGAAAAAAAATATAAATGAAATAACATTTCTGACTGAGAAATTATTTATTAGAATCATCCAAACAAGTTCAATAATTTATCTTAGAATGAATTTTATTTCTGAAAGAGGTGTGCGTGCCCTCTAACTGGGTTTAACTAGGTTTAAAGATAGGTCTTTGGACTTTATGCGATGGAACCAACACATTCTACAACTAACAGCAACCTAATTATTCTGGAGTCATGACTCAAAAACTCTGCTTCAGAGCTCAGTGATTTTCAGTTATGAAAACTCAACTCAGCTGGCTTGATGGGAAAAAGTGAGTCCTTTTTTTTTTTTTTCATACTAACCTGTATCAACAGCGTCCCAGTCTTTTCTTACAAATGCTTTCCTCTTCTCCTCCAAAAACTGGCTAGGAATGAGACCAGTGGCACCACCAACAACTTTCCGTGCCTGTTGGGAAAAACCAAAAAGAGTTGAGCAATGAAACAGGACATTTAGATTTGCTCTAACTTCCATAGCGAGAGAATTCCTGGTCTTCCTTGTCGGCAGCCTCCCGTGGGTTTCAGCTGTCAGTATTTCCTGGATGTGCCGGCTCACCTGCCACCAGTTGGGGTCCTCCTTGTTGACAACATGAAGTATGTCTCCTTTGGAGAAGGCCAGGCCTGCTTCTTTACAGGGAATCAAGCTTGTCTGTGGCCGGGTTGTAGTTGAAGTAAGGCTTCACAAAAACCTACAGTTTGGAGTTTGAACAAGACAGTAATTATGCAAAGTGTGTTTACACACACACACACACAAAAACAGAAATCAATAAAACTTAGATCTACCCAAGCAAAATTCTAGTTATCACTCCTTTTTCTTTCTCTCTCTCTTTTTTTTTTGGCTTTTTCCTTTATGGTGTTGCCATTTGTTTCCATCTTACCCAATCTTCTGCTTCATGCTCTGTCACAAGAACCAATTGCATCTCCTCTTTGGTCTTCCCCTTTTTTGTCTTCCTACCTGGCATCTCTATGTTTGCAGAATTCCTCTACTAATATACTAACTATCCCTCCTACGCATGTGTCCAAACTACCTTAGTCTACCTCTTACTTTGTTTCTCAGACATCCATCCTTGATTGTTCCTTTGACGTCTTTGTCCTTAATCTTTTCCATCCCCCTCACTCCCAAACAAGTTATTAACATATATTAATGTAGGAAAAAAAGTGTAAGAAATAACTGATACAAATCTAATTCTAACATTAAGAATGTAATTAGTTCCAAAACCCTGTTTTGAATAAAATGTACCACTATCAGGTCAATGATGCCTACTTTACATTTGCATTAGAGTCACTTAACATCAGAGTGGGTATACACCACCACATGTACCACTATTGGAGTGAATGAAGTCTGTACCAGTATACAAGCCACACAAGCAGTATGAATGCAGGCCTGCATGCACTCAGACCGAGCAGGAGAAAGCAGCGTAACTGAAAACCAACGAGCACATACCAAAACAGCAGAACAGAAAGACAATCTGGTACCACTTGGCAAAAAGGTTACTGTCTGACATAACCTTACATACTACTCTCCAGCGTCAGCTGCTGTGTGTGGCTGTTACAGTGACAACGAGAAGAGGGTGCTCCAAGTGTTTCACATCCTAGTGAGCGCGTTAAGTGTTATTAATAGATCCTCGTGGGCTCAGTTTTCAAAAGCCTAGCATTCTGTGACCAGCTGGGTCGGGCAGCTCTCACTCAATCCCTGGCGATAATCACCAGTGAGTAAAAATTCCTATGGACTCATGATCTTGATTTACATTATTACATATTAGTGGGCTAATTCACAAAATAAAATGTAGTAATTTTTTCATGAATCTTCTTCTTTGATTGGATTGTGTGTAGAGCTGAAAGATTAACTGATTTTTAATCATAATCACAATTTTAACCAAATTAGCAAATCGCCACGGTCGAAATTATTTATGCAGCTCAAAACTGGTTATTTTGGAGTATTTTGCTCCTCCCTGAAACGACACAATGAACATGTGCCAACATTTGCTCAATGCAGCAAAAAAGCCACACAGACGTAGTGTGCTGGTCTTGCCCTCAAAGTAATATTTCAGAGTCATTGTTTTAAAATATTTCATTACAAATAATGAGCTGAAGTTTGACTTTCAATTCAATTCGATTCAACTTCAGTTCAACTTTATTTGTATAGTGTCTTTTACAACACAAATCGTTTCTACGCGCTCGTTCAGAGATGCAGGGTATGACCCCTAAGCAAATATTACTAACTATAACTAATATTATTAAATCTTTATTTATTTAAAATTAAATTTAAGAAACAATGGCAAGTGAAAAGAAAAAAACAGAACGTGTGAAAAACCTTTAAGCCAAACGTCAGAAACTTTCAAACATCCTCCTCTGTCCTCACCTGTGGTAGTGACGGTGCGTCTTTGTAGCTTGGCAGGACCTTCAGAGTGATGCTCCCGCTGCAGTCTTTCAGCAGCTTCTGAAGTTCATGGGGATTGGTGCCGACCTCCCGACCGTTTACCTCACAGATTACATCCCCTGTGTGCAACATGCCCTGCCTGTCGATGGAGCTGCCGTGCAGGATCCGTGCGATCACCATCTCTCCCTGCACCACGCGGAACGTAACCCCCTGAAAGAGTAAGTCAATCAGCAACCCACATCCACAGTTCATAAATCACAGAGGGAGGTCTATTTTCTGTTTTAGTCTGCTTTCTGTGCAAGAATTTTTCTGATTTTGTATGAAAACTGAATCCCTGATTCCAATCAGATGATTAACAAATGAGAAATGTATAAATCATTCCAAAGCCATTATGGAGTGGTAAATGAGATTTTTGTTGACATAAATGCTGACTTACCAGCGGTTCCCCAGCTTTCTTCTGGATACCAATCACTCTGACAGCATCAGCTGGCATGAGTGAACTCGGCAACAAGGAATTGCTGTTAACTGTAGAGTGAGGCATTTCATAGCACTTTGCAGCCACTTTGTCATGAGCTTCTATCAAACACTGAGACAAAAGAAGAAGAAAAAATCTGTCTGAGTTTATGAATTTAAACCGTTTTTTTTTTTTTAATTTCTAACCATGAAAGAGAACAGTCTCTGAAACCATTGGGCTGCTTCCACCAAAATAAGAAAGATAAAGACCAGAACTACAACATGGATTTGATAAAATTGCTGTGAAAGAGGGGAGACAAATCACTTTGTGGTACACATTTTGTTCATGACAGAAATGGCCAATTGCTGGCAAATATCAGTCTTACTCTTATATTTTTACAGAGAAAGATTTACTGAGACAGTAGATGAGTAATCTTTTCCCTGTGACTTCAACACCACCTTCTGAAGCTGAACAGTCTAAATCGGTTGAGAATATTAACCTATTACACTCAACTAAGGGCTGTATTTAGAAAAAAAAAAAGGCCTTTAAAAAATCTGACCATTTTATGGAAATGTAAAGCTATCCACCAGAACCTTCTGTGTCTCAGTCTCAGCTTTTATTGTAAATTACAGACTCTGCACTGATGTTTATGCATTTTTGAAACTTATAACAGTGAGTCTTAACAAGTGCATAGCTCCACCTTGAAAGATAAAAGCACACATATGTGAGCCCAAGGTTGTAATGAATTAAACCTGACAAGGAAACTGATCTTCCACACAAGCATGTAAGAAAAAATAAAACGGGCGATGACTGGCATGAAAAGCTCACTGAATTACTTTTTCTGCACAAGCAGGCACAAGCTTGCCCATGTACACGTACAAATCCCTGGTTTAGGTTTCAACCACGCTCCATTTGAGATCAGATCAATGCAATGAGAGCACTGAGGAACTTTAATACCTTAAAGTGGGGCTCCTGAAGGATCCTGGCCAGTTCATCAGCAGCAGCATCCTTTTCTGGGAGCAGGTTGAGGGATTCCAAGATTTCTGCGACCAACTGGACATTATTGTCCTGCACGGCTTGTAACTTCACTTCTTCAAGACGCTCATGGGCCTACATTTACACACCAGAAAGAATTACAAGTTGTGTAAGGAATGGGGTAATTGTGAACACAAATCTCATCCATAAATTGTTTAACTTATCAAGATAAAAGTCACGGCTCATAGTGAGTTCCTCCATCCCCTGTGCTACACTAAATATGAGCTTTGGTTCTGTTTACGTAAAGCAAAGACAGAGAGAGAGAAAGAGAGAGAGTGAGAAAGAGAACATGAAAGCAGCAAGGTTTATAAAAGTCCATGTTATATCTAAATATATAATAAAGTCAGCAGTACAAAACCATGCCATTAGATGGAGGCCGGTCCTTTTAACTGTCTCATGCAAAAATGACACAGTGTAAATATATCTAGTACAGCGTTCGCTCGAATCGCTTGAAAATTGATGAAGTTTGAGTTGTTTTACACCTTGAACATTTTTCTCACCTCAGGCCATTCAAAGTGCCTGCTAGTCTAGCTTCCCATCAAACCTCCTCCCCTGCTCTTCAGGGTTGTGATCACCATCTACTGCAGGTAGGTCTAAAACCAGTCACAAGTACTTCTCACAAACCCACTTCAAAAATAAGCCAAATATCCCTTTAAACACAGCAAAATGTTTGAAAACTGTAGGAATATGGGGATGCACGATAACAGTTTTTTAAAACAGATAACTGATAACTTTCAGCTCCTAAAGGCCGATACCGATAACCGATAACACACACGTATACCTAAGATCATTACATCAATACTATGAACAAAACCAAAAATAGTTTTGACTTTTTAAATGAACAGATATTTATTTTTTCCAATGAAAAACTATTGGCAAGCCTCTCAAACATTTTCATAAATCTATCAAACAAACCTATTTGATATCTCACATTTACTTAAATAAGGTGCATTACTGACTGATATAAAAAAATAAAGGTTCCTTGAACTGATGGAAATACATGCATCAAAATTACAAACTGAAAAAGATTAACATTTAAAGGATTTTGGCTTGTGGTTCCTTTTAAATTAATACCTTTAATTAAAGTAAATGAGGTTCAGTAGTTTTTATTTTTTTAATCTCATGGAAGCTTTAGATGAAAGGAATGAGGGAGAGGGAGGGGGGGAGACTGCTGCTGGCTTGCGCACGTTAGCATTAGCTTCCGTTAGCTCACGTTAGCGCGATTTCAAAACTCCATGGAAGCGATTGTTATGTTGTAGGTGGCTGATCGGGTTTTACGTATTAAAGCTTGTGCTTGTGCTTCCCTCCTCTCAGAATTCGATCGGAGGATTCGTCACAAATAACCACCAAACTATCTTCTTCTGAAACTTTAACGAAGTTCCACACCGCCATGTTTGTTGTGATCAGTACGCTGTGCTGCAGGCTGCATTCAAGGTGTAACATAAATTCCCACGTTCCCTCGTTTGCTAGTTGTTCTTTCAGCCTTTTCTATTTTTTTCTTTTTTTTATGTGTAACATGTGGGAGAATACTGCGAATATTAATTCAGGTCAGCAACTACCAAAATTATGACCGAGTTAACGAGTTGTTTTCTGGCATGAGGGGGTATTCTTGATTTTCCTTATTGAGTATTCGTTTTTCTGATTATGCTGACGTCACTTGAACATAACATTCACTGCCGGTCATTCAAGGCTCAGAGGGAGCGAGGCACTGCCGTGTTGACAAAAATATATGTTATCGGGGCTATTCGTCGTGATATCGGAGTTAGCGGGATGATGTCATAATTTCCTGTTATCAGCCAGATAGTTATCGTGCACCCCTAATTATTTCATTAAATGAAAGAGATAGTCATAAAAAATCTATAAGTTTTGTCTTTGTCATACAAATTAATATGATAAGCATGCTTTCCCCCCCCCCATTTCTCTCACTCTAGCTGTCAGGCCTGTTATTAGGGTCAGCATTTATTTGACATTGTCAAATAAATGACCAGCTTTTAAATTTAATTCTGATTTTTCTCACAGAAATGTCAGTATTCATGTGAAATATCACCCCTTCTATATACGAAAAAAAATAAATGAATAGATTTCCAGGAATAGCTGTTATCTGTTGGTTAGAAATGAGAACAAGAGCCGTCTTTTTCTATCAAAATATTCTATATATAGATTGTAATTGAACCCTCTGAACTCAATCTTCTAATGAGATTGTTTTTCTCTTGATATTGCTACATAACCATCCCTCGTGGTATTGCTAGCCTCATTTAGTTAATTAAAAAAATAATTAAACAAGTGTTAAAAGGTTTTCTGACCACTTTAGCTCCAGCATAAACTCAGGTTTGAGGATCATATTATTATTGAAATATTTGAAAACCACATTAATTGTGCACGACAATCAACCTCTGCTTGACTCACTTTTCTGACAGACAGGGATATATTGCACTTTGCCAAAAACATTTGAATGAATAAGTGGGCATAAAGCAAGCTAATATGAACATGAGATGATGTAGATGCACATTTGTGCATAAAGTATGTATTTTCTCTTATTTCTAAGTTAAGCCCCTCTTAACATAAAAAGCAAAAACACTGGATACCTAGAGGACATAGGTTGGTGAGCCCCATATTGCACAACCGAGGTAAACATAATCTTGGAAACGCTCCTCTTTTCAAGGAGAGCTAACGAGATTAGAGTTCACCAAGTGCGTACGTGTAATTCTGAAACGCACAGGAATAGTATTGATTAGGTGTGTGCTTTACCTTGGCAAGGGAGCGGACAATAGGGCTCTCCATGATGCCTCTGAGAAAGATGAGGTCAATCTCTTTCGTTCCTGTGCCTGATGGCAGTTCTTTGAGGTTATCCAGGACCTGCTGCATGGCTGAAGAACAAAGAATACGTTAAACATTTGAATGACAGAAAGCCAAACCGTGACCTTGAAATTTGCTACCAGGTGAATGCAGGCTCAACTGTTAGTGAAAAACATAACTTTTCGCTAGCATTAACTAATATAGTGAGTGAAAAAAAGAAATGAAGGACTGCCCACCACTGGACCCTTTACTCATTTGAAAGACTTGAACATCCCCAGAGAATTGAACATAACTGCCACTGAGTTTAACGTCAGCCTCAGCTGGTGCAGGTGAATGTGGGGACGTAAATGGATAACATGCGTGGTGATGGACAAGGGTCACCTGTGGCACATCTGGGATTTTTCTCAGTAAGGGGCCATCAAGGGGCCCCATTTCTCACAAAAGGACCAAATATTTCTCAAGCATCCTTGCACACTATCCCATTTTTGGTAAGATATATATAAGACGTATATATAAGGTGTATATACATTTCACTAGTTACACCTTGTTCAAACGCTTTATGTAAGTGGTGCGCAAACTGTGGTACGCGTACCACTGGTGGTACACGAGTGCTCTCTGGTGGTACGCGGGGGGAACGTCAGGACTTTCCACATTTTCACTTTTTTTTTTTTTTTATTAAATCTGAAACATACAATGCATTATAAATACGTTTCAAATGAAATTCAGGTAACAATAAATAACTACAATAAGGAATAAACATCTCTCCTGTGAATTTAAAGCTATTTGAGAAGGCATATATGGCTACATTTTAAAATTGGTCATCATGGTGGTACTCGGAGAGCTGAACAGTTTGTCAGGTGGTACGCAGTATTAAAAGTTTGAGAATCACTGCTTTATGTAATAAAAAATAAAGGCAAATAAATAAATAAAGCTAAGGCAGTAAAACTCTTTGCCCAGCGCTTGCCCTCAGACTTTGAAGAGAAGCTTTGTCTTTTTATCACTACAACATCAACTTACATAAATACATGGTTATAAAATACTTTTCAGAACATTTTTCTAAAAAGTCTTTACTAACACAAGATGAGATTTGGTGCTTATACAATTGTTTTTCCAAAACATGATTATTGTGCTCCGATAAGCAGGGACGTCTTACATACGGGTCAATACGATAATTAAGGCTAAAACTTGAAAACAAATATATAAAATGTAAAAAAACACACACTGCAGAAAGAATGTATATATCAGGAGTGGTTAGTGAATAAAAGGGACAATTTACAAAGAGCATCACTCATTTCCTTTGCAGCAACAACCAGCATGCAGTGTCCCAAAAACAAATAAGTCACTAATCTTTGCCTACACAGTTACCGTGGGATCTGCACCCACCTATCAATGTTCAGCCATTCTCTCATTTACAGCCTCTTCAACACAGCGTTGCTCTCAGTAACGTCAGCTAGTACTGCCATCCTTAAGCAGGAGATGGACATTTCAAACTAAACACTAATCTAAATCACAAGCAATTACGGCGCACATACACGCATACACAATATTGATCGTGCGGAAATTTTAAACCGGCTAAGAAATGACAATAGCTAGTAGGTCAGTTTCATTTGACTTTATCCCTTTCATGTCTCCAAAACTTTAAAACTACCTCAAGAGTTCATGAGAGAAGACTTTTGATATTTTTCTTTTGCTTAGACCGCCGTTAAAGTCACCACAAATCCTCTCCAGTAGTTACCTACTGGAGGAAAACAATGTTTAAGGTAGATGGGCTTGGCTATTAACTTGAAATAAGTAAGGAAATAATTACAACTGCAAGGAAAGAAAAACCCAGCGCTATTTTCATCAAACGCAGGTAAAAAACAAACACAACCCAAATAGAAGATTTAGTATATGGCCCTATTTCCATTAACGCAATGACACCCATCTCCTCAATATTTCACAAGGACGTGCACCTTTGCTATGTTGTCAGTTGGTTCAGTGATAGTAAATGGCTATAATGGAAGCGCTTGAAGCTGTGAAAGTCACAAAAAAGACCATATCCAAACTACTGCATTTTAAAGAATTCTTGGAGGTCAGTAAAAAGGATCGGGCATATTTTAAAGCAGAGAACAAAGAGGAGAGTCTGTGCACTCGTGTTTACATCACTCACCACAATTGCATTTTCAAGGGCATAAGAGTTACATTAAAAATCCAATCTGTCCACTTAGAGGGCTGATCCAAATACACATATCCAATATGGATCTGATCTATTTTCACATATGAATGAAACCAGTCTGAGAATATATGAATTATGCACTTTTTTTTAAACTACTGAGTCATACAGGAGGAAAAAGTCTCAACAGAATGTGAACGCTACCTTGAGGTTTCTTCTCCTCTGGGGACACGTCTTCTCCTCACAACTGTAACTCTCTAATGTCTGTTTCAGTAGATGTATCACTAAGCGCTGATGTCATGGTTTCTTATTGTCTTGAAGACTGAATGTTGTAAGTCACGTACGGTAAAACCACCTGCTAACTAGAAGTGTCACAAAGGAATTGTTCCACAGAATCTCTCCAGTACTGGCTAAAAGTCCAAAATAAGAGAAAAGAGCCATGTAACTAACTGCTTTTGCATAAATCCAGCTTATTGGTTTGGTTAATTGGTCAACATATAGTAAATTACATCTCTTTCTGTACTTCCAAATACTTCAGTTGTACAGTTCATATTACTTTAGTCACTTTGAAACAACCTAAAATATGTGGCTGTCTTGCATGTCACACATTGCATTTTTGTCTCCAGTGTCTAATCATTCTTTACATGAGCGGGGGAAAAGTTAAAATATCACAAGTAGCAGCAGACACACTCACAAAACCATCTCAAGGCAGTGAGCACAATACAATCAAAAAAGGCAATAAATGTCAAATCTGACACATCGTAATTCAGCACTGTCCGTGGAAAAAAGCCTCAAAACTTATTTTTAACAGCTTACCTGAGCCAGACTTTGCATTGGCCACGGTCATGTTTATTATTCCTCGGCTCAGGATGGTGAAACTCTAAGCGTGGTCAAAAGCCAGTGAACTGCCCACTTGCAGAAATCAGAGCTACTGCAGAGCTGGAGAATGCAGGAAACCCACTCGTCAGTATTATGTTACACTCAGAGCTTCATAATACACAAGCCATGATAAACAAAGCTCACGTTTTCTAAAATGTGTTTCTGATTGACACATTTTGATGAGGAGCACAGGAATGAGATACACAGAACACAGAAAACATGTCTGCCCTGGTGTTTTACATGCATAATAGCACAAAGGCCACTTATGAATAAAGAGAATGACAAAGAAGACCATTGAGTGTCGAACTGATGAGTCTCCCATTCTTCTGGTTAAAGGTTGTACCAACCACAAACAAAGGCTTTCTGTACAACAAACACAAAGCTTTCTGTACGAACATGCTCCCGAAACAAAAACAGATCTAAGACTGCCTTCAGAAGAAGACAGGCAGACACTTCTATGACCTCTTGAATACAGGCAAGCCAGTTTAACCATAAACTGAACTGTATGAACATCATTAACCCAACACTGAACTCCACGAATACAGTGTCTACAAAAGCTGCTAAATTATGATGAAGTAAAAGTGAGCATGAAAGTCATGAACTCACCTAGAAATTGTGTTAAACCATCAGTGCAGAAGTCAGGCTCTGAGCCCCACTTTTTCTATTAAAAAAAAACAGACTCATCTGGTTCCTCTGGCCTAAACAAAGAATGGGAAAACAGTCCATTAATGTCATTATTTATTTAAAACATGCTAGACAGCCTGACATCCCTCCTAGGTTTGAATAAAAGCAGATCATACTGATAGATTAGCTCGGCCACAGGGGAGACTGTGTTCTCCATACCTCTCATATTCCATGTTGTACTGAAACAGATCTATTCTGGTCGCCAACGCTACCAGTGTTTACTTTACACCACATCAGAATTTATTTTGTTGAGTTTTAATCCAGAAGAGGTAAAAAGAGTTAGAATCAGAAGTCTTTATTTAAGTTGATTAACATGAAGATTGTTCTAAACAACTTCAGTAGCAGTCTTAATGTTCTGCAGCTGCTCAGAGCTGTGCATTTTCCATTGGTGATGCAAACAAAAAAAAAAAATCCCTAATGCAGAATTGGTAAAGTCCTCAGAAAAAGATTCTCACCTTAAAATATGAGACCAAAATTATAGATTCATTGATGATAAAATGCTCAACGTTACTGCTTTTTTCTTCCCTCCTTTCCCATAGTCAGGAGCAGTGTGGTTCCTTCAGTTCATTCTTTCAATTACTGCTCTAAGGGACAATCCTTGACATCACTACAACAAAGACATTGTATTTGACTATTCTACAATCCTGGTGAAGCATAACATTATGACATGTATGATGATTTTCTGAGAGAAAGAGCTTTTTACTGTTGAATGGATCACAGAAATAATTCCCACAAAGTACAATGTTGAGGAAGAGCTCAAATAATAACCTTTTTTTTCATGGCAAATTATGCATAACGGAGTTTTGACTCCATTTTATCTGTGTGGAAAATTAAAGAGGGACATTTGAGTGATTACCCCTCTTGAATACACATATATTGTGAATATTGTGATATGACCTCAAATCAATACTGTATCATGATTAATCAAACATTTTACCTTGATTACCTTTAATGATCAGTTGTTTTAGTTCAGTTTTTATTTTTTGTAGATCACTGACAAGGTTTTTTTCTGGAAATATGCTGAAATGTTCAAACACGGATGATTTCTTTTTTATGAAAAATATCCCAGTGGTATGTTTTAAGAGAAAAGCACGTGAACACATAGTGCGGAAAGTAACAACAGAATTAAAGAAAATAAAATTGATATAAGCGACAAATTATAGGCTCTGATTGAATGTAGTTACAATTAATTATCGATTGATTGCCCAGCCCTATTGTGGAGAGTTGTTTTTATGGGGGGTGGTGCTGTTTATGAGGGTACGCTGACCTTACCAACAGCAGACTCTGAATACGAAACAAGCTTTGGATTTGCCTTAAACTAGTATGTGCTGTTCCAAGAGGAAAAATGTTTCCAGCTCATTGTATAATTGTCGGCGTTTTTGTAACCCCGTGTATTACGAAAACAAAAAAACACGGTGTACTTTGACAAAGCGGTCTGTCCCAGTAATGTGTACTGATGTTCATGCACTTTTGTGTCTTATTGACACGCCCAAGTTAATTTGCTGACCCCAGTTAAATGCGTGTGCAACTCTTCATTCGTATAATAAGGCAGCTAGAACAGATCACTAAGGTGTTCAGTTAACGTGTCCCCTGCTGTGATTGGAATATGCTGTCAAGCTACACGGGCACAGCGCACGTGCACCTATCTGCTCAGCTAGAACGATGAGTGCACATGAGTGATGTTTGATTTTTGATTTACTAATTACGTTAAACCTGTCCAATGAAGAGATGTTATCTGAACTCGGCCACGATGAAATGAAGTGATGACACCGTCCTGTAACATCATTTAGCCGTCCCGTATCGGCTTTTAGCTCACATGCGGACTAGTTAGCAATGCTAATGACTAGTAGCAACTAATGGCGCTGTAAAAAAAAAAATTATATTCAGTCTGACGAACAATTTCCTTTACTTGTTGCCCAAGACAAGTAGGCTCGTTAAACAAATTGGATTCGATAGTATTTTTGTCTGAGGAGTAGTGCTTAAATGGAGCGAGGCAAAATTGGCAGCTCGTATTAAAAATATAGCTAATTAGTAGCTAACCGTTTCCAACACAAGCTGCATCAGTGAAAGCAGAGAAACCACAAGGTCCTACGAAGAGACCGTTACTTTACATCTGATATTTAAAATATATGTATATGTATATTAAACCTTACCTACTGTGTTGTAATCAGTACCCAGTCATGTTTCCTTGATTTCCTTCATTTCAGAGCTTCATAATTCGCTGATCTTTTGTGCGTAACTTGTAAATGCATTCCCAGCGTGCCTGCGTGCGCCCCTCTCTCTGCTCCCTGTCCTCTCACAGCAGAGGACTCGTGTCATCCAATGCTCTTCAAGTTATGCTGTGCCCATTTAAATCCACCACACCCGTATCACTTCACATACTGGTAATTTTACGACAGCATGCAACCTTGAACTCTATCTATTTATCTATCTATCTGTTTATATCTTTTCTTTTTCAACTTGATGTCACATGTGATTCCCTGTGTTTCACATCACTCTGTTTGAAGTTATGATTTATTCTGAAAGTAGAATGGTTTCCTTTTTATTCCTAAATATGGGATATTTGCAGATAGATTACAGATCTGCATTACAGACACAACCTGTATAGAGTTAATTCAATATTCATGGTGCTTTAACAGATGTGGACCTTACCCTTGTCAATTGTGCAAATGCTCACACACACCCTCACAGGATGCTAGTTTTTTTTAACTGATCTCTGATTACAAGCCAGATGGCATCTCTTTTTTTTTTTTTAGCGTGGAAGACACATAATCTGTGAATTTAAAAAAGAACTTTGCATGATAAGAATGTCAACCTGACAAAAATGTGTTCGCTGGCAGTGGTGTTTTTGAGCCGATACTGTAATTTCCACAGTCCTGTCTGAGGACCCAAAGATCAATATTGTCTTTAAGCCTTGGTTCCCTAACAAATATATATCTTTTGATTCAGTTGTCATTTTTATTATAATATGCATAGTGGAAATTAAACAACATATTTAAGATTTAGAGCACACTTGCCCATCTACTATTGTCTCATGTGATGCACTCACATCTGATTACAAAATACTGTTCAAATAATATAACTGAAATTATACCAGCCATCAGCGCGTCAGGATGAAGGCAGTGTCCCATTCATTACATTTTTATCAAAAAAGATTTTCTTGCAATTTATGTCTAAGCAAAGAGCTACCACCATGGTGTTACACAATTTCCTTTTGATGTATCCAGGTCACTTGATAGGATTAAACTGTTAATCTGATTTCAGCAGGTGGAAGGTGCATCCCAGTTAGCATAATGAAACACCTGAAATAACTAACTACAACAAGGAGATAACTGCAGCAGAAAAGCTGATCAAGAAAGTCGACCCACTAAAAAAATTAATATGTATAAAGTGTTAAGATGTGTGGTCACCAGGAGAGAGCACTGTTACTCTCATCTGTAAATAACAAGGACACGTCTGCACTGTATGGATAGACTATACTGTACTGCTTTACACATGTCAAACAAAGACAAAAAAGATGGGCCCATATGACTGTTTACATCCAAAATGGATTGTCTTACAGATTTGGATTCCTCATAAGTTGTTTACTGTTTACCTGGAACATGAAACCACTGCTTTTTTCAGGTTTGTGACTACATGTTTACAGTTGTGTCTAATTCGTCAGCCTTGAAAGACTTCAACAGGAGAAAAACAAAAATCGTCAAAATCTGGAATAAGGTGAATATTCTGATTTCTGTCAGAGCACTCTCTGCATATCAGGAATTCAGAAACCCTGGATAAGACCAAATCAGACTATATCCTGGACAAGAAACACACAAAAATAAATAAATAAAGTGAAATAAAATTTAAAAAAAAAATCAATACCTTATGCATACTTAAATTCAAAAAAAGAAAAATAAATATACAACAATGCAAACAGATAGACTGACGAGACATTTTTTTCCACTGTGTTTATTTTATGCAACACAACATTTCATATCACTGACAGATGTGGAAGCAGCGTTACAGTTTGCCTGGATGTGACAGCTCCAGCAGGATTACCACAGGGGCAGCCCATCATACCTACATTAATACAGAGGTCACAAAATATTAAAGCATTCATACAGTGAGATAGTTTCTGGTCTGTAATTATACATGACCGAAAGACAGTTTATTTGAAAGATATATATTTTTCAATATCTATGGTGTTCAAAGTTGCCATAATTAATATAACTATGACAATAAAAATATTAACAAAATAGTTTTAATGAGAAGACACTTACATTGTAGTCTTATTGAATTATATTAGGCTTTCTGTGTGATAATTTAGCATGTCTTGTTATGTATTTCCATTCATTACAGTGTTGAAATAAGTCATAGAGTCGATTCATATTAAAGCAATTTACCTGATATAGTCCGACCCTGGAACCCTCTCTGTGCTCTCCCTCAGAAAGATATCTGAAAATACAGAGTCTGGAACATCTCTTTTTCCATACCTGCACATAGAAAAAAAAAATCAGAGCAAAATAATGTCTGTTGCACAAAGCTTGATGTTTATTGTACCTTCAAAATATTGACTAACCTCTGTCTTGTAATGAGATTGATGTAGTGCCTGAGTGCAGAATAATACTTGGCGAGCTCCTCAGGTGGTGCTCCTTCACGGGGACCAGGAGGCTTGACTGGATATGCATTTATGCCAGAGTGAATACAAACCAGCAGGCAGAGCGCAAGAATACCTGGCAACATCACAGCGTTCAAGAGAGTCCTGGGTCAAAGAGAAATTATGCAAAAAATTATGAGCAACAAAAAAAACATCCAATATTGTAGATACAGAAGTTCTGTTAGATTTATGCTCCTTGCATTCATGATTTAGAGCTGTAAAACCCGTGTTAAAACTATAACTATTCAGTCCCTTTCAATCAAAGAGTGAGAGTCGCTATTAAGATGTTAGAAATGAGAAAGTTCCTTACTCTTAGAAATTCTGCTGTAGTCGGTTTGCTTGCTGTTCAAGGCACCTCTGCCAGATTCCCAAATTTGAACGTCTTTTATACAGCGCGGGCTGTGTGGGAGGTTGGGAGGTGGGGATTTAATTTTCCTTAAAGTTACTCCTGAGAAATGTCTATTGCTTCATGTGCGTGATTAAACCTGTAATGACAAAGCAGTTAAAAAAAGGAGACAGACAGTTACATGATCAGAGCAAAGCATTTGTCAGCATTACAATTATTAAAATTTTATTTGAGCTGATTAAGTACATACTTTTAATTAAATTAAATAGTCAATTATGTTAATTGGTCAACCTTTTTGTAAAAAAAACAATTAGCTTGATTATGAAAATCCTTTAGGCCTTCTGAATTGACTGTAATTTGTGCTTTTTTTATTATTAAATGCAAGAAAGTAGATTTTGAGTATAAGTGGAGTTATTTTAGCAACGTACCAGTAGAAGAAAAGTTAGAGTCTAAAATCTTAATTGATTTACACAGTCCAGTTAAAGTAAACCAGCGGGACAAGATTTAATAAAGCTGATGATGTGTAACTTCAAATGGCTGATGATGAGTTTTTGTTTTCACATTGAGCTGAAAAATGTACAGATGCTCCAGGTGTTTGGAAAGATGATGTTATAGCAAGCAAAGAACGTCAGAGGGGATCTGCATCCAGGGGCCAAATTAAAATTAAGGAAAAGGTCCAGCTTGTGAAGTCTTGATGATCAAAATGACTTTTTCAGATTGTCTCAGCATAATACTTCAGTGATCCAGTCGCTTCTTTTGTATCAAGAGGATATAAATTTAAAAAAAAAAAAAACTCTTCTTTTAACATCACTGACAGACATGTAGTTGTCTCAAGTCAGGAATTCTGGCCAAATCAAAGAACAGAGTTCCAGATTACACCAAATAGCACAATAAAGGGCAGTAATTCCAGACAAACCTATAAACCTCCAGTTCTATTTTATATGAAGGAAGAAAAAGCTTTCAGCCCCTAAATGGTAAAACAACTTTAATGGCAACTATTTTCTTTGAAGAGTATCGAAGTGAAATTTGACAGTAGATTGGTGCTGTTATCTCTGACAACTCATGTGATTACGCCAGCACAGTTCTTGAAGGAGAAGGACATAAAAACTAGAAACCTCAAGTTTCAGATTATACATAAATATTCACCATTTGTTTGCCAGAATGTCATGTTTCATCCATTCAGTTTTTATGATAGCTTAACATGTCGCTTCCAAGCCGTTGTTTTGATGGTCAGTGTCAATCTTTCAGCACCTATGTCTCGAAATTTTAGAAGATCAAAGCAATAAACGTTTCTCAATATGTTAAATATTCAATGCATAGTACATTAGCACTGTTTCTAACCTTCTACACTCAGGGAGTCTGTAGTCTGACACAGAGGGCAGCAAGGCACAGCTGAATAAAATGAAATAACAATATTAAACAATACTTGGCTATTCGAGTATATACGCAGTTTTCTTTGTTAAAAAAAAAAAAAATCCTTCACAATGGCAATATAGCTGGTACTAGGAGACCAGTCAATAATACATGCCTAATTTACAAAGTCACAGCAGTCTGGAGGTACCTCGCTTACAAATGAAAGGCGGGGGGGGATCTGAGTCCCTTAAGTGTCTTGTCTGATGTGCTCTGTGGTAAAACTGCTCATAAATATGCTCACCAAGAGAAAAAAGAAACCTGCTAACAACTGCCAACCCACCTGCGTGGCAGAGACTGACATGAGAGAGAAGTGAGAGCTGCCAGATAGCTCTCTTGGTTGAGCAGGCTGTCCATATACAGAGGCTATAACCCTCCTGCAGCACTTCCAGGTTTGACTCTCAGCCTATGACCTTATGCTGCGTTTCTCCCCCCTTTCTGTCTGCCAACCTTCAACAAAGGTCACCAGAGCCACAAAATCTTAAAAAAAAAAAAAAAAAAAGTGAAAAGAAAAGTTATTTTTTGTGTGTGTGTGTGTTTTTTCTAACAGTGCATACAGTGACATTTCAGTAGCACAGAACGCAGGTGAGCTTTAAACAAAGGACTGAGGCTGCACTGCTTGGTTGGACGTTGCGAAGTTATGACTCTCTGGTTGCATGTCAGTGGAGTAATAAACACCTGGTGATTACCAATAGCCTACTGCTGTGCAATATTACACTGCTATGCAGTTACTCTTGTTGAATTTCATTGCATCAACACACAAATATAGTTTGGAAAGCTTCATGCTGCATTTCAACGTTCTGCATTTATTTGGGAAGGAAAGAAATGAGCTGTTTGAGGCACCATGGTGTACTTTTATACAGAAATCAATCAGGCAAGACAGATACTCTACCACTGCTGCTTGCAAATGCAAACTAATCTTCCTTTTCCTCACAATCGACCCCACCAGAGTGTAGTAACTCCATGACTCCTAATGGTCACACAACAGTGGGTAAGACTGTTGCACAGATAATGACAACATTAGCTGGAGGAGTAAGTTGATTAGACCATTTCTTTCACATTTTATTTTTCCCTTTTCGAGTCCAACTGAGAAAACATGCTTCAATAAGAATTGGTGCCCAAAGGTCCTAAGATTTAAACAAAGAATATTATTTATATTATTATAGAACACAATATGCACAAATAGTGCAACATAAGAACACACCTTCTTTCAACTCCATCTTCCTTCAGGGCATAATAACAAAATCATTTCATCCTTACAAGGTCTTGAATATAGGCAAATACAACCTTGGAAGAAAAACAGCACCTGACAATTTAAAGCGTTCCATTATTCCCTTCACAGAAACTAAGACAAAATGCAGAAGCAGTGTGTGAAAAACTAGGTAAACCCTTACTGCTTCATAAGAGGGTACATACGGTAGTGGTAAAGTGCAGCTGGGGTGTCCACTTCTGGGAGGATTGGCATTTGTCTTGAAGATTTTCCACTTGTGAATAATCTTTCTCACTGTTGAATGATCAACTCCAAATAGTTAAGAAAAGGAATAATCCTTCCCAGATGGAAGAATAGCAATAGCTGTATTAAAAAACATTGTAATAAGGCTTATGTTGTTGTTCATCTCAAGTAGTCTTTACCTAAATTCAGTACCTGATCATTAGGGCTCGAGCACCAAGGGTGAGGACCTTATTTTGAATGTTTATCATCATTATTGTTTTCATACCCATAATCTAATTCACACAGAAAGTCTACCCTTTTGAATGGAATATGCAGTTTTTCCAGCATTTTGGTCATTTCCAGGCCTCGTACTTTAACAACCTCCTCGAGATTTGGTCAGATCGACTCAAGACATTTTTTGTACAAATCTAGACACATGGCTGATGCTAATTTGCAAGGCTTATAACTTTTTAACAAAGGGTGCGACTGTAGTGACACGGCAAAGTTTGATGTTATTTCGAAGACTCGCCATAAAAGAAAAATTGGCTGTAACTCAGCTCTACGTTGTTTAATCTGGTTCAAAAATGGTGCATATGATTGCAGTCTGAGCCTAAACTAATCTACAGTGTAATATTCAGTATCTGTTGTAGCGCCACCTATCAGCTACAGGAAAACTTTCTCCTCTCAACTTCAAACTCACCATAAACACTGCCCACCCCGACCAGATTAATGCCTGTCAGTTTCATTCGGATTGCTCAAACAGTGCACATACAGTGACATTTTAAAATTTTGGACACAAAACATATATTTTCTATTGACAACTAATTTTGCAATCAGAGTCACCAAGCTACGCAGAAATATATATCAATATGTCAGCGTCATTTCTAAGTTTGTTTTTTTTTTCTGAATTTTTTCAGTTGAATTTTAATTTTTTTTTTTTTTAACCATTATACAAGGTTTTGCTGTTCGTAATCAGCTAAGAGTAGCAGTGGCGACTATAGCAAATATGGGGCCCTGGACAAATTATGGCCCCTTTAGCTGTAACTCAGCCATACATTGTTTCTTCTGGTCCAAAACTGATGTGTATGATTATGGTCTGAGCCTGAACACATCTCGAGTGTATTATTCAGGAACAGTTGTAGCGCCACCTATTGGTAACAGGAACTTTCATGTCACGCCTGCTCTTAGTGGATTTAGCAGATGCAACTCAAACTTGGTCAATCAGTCGTTAAGACACTGATGATTAGTTACAGTGAAATTAACTTTCTATCAAAGGGCACCACCGTGATTTTGAAGCAAAGTTCAATGTTTCACCTTGAACTGAAACTTTTAACTTGCACATATACTCTGAACAAGTGTATCTGTCAATCTTAGATTAACTCCATAACGCCACCTTCTGGTCAAAAGAATGTGATTATGGTCACATTATATGGTGTATTTTGTCAATGCTTCATCAAGATCATCCTGAGATTTCTACAGATCATACTCATAAATGTCTTCATGCACCGTGCAAAGCTTCATGGATGGACGTCCAACAGTGCCTGCGTTATTCACTGTGAAACATGAAGTGAGTGGTTCTGCTACACAAAAATGTGGAAAATTCATAAAAAATCACACATTGCTCCCTGGGAGTTGATGAAAATTGAAAGTCTATTCTGCAGGTAATTGGAAGCCAGTGTAAGGATCTCAGAACAGCAGTAATGTGCTCAGTTTACCTGGTTCTTGTTCGAACTCTGGGGTACTTTTCATAAAAAGTATATCTCAGCAGTACACCTACTGGCATTTTTAATTATTTCTTTGGAAGCTTACATAAATCTACTATTTGACCTAACATTGTGTTTGAACATTAGTGTGAATCACTTCATAATTTTTGGATCATGTAAGTTCAAATAACACAACAGGAAGTGATAACATTCAAACACCAGGTTCTGTCACGCTCTGCGCAGCCACCTTCTGCTTCATTAGATTTTCACATTTAGTTAATGTTCTGACAATAAGTCAATGAAGTGTAATGCTAATGTAGCTGGAAGTTATGAGGGCACGTGTATGTGTGTGCATGGCGTCATGATATTTTTGCAAATATGTGCGCATTTGGCTCTCCTGTCAGTTCCTGGTCCGCAATAACAGTCCCAGGCATGAAACCACAGTTTTATAGAAAGTGTTTAATTTTTTAGTTTGCTTATTGTATCTGTGTTTTACAGTGTGATATACAATTATTTTGAACCATTTTCATAATCTAGGGACTGGAGCTTTAATACAGCAAAGACTTTTAATGTGAAAAAAAAAAATATATATATATATATATATTAACTGCTGCAAACTGTAGACAAACTTGACTGACCGATTTACTTGTGTCTTACCACTTGATAGTGTGTGCTGGGTTAATGCATCTCACAAGTAATAGTTTAGTCATCAACATCCCCCCATATGAAGCAATTACCTTCTTTGAATTGGCTGAAAACATCAACTTGAACGGTTTGTTCTGGTGACCCCATTTTTTTTTTTTTTTTTTTTTTTTTTTGAGAATGTTGCCAAAGCATGTCTGACCTGTAGTCGTCAGACCTCTATGTGAATTAGTCAGAGACTTAAGGTGCGCCAGCTTGTGCTGATGTGCAGCTGTGGACAATTTAGTGGTGAACTTGAATTTCAGGGTTTTACAAAACTTCGTTCCATATCTCAGTAGAGTTAGCTGACAATCAAATAGTAAAATTAATTGTATTAAAATCCTCTCAACAGATTTCATTACCATTTTGGCTGCGAATGTCCTCAAACATTAAAATGTTTCTCATCAATCTGCAAATGCAGCTGTTGGCACCAAAACTGTTAGTCTGTGAAACTGCTCTCTCCACACCTCTTGGGAGGAAAAAAAAAAATCAATTCAGAGCACTGATTTTCTGAATGACATATGTACATAACCTAAATTGGAAAAAATCTTTAGACGCTGTGTGGAAAAACAGAATACAATTTTTTGGTTGTCACGTAAACCCAGAGTTTAGCTGAAAAGAGGAGCAACATATTCAATGTTGGAAAATAAATTGTGGAAGATATTTGCTAATATTGATTATGGTGGGACATGGATAACTATTGGTGCACATCTCCAACAACTATGAATTTCTGCTTCAGGGCTTACTCACAAATAGATCTGCAGTTTCTGAAAGACCCCAGAATGACTTTCAGTCAATGAGAACCAAAATTCTCTGATGTTATGAAACATAGATTAATCTATTTGCTCAAAATGATACATGATGTGTTGAGAAAATTAGACACTGAGCATCAGCTCCTTGATCTCATCCTTGCAGTGAAACATGGAACTAGTAGCATCATTCTGAGGAGATATTGTTTCTAACAGCAGGGACTGAAAAATCTTTCATGATAGCTGAAAAAACAGATGAACAAAATACAGTAATTCTGAAGGAAAACTTTTTTTTTTTCAATAAACCATACTTACATTACATACTTACATACTTAAACTATACTTCCAAGGAAACATACAATACATCCAGACAGTAAATGTACTCACTCAGCATGTTTGATAGTTTACATTCCTTTAAAGAGCAAAGTCTTTTTTTCTGGAATACCAAACCTCAACAAAATTATAAACTTAAATAATAACAAGTGTGATGAGAATGGTATTAAAATAATTTATTTTGAACCATCAAAATGTGATAAAACAATTATTCTTCAAACTCAACTTATTTATACATAAGCAATTTTATTTTACAAACACCATATAATGCTCAAATGGTGTCATAAAAAGAAACAGATGTTTATAAAATGAATCAATATGATGGAGCAGTTATTATCAAACTGTAGTTGAATAAGGGATGAGATTTCACAAATCAGTAACAGCATCAGCACTGATTTACTACCCATGATAATAGTACAGAAAAACATCCAAAAATCTTTTGAAGCCTTTTGGACTCAGCTTAGATGATGACTCACTTTGTGAGTTCAGCATCTAATATGAAGTCTTCTGGAAGCATCTCAGCAGGCATGCTCTTCAACTGCTCATCACAGGCACGGAGAGTCCAGAGTTTCTCCAGTTCATACACCTCTCTGGCCTCTGGTAGCATGAAGTGAACAACCATTTTACCTGAGACAAGGATAGAGGTTTGAGCAAATAACTAAGGAAAATGCCTTAATTTTCCTTAAATTAGATACTTGTATATGGGATTTCATTAACATACCAAAATCAATACACATCCAGTCCTCTGCATCTTTCCCTTCAATCTTGACATTTGGATCTCTATCTTTCTTCAGAAACTTGTACTGGAGAAAAATAAAATTAGTGTAAGCTTTAGAAGCTGATACAAATTGCACACAATGATAGATCCAATAAAGAGTGAATAAAGATTGGGTACCACTTTGATGGCATACAACGCCATTGCGCGGAGGTGTCTCGATGAAACACCACTGATGACAATGAAGTACTCTGCATATTTGATATGGTCTGGTACTTTAATCACACAGATGTCCACAGCATTTTCCTGACGGAGTAGAGACACCAAGACATCAAGGTTGAAAGTCTCAGGAGATCCTAGAAAAAAGAAATATTCAGTATAAGATTATTCATTCAGCAGCATGTGATCCATTTGCTCTAATTCTAAATTTCATATTTGAGCTCCAACATTTTTATTCTGCTCAGCACTAATATTTAGAGCAAAATCACAGGCACCTCTTCATTCAGCAACACCTTGCATGTTTTTGTAGTTGCAGAGTGGGATGTTTTTATGATTATTATTTTAATAAGAAATCCATGACTGAAAAAATATGTGATCTACATTGTAGCGCATGTTGCTCTGAGATAATACCCCTGCAGTAAGTGGGCTATGTCCATGTGACTGAGGTATAGCATCGATATTCTCAAGTATATTTCCATGAAATCTGGTTGTTCTAGCCAAAATTATGCTAAAATATATTTTTACTGACATTTAAAATCCCTGTTAAGAGTCGTCCTTCAATTTTGTAATTTTTAGGGTCTATTTCTATTTATTCCTATTCATTCCCATAAATCCCTGTGGAGAGTATCTAACTACTCAGGTACTGGTGTGTTTGAGGTACTGTCTTATTGAAACACCCATTTCAAAAGCATTTCCTCTTCAACATAAGGCAACATGACCTCTTCAAGTATTTTAATGTATTTAAACTGATCCATAATCTCTGGTATGCGATAAAAAAAGGCCCAACACCGTCATAGAATAAACATCCCCATATCAGGAAGCTTGCTCCACCATATTGCACTGTCTTCACAGTGTACTGTGGCTTGAACTCAGCATTTGGGGGTGATCTGACAAACTGTCTGTGGCCCTAAGACTCAAAAAGAACAATCTTGCTTTCATAAGTCCACAAGCGTTGCATCAGTCTTTTTAGGTCATTTTTTTAGGCCACAGTCAATGTGTTGTTTGGCAAAGTGTACATGTCATTTTTTTCCAAACAATGATGACTTTACAGTGGTTTCTTGTTGACAGCTTTTCTTCACATACAAATTTTTCTAATTATTAGAGTACTTGCAGGTGACTTTAGATCTTCTTTGATCACCCTGGAGCTGATGATTGGCTGTGTCTTTGCCATTTTGGTTATTCTTAAATTCATTCAAATGGTAGTTTTCCGTTTTCTTACACATCTTCCAGGTTTTGGTTTCCATTTCAAAGCATTTTAGATCATTTTAGCTGAGCAGCCTCTCATTTTCTGCACTTCTTTATATATTTTCCCTCTCTAATGAACTTTTTAATCAAAGAACGACCAATTTCACTCAGATTTCCAGAGAACTGCACTATAACCCGCATCTGTCCTAAAACAGGAGCCACCTGTTTGACACCTGTTTTTTCACAGAATGAATGACCTGACTAACTGATCTGCACGCTGCTATTTTCTTGAACAGCCTAATATTCCTTTTATTCACTATCTGCAAGTAATAACAAATTCGATAAAAACACTTTCTTCATGTTTTGATGCAGAATAGAAAGTGCAGTGTTCCCAAAGCATTTGTATGTTTGGAAATAAAAGCTATAATAAGGATTTTGAGCTTTACTCCCTTTTTTTAAACACCCTGCTATTTAGAACACAGCTATAGCTATAGCTGGTGAAATCTTCAGATTTTGCATTATATTAATTAACGGGATGAATGGTAATAAGAAGCAATAAATAAACAACAATAGAGAATGTTCCTACTGTGTTTGAATACAAATAAAGACGAGAACCAGCAACAACTTACTATGAATGAGAGGGCTGCTGTTGTTGTCCATTTCACGGGGGGATTCTTCTTCTAAATCTGTATTTTCACCAACGCCAGAGAAACATCTATTTGTGTCAAAGCAACATCTGAGTGGCGAGATGTGATGCCAGTGTTGTTGACATGAGGATAAATTCACGGTGACATGACGATGCAGTTTAGTTAACGAATTAAAGCCTCTAAACACCCCCCTTTGTTCTAGTAAACCGCTACTTCTACACACAGACGACACCAGTATTCTTGAGCGACTGAGAAAATTCATAATTTTAACTTGTATAACAAATTCAGTCTCAGAGACACACGAGTCTATCAAAGGCTGTAAACAGGAAGTGGGGCTTGTCCTTGGCTTTTGATTGGTTCGTGACTTTTATTTCTGGTTGTTGCGCCGTGCTTGAAATAAATAGAGGCTGCCCCCTGTGGACGACAAACGGTACTGACCTCAGAATTTACGCTTCTGCTAATCGATACAGTATAATCCGATGAACTTCACTATAGATTGGTGATCTTTCACATTCAGTTTGATGTGATTGTGATCACTGATGCAGTTTCAGTGTGATAAATTAGGTTTTGATAGGTTTTGTGGTGAAAGTCCTGACAGACGACCATCTTCAGAGCCATTTGTATTATATGATTGTATTAAAATGATTACTTTAATTTTACAAAATGTAAATATAATTAATATATATATTATACATTACATATATAATATAAATGTAAATATAATTTATATATATATATATATATATAATATATATATATATATATTTTTTTTTTCTTTTTTTTAATCAAGTTTTGTTTCACTGCTCTGCTTACATTTACAGTACAAAACAAAAACAGCATTATATTCTTGACCTCAATGCATTAATTCATCTGCTTGCAGCTTATTTTTTCATCTCACAACCTGGCCTGCCTTGACCAGACTGGTGCCCCCTTAAGATCTAAGTTCCTCTACAGGTTTCTGTCTTCCTGTTATTGGCTTTCTTATTTTATTATTTTTCTCTAAAGCATCTTAAAACAAGATTGATTTGTATTGCCACACAATATAAAATAAAATAAAATACCTCAGGGTGTTTTGAAAATGTATTCAATAAATAAATTAAGTATCTGATGATTCAAGGTATGAATCATCAGAAAATGGAAACTGTCAACTCAACAATACTAGAACAATACTAAAATGTGTAATATTTTCCACCACCTGCCTATAATCAAACCTATTACTCTGTTACATATATTTAAATTGCCTGGCTATACTTGTTCGTTGTGTGCGTAATTTTTCCTGAGCAGCAAACATCTTTGACATATTGGGTGCAAAGTTTATGCAAGAAATGATGCCAGATAAAGTATATCATAATATATATTATAGGCCAACACGCATAGAATAAAAAATAATCTTTGCATTTATTTCTGTAGGAAAAAAATTCAAGGTGAAAAATCCTGAACATATGTAGTTTTAAAAACATACATTATAAACCCTCTATAAAACCATATAAATACATTTCATCTGTGATAAAATCTGGTGGTCAATATGCAGTTACTGACATGACAAATTCAAGTATTTAATTTAAATTTGCACAGAAAAAAATATATGTTCTCATTCATCAGTCAGAGTCCATAATTACATTCAGCCTCAGGCCCACAGGTATATGGTCCGTAAGGCCCGCCAGCTGTGTTATAAAGGCCACTTCTTCGATTTCCTGGATGGAAAGAAGGATGTCAGAAAAAAAATACAGTTGGTATTTCTCCTGTTTGTAAGTATTTTTGAATTCTGAGTGTATTTGGCATTTTAACAATAGCTTTCAATTTTAAATAGAAGCAGCTGAGAGTTAAGAAAGGTCAAAATAAAATGGTATTCGTACTGTCCGGCACTGCTTTGAAATGGAACTTTCACGATAGAGGATGTAGTCGATTCTACGTCCAATCCACGGTTGACCACTTTCAGGGTAAACCAGCGGAGATCCCCCTAAAGGAACAGGAGGGGAGATATACTCCTTCCTCTGCTCATCGCTTTCCAAAGTTCTACAAAAACAAAAAGAAGACACTGAAAATTGTCATATCACTGTCTTGAATAAACAGTGGTCATCGTATTAGTCTAGTTGCACTAAGGACAAGTGAGATGAGAGTACCTTTGTAGGTTTTCTGGGTTGTTTACATCATCTTCATACAAAGTAGGCTGCTCCAGGAGAGTACCTTCAGGAGCAAATCACAGTAACACCCCATGACCTGTCAATATTTGCCATATAATTCAACTATGTACATATTTACTCTCTTGGTACACTTGGTTTATTGGTACCAACCAATGACCCAGGGCTTCTCTTTTCCAGGTCCTGCTCTGCAAGGGTCTCTGTACTCATCAAACAGACTGTGATTCTGTTCCAGATGGTCATCTAGTCAAACACAAAACCATACTTTTAAAAAAGGAAAAAAAATCCTTATAGAAAAACTCAAAATATTAACCAAATAATAGCTCATTTTACAAGACACACCAGGTGAACAGTTGTCAAAGTTAAAATCCCCGCAGAGCACATCAAAAACAACTTCTTCATCTGGCTGTTTGTTGGCAGCCTGAAAATCGCCTATCCACTTGGTTACCATGTTCAACTGCTCACAGCGAATTTCCCCTTCACCTGGCAAGAAAACAGAGTAGCTATTAAAAACCCATATTTTCTCATGAGAAAATGCAAAATATCAAAATTAACTAAGTAAATTTAAAAAAAAAAAAACATGACTTGCCCTCTGGTGCATGAAGATGAGTGCAGTTAAAAAAGCCAACCACTTTCTTCTGTTTACTGTCCTGTCCGATTAGCACCTAAGCATTTCAAAAAGCAATCAAAACACGTTTTTCATTCTGAATATAATAAAATCATTAGCAACTTATCTTATTTTATTATTCCTACAACACAAGTAACAAAAATGTTTTGTTTTTTTGCCTACTCTCTTACAGACAAATCAAGCTTTAATCACTGTACAGTAAATATCTTATCCATATCCTATTCTTATCCAAATATCTAATCCATAAGATTTCTGAGTGAAAGGGAGGGGACTTTAAAAAAAAAAAAGGCACCTTAGCAGAGAGGAGACCCTTGGCAGCCAGTGCGTCTTCCCCACTGCTGTTGGGAAAGCAGTGGTACTGGGCCTTGAGGACAGGGAATCTGCTAGCAAGGAACAGGCCACTGTTGAAGAACTTAAAAGAGGAACATCTGCACGGCGGCTGACATGCATACACTCCGATGTCATACAATATGTACCCAAACACTGGTTTTAGAATATCGGTGAGCTTCTTTGCTGCCCTCTTGTCAAACACCTCTTCCAGACACAGTATATCAATATTCGCTGGAAACAATAATGACACCTCCCACGGTACATCATCTTGCTGGCGGAGGCCCTGGGACAGCACAGCGCGGGGAGCACTCCTGGGACTGGAGCAGCTTTGCTGGTTACAGTTCTGATTGGAATTGAGGAGGAGAGAAGGTGGCTCAGCCTGTGACTTTTCACTATCATCACAGGTCACATGTCTCTCTTTCGATTCAGAATGGTTACTTACTGGTGCTTGTGCCTGTTTCTCTGTGGCACCATGTGCATTTGAGTTGGCTGTGGGGTTAATGTTGATAGGAGGACTCGTAGTACCACAGCTGCTGGGAGAGTCAACAAAGATCCTGATATGGGGTCGACTCACACCTTGCATGATGCGCTGACCAATGGCAGATGCCCTACGCTGAGTGTGGCCCAGGTTGTTAAAACGAGCCAGACTGTCCGGCAAAAGGCAGAGGTTGGCCGAGGCAAATCCAAACGACGCCTTTCCAGACAGTTCAAAGCCCCTGTGTGTCTCTGTCTCTGGTGAGGATGGCACCTCTCTGTGGTAGTAAAAAGGCCTCCGGCAGGCCTGACTGGGTGCCCAGAGCAGAAAACCAAGAAATGCCAAAGGGGCTGTTATTATGAAAAGAATGAAGAAGAAAATGGAGCCAAAGAAAACCTTGAGGGGGTGGAGGTAGCATCCCTGCTCCTCTCGCTGGGTTTGCTCTAGCGTGGTGGACTTGCACACGGCAATCACCCGATCAAGACACCAGAAACAAGGCAGGATGAACGCCCATCCCACGGCATGGATACCAGCAGCAAATCCATTTGGAAAGGGAGATGACTGCAGGGCCATGGCTCTCCTCTGTCTCTAAACAACACGCAGAAAAAACTGCATCTGAATGTCTCCTTCTGTCCTGAGAGCTGCCTCTCTCCCATGAGCTCCACTGGGCACTAAAACAGGTGAAAAAAGTAAAACGGTTAGCCTTTATTCTTGAAACCATATGCAACACCTGTGATCTGAGTTCCCAGGAATGACAAGTTCACTCACTTCATGCCTGAACATGCAGTGGAAGCTGGAAAACATTAAGTAATAAACGGTAGCTCTTTTGTTACACTGATACTGCGAGGTTCACAAGAAACACCAAACTGGCTTAAAACATGCTTATACAATGTGTCATTATCACTTTTAAAAGAGCCAACAAGACAAAAACACAGTGTAATCCAGTGTCCAGTGTTGCTAAATACGACTGCAAAGAAAAGTCTCCCTAACATCACACCTTTGTATGTATTACACAGTAAATACACTAAGACCTGTTGAATAAATATTTTTCTAAGAATGTATTGCTGTACAATTATTACAAAAGTCAAATTAAGTTTTAGAACACTCACAAATACTCACAATTATGGTAAAGTTGTTTATATTCAACAATAAGCTTTTTGAGCGCTGTTTATTTCATTGTGCAGTTCAGACCACAGTGAAGCAGGAAAAGATATCTCTTCATGCAGTGGTGCGATAAAGAAGTCCCTCCCACTGAAAAAAAAAAATCAGTGAAGATAGATACAACTGCCACTTGACAAAATAGTAGTCCGTTTACGAATAAGACTAACAAAGTATAAACCTCAACACCCTCACTACGCAACGTGGGCGCTGATACAAGGAGATGGAGCTACAGGTGAGTTTCACCCCAGGTGGTCTCATTGGTCGTGTAAAACAATGCTTAAGCTCCCAGTTTGACTGAAACACTTTTGATTTCACGTATCGGCGTGGACTAAAAACCGCAGAACTTCACTGCATGACTATAACGCGAGGTCACGTTGAGATATCACGCTTAATACATGCTTTATAAAG
The DNA here is from genome assembly GCA_018398805.1 of Hirundichthys speculiger. NCBI lineage: Eukaryota > Metazoa > Chordata > Actinopteri > Beloniformes > Exocoetidae > Hirundichthys > Hirundichthys speculiger. The sequence goes on from JAGFBZ010001926.1 coordinate 1,503,445, forward strand.
ACTACACGTTTCGGTTACAGGCAGGGCGGTAACCTGTCACACACCAGCTAGCTTCAAAGACGCCGCTAATGTGAAAGCTCAGATGGTCTTACCTGAGCACGAACACTGGGGCAGTCCTTCTCACGAACCCATTCAATAACCAACCTTTTCATGTATTATTATTATATAGTCCGCTATTTATTATAGTTAATTCATGGGTCGTAACATGCTCAGTGAAAACCAGTAGAGTTGTGGTTCAAAACAGACAACCAGACCAACAAACGTATAAACCCGCCCTGAGTCTCAGTGTTCCGTGGCATTATTAAGCCACGCCTTATTGGCGTTGCCATGGCGCCGGTCCAGTCTGACACGTGACCATAATTGAGCTCGACTTACATAAAAGTTGCCAACTTCTCTATTCTTTTTCATTTTTCTTTTTTCTTTTTTTTTAACGTTTTTTACGTACCGTCCACACCTGTAATTCTACATTTCCTAATAAAAGTTTTGTTATACACATATGATATCCTGTTACTGAAGTGACATAAAGTGCCCTATTATGATACAAGATGAAACCCTGCTTGACTACAAAGTTCACTGCCTCACTACGGAGGAAACCAAAGTCCAGAAAGCACAGCTGCAACCTAACTCTTAAAGGCCCTGTTTCACCTGCTGAAAATAATCAAACGTTTGTTTGAAAGGACAGAAAGGCTCACAGTAAACTCCTGCTGTTACAGTGGACTGCAGACTATCTGGCTCAAATCAGTTTTTCTTTGCTGGGTTTTACTTTCTGCTTGTGAATGAAACAATAAAACCCTTGAAGAAGCCATTTGGCTTAATTGTAGGCTCTAGTTGTCTTTTCAGTTTTGCTATTCGTGACCTACTTTCAAAAACGTGTGTTGGTTGGCATAATTTCTTTCTATTTTTAAAAATCTGTAATTGTGTACAACATCACATTCACGCAATATTCATCAGTTTTCATAATTTATTAGGGTTGATTTCCACTTCAGTCAGGGAGTAAACTCTTCAGGGCTGCTCTGTGACTACCAGAGAAGGATGGGTTTCCTGTCCTTTGCCGCCATCTTGCAGAGACAGGTCAGCAGGACCAGCAGGTCTTTCTGAAGTTTTCCTGGAGCGGTGGTTGCTATCAACTCTCTCAGAAATTCTGGGTTATTGTACTCAACCCCTTGTATGCTGTTGTCACTGGGCCTCTCCGTCAGAATCCCATAGGTGTTGACAATAAATTCGGAGAACCGTGGGTGAAGTGCTGCTTTGTACCCATGCAGGCTCATCCTGTTCATAAGGTCTGCATACCTCTGAGTGAGATGAAGCTGATAGCTCTCATCGAACCTTCCCTGTCAGAGGGTGTGTGCTAACCTGCAAGAAAGGGAAATAGGTGTGAATGAAAGTTCCTTCTAAGCTTTTTAAGGAGACTTTTACTGTCAGCACTGGTTTCGAAATGAAGTCAAATGTTCTTGCAGTTAGTAGAAACTAAGATTTTTATAGATTTTTACTTTTATCTGTGCTTATGTCTTGTCAAAATGTAATTTCCTTATCAGGCAGGATTGTAGTAACTGAATAGACGTCTTCGTGTCCCTGATATCAACAAAAGAGTTCTTTCAGCACCTCTGTGATCTTTTCTGGTATATTGAGCAGTGTGAAACCATAGAGCCTCTTCTGGCCCGGGAAGACATAGGCCAGAATCCTCCTATCCAGCTGATAGGCAATCTCTCCAAGTAGCCTTAGCGGATCTGAAATTAAAAATTTGAAATTAATACAAACTAGCACTGGCAGTATTATTACTGCTGAAAAAAATGCTGTGACCAGGACACCTGTTGAACAAGCAGGAACATCACTCTGGCGGCTTTGAAGCTCATCTGACTTCTTGTGTGCAGAGATTTGGAGAAAAGACTTGAAATCTACGGGGGATGAGGTTCTGTGTTCACGTGTAAATTTAGCTTGCTGCAAATTTCTCCCGAACTGCCGCTCGTCAAGGGTGTTTTGCCACAGATGAGATGGCTTTGTTCCTGAAGCAGAGCAAACAAAGTTCCTTTAAATTATCTTTGAAAGTAGAAACTACTTTACCAAGATAGGAAAACATGTCATGACAACTCTGTCTATATCTTGCCTGTTTTACCCTTCTTGTAATAGTTCTGATCATGTTATGCAACCCTGAGCAAAACATATTGAATGAGCATTCTTGGAACATGTTTGGTCAAGTGTTTTGTTTTATAGAGAGAAGAAAAAGACATTGCAGACAAAATTAATTCGTTTACAGCTGAACATTACTGAGCTATGCCGTAATTATTATCTATCTATCTATATATATATATAACCAGTATCAATTAATTTTTTCTTTTGCTATTCATTGACAATTTTAGCTTTTATAGTCAATATCCACTTCATCTTTTAATGCATTTACTCTTTTGTGGGTATGTATGTATCTGTGTAAGGAAGTGTGATTTTAATGAGAGCTGTTGTATGTCAATGTACAATGACAATAAAGATTCTGATCTGATGATGATTATTATTAGTTTCAGATGTGTTTTTAAAAGCCAAAACTTTCACCAATAAGATCAATAGATCAAGATTCTTCTGAGAATAAGACGTCTTAATTAACATCTTCCTAGGGTGGTGATTGTATGTTTTTGTCTGCTATTAAGGTATGATTAACTTTGTGAGATTGTTTCTCAAAGTGGGGTTTGGCTTCCGAAAAGGTCCTTGGACACCAACATTTCCAAAAGAAAACTGGAAATACAGTGCCTTGCGAAAGTATTCGGCCCCTTTGAACTTTTCAACCTTTTGCCACATTTCAGGCTTCAAACATAAAGATAGAAAAAATTTATCTTTTTGTCAAGAATCAACAAGTGGGACACAATCATGAAGTGAAGTGAAATTTATTGGATATTTTAAACTTTTTTAACAAATGAAAAACTGAAAAGTGGGGCGTGCAATATTATTGGGCCCCTTTAATTTCAGTGCAGCAAACTGACTCCAGAAGTTCAGTGAGGGTCTCTGAATGATCCAATGTTGTCCTGAATGACTGATGATGATCAATAGAATCCACCTGTGTGTAATCAAGTCTCTGTATAAATGCACCTGCTCTGTGATAGTCTCAGGGTTCTGTTTAAAGCGCAGAGAGCATCATCAAGTTTGTTAAAAAAGTTTAAAATATCAAATAAATTTTGTTCCACTTCACGATTGTGTCCCACTTGTTGATTCTTGACAACAAATTTGAATTTTATATCTTTATGATTGAAGCCTGAAATGTGGCAAAAGAATGAAAAGTTCAAGGGGACCAAATACTTTCACAAGGCATTGTATTTTAATTTCACTATTATTCAAGTGAAAAGATACCAAATAAATGACTGTATTAACTACTTTAAATTATGGATACTTTTAACGGTAACATTTTCCTTCTGGGCTACTTACAATATGATAGAAATTAATTCAAATATAGGCACAAAGTGTTACTGTGATCCAGTTAAGGCAGTACATTGAGATAACGACAGACTGGCAGCATCTAAACTGAAACACGGCTGCCACATAGTGGTCAAGTACATGAACGAGATAAATTACCTGTGAACTCATCCTGAGTACCATTGATGAAGCTCTGCATCCTGTCTTTCAGGTCCATATTTTCCTTGAGGACACTAAACATTGACTTCAAGTGATTATTTTCCTCCATGAGGCGTTCATTTCTGGCCTTCAGGTCTGTAGCAATTTGTTCCACGCTCATTTTGAGTCCACAAGAACCATGCACAAAACCTTCCCGACACTGACAAAAACATTTAAATCAAATCAAAACAGAACTGAACTCTAGATTTGTATTTTTTTTTAATTCCATATACAAAGGACAGGCTATGAGTTTAGAAAGTTTGTTAAAAATTGAGTTATTAATCCCTGACAGTACAAAGATAGTTATAAAGATTGAAAGAAAAAACAAACAAAAAACCTCAAAGATCACTTACTAACTTTTCAAAGAATTTCACCAGATATTTTTTCTTCCCTTTCCCTGGTTGCCTTGGAGACTCGGTTATGATTTTAACAAGTCCTTCTCATTCTTGCTGGTTTTTATAAAACATTTTTCCAGTGCAAGTGCACAAGGCCTTCAACTTGTGGAGAAGCCATCAAACAAGTCCTACATGTGCAACAAATGAAAGTCATGTCTGCTATAAAACATGTGTAACACGTTTTCCCTTCATATTTACTGAACAAACTTCTGCTGATGTGTAATACAGCAGAAAAAATCCAGAGAAAAACAATAACTCTTGGAAGTGGACTTTCATTTGAGACTGTTTTGTCATATTTTCTACACCATTTAATGATTGTGTATGGCATAAGCTACAACTTCAGTAACTAAAATACACTTTTATATATCAAGTTATATACATCATAAAGCAGAGGTGGCCAACCCTGGTCCTCGACAACCACAAACCTGCGTGTCTTGGATGTTTCCCTGCTTCAGAACAACTGATTCTAATGAACGGATTATCATCAGATTGTCATCCAGGTCTGCGCAAGCCTGTTAACGACCCATTCATCTGAATCAGGTGCACTGAAACAGTGGAAACATCTAAGACACGCAGGTTTGAGGCTCTCAAGGACCAGGGTTGGCCCCCCCATCATAAAGGCTTCAGCAATCAATAGACCTACAAATCACGACGACCATTTCACACCATTAAAATACAATGAATGAAGCAAAAGCAACCTGTAAGGGTGGAATGTGCTACAAAACAAATGAAAATGTATGATAATGGAAACACATTAATGCAAGAACTGAAATCTCTGTCTTAATTTGATCAGTTACACTGTCTGCTCAGCCTCCTCTTGCTTTTCCAACGAGAGCAAGAATGTAGAGGAAGATGTTGATGATGTCCAGGTACAGGTTCAGAGCAGCAAACACGTACTCTTCAGGGCTCAGGGCCAGCTCCTTGTTGCCAAGCAGCAGCTGGGTGTCCACTGCTAAGAACTGTAATGCAGAAGAAAAAAATCCAAAACAGGTCAAACATTTTGATGTTGACTGAAAAATGCAGACAAACCTGTTTTTATCATGATGAATGAATCAGTGTTTACAGAAGAATTTTTAAAGTTTTGATACAGAGACATACACGTTTCTTCACTCCATTATATACAAGTTTAATAAATTAAGTCACTAAATAAGCTTTCCATTCAACACATTCAGCAAAATGATATCTGCAGATATACGAACCTGCTACTGTAATACTAATAATGATAATTCAGGTCTCACAATCAAATGTTTGCTTTACATCAGGTAGCTAAAAAGAAAAGTGTTCAAATCATCCTGCACTTATGCTTTACATTTCACTCAAGATCACAGCGAGGATCAGTGATCAAATTTGTTTTCAGGCGCCTGTGACAGTGACATTTTAGCTTAGAAAGGTTTTCTGCATCTGGCAAAGACAGGAAGTCTTGTACTATCCTTTAAATGATAAAAACCCATTTTGTGCTACATTTCTCCTTAATCAAATGCCATTTAGTGTTAAACATATCAGTCACATTGATGATTTGAAACTGAATTTCTTAATTGATAGATTTATTTCCAGCTAGACTTACATTAAATTATGTAAGACGTGTCCAAAGGCATCTTATTTGCAAGGTTCTCAGAGAAAATACAATTTCTGATGCACAAAAACTGTTTGTCTAAAGACTTACGCAAGTGAAGAGTAGCGCTCCCAGTCCAGCATACACAATCTGCAGAATCTTATTGTGGATGAAGATGCAGAGGATGCTGAAGAGAAGCAGGACAATCAAACAAACAAAAAGCACGCCATAACAGGAGGTGAAGTCGTATCTGGTCTGTGGGAAGAGTACAAGGATGGCATTAATGTTAGGTCTACATCAGAGATGATGATTAATGAGCAAGGCATAAATGCAGAAGGCAGGGACAGACAGATACAAACCTGCAGAGAGAAGATGACCACTGTGAAGCACACAACTGCTGTGATGCCCACTGCCATGATCACAGACTCAGTCTCATGGAATGAGGCAATCACTCCCACCATGTAGGACATACTGAGGGTCAGGACGGACTGAAGACAAACACAATCTATTAAAAGTGCTGCAAATGTTGGCAAGATGTGCATTTTTCTTATATGAATCAGTAGCATATGATTTTGGTGGAAAACAGTCATTTGTGGAGGTCACGTGGGACCCAACTCAAGATGGCAGCATAAACAGTTAGCTCCCGATCGAAACTCGAGAGAAACCCATCCATCCATCTTTTGTCTATACCCGTTTCATCTTCCGAAGGGTTTATGCGAGAGAAAACCCAGAATTCTATTACTAAAACGAATTTTAACGTGTTGCCTGAGAACATGGAAAAGGGGAAAAAATTTAGAGGATGAACGAGTAACAAAAACCCAGCGAAACAACCCGAAATGCCCGAAGACGGAGGAGACATATCGGACACAGGGGAGGAAGACGACAATATGGAGACTGGAACTGTTGAAATGCTATGTGCAGGTCTGAAAGACATCGTTAAAAAAATTAACGAATTCAAAACCGAGATGAAAGGTGAGCTCACGACACTCAAGGAGGTAAAAAAAAAAGAACTCAAGGACTTTAAGAGACACATCAATCAAAAGTTAGCAGACACGGAGAGGGAGCTAGCAACACAAACGGCGAAAATCATGGAAGATGAGCAAAGAACTGAAGAGAGGGAAAGTTGGAATACGGAGGTAAAGGAGGCACTGCTCCTCACAATAAAGCAACAGCAAACACTCCAAGAAAGACTGACCGACCAAGAAGGAAGAAACCGGCGAAATAATCTTCGGATTTTTGGCCTGGAAGAGGGAGCATTCATAGAACAGTTGTTAAAAACAGAGCTCGCCCTGCCAACAGAAATGGACCTACAGATATCACGCGCACACCAAGCTTTGGTGCCAAAACCGAGCTCCAGCAAACCCCCGAGATCTGTCGTGGTAAACTTCCTCCAATACACAACAAAAGAGATGGTACTGAGGCAAGCCTGGAAGAAAAGACCCCAATATAACAACCGGGCCCTGTTTTTCGATCATGACTATGCTATGGAAATAATTCAGAAAAGAAAGCAGCATGCGGGAATTAAAAAAGTTCTAAAAGAGAGGGGAATCCGTTTCCAGACGCCCATGGCTAGAATGGAGATCCACTGGGACTCTGGACAGAAAACATAAGAAACTGCACAAGAGGCTGCGGCGGACGTGAACAGGAGAGGGATCGAAGCATCAACCGATCCGGCGGGGAGAGGTACACCTGATACAGAAATGGAGGGCCGCTCGTCAGCTAAAGGAGCATCTTCCGTAGAGACGGAGGACAGTCTAAAGAGAGCGTGGCCATGGCAACGGGTAGGAAACAGGGAGGATACCGCGACACAAGCGACCGCGCGAGTATAAATCAAAAGTGACAGTGGCATCTCTGCGACAAGCTGACGGCGACACATTGCCGCGAGAGTATACACGGGGAAGTGTCCGCATGCATCCACGACAACGCGGGCAACATCGCGGCAGCCAACCCTCCCGGACTTATCGGTTAACGGTTATTAATCGTTAAAGGGCGTCGGTTAACGGTCATAAAAAAAATCCAAAATGTGCATCCCTAGTGGCTAGGGATTGTAAGGGAAATTTACCATATGGAGAAAATGACCAACCAACTTCGACTTAAGAAAATTTATACCACAAAGTGGACAAAATGGGTGTATTATGATACTCAGAAAGACGTGTGAACTGTACAATATATAAATCTGAGTATGTAAAACGTGGAAACGCCCAACCATGAATGTTGTTGTTGCATATTATGTTTGTTGTACTTTCTTGTTGATTATGTTTTTTTGTGTTTATGGAAAAAAAAAAACTTGATAAACGTAACAGTTTAAAAAAATAAAAATAAAATTCATTTGTGGTGCTCGATTTAAACTAATTAAGGATAACAGCAGGCTCAAAATTTGATATAAGCTTTTGTGCAAAGAAACAGTATATTATCTCTTCACCACATCAAGCTATAAAGTTGTTTTTGACCATATTGGTCATTAAAATGGAGGTCAACAGTAACTGCAACCAATATATTTTCCCACAGTAGAATTAAATAAAACTTTATTCATCCTCAAAGATAAATTAAATGTAAAGATGAAAAACCACTCAATTAGCCCCACTGCAACTTCCCTATGCTTAATTTCCTATTACTGATATAAAAAACAAAACCGGTCTTACCAAAGCAACCAGGTTCCAAGGGTGCTGTCGGCGAACATTTCCACAGCAGCTGATGACACAAACTGACACAAAGAACACCCCGTAGGACAAAAAGTAGGTCCAGGTGTTCATCATGACAAAACCTTTGACCTCGTCCACGAAGGTGAAAACAGCCACAAAAGCAAATGTCACCATCAGCTGAACACTTAGCACCAGGAACACCTGTAGGGAAAAATTGATGATCAGGCAGCAGACACATAATATTTAAGAATTTATTTCTGAGATTTTCAATTTGTATCAAAGTACATAATTAATAAATGTTCTATGTAGGTTAATTTTAGGCTGGACTAAGATTTATACGTTTATTAAAAAACAAAAGATAGGCCTACAGGGGGGACAACTAAGGGGTCCCTGAAACAAAATATCTCTCCTGAAAATGAACATGGAGGGTATGTTGAGGAGCCTTTTGGTCAGTTACAGAAGCATATTTATTCATAAACTATCTATTACTTAACAACCAATGACTTGATTTTAATTTAATTTGTAGGACACAGTACAAACTGATGCTGAAAATTTTGAGGAACAACAGTTCAAAAATCATTTTTTTATGTTATCTAGCTTGAATTAAATGATTTTACATTCTATAACTGAATTTAAAATATATTTAATATCAGTGTATGACTGTTGCTGGCAAACTTTGCAACTAAGAATAAAAAGTACAATGATGGGCTGATGAAGAACTGCATTATTAATTGTAATTCTTCCTTAATTAGTGTCATTATACCTTTCTAATGAAGGCGCTTCTTATGCTCTTGTTGTCTAATCCGAAATCAAAGTCTTGATTGTCATAAAATGGTGGTGGAGCTTCCTCATTGGGGTACTCATCACCTTCAGTGGAAAAGACAAGACATCAAATTTCTCTTATCACATTAACAATACACTTTAGTTCTAGTCACAATGTTACTAACCACTGTAGTTGTTCATAAAGGCTTGGCCTGGTGGTGAATATGGTGGGGCACAGGGGTTGACGCATGCTGAGCCTCCTCCTTGGGGGTACGGGGACACGCCATAGCTTCCCGGTGCAAAAGCAGCTGGTGGAGGGAAAGGGGGACCACCAAAAGCGGTGGGCCCCCCGGGCATCTGTGGTCCTGCCACATTCGTGCCAAATGTTACGGGAAATGTAGGATAGTCAGTGAAAGTAGGTTGAGCGGTTCCCACCTCCGCGGGAGAGTACACGGTCTTTTCGCTGCTCATCCCTGCCTTCGTTCTGAAGGAGAGTCTGCTGGGAGTTGGAATACCAAAATGAGTCTGGGGAGAATAAAAAAGATAATCCACACGGAACGTTTCTAGGCTTTTTTTTTCTTTGATAAAATGAAATAAATAAACAACAGTAAGACGATGACGGTGGTTGCTGGCTGATGCCCTGAGAAGCTAACGCTGGCATGAAGTCACATGACTGTGCCAACTTCCGGTAGACATCAAAAGCGGTTAGCAACCGACGATACCTAAACATTTCTTTCCATGCATTTTACTTCTCAATTTTAATTTGGCTAAAACCGCCACCAGTACTGAAATGAGAGTGTTTTCAGATACCAGGATAAACGCAGATCAGCAGCATTTAAATTCCACGAGGTAACCGAGGAACTCAAGGTTCACGAAATTTAGGCCATAAATCTCATTTTCAATTAAAACAAAAAAACATTCAGCACCCACGTATTTAGTAGTGAAATCGTTTTTTAAGTCGAAGTGACACACATTGCCTTTAACCGATTATTTTAAAAAATACATTCTGAGTTTAAAATGCACTTCTGCTATATTACATAACCCAATTCGTCCGTTTTCACGAGAAGGACAGTGAGGTTAGCCAAATAAATGACAGCTGGCTTGTCCGCAGTCGAAGTTAGAATCGCTAAGTCTTTTAAAACGACACTTACATTGCCCTTGAAAAACTTTTAAAAATCCACCGGCTTCCTCTGAGTTTATAAATACACTTATTTCGATGTTTCTTTATTTTCTGGGCGCCCTGGTTGTCAGAAAACTACCCCTCTACTGCATGAAACTACCTTCTTCCTCTATAACAATGCGGAAACTGCTGCGTTCATGCAACATAACATGGATGGGAGATCAAGGAAAGACACCTTTGAGTGAAGCAGCTCAGTCAATTTTTTTTTTGCATCGTCTACGATCGTGTATAAAAGGGTTGTCACTTTATTTGAAAACACGGTAAACTGACCATTTAGTAAGAATAAGGGCTATATTCGATTTAATTACTCATCACGCCGTACTTTGTGAGGCATTAGACCATTTTTAACCTGATTTTTTTAAGAGCTTACATAATGTGAAGTCCCAGTCGATAATTAAATTATTCATCCACGTTTTCAATCACATTTAAATTTGATTGTATATTTTGAAGTATATACCAAACGTTTTTCTACCACATTAAAGAAAAAAAAAACTTATAATCGGGATTACTTCTACGGAACTTGAACGCACCACCGTGTCAGAATGTATTTACTGTAAACTTTCTGTAAATGGTTTTTCCGGCTGAAACACTTTTGTAAGATCGAAAGTAATGCGCTCATGCGCTTATCCAAACACAAAGCTCGTGGTCTGTTATTTACAAAATGCGTGGCAAGTTGAAATGACGGACATTAACCAGCAGGTGTCAGAAGGTTACGCCATTGGTGAGGAAAAACAGGACGCAGTTTGAACTACAGGCAAATATGAGTCAATATATTTCTCTAAAGCTCTCCATTGAAGCAAAGAGTTACTTTAGATTTCTCCCCAGGTGTATAGAAACTCTAAACCCTATGGAAACGATAAGGCTTTTATTGAAGATTTGGAAACAGGTTAATTAACTCGAGGAATGCACAGAGTCAGAGGTGGCAGGAAAGGGTGCACATACCAGCTCCTTCATCCTGCTCAGGCTTACGAAAAGCACGTGCATTTATTTCATTTAGAATGTACATTACTTTGCATTCTTCTTTTGTGTTGGCATCTTTTATTTATTTTTTTATTTTTTTGAACTTGACAGCGACAATCTCGGGACACAAATTCATCAAGCTCCTCCAAGCCTCAGAGCAACACTGGCATTACAGAACACACACAAACAAAGAAAGTAGATTTCAGTTTATTTCAGGTGATGCCCTTGCATTGGAAAACTCGTATGTCAAAAGACATGAAATGTGAGAAATCTTTTTTTAAAGTTAGCAGTTCACATCAGCACTGTCTTATCAAACTGGTCAAGTATAAAAAGCAACATTTAAGAGTTACGAACTATAGAGACAACATTAAAATTACAAAAATGACAGAAAAAGCTTTGAACTTATTGCTACGTTTCCACTCATTTGTTCTTTGTACACACAGCAGTGCTTTGTTAAGCTAAGTTTAATTAATCACCATACACTCTTGATCATGAGAAATGCAACAGCACATGTGGACATGTTCTACCACAAGCTTCATACTTACACGTGAAAACAAACAAAGGGTCTATTGCTGTAAGATTCCAGAATAAATACATAAATAGTATAATTTAAAAGGCACACTATGAAACATTTTATCAAAATGAAAGATTCACATTCAGCAGTGCTTCTTCCCTTTTGCTCTGCTTATTTGAGGTGTGATGCAAGGTGAAGAAAAGACGAGTGCTTTTACCATCTTCAGCTGTCATTCTTCGTATGTACCATCAAGAAAGTATGATTTACAGGGAACTATTTCAGGGTGACTTAACAATTTCACTCCAGATCCTTACAAAAAAAAAAAAGTAACAGTCCTAAGAATATACTGACCTCCCCTTTCCTGTATGCATAGCTATACCAAACACAATGATGGTCCAAAATTATTAAATATTGAACACTGGACGATGATGTAGCCCACCGTTCTCATGTATGTGCACGTGTTTTGTTGGTTTTCAAAGTGTAGTGAAGGAAACCTGATCATAAGACATGAATGCACTGCAGTGTACATACAGAATTTAGCAATGGCTTACATGAAGTCCAGTCAGTCTAGTTCTGTTAACATGAAATATTTTAATGTTGAATAAATATTAAATATTCATATCTATATATTCAATACTGATCTCACTTGAATAAAATATACAGAAATTCCTCATCTGTCTCCATACTTTCTTCAGGCTCTCTGGTAGAAGGTCTACTAAATTAAAACATAGGAGAGACAATCTTTACCGTCTGCCCCACCTCGTTTCATCCTCTTCAGAGGTGAAGATGACCCCCAACCCCCCACCCATTTAATTTTTTTTCTCTTTTTCCTGCATTAAAGGTAATTTTCACCATTTTTTACTGCATGCGATCTGTCTGAAGCTGCTGGGGCTGGTACTGGCTGAACGCCGCAGCAGCAGCAGCTCCTGGGGTCGCGGCAGTGGCGAGCGGCTGCTGGACAGTATATCCATACCCTGTTGTAGTCATGTAGCTTGTCGGTGCTGGTGAGGCCGCGTAGGGATACTGCTCATAAGCAGCGGCAGCCGCGGCAGCAGTCGCGGCAGCAGAATACTGTGCATAAGCTGCTCCAGTATAGTCAAGATACGGAGAAGTTGCAGCAGCAGCCGCAGCTGTTGCTGTAGCAGTAGAGGGCTGTACATGAGGGATCACCACGCTGGGTTGGACAAAAGCTTGAGGGTAGACATAGTGGGCAGGAATCCTATAGGACACAAAGACACACAGGTTCAGAGCAGAGCTGTGATCAAGCATCTTCCCTGCGCTGAAACTTAAGTCTGGAAAAGCAGGTGCCAAATATGTCAATCCAGTCCTCAGAGCACAGCAAATCCATTCATTAATAACTGAAACCCTACCTAGAAATAAAAAGTTAAAAAGCAGCAAAACCACAAAAGAACACAAGTGCAGCTTTTAATTTCAAACAGCACCTGAATATGAAACACAGTGAGGCATTAAAAGAAGACACGGCCAAGCTCTGCACCACCGAAAACCACTGAAAACCATATTTGACAAAATGCGAGCTTATCACAAAACACCACAACATATCAGTAAAAGAAGTGGACAGTATTCCATCCATGAACCGCCACACCAATACCACACATACAGGCATGCCCACACATGTTAATAGATCCTTAAAGACAAATAGGGCAAATATGTTGGCTCTCTGTCTTAAATGAGCAGCCAAGACGCAGTGAATTACAATACTGCATATATAGCTTTTAAATCAACTGTGGCGTCTTATCAAGTGGGCGCTTGGTTGGATAAGGTTCTGCAGAGGCCCTGCTGTGTTTATTTGTCAAAATATAAAAGTACAAAAAAAAAAAATGAATCCAGCTATTATACAGAAAGAATTGAGAGGAAAAGATTGTCTGTGAAGAGTAAAAAGAGCAAAACATCAGGGTATAAACGGACAAATACAAACCTTTGTATCTGGGCAAACTTGTCCCCACTTCAAACTTGCGTTGAAGTCACCCTCAGTAAATATACTGAGGAGCAGGTGTGAAATATATCTGTGCACAGACTAGCGCTCCCCTCCCCCTCTTACATACATACACCTCCCACACAAAAATACACAGGCCAACTTGACTGACAAGGGAGGCTGGAAGCATGCTATTTTTGCTCCCTTGTCATCTCCAAAGGGCAAGCTGATCTTCTCCTTCACCAGCACTCCACCGAGTGTTTGTCAGCTGTCGTGACGGACTACGCTGCACTGTTGTTTCAGTGACTTTACAAAATGTTTTTTTCTTTTTTAAATCAACACAGTGGAGGTGTCCCGATTGATTCAACAGTAGGATAACACTTTTGTAATGTAGCTGCATACCAAATACAAATCATGGGCAATTGATTGGTAACTTTCAACTTATTGAGCTGCAAATAGGTCATTTTCTTGTCACACGAGTCTTTTTGTTTTTTTATAAGTTTAAAATCAAAAAGAGTGCTTGTTTTTAGCCATGCCTTTAGAAAGCAAGGGTATACACATTTTGTTGTCCTGCAAGTTGAGAGCTAAATAAAGGTGCTTTGTAAATCACCGGGACACATGGGTAATCCCCAGCACATAACCAAAAGCCTTCATGGGCGCATGTCTCGGTCCACCTGTTGTCCACAGCCGAGCGGCCTCGTCTGTGCCATACATTATTAACAGCACCGCTGAGTGACTCCCATTTTCCATCTGAATTTGAGAGGCTGTGTAGATCACTGTAGCCAACAGCTGCTGTCTAAGAGAGCAGTTAAGAACTCTGTTGGAAACCTTCAGGCCAGTGACACTCAAGTCTTTCTATATATATATATATATATATATATATATATATATATATATATATAAATTTCAAATCAAAATAAGAAATCCATTGTCACATGTTGAGTTATCTTAATGTCTAAAAATAGTTTCACATAGTTTTAATTAGGAGCCTGAGCATTTCTAGTTGACTTTCTTAAGCAAAGTGTAGTTTTCTTTGACAAAGAGAACACTATTGAGTCCTTTTTCTGTGGTAAGATGCATTTCTCTGTTTGTTAAATGACAGCCACTGGTGTGACAAGAAAAACATAAATAAATCTAGTTTATCAAAAAGAAAAATGCTCAGTACTGTGTGCCCATGTATTTAAGCTACAAGTGAAAGCGACAGGTTAATAAAAACAAAACAAAACAAAACAACAACACAGCATCATGGGTAAGAAAACAGAATAATAAGTCCCACATGCAAGGCAGTGTTTGTTTTGTTGCAGGGGATCGATATTGAAATGAACACACTGTGAGCGATCATCAGCCCCCTTTTGACAACAAAACACTTCATGTTAACAATAACTTGGGGGGAAAAAATGTTTAAACCACAGGCTAAAGCACAGTCATTACAAGGGAAAAGAATTGACACTCCATTGCAGAGTTATACCTCCCTATCAAAACTTATAAAGTCTGCATTAAAAAAAAAAACCCTCCTGCACACCCCACTCCCCCCACTGCAAGTAGGAATAGGCACACAGTTAAGCTGAACACCACATCATACTGAAAACAAGGCACACACCAATCTATGTACTATAGAAAACTGAAAAGAAAAAAAAACAACAACAAAAGACTTCCATGCATCTAGTCACCATTTCAGTTCGTTTGTGTATGTATACAGGTAACACTTTAGTGCTCTGCCCAATGCAGACTCAGCTATTCCTCAAATCATCATGTCCCTTCATCAGCTATTTTAACCGTTACCGACCCTGTTAGATCAGAAAGAGATAGACAACGTGAAGTCAAGACCCGTACTGGCTGGGGATAAATACGCACTTCCTTCACAGTCAACCCTCAAGCAGAGGAGCACACATAAACACTCACATGTCCTCATTCAGGGTGAAATAAACGGAGGCAACAATAAATGCATGTTTAAAACAGATTACATATATAATCATTTTAATAAAAACAACAACAACTGCTTTTTTTTTTCATTTTAAACAGACAAATTTTGTAAAAACATATGGACATTTTACAGCTTAACTTACCCATAAGGTCTTTGGATAAATGCTGGATGGATCTGAGGAACGCCAAATGCAAATCCTATCAAATTAGAACAAACACAGCCAAGTATTTAGCTTTGCACAAGATCAATTACCCACTTTTCAAATTTTATGTACTAGTGTGAGCTCTGCTGTCTGAATGAGGACAAGCATGGCGGTGGTCCCTCACCTGGTTGGATGACCCTGGGTTTGGCCCCCAGATAGGCCAGGTTCACGTTGGCTTTCCTTCCATCTATAATGGGGTTCGGGTCCTTGCAGGCTCGGTCGGCCGAGGCCCGGTCTGCCATGGTCACCTACAGGGAACAACACATTTTCACCCAGTCACCTCATGCGTGTTCAGTTTGACACAGATTTCACAATTCATATCACATCCAACTATAATTAGTTACTTGACATTTTTCTGGCAGCAGGACAAATATAATTTTTACAGATGTGGGTCTTTCCTGCCTTAATATGTGCCAGCCACAAACTGGCAGTTTCTGACCTGATTGTTACAGCAGGAAACAGGACATTATGCTCATACTGAAGCCCAGTGGTGACACTGCTCAGTTGGGCCATGACAGTGCACGCGTGCTATCAGCTTTCAAACGCCCTCGTTGCTCAATTAACTTGTTACTTACAAATCCATAACCTCTGGACTTCCCCGTCTGCCGATCAGTGATAACGACAGCCTCCTCGATGTCCCCAAACACTTCGAAGTACTTTCTCAGACTTGAGTCGGTGGTGTGATAAGGAAGGCCTCCCACGAAGATCTTGGTGAAGGTGGTGTCTTTCTGTGCCGCGTGCATCATTTGTGGACGCGTATCAAAGTGTCTCCGAGGGACTTTTAAGGTCGGACAAAGTAAAGACGAGCTTTCAGTTTTGCGGCGCGGACACGAAACCCAGCGGCTATCTGTGAGTGTGAGTGCGGGTCTGAAGTGAGGAGGAAGAGGAGGACACCTGTTAGTTTGTTGTGAAGGTTTCCCAGTTGTCAGCGCGTGCGACACAGAAACTTAACTCCACCCAGATCCAGACCACCACGCGGAGCTCAGGATACCTACTGCAGCACAGCTGCTGGAACTGAGGCGAGGACGCACAATGGAGGGGAAACACGGTGCCCTTTGTTCTTCAAAACTTGGACAAGTACTTGACAAAAGTTTGTCATGTGGTGTATTCATTAATTATCATAATGTAACTGTATTTATTTGAGTTTCCCTCCGTTTCCTGGGGTGTGGACGAGGATTTTTCACTTGAGAGCTTGTCCAAAATTAGTCCAGTCATGTTTGCTTACATTAAAGTAGACATATGCCAGATTAAAAAAGGTTGGCACAGTTTCCTTAATAAAATACTGTGACATTCTTTGGTCAAAGTACCAGAGGAATACAATTTAAAAGCACCCTTTTTCAGCCATGTTTTATGGCTCAGTTCATAGCAGTTGTTTTAGGGGGTGGAGCCACTCGACCCCACTTGACCCCTGACTTTTACTGAGTTTGGTCGCTTCTCGATTCAGAGTACACAAAAAAGTCTGGACTTGTGTACGTCGAAGTATGTTGTCCTGAGTTGTACTTACTAAGCATGAACTGAGGCTGGGAGGGCACAGTTTGGTCTTTCTGCAACTGGAACAGCAGTATACTTTATAGCAGGGGTGTCAGACTCATTTTCACTGAGGGCCACATCAGCATCATGGTGGCCCTCGAAGGGCCAGATTGACAGCATGAGTAACAAAATGCAATGTAAATCAAAATATATCAAACTACACCTTATTATATTGTTAAAAAACGGATTTTGTATTTATTTCCATGTTTTCTGTCAAAATGCCGACGTAGATTATACTCTTTCACGACTGACACGCCTCATAACACAAAAGACATACTGTTTTTTCACCTTGAGATACAAACTTGTTTCGCTTTCCCGTTGTTGATGAAACTACCTTCCTTGTGCATCAATTTTTCTTTTCTTTGACATGTTGGGATTAATTTGTAGAGGTTTTTCTTAAATCCATCAGTTCTGAAAATCGTCTTCAGTTCTTGCTCACGGTGATATACCGTTATTGTCGTGGGTAACGAAGAAATGCATTATGGGATATGTAGTTTATTGTCAATTAAGTCTTAAAATATCAGTTTAAATTTTAAGCCAATAGTGCACAAGCGCTGGAGGGCCACATAAAATGACGTGGCGGGCCACATTTGGCCCACGGGCCTTGTGTTTGACACATGTGCTTTATAGCATCACAGCTCAGCTAGCAAGCCAACAAGTATTTATAAACACTGATAATTTAATTGAGCATAAAATAAAGTTTAAAAAAAAATAAAGTTTAACTAAAAAAAAGGTTTGACAACGTCAGAGGAATTTTTAAACCGGCTATATCGTGATCAATTAACAATACATTTGAAGTTAGAAGAATTATATTCTTATTATTCTTACATGAAAACTTGATTACTTTACAAAATGACAAAGTTATAAGATTACCATGCCAAGTGCTATCACTGCTGCTTTTTGATGTGAAATGCATTCTGGGATACTTTGCCATCTAAAGTCTACAATGGATGGATCCTTGATAAAATGGGGGGAGCAAGAACACAATCCGGGTATTTCTGCTGTAGATGTCTCAATGTGGACTTGAGACTTGGTTACAGTACTTCAGGCCGAGACTGATGATGTTCCACAATATGCATATTGAGAAATTGCATCCAACTCTGTTGAAACTGGTGTTGCAACTTTGTTTTACCCCACTTCCAAGGCACCGCAAATGCAGCAAAGTATGAGGTTGGGTGAATTTTAAGATGGAAAAGCTGGATAATTTTATGCTGATCTGAGTTTGTGATGTCACAGTTCTCTGGAAAGTTTGACTGCTCAGTGAAGGACATATTTACAGAGTTAAGGAGACCCGAAACAAAATAACAGGATTCGTTACGCCAGATATGCGCATTCAACCACCCCGTTATTTAATCAAATAACCCTATGCTGGTTGTGTATTTTATATCTTAACACATAAGTATTGGTTCACAAATTCACAGGCCAGTTTATTAGGTCCACCCGGCTAGTGTTGGATTGGACCCCCTTTTTCCTTCAGAACTGCTTTAATTCTTTGTGGCAAAGATTCAAGATGTTGGAAACATTCATCAGAGATTTTGGTCCACATTTACATAATAGCATCACATAGTTGCTGCATATTTGTCAGCTGTACATCCGTTCCAGCATATCCCAAAGGTGCTCTAAAGTTCACTGGAGTACAGTGAGTCAAAGAAAATATCCCATACACCATTGCACCAGCAGCAACAGCCTGAACCCTTGATAAAAGGCAGGATGTATCCATGTTGTTTAGTCTAAAATTCGACCCTACCATGTGAATGTTTCAGCTGAAATCAAGACTCATCAGACCAGGGAACATTTTTTTTCCAATATTCTGTGGTCCAATTTTGGTGAACCGGTGCAAATTGCAGCCTCGGTTTCCTGTTCTTAGCTGACAGGAGTGGCACCCGGTGTGGTCTTCTGCTGCTGTAGTCCATCTGCTTCAAGGTTCAACATGCTGTGTGTTCAGAGATGGTATTCTGCAAACCTTAGTTGTAACGGGTGGTTATTTGAGTTACTGTTTCCTTTTCCTTGAAATCAGTCTCCACATTCTCCTCTGACATTAAGGCATTTTCATCCACACAACAGCCGCTGACTGAATATTTTCTCCTTGTGGGACCATTTTTCTCTGTAAACCCTTGAGATGGTCATGTGTGAAAATCCTAGCAGATCAGCAGCTTCTGAAATAATCAAACCAGTTTGTCTAGTACCCCCAATAACACTACATTCATTGTTACTTAACCCCCCATTTTGATTCTAGGTTTAAACTTCATCTAATGTGCTTGATGATTGAGTTGTTGCCATATGATCGGCTGATTAGCTTTTTGTATTAAGCAATTTAACAGGTGTCCCTAATAAAGCAGTCACTGTGTGTGTGTATACATCTATATAAATATATAAAACAAACATTTTTTGGGGGTTAATTGTGATGCAACAAAATATATTTTAGTTCCTGTTGCCCACTGTCTGATGTTTTCTCCTGAAGATACAGAAGGTGTTTGTACATTCTGTATTGGAACAAGCATCGCTGATGACATTTCATCTAAGAGTTAATAAATATTCCACTGTTGGTGATGGTTGCATATACTTGTTTGGCAAAGAGACTAGTGATACATTCACACAGAAAGCAAATCCTCAGCATTTTTATCCCTTTTTGTGTACCTCAGATGTATTCAATTACTGTCCCAACAGAGCATGTATTGGGAAAAAGCATCATAGTGTGGTTGTTTCATATTATGGATATCGGAATAATGTTTAGATTACAGTGCACCCCAACATAAGATAAAAACTATTTGAAAAGAACAAACAACATAAATTATGTTGTTCCTAGATTACAGCTACTAATTTACAATGGTCAACTGATCCAAGTTGGAAATTTAATATTTGCAAATCCAGCATAAAAGCACCACTTTGTCTCATGGGTAATGTTAAACTGAGTTAAGTTAAACTAAATGTGGCATTTTAGGAAAATGTCCCATTTGGAGATGTCACAGTTTAAGAAAACAAAGGTTTATTTTAAAGCAGCACAAAGGAGTCTGCATTTTATTTTTTTTTGTAAAGCTGTGTGGGCTTTTTTTAGTCACTGCACATTTTTATATTTGTCAAAGCCTCAAATAACTTTTTTCATTGCTATGTCAAGCCCAAAAAAGTGAATTATTTCTAAAACACTAAAAACATGATAAAATACTATACTGCCTTATTCTGATTAAATGTACAAAAAGAGTAAGTCAGCTTGAATGAAGAGTCAACACACACACACTGATTGTAAATGTTCTATTCTAGAACATTTTGTACCAATTAAAACAGGTACATTATAAATACAATTCTGTACATTACAATAGCGTAAATACTATGTTCAAATACATTTCTATTTACAACTCCTCATCAGGGAGAGCAGCTTCGTTCTCTTCTTTAAAGTAAGGTCTTGGGTTTCTTTCATTTACTTGATATTACAGCTTGAATGTTTAACTATTTCTAGTCAGTTCCACAGTTCACCACTTCCATACAAATAAAGTTGCCGGGACAACTCAACTCTTCAGCTATTCTAGTTTTGCATTTTTTTTTTTTTAAAAAACCTGATTCTATCAGCCATTCATCAAATCCTCCATGTGAAAAAATAAACATTGAGTACCTTTTAACATGTGGTTACACGTCAGTCAGTTGACAACAAGAATGCGGGTTTACAGTCAGTTAAAAAGGTATTCAATCAGTTAGTCAGCAAGGCAGGATGGCATTTTGAATACCTCTGGGCTTCATGGTACACAAACAGGTTTCGGGTCCAAACATTGTGTTATTGTTTAAAACTCTGAACTTATTAATGAGTGATCTGAGGTTTATGTGCCTCTCTTTATGAAAACAGGCCACGAGACATCAGAATATCCAAGCTTCAGACAAAGCTGAGCCGTTTCGTTCAGCGGATCTGAGTGACAACACAGTTATTCAGTTACAACCATTTCATCTGTCCAATACAGAAGAAGGTCTGAACTCTCCAAGAATCCTTTCCAGTGCAAGCTTTCAAACAGCAACAGTCTGATGCTGGATGGGGATTATTTCCTCCACAGTGTTACAGTACATCAACAGGATAATTTATGACTGCAAACGCTGAAAGCAGCTCTCAGGTTTAGCAGATTTGTCCTACGATCAGGATATGTAGCATTAGACCTTGAGATATGGCACTAAGCTTTACTTGGACACATTGACTTATAGTGAATACCTCCATATGTGCACATTATAAAAATAACACATTACTCATAACAGCAGATATGGAACCATAGTTCTTTGGTTAGCCCTGACTTATCATATTGACCTAAATATCAATGTTTATTAACAGTAGTACATTCTTCATCTTCAAATTTCAGATCACTCCATTATGAGCCTCAGATATGGGGATGCATTTTCATACAAAAATATTATATATAATGCTCTGAACCGATGTAAGAAATTGTTTTGTGGGTAATAATCCATTCCCTGTTAAAAATTCAGTCCTCTATATATATATAAAAAATGATCATATAGAAAACTCATATCAGTATGTGCATAGTGATTTCTTTTTTTCAGTGACTATAAAATACCTTCATTAAATGCAGGTAAGATATGCTTCAGCAAAGCATCCACTCCAACAGAATACATTAGCACAGAGATTTGAGAGGTCACCAGCCAGCCTCCAGGTCCAAGTCAGGGTCAGAGGACCACTTTGGGTCTCTACTATTCCTCAGAAAACCAGTCCATCTTTAGGTCCTATCTGATCAGGGTCTGGGGATCCGGGTCCATGGAGGGTGGCCCTCTGCTGAGTCGAGATGGCTTCACAAACACACCGTGGCCCGGCGGACAGCGGAAGTACACTCTGCCCTGGACAGTCCCATTGTGCTTACCTAAAGGAGGGTCAAGAATAACTAATTCAGGGCTCCCTGATGAACTGTAGTAACACTTTCATTTACCATTTTCAGATGCAGAGGAAAACAGCTGCATACTACACTAGAACATTTACAGCTCAGCAATGTTAGATGTTTTTTATAATATAGTTTACTATCCAGTCTTTTTTTGGAACAAATGAAAGAACTAAAAATAATGGAAAAAATCTCTATGAAATAGTGTAGCATGAATAATACAGAGTTTTGGAGCCCTGATAGTTGGCTGTATCTGCAGCTGACAACATGAATCTTGGGTGATCTGATTACAACAGGATGGCTCTAAATGAATCCACTGACACTTGGCATTAAAATGCATCTTCACTGACCATTTGTTATCAGAGCTCACCTACAGAATATCAACCAAGGGTCATCTTCTGGTCATTACTCAAATTGAATTCAGTGAGCTGACACATTTTCTTACAGATTCAGACATTAACATGTTTTAGATTAAACCAAGTTGCATTAAAAGCAGAAACTTGAAAAACACTTGAGATGGGATGTTATACAACAGGTATGAAGAGAGGGAATAACAAAGAAATCACATTTCAAAAAACTTATAGGTTAGTGATGTTGGAGAGCTCTGGATGAATACAGCGCAGCTGGTTTAAGACAGGCATTGAGGCTTTTCAATATGTTTTGATTATTAAAAAGCACTCCTCATTGTAAAAAAGAAAAAAAAAAAACAAAAAACTACTTCCTGTAAAAATTAATGTGACAGTGGTCACTGGGGTAAAACTAAATGTAAAACATACTGTCTATCTATCCATTTGTCCTGTCCTGCTAATAGAAAGCAGTTAAAAAAGAACTTACCCACTGCCATATCCAGCATCACGCCAATCCAGATCCCCTTTGCAAACTCCACTCCTCCTACATAGTGGACCGTTCCTCTCCTCTTCCCCACCCACACCTGCTCCCCAGGTGCCATCCAGTCAGGAAGCTGAGCGGCAGGGGTGCATTCATCCCCGCTGGAGTCCCCAGAAGGCTCTGCACTGCTGGGGTTTGGACTGGGGCAGGGACTCCCATGGGGCAGATCTCCCTGTGCTGGCTCCTGGATTGGAGGTTCTCCTCCTGCTCTTGGAGCTGGCGCAGGGGATGGGGCTGTTGTTGGATTTGTGACTATGGATGGTGATGCTGGAGGTGGAACTGATAAAGAGGGAGTTCTGATAGTACAGGATGAGTTTAAGGATTTGTCAGTGTCAGAGATTGGTGCTTTGACTGAAGTGCCAACCACTGTTGAGTTAGGGCAGAACACAGCAACACTGTGGGGATCTTCAAAGCTATGACATTTGGATACTAAGTTTTCAGGATTAGATGTTTTACTCGAGGCATCAGGGAAGAGTTGATTGTCAGAGTCACATTGTTTCCCATTATCCAGTCTCTTTTGGTGGTTTTTAGAAATCTCCAACCCCTCTTGCTCCCATCCCTCAGTAAAATGAGCTAAATCACTCTCTCCAATACTGTCATCAGCCCCTTTAAAGTCAGTGAACTCCTGGCTGGTACTGAGAACACAGTTATGAGGCAGTGAGTGCTGCTTATCTGTGCAAATAGGAATACTAACAGGCAAGGAGGCTGAATGGATGATCACGTCATGAACAACACTAGATGAAATAGGTGGCTGCTGAGTGTCGCTGCCCGCAGAAACACTTTTGGCTTGGGTGTAACCTCTTCCAGCAGGACAGGCAAGAGGGTCATGGGTCTCCCTGGAGGTGTAGTTCAGGTGGTCAGAGCTCTCACTGCCACTGAAAGGCATGTCAGACAGCGTAGCGTTGGAGGCACTGTGTGAAAAGTAGCCACTGGTGCAGCTGCTGGCTGTGGGGCTTCTGGGTGCCTCTCTCTCCCCGGTCCCACCTCCACATAGGCTTCCCTTTAAGTCAGAGCGAAACCCATCCTGGCCCTCCAAAGTGGCATTGTAGATCTCAAAGTTTGCAAAGTCCTCTGGGATGTAAGCCTGGAAACTGCTTTGGTCCTGTGGGCTTCGATTTTGATTCAGAGTCACGTTCACATCAGTCTCATCATCTTCAGAGTCCTGGTAATCAGAACAATGGAGGAAAGACACAAAACAAATCCCAAAGAGGTGCGATGTTACCTTTAGCCCATATAGTGCTATAGCCTATACATTCATCTGTTCATTTTTCAAGATAACATAGTGAAAATGTAAAAATGTGATGACAGTGCATGAAGGTGATGTATGACCTTTGTGGCACATTTTTCTTTGTTTTATGAACTTTGCTTTAAGGTGTCTTTTTTTGCCACTTTACAATGTTACTCATCATACTATGAAAATGCAGCCTTTTGGAAACACCTTGTGAAACAAAAACTTCTATCAATGCGAACATTTCACTGTTGACAGAGAAAAGGCAATATGATGCAAAGTGAAGTGTCCATATTTCCACAGTGGATCGATATGCTTGCCGGATATTTGCAGTCTATTGTTCACGGCATCTATAGAAATTGCCATAGCCATGAAGATATTATTGTCTTACCCTGAAAACACAGCTCATAGCATTTTTGAAAATAAAATCCATGCAATGTGACTGTAGAGCAGTTAAAAAATGCAGTAAAGTTATACTTACTGTCGGGTTTTTTTTTTGTTTTTTTTTCAAAACGCTGGCTACCTGCTCTAAATGCCACAGAAAAACACTGACTTTTTGATCAACAAATTTTTTAAGATTCTGAATTTTACATATGGCCACTAGTCATTTATATTATCTTCATTCTTAAAAAAAAAAAAAAAAACATAACCAGAATTGGCCATAAGCAAACTTAAATTTCATTTTTTCAATTTAAAAAACATTTCAATCCTGCAAATGAAACCAGAAAAAAAAAAAAAAATTATTTTGTATTCTGTAATCTTCAAGGGAGGCAGTTTTATTTTACATGAAGGATTCTGAAAAAAAAAAAAAAATAGTGGCATTTTATCATTATATCTATAGCATTTTCTAAATAATGCTTTCCGCTCAAGAACCCACAATTTTCCAAGGGTGTGACTCAACATTCATAAAATGACTCGAGTGCTCGCACCAGCACAGAGACCAGTTAAAGGTCTTCATGCGAGACAGTTAAAGCAAAGTTCATCAAGGCTCGCTGTGACTGAGATGCTGTCGTTAGAGCGCGATGAGCGGTTCATGTTCCAGCGTTTGTCAGTAAGTTTAAGTATTGTGCTTGTAAAACTCCTATGTGTGCATGTATGTGTAGCACTTACAGTAGTGTGTGGCATTGTGTGGCTGAGCTGTCTGCGGGTGGGAGTGGAGATGGGGGTGGAAGGCTTGCAGTGGCCCTCACTGCCTGCCCTGGGTCGGCGCCAGGAGCAGGGAGAGGGGAGCAGTGCAGGGCTGTCCACACATGAGCGCATGCTCTGCAGATTGGTCAGAACAAGAGCACACACTTCACACTCACACAGCATGCATGGAGCTGGGTAGGTCAGTTACACAGTTAGTACCATGCAGTTTATTATAGCATAAAAACAGTCCTTGAAGTGTCCTACATACGAGGAAAAGAAAGTTTTCTTGCAGAATATAAATATCCCTCACACTACTCTTAACTCAAGTAACAATTTAAAGTATTTTATATTATATACATAATATGTATATATATTTCCATATATACATTAATTTTCTTTTTTTTTTTTAAATCAGAGTAGAGCTATTTATGCGCCTCTCTGTGTACTTTCATTGCACGCATTGTGCTGCTTTCAGAGCTACTTTGCAGCCAACTGGAGACTTTCAATTCCCAACCAACAGTATGTAACTTGCCCCTCTGGCACCTCTTTTAGTTCACTTCAAGAAAACTCCTATGTATGGTTAGTTTACATGATCAGGACAGCCACAACCTTTATGGAAAATAAATGATCACTTATCACAAACAAAATCAGCACCGTGGCTGTCCTCAGCTGAAGTCATGCTTATGCGAGTCATGCTATGTGGTCACAGTATCAACAATAAAATGGGTTAAGTTATCAAGCAACTTTAGGAAATTGTATGTTTTCAACCAGTGCCAATATATGTATGATGTTTTTGAAATGTAATTTTAGATGCAAGATGGTAAGAATTAGGAATGACAGCAGACTGACAAACCAATGACTTGTGGACCTGAGGAGTTGTTTTATGAAACTGGGGACACGATGGCAACAACACAGAGAGCTGATTTAACCCAGTACTCGCTACCTCTTGTCCAAGTAGCGGCCGGGCCTCCAGGACTTTCTTTGTCTTGTTCTCCTCCTTGACAGGAAGCAAAGACTTGAGGAATTTAGGTGGCTGCGGCGAGAGGACTTTGAAGGAGCTGGCACTGAAAAAGGTAGGACTCTCCGGAACAGCGCCTGAGAGTTCAGTAATAAAAGTCATTATTTTACTCACACAAAAGACAGTCGAGATGTGCTGCTACACATGAGCTGTGTCTGGTTAACCTGCATTCTCTTTGTTTTTGATGGGTGTGATACAAAGGGCGCCATCTTGAGGGTTGCAGCTGCCGTTGTCCACATGATCAAAGTGGTCCTAGACAGTAACATGAAGTCTGAGTCACCTTCAACATGTTGATGTGAACTCACAACTAAAGGGCTTTCTCAAACACATTTCCAAATTATTCACATTATACAAATGGGTATCCAACACAAAAGATGCGAATGGTCCATTTTGTGGCTCCTGAAGTATTTTATGTAAACAAACATTAGTGTTGGCCTGCACCAAAAAAGCAAACCTGCTTATTTTCCCCTTGATATTTGATTACATACGGGTTTTACATAGGTGTTGATTGGGCACTCTGTCTGTAATTTTGTGATCCAGCATAATAAAAAAAGAAATACTCTCAAATCAATCCAACTCAAGTGCCGTCTTATATTGCAGTGACTTAAAAATGTACATAATATGTAGTAAAACATGCCTGACATACCTTACACTCTTCATCCTCACAACTGGTCAGGTCTATTTTACTACATGAAGACTGGGGAGAGAACAACAAAGGCTTGAGAAACTTTATGGTCAAGCACTTATTTCCATGTGGTCAGTAGGCAATGCAGTGAGAGATGTGTTAATTACATGCTGTACATTTGGTGTGCTGACACTCCTCCTTAAGTGTCTCCCCTTAACAGCGAGTGCTTCCTTCACTGTAACAGCCTGCAGAGAATAAAAAGACAGTTCAGTCAGAGTCCGCTTAGTCAAAGAGATTGTTGTTGCCATGTGCAAGTCATTTATATTTGGCAGCATGGCTCTGTTCTGTGATGTCCTTGCTTTTCCATGTATATGTGTGTAATGCCTGAGGCAGAGGGAGCAAAAGCAAATGGCCCCCAGAGGAGCAGAAAGAAAGGACAACCGAGCCACTATGTCAGGCAAACCTTGTTTTTTTTATGCACATACAGAGGACCTGATGCAGGTAGAGATTAAGATAAAATCAGTGATTAACCAAGCTAATTGTCCTGGCCTTCCATATGATTTTATTGAAAGTCTAAGAAAATGAAAAAAAAATATAGCAGCAGACTGAGGCAGTGCGCTTCGTTGTGATCTCCACAGGAAACTGGTGTGACTGATAGTAGCTGGTGGGACGTCACTGGTCAGAGACCCAAGAACTGGCCTTGTGGCCAAAGAGGAAAATGGGCCGGCTGAGAGCAAAACTGGACTCGTTTCGGCAACAGAGTGGCAGACGGATCTGTGACCGCAGAAATCTGTGACTGTGAAAGCAGTGGCTTTCCTGAAACAAAATATATGCATTTCAGAAGGCCGATGCGATGAATTTGTGACAGCCAGCCAGCCAATCTGTTCTGGATGCTGATTTTGAATGAAAATTGACATGCTGAGAAGCGGAGTAGACACATGTCTGTTCACAACACATCCAACAAAGCAGCATATTAGATAGTTTTCTCGTGTGAAAGAGTCTGCAAAACAGCTTGCAGGAGGGGCAGCAAAAGGTGGGCAGGTTAAAGTAGTTTAAATAGTGGACCTCACATGAGTTTGTCAGATGCAGAGCATGGAATCAGCTGAGCTGTCAGCTGAGGACCGTCTCTGAAATCAGCTGAGCTACGTATAACTTTGTGGCCTGTACAGTACATCCAGTGTATATGTGGACTAAATCAGATTTTATGATGATGCCAGTGTTGTCTACCTGTCGTAGCCTCTCCAGACTCAGGATGTTCTCCACCTCTAGAACTCCCCGTGTGTACTTTTCTATGTAGGTTTCTCCATCCTGAGTCTCCTCGCTGTCCCCACGAGCAGCCATGAGAGCCAAAGTTTCCCTCTCCTCTGGCTCTTCTGAGGCCTGGAAAGACAGGAGAAGGGAAAAGGCTCTTCAAGAAACTCATCAATCATGCACCATGTTAAATAGATTTGAAGAATAAAACATTTAAGCTCGGAAGCAGATTTGTACCTTTGGTATGTTGGAAACAATCTCGTAAATCACACCGCAGGAATAAAGCGTGTTCTTTAGGGACATTCTTCTCTTGAGACTCTGAGTGAAACTCTGTATGAAACAAATCCAACAGCAGAGCGTTAACCTCGTATTTGCTGTGGGCTGACCAACCTCGACATCTTTAAGTATTAACCTGTTTGTTGTAGATGTTGACAGCAATTCTCTTGCGAAGCACCACCTCCATTGAGGCAGGGTGGCTGAGCTGCACCGTGGCTTTAATAATCAGGTAGATGCGTTCGTTGAGTGAAGTCACGCGGTTGAGGTGCACAGAATCATGAATGGATGAGTCCCAGGAACACACTGCCAACAACCTGGTGAATTAGAGGAATTGTGTTTTTTACTCATGCAGTTCAACAGTAATGAGAGAATCTGTGAAATGAGGACAGTAAAAACTCAGGCGTAGTCTGTAGCTGTGGGTATGTTAAATATCCATTTCATAAGTTAGTTTAGCAGTGTACATAGAGTAGTGATTACTATATGGTTACTATCGCTGCAAAAGAAAAAACATTTAGAGACATTTGATTTGATTTTTTAATGAATTCATTAGTTTTTAACTAATCTAATAATAGATATGGCCTCAAATTCTTTCGACCTTTAGGAACTGTCAGGATTTCTGCATTCCTTACCCAGAAAATATTTCTAATTTCTATGTAAATCACAATGATAGAAAAACCCACACCATTCCTGTGTCGTTATTGAGGAATAACTGAAAATGGTAGGCTGGAAAAACGAAATGTCCAGGCCTTGAGGGGGTAAAGTGATCTTAAATTGTGATACTCCCTCTGCCATGCTTCCTTAGCTGGGATGAGGCGATTGTGTTGGTCAGCACCCCTTTTTCTTTTTTTTTAACTTCAAATGTAGTTGTGTGCACTGTTTCAGCTAACATATATTGTGTCTTCAATAGTCCACAGAACATTACCCCATATAAACTGTCTTATCTCTCTCTTTATCTATCCATAAGAAGTGCTTTACTTTGTGACATCCTTTCGATAATCTGGACCGAGATGCAAATGGACTGAGATCTAGTGAATGTTGAGGCCATTTGAGTGACCTAATTATCATGTTCAACAAACCAGTCAGAGTGTTTGAGTTTTGTGACATGGCCCATTTTCCCACTGGAAGTAGTTACTGGTGAAGTTGTATGGACCCTGATCATAAGAGGATGGACATAGTTGGCAATAATACTCAGGTTGACTGTGAGATGATGATGTATGAAAATCCCAGTAGATCAGGAATATATGAAATACTCATACCACCACATGATGGCACCAACAACTATGTCCTGTTCAAATTCATTTCAGTCGCCTTTCTTCATCATCTCTGATGTGCCGTTTGAATTAGAGGTGGTCATCTTGAACATGTCCACTTCCTAAATGTATTGACTGTGATCAAAGATTTGCATCAATGAGCAGCTGAACAGATATACCTCACAACAAGTGTATAGGAGCAGGTACATTTCCAGTCTATACATACATCCAGTTTTATCTCCCAAAATTGGAACTTCTAGCTCCATTTAGGTTTGGAAAGTTTGTTTTTTTAGAAGGTAAAATACTTTTCCAGCTACCCCGTGTTACTATGTTAGTTAAACGTAGATGTGTTAGTTTAAAGCAGCACAAAAGAACTTTTGTCATTTTTAGTGGGCCCCCCTACAGGCACAGAGGTGAAGTCGCTTTTACAACACTGTCTAGGATTACTCTTTTCTGGTCTCATACTCTCATTTTCTCATCTGTCATTACTTCCATGAGTCTCTAAATCGTCTCTGCCAAGTTGTTGTAAGAGATGACAGGGACAGGAGTCCAAAGTTAATTTGGCTGTTTTTTTCTGACCACATAAGCACAGTAAAGTCATCACTCACCTCTTCATCACTGTGCCTGATGATGGGCAGATAGAAGAACTGGCTGCCCGTGCTCTTTGGGCAGGATGGAGTTAACGCCTGCAGCATGTGGTCCAGTGAGCTGCTCATTCACTGTTAGGTTATCCGCTGGTGGTGTAGAAGGCAGTTAGTATTTCCAAACAAGTTTGAGGTTAGTATGTGAATAAAAAGCATCCATCTGCCTCACCATTTAAATCCAGGAAAAGGACAGGAATGTGAGCTTCCATCCCTGCAGGTGGAGTCCTGCATGCACATGAATATGGTTACTGGTGAAAAAGCAAAAGGGCGAAAAATGAAGTGAATGTTGCGTGTTTGCTTATCCCTTATTTTAAAAGATTTACCAGTCTGCAGGAGCTCCGGGGATGCCACTGCCAGGTGCAGGTACCAGCACTGCATTTCTCTCCTCAGTCAGACCAACCCACTGCTCCACCAGCCTAGCTTCACGCTCAATGTCCTCCTCGGACTTTTCTGGATACGTACAGTGAGAGGAGTTTTAATCATGTGACAACGCTGAGTATGTTCCTTCAGCTACACAAGGCCTGAACTCACCCTGTTTGTTAATGATTTTTTTAATTTGTTCGTCGAGATACTCCCGACGTTTGATCAGGGCATCTGACCAGCGCTCTCTAACACAGTTGAGATCCTCCTCCTGGAACCAGACAGAGACCAAAAATCAATGCCTGCTGGGACCCTGCAGCAGATCATTTGCTGTGAGCCAAATGATCTGCAGCAGGGTGCAGAGAAGTGATACTTGGGGGGTGGCAAGTGGTCACAGACCTGATTTTTTTTTTCCTAACTGTTCCTTGAAACAAGCAAATGTATTAAAAGAGCAGAGTGGAAGCTAATCCTGATTACTTATTCTCAAACCAAAGAAAGAAAAAAAGCCTTTGCTTCTGCTGTTTGAGTATAAAAAAAAACGAATAATAATAATTTAACATGAAACCTCCAATTAACCCCATGTTATTTTCATGTACCACTGCATGTAAGCTCACTCACAGCAACAGCCTTCAAATATGCTACCTGAATGTGTGGCAGATTACGTCCACCATATGACAGAACCACAGAGAGCTGAGTCTCCTCTGAAAACTACACTGCAACTCAAAGCCAACCATTTCACACTTCGGATGTCAGCACACTTTCACCATGCAAACTACTGGAAATCATGCAGCCATGCAATGCCCTTGCGATTAAGTGGGGGTTATTGTTTCTGCGGCTCTTCAGTGGTGACAGGCAAACAGCAGCATTAGTGTGTGCAACCTGATGGGGAAGGCAGGAGAGCATGGGGCGAGATCCTGGCAGTCATGCTGCGCTGGGAGCTCAGCCATGGGTGGAACTGCGTTTTGCATAAACAGCTGCCAAAGCATGGCTGGTGTGATTGATAATTGCAGCATCAGTAATCATTCACATGTGCAGCTACTGTTTAATAAAGCACTTCTTTAGTCGACAGAGGCACAGCCTTCTGCGTCCGGCCTCACATGCCCTCAGCAAAAAGTCTCATCACAAACACAAAATCAGTTGGTTTCCTTCATGCTGCCGAGTGAACTACAGGGTGAGCAGCAGCAGGAGGAGATTTAAGAGGGTACCTGATAACTATCCATATCGTCTTCCGCCTCTTTCTGGCAGGGGAGAAGATACTCAGTCAAATGATTGAAAACCAGTTCAGGCTCTGGCATTAGAGCTTAGAGCAAACCATGCATTGTTTGTGTTGCTTTCTGGGGATATCGGTGAATGTCAAGGAACAGTTCATATTAATGGATATTTGTTTTTGAGTAAACAATACCTTAAAAATAGCTATAAATGCCAATTTCTTTTAGATATTATTATAAGATAAAGAAATATTTTGTAACTAAGAAACTGAAATTTCCTGCATCCTACACCAGGAGAAGCCCAAGTTATCAGAACAAACAAGGCAACTATTATATTACATATTAATTAGTCTACTGTAGAATAACAACCAGCTGGGGAGGTAGAGTCAAGGCAAGAAACCTGAGAAATATTAAAAATACTTTGGCTGAAACAGCATAATAAGGTAGCAGAACATGAGCATACTATTCCCAAAATACATATCTGCTTTTTATCCACTTGGAAATCATCATCCTAATGATGCCAACATGATGTATTCATAGTCCAAATGGCATGAGTGTATGCAGTGCAGTGTAAGTGTGTATTTTACAGACCTGGTAGCTGTCGAGAGGCCTCTGTAGTTTAGTGGAGCGAGCAGACACACAACCAATAGAGACAGACAGTACGGCTTCCACCAGCAGAGGGAGGGTGCCTGAGTTCTGGACTGGCTTCACACAAACCTGCAGCCTCCTGGAGTGGCCCTGCTCACACAAATATAATTACATAATGAGTGTTTGGTTTAAGTCAGCCATGCTAAACTAAAGGAAACCTTCTCCCTGGTATTTTTTTCTGACCTGTCGGAGCTGGAAGACTCCTCCTGTGCTGATGTCTTTTCCAGGATGCAGCTCCACAGACGCGTACTCGCCCTGCTCGTTCAGCTCCTGGATGGAGACCCACAGCTCAATCCTGCGGGACACCTCACTCCACCTTGAACATGCAACAGCTGGGATTAGTAAAGTGTGAAATGTCAGTAAGTGCTTCAGTGTAAGAACATGACACGTGTCAGACCTGTCTCGGAGCGTCTGGGTCTTGGCCTCCAGTGTATCCAACTCCCAGGGCGAATGTCCTCTTCCAGCACAGCGGTGACCCCACACTTCTATGGCCAACGCTCCATCTGATATAAACTCTAAAAACTCATCTGATACGTGCACGATGTAGTCCTGGAAAAAGAAAAGTCAGCTTGTAAAATATGGAAATGGAAACAGAAAAGCCAAGAGTTCAAAGTGTGTCCACTCTAGGGCTTTGAGCGAAACAGCAGGGTTTCTGCTCACCTTGCAGTGATCAAACTGGACAGTGAACTGAGCATCTGGGCTTCGAGGGGAAGGACGATCAGGGCTGACCATGGGAGGAGCCACAATAGGCTCACCATGCTCCCAGAAGGTGTACTGACAGAAGACAAAGTTGGACAGGTTGAGGGGCAGCCCAGTGGCCTCCCTGATCCTCACCTACAGCAGTGAGACAAGATGACGGGATGAAGATGATGTTCATTGGCTCCTCAGAAATAAAGTCCCCCAATGAACACAGAGCTTTTTTTTATTTTTTTAAACCTATGTTGGGTTAATCCCGTAGGAGGGGGCTTTACCCTGCAGGTGAGCCTCTTGGCCATGTGGACAATCTCTCCATTAGTGTCCATGACCTCGTAGCAACTGCTCTCACTGGAATTCTCCGACGAGTCGTCTCCCCCAGACAGGCGCTCTGGTACAGCTCCACTGACTCGCATTAACTCAACGTGCAATCTGCCAGCAACCTATACACATAAGTAGAGTTTAACTGAATTGGAAAAGATCCAGAAGTTAGAACACTTAAGGCATATTTTCATAAATATGGACTTTATCCTTCCATATGGACATCAAGCTTTAATATACTGCAAAGCTGCACCATTAATAAAGTATCGGCGTACACTCACCTCTCCCTGTTGGCTGATAATAGGAACAGCATATTGCAGTCTGACATCGTGGAAAAGGCACTCTAAAAAAATATTGGCCACTCCTATTAGGTTGTGGTTCTCATGCGCCTCATAGAACGGATCCGATTGTTTACTGTTTGATTTGTAACACTAGAAAAAAAACAGAGTAGACTTAATAAAGAAAAAATGTTTCATGTTCTTGTTTTTGCTGTTCATAATCTTTTGCTTCTCACCATTTCCTCCGTCCCTTCTTTCCAGTCTCTATAGTGGTCTCTCATGTCTACCAGTTTGTTCTCCAGCTTCTCAATGGTCCACACCTGGGTCCCCTTCCCTTTCCTTCGCACCTGAATGGCTGGCTCGCTCACAATTGCTCCACGCTAAATGCACATGGAGAGGAAACTCAGGCTGGCTTACCTAGCTAAGTCAACTCACGGGAAGATCTAAACCTGCATTTTCTGTTCCAAAAAGTACTGTGTATGTTATCATCACATCACAGACCTTCTGATCCTAACCTGGGTTTGAACAACTTATGATAACTCTGAACCAAGGGGATGAATTGAATTTCAGTAGCTACGTTCTTTTGGACTGCAACTTTAACATCAGAGCCTTTAGTGTGGATACAAGAGCATCATAAAAATTACTTCAAAAAGTTAATGAACAACATGTCATTTATTCAGATTCCTTTCATGCTGTTCACATGAATGTTCGTGCACGCATTTATGTGGTTTTTTGCCAAGTTTTTTTTTTTTTTTCCAAGTCATTATATTTGACGAGTCTTCATAAGCCACTGGGATGACTTATTTCTCTAAATGTGAGAAGTTGTACATTTTTGCCATTATTAACATGGTTTTGACGTTCCACAGATGATGTCTTCATAGGTTTGCTACAAACACGTGAGACCCTGCATTAAGTAATGCAGAGTTGACTGGACTAATTCAGGACCTGCCATGTAAAACCAGCAGCTCAGGTTTAGCTGACAAAAGTTCAGAAAACAGTTCCAGGGTCTATCTCATGGTTTGTTAACCCTCCATTCTGGAATATCCCCTAATTATGACTATTAACACATTTAAAACTGTAGCTTCAATTCTAAATGGATAAAACAGTTGTTTTTTTGTTTTTTTTAAACAAGTGCTGGGTTGGGAACTCTGACCTTGCGGTTGGCACTGAGGTTGGCTGCAGGGATCTGAAGGGTGACCTGATAGTCGGTGAGTTTGTTCATCTCCTCTGCCAAAAAGTTGGCCTCTCGCACCAAAGTGTTGGCCTTGACGACCTGCTCTCTGAGTCGAGACAGACTCTGACGAAAAAGCTCGTCTCTGTCCAATGCACACACACACGCATTACAAAACAGACATTCATTCATTCATTAGGATCAAGATCTGTCATCTTATTTTTCTGCATGAACTCATATATGAATGGTTTCACTTAAATATAAATTGTACCATTAAAACATGCCCCCCCTCCCCCTCCCCATTAAACTACTGATTTAAATAGTTGGGTTGGTTCGGGTTTGAACTACATTCCACCTGTTGTGCAGGTGAGATGGTGCAGACTGGCTCTCCTCACAGGTCAGCTGGTTGTGATACTAAAACCCAGACCCACACTTCACTCGTGTGTGTGCCCTCCACTCACCGCTCCTCCGTCCACAGTCGCAGCTTGCCGTGTGGCGTGTGCATTGGGAAGGTCAGCCGCTCGCTGCTGCTGCGGTGATGCTGGGGCGTTTTCTCAGGAGACAACTGTTGCCGTAGCGACTCCAGCTCCCGTTCATACATGAGCCTCTGCTCCTCCAGAGCCGTCCGCTTCTCCTCAAGGTACTGCTTTTCTAACACCTGGACCACATTCTGCATAGGGTCTAGATATGTGGCCAAAAGTGTATGCACAGTTGTATTTACAGAGGTATAAATGGAAAATGCTTCCTCAGTACAGGAAAAGGGCAACGGGCAACACGAGCACTGAGGTTGGGATTCAATTACAAAACAGATATCAATATTACAAATCACAAGGTCACAGAAGGCGGATTGTCTTAATCATACCATTATTTCCAAGAGTCTTCATTATGACCTCCATCTGGGCAAACTCATAGCTGTAGTCTTGCTCTGAGGAGGCCTCGCTGGCCGTTTCCACATCTGCCTCGACAAAGCTCTCTCTGGGAGAGGCTCTCTCCAGCTCCTTCAAACGGTCCCGCCGCTTTCGTTTAGGCAGATTTACCCTACAGGACATCACAAGATCGAAATCAGTCCCTTTCAGCTGCCGCAACATTCTCAATAACAAAAAACGAAGAGCTCATACCTGAAAAAGTGATTGTTTCCCCATAAGATACGGTCTCCATGCCACAAATGTACCAAAGAGTCGATCATTGTACCATTCACACAGGTCCTGCAGAAATGAATGAAAGATGAAGAATCTAATTTTAAGCCTTGAAAAAGAAAAACTTAACTGAGGAGGAACAATGCTTTGTTGTGGGAGGTGGACATGAGTGTGATAACAAAGTGTGGGAGCTCAGATCATAAGATTCCAGTGCAGTGAGGTCATGAGAAACTCTGAGGTCCAGTCATCCATAACGGAGAGACAGGCGGGCTGATATCGGAAGTAGCTGTATAATAGCTCACCTGGCATTCCCGATGGGCGTGAGGGTGACGTCGCCATCCGGGCAAAGCTCCAGGAAGCAGTGCTCCGGCTGGATCCCGATTCCAAAGAGCTGGATGTCCTGAGACGTGTCTGCACCCACTCGCGTGTGCTCCTACACACAGGTGGAAGAGAGATTGACAAAACAACAATGGGACATCTGAATATATTGAATAACGGCCCTCTGATTTAAACTCACTTTCTAGAGACAACCGCAAATATATTAATGAACGTATTCTTCAAGTTCAGGAGAGTCAAAAGGAAGGCAAAACCAAGCTTGAGTTGGGAAAAAAAAAATACTGTGCAGAGGGGGCGTTGTTAAACAAACATCCCAGCTTTGAGAGGATGTCCTAACCCATTTCACATTACCAGTCATTCCATTCTGATATGCCAGGCTGGCCTACAGAGGCCAGACAAAGGCCTGTTGTTCTGTAAGCTGCACTGCTTTCTCATATGCCTCAGCTCTCACAGCTCCAACTCGCTGGTTGGTTTGTTCCAGACAGTCATCTGAATCACTGCAATACGAGTGCTCGCATATGGCAAATTTAACTGTTATGGTATGAAGAGTAAAGATTCAGGCTGAAGTTATGTATGAAAAAAGGAGTGATGAGCTGCCTTTCTTCTGCAGCGTATCAAAAGTTCTGCTTTCAAGTGTTTTACAGCATTTTCCTGATGGGAAAAAAAAAAGGAAATTTTTTTGCAACGTAAAGCGTTTAAGTCAATCAGTGCATCCATGAATTTGTAAGTGATTAAACATGTAAAACGAGCAACAGACAGGGCAAGTGCTTTCCACGTGAGAAAAAAAAATCTCAGAGCTTTTATAGACTTCTGCCAACACAGTCGTACCAGGTTTGGGTTGCCCCAAGTGTAAATGCAAATTTGCTTTTGACATACCACAACTTTTTTTTTTGTATAAAATTAAACAACATGGCAGAAAAACATCTTAATAGTGTTGAAAGACCAAGCACCATTTATAGCTATTCACGAACTTGAAATCTTATCCAGATAATTAAGCTCCCATAGTTTAAAATGGAAAAAGGAAAATCACACTAGGCCTTTAACAATTACTACATAATCATCTGTTTGCAATTATTTGGAGTGAACTAGCGGAAACATGATATTTTCATCATTATTTCCATCATTTGAGGTTTGACTGGTGCTCTTTTAATGCCACCAGCTTGTTATATGGTTTACTGACAGCTAAGAGGAGAATTAGCACAATGTTCATCTCAAAGTATGTCATTTTTAAAACACTCGAGTGATTGCATTTCAAAGATACTACTGACATTAGTGTTATAGATCTGCATGCAAAGCCCAACACCATGGAGTCACTGTGAGCATGTTCTGTTTTGGGCAGAATGAAGATGGAGAGCCATATTATTAACAGTGAAAAGATGAGGGTCAAATGTGCTCTTACCACTGATTTATAACAATGAAAAATAAAGAAACTATTATTAGGTATATTCTGTAACAGAAGCAGAAAAGAACAGAAACATCAAGTGACTTGCTCATCTCCATTCTTGGTACGAAAATCAATCAAACTGACAGACTTAAATCAAAGAGCACGCACACCATCTCATACAATTTCATTTAAAAACTTCTTTGCAAAAAAGGACAAATATATAAGTATGATAATGTCAAGCAGTTTGTATTGTATATTGCATACTTTTCACTCACTTTTTTAAGAGAATTCTTGGATTTTCATCTGGATCAAAATCTCTGAACTTCTTTAAAAAGACGCTGGCAAACTAAATATAACACGGTAATAATGGTGTTATATCTGAAATAACTATATCGATTATTGAGCTGCATGGATCACATTGTGTCAACTGCAAAGCTAGAACAGCAAACAAGTAGCACCATCAGTACCAGCACAGTACCGGTACTTAAAAAAAAAAGAAATCTACTTTATCACATCGTTTAAAAACAGGGTTACCTTCAGGTAGTAAACCAGTAGCTCATTCAGAGCAGGATCAGCATTGAGATTGACCAGGAAACATTTGTCTTCACCCACTTTAATCCCAGAAGTCTCCAAAGAGATGCCCATGCTCTCCAACTGCTTCTGACGGTCCTGTGAAAAAAAAATAACAGTTTAACAGAATACAAATACAACAAACTAAAGTTTGGATTTCAGGGGTTTTTGTGCCTCGTGCATACAGCAGCAATCTCCTCGGTCTTCCTTAGCTTCTCCTCCCAGGTGACTGTCATCTCCTGGATGAGTTTCTCTGATTCCTGCAGTTTCTCCTTCAGCTCAGGGGCCTTCAAAGACTGATGACAAATGCCAGAAAAAGCTTTCAGATTCCTGTGATCTTTGTTCAATCTGGCATGAACGTATGCCCAGTGTGTGGCGGTCCATCTCCTCTCTCACCTCGGCCTGAGACAGCTGAACCTTAAGCTTCTCCACCTTCCTCCCTGAGTTCTCTAATGATCCGAGCATTCGGATCTTCATTCACCACAGCGTGGTTCACTATTCTCTTGGCCCTGTCGGCATATCGTAGCGTGGACAACGTCTCCTCGTAGTTGTCAGCAGCTGGACTCACGGTGGCTATCATGGCCGTCTTACTGTTTCCTCCAAGGTTGTCCTAATGGGGGGGCATTACAAAGAAGCAGAGCTGCTAAAATGTACCTTCCTTTCTGCCTGCATGGATCACGTTATCACGAGAAGGAAAAGGCGGATGTAAAAATATGTAATTTATGGGTCAAACCTTCAGTAGCCAGGTGAGGACCGAGTCTCTGTAAGGCACAAATTTGGCCTTCCCCTTTCCTGCAGACTGATCGGCCAGAGCAGAAATGACACAGCCAAGTGTTGTGAGAGACCTAAAGCCACACGAAAATATGTATGAGGACTCTCAGAGGTAACAAACAATCATTTAAATAAACACATAAACATAAAAAATTACACACTTGTTTATATTGCTGCCTTCTTTAAGTCGTTCCCCTGCAGCTCCAGTCTTAGACACTCGTTCGCTTCCTGCCAGGTCAACCAGACTCATTTTGCTCACTTTCTCCCCTGAATTCTGTTTACGACATGCAGAGTCAGACTTGAGACACTTGGATTTAAAGGACAGAGATAAATATGTGTTCTTGTATATAAAAAGACTAACTCCAGACTGCAGATCATAGAGTGTTTGTGTGACAATGATACTGAAGACGGCATGCGATCGGCTGCTCTCCTCATTCATGTTGGTGGCTGCGACTGTGCGAGACTTATTCCCCTCTGACATCAGCACCTCAATGTCCTAAAATTTGGAGGTAATGAGAAAAAGTCACAGGATTATATTCGTCGTTACTGCAATTCCATTTGGTTTTGTAAATCGAAAAAACTAAGTCAACAAGAATCTGCAAAGCTTGCAAATGGATTGTCAGGATTCACTTAATGGAGGAGCTATTCACATGTGGCTGCGAGCTATTTCATTTTTCTGGGTCACAACAGGCAGAGGGAAATCCACTGAACTGGGATTACGCAGCGCAAAACACAGAGGAACAGGGTGGGGATGTTTTGCTTCATTAAGGAAGGGCTTGCCAAGGTTTGGCATATAAACTGCCTGTAACCTCATGACTGCAGCCGCACGGGAGGATTTTAACATAAATGGTTACTGCGATGTAAATCAGCAGCTCGACAGCTGGGGGGGATGATATAAAGGAATTTCTGCTGGATCTCTATGTAAAATGTAAAATCAGTTCAGCATGCGATAGAAGGGATTCAGTCTCACCGCTGGTCACAGCATAATGACAGACGTGTGAAAGACGCACCTCAAAGCTGGTCACAGCCAGCTGAGACAGACCGTCCACATATGGACCCAGGACTTTGTGCTCCCGAACTTTCAAAGACTGGCGGCTCCTTAGAAAAGATGGCATCAGGAGTAAAAGAGAAGAAGAAAGAGGGGTATTGTTAATACTTTTGAGACATTTTGAGACCTAAAAGCACAAATCAGAACATTTCTGAATAAGTTTATGACACACGTTTAACATTCTTCTTCCTGAATTCGGCATTCATCACTTTCTTTGACCTTGACATGCGGAATGGATGAACGCTTCAATGTTTTGAGATGCATAATGAAAATGTCTATTTTTTTTTAGGATAATTCTGTTGTTTCAATCTCTTAGATTTATCAAAAGACTATAGAGAAAAAACAGGTATGATAATATGTCAGACACTTCGACACTTGTTTCTACTTGCGGACCTGTGAGCATTCGCATCAGTTCATGAGTGAGGCGGTGCAGCATCCAGTCTGTGGTCAGTCTAGTATGAAAGGAATCTTGTTTTTTGTTCAGGCTTTTTGGCAGGGAAAGATATTTACAAAAAGGAGAAATGTAACTTTTTTTTTTT
The DNA here is from genome assembly GCA_018398805.1 of Hirundichthys speculiger. Classification (NCBI taxonomy): domain Eukaryota; kingdom Metazoa; phylum Chordata; class Actinopteri; order Beloniformes; family Exocoetidae; genus Hirundichthys; species Hirundichthys speculiger. The sequence continues at coordinate 1,544,266 of JAGFBZ010001926.1, forward strand.
TTAAAGAGGTGTTTAACACTGTGACACATCTGGGCCATTCTAGTTTTTATCAATGACTGAAATCAACAAAAATATAACACCTGAAAGGGGAGAGCTGGGATTTTGGTCAGAGATGTGGATGCCAACAATGAATAAATTTTGCCTGCACTTGACTCGAAGGAAACTTTCTATGTGTATTTTAGACATTTTCAAACATCAATGAGTCAATGTGTGTTTGAGGTACAGGGGAATATGGTGCTATATGTCAGGCTGTGGTAAAACAGACCAGTGTGGGCCAGATTTTAAGGTGTACCACTAAATCCAGAACAATATCATCACACAGTTTTTTTCTTGTTAAAGTTTGACTTGGAAAAAAAAAATCTTCAATCAATAATCAACAGTTTTAGAAAAGTAAATTGGCGGCAACATCGGCTAATCTGTATTTAAGAAAACAATACAACCACCTGCAAAAATTCAGTGTGACAGAAACTCTAGTTGCGCTCTATATCTAATGTCTATACTACAACTAATGTTTAGTCACCCAGGCAGGAGCAAGAGAGCGTGAGACTCGCTGTGTATGCAAGAGGAAGCTGTCATCAAAATAAGTCTGGCTGCATCTTCAGACATCTGCAGTACACAGAGCACTGCACTGTAGCCTCTCTTTGAGGCTGAGCTCACAGGCGGCTGTGACTGCTCTCTTGCTCCCAGCTTCACTAACAGATGTCCTTCAATCATACCCATTCACAGCTCGCCCTCCCCAGCAGTCTGTCTGCCAACCCATATCAGACCACAGAGGCGAAGAATGCAACAGTGTCAGAGGATGACGCTGGCTGCTTTCCCACAGGAAGTGACTGGGTTGGCTTTCTTATTCACATTCTGTTGCCATCCCACATTAAGGCCAATACACCTGACAGTGCTGCAAACCAGCACAAAAGTGGAAGCTGACAATCGGGTCATTGCCTGTGCTGTGAGCTGGAGCAAATCAAGACAGAGAAAACTGCACAGCAGTTTGTGTGAGCAGCTGCATCTGTCATCCTCAGGTCCAAAGCATTAGCTCATGAAATTCAGTGTACTGATATATGTCATGCATACTCAAGACCACACATCTGACTCACCCTTTGGGATCCAGCAGGTCACGGACCTTCTCATTGTAGATCTCCATGTAGGACACTTCCACCTTAAAAGTATGGGCTTCATTTGCCTCTTTCTGGACCCTCTCAAAGAGTGAGCAGCACAGCCGAGGGATTAAACCTGGCTGCTCTCCGTTTCCCATCATGGAAAAGGATTTGCCTGAACCTGAATATTCAGCAAAGTCACACATGAGTGTAAGAACCTCAAAACAAGAGTCATAAGGTACAGTAGAGTTATACAGAGTTATACAGTACTTCAATGGGGGAAAACCTAAATCTCTGATTAGCATCTTTTTTTTTTTCATTTTTCATTTTTTATTTGTTTGAGCAGATAATGTGAAATGCAACAAAAAACAAGACAATAAATTAAAATTACAATTAACACAAGCCATTGTATCTGTTCAAAAAGGAGTGGGAGGAAGAAAAGTTATTTAATTCCACCCCTTTCTTCCAAGTTAACATAAATTACATAGCTGCTTCCTGCTAATTTGATTTAAGATTGACTTGACTTATTTCTAAATCCATGTCAATCATCTTATAACAAATTCTTTGCTTGATGTGACATGTAGATAAATAGTGCATGTATACACAAGAAAAAGAGCCAGAGCCACTTTGAGCTTTGAGTCCAAGACTAACATCAGCATGAAATGATTCATAGTGCATACATCCTGGATGTTACGTGGTTAAGATCCTACACAATAACTTCTTAAACAGACTTCATAATTCTGACTGACCTCTTATTCCAGCTACAATTTCACTTCAGGGATTTAAGTATTAAAGTATTATTGAACTGAGCAGAATTTAAGTGAACTGAATAATAACTCAGACCAAGTTTAGGAGGTCATAAAGTACTGCATATTTATAAACAGATCTTATCCAGTGATTATCAATTTAAAAGAAAAAGAAAAAGAGAATTATATATATATATATATATATATATATATATATATATATAGATATATATATATATATATATATTGTCTTGTTTATATATATATATATATATATATATATATATATCTATATATGTATGTGTGTGTGTGTGTGTGTGTATATATATATCTATATATATATATATACACACCACACATATACATATATATATATATATATATACACATACACAATTACATTTTTTTTATCGTGATTAATTGCATGATTTCCCAGATTAATCATGATTATTTGCATTGTATATGCAAAATCAAATAAGAATTCAAAAGTCGTGTAGAATGCACTTTTATTAAAATGTTCTGCTGCCATATGAACTAAATTGCCATAACATAACACTTTTGACATCGGCACTTGTCAGTAACTCATATTTAATGTAAATCTCATCTTAAAAAATTTAAAATAGAATAAAGCTTATTGCCACTGCCAGGGCATTAATGTCATCCTGTTTAAAAAAAAAATAAATAAAAAATTTTACAAAACAAAATCATACAAAATGATTGTGGCTCAGCACAATCATAACATTAAAACAGGTAATTTCTGAGGTATCAGCAGAAACTTTTAACGGGGAGTTCAACTTGGCAGTTGTTACAAATAACCTTGTTTCTGTTGAATCCTCCATCTGGGAGAACTTTAAAATGAAAATGTCCATTTTAAAGTTCAGTAACTTTACCAATCTGTGTATCATTCATTTTTTCGATTTTCAATTGTCAATCAAAAATTTAAAAGTGACATTTTATTACGTTTTTCATTTTTTAATCTAACAAAAAAAAAAAAAAAAAAAGCTTTTTTAAAAATATATATTTCAATTTAAGACTTGGATCAAAAATATGAAAAGAAAAAGCAGGACTGAATTTGTTTTTAATATTTAATTGTCCGGGTTTGCGTGACCCAGAAATGGCTTTGTGTGCGGCAGTTCAGGTAGCATGTCGGCGCTGGAATCACATACTATAATATTTGCAATATTGTGGAAATCAGAATGAAAACTCAGCTCATATATAGATCGAACCAAAGCGCTCTCCAGCTCTGTGTCTGACATAAGTCTTTTTCTCCTCAGATCATGACGAGCACAGAATCTTCTGATGCTCATTTCCAGCATTGCAGGACACCCATCTGCTGTTGAATAAGTCATTGATCAGACTACTGCATTGGCCCAAATATAAGACGATATTTTTAATCTAGAAGTCATTTTCTCAAAAATGGGGGTCGTTTTATAATCGAGGACGAGACTTTCTGCTGTCATTACACATCTGTGCCACTAGATGGAGCCGCACTGAAGTAACCAATAAGAGAATAGCACGACAGTAAACACGTGGAGCAGATCTTTTTACGCATGTTTACCGCCAATTCTCTTCCGGCTCCACAGCAGCCAGTAACAGACTTTTCAAAACAAAAGCATGTGAGCAACACGTGTTAACATGCGATAAAATAAATGTTGGCGTTAATAAATTATGTATGTGGAATCTCCTGCAACACTTACACTCACTATTAACATCACCTGCATCAGTAGATTTTAGCTGCTAAACAAGACGGCCTGCTGGAGACCTCAGGTGTGGCTTACTTTAAATTGAGTGATGACAAGTGGATGGATGATTTAATTTGAAAGAAAGACTTTTTTTTTTTTTAAGTTGACATACAGGTTACATTCCATGTTATCACACTTCTGTTCCACACACCTGGCACACATTAATATCTTGGTTGCGTTGTAAAACGCACCTTGAGTGGTCCCTGGACTAGAAAGGTACTATATAGGCATGTTCTTGTTGCTGCTTTCATGCTCCTCTCAGTCTTGGGTACATGCACAATGCTATATATCGTTTAATGTTGCAGTCTGCCCCTCTCTCACTTGGCCATGTGCAGATGGGCTCCACATCTGAAGGCACCTTAGCCAGCAAATATACTAAGAATCTTCACATTTCACTACATAATATTGTGTGGCAGTGTGCATGAGTGTTCTTTTCCATTTTCCCAACAATGGTTCACCTGCTCTAAGCTTGGCAAGTATTGCTGGGAAGCCTCGGAAGAAGTCAAGTTTGAACTCATTTAGATGAAAGATTCTTCAATTTTGGCTTAAAGTTGTTTTACGTGACAGGTTGACAACTGACTGGCTGTGTTGGAGGCATTTGAGGAGCATAGGCAGTTTACAGATTGCTGTGTCTGCCTGCATGAGAGATGTGTGGAAAACATTGGGAGACATTTGTAATACTAGCTCACATTTCCCTCAAATAGATACTTCCCTTGTGGAGTCTAACAGCAGCAATTCATTATCAGCACAGCATAGGCAAATATTTTTAGAAGAGGAAAAAAAATGACTTAACACACAGTTCTTGTGGATATATTGTTACCTGTTTGTCCATAGGCAAATATGCAGGCATTATATCCCTGGAATGCATTTTCAAGTATTCCCTCTCCAAGGCACTTGTACACCACCTCTTGACCTTTCACAGAAAGAATCAGTCACCAAGGAGATCATGGTAAACAGAGGAACAGCTGAGTTGAGCACAAGAATCTACTATAATCTTGCTGTCTTCCTCATATGCAAAACGAGCAGAGGGAATTGTATTAATCAAGGTCCACAAAACAATGACTAAGATTCATGAAAGTGGCAGATTCCTGTCTGGTCATGTGGAAAATGTAAAGCTGTGTCCAGAAATCTCTTGTGTTGCGTGCTGACGTGCCCCTGCTGAATGGGACAGCTGTTTAATGAGCTAAATAAAGCCTTGGCTCGAACCCTTGAGGCAGCCTTTCATTAAACAGACTGCCCTGTCAGTTCAGCACAAAACAGATGTCAGCATTACATTTACATTATAAAATGAAAGAAGTATGATGAGAAAAAATGTCTACAATGATTATGTTAGTATGCCATGGACTGGCAGATATAACCTCTTGAATATATAGTACAAAAGCTGTAGCTGCAACCCTTCTGTTTAGCTATAATCAGAGAGGGAGCATAAGAATCAGAGCAATGATCGATGAGCACAATCTAAAATAAACCTCAGCACAATTAGAGTGTCTGGCTACCTAATGCTGAAAACTGCAAAACTATTTTTTTTCCCTTTTATTCAAGACAATGTACCTGAAACTTCTTTGTTGATCTATTCACTTTTAATGCAAATGACCACATTTCCTCAAAGCTTAATCTCTGCTTTGCATAATGCAAAAAAAAAAAAAAGCTTCCCTTGTAAGTAGATAGCTTCCTTGCTCCCATAGCGGTACCACAAAGCTACTCGTGCCTTTATGCAGCACATGATTCGAGTCATTTGGATGAGTAAAGGATGAGTTTCAGCCTTAATGACTCACCGGCATATTTAGGAATGTTGGATTCATCCATGGACCAGAAACAGTGGTCAAACGCGAACACCTGCAGAGGAGACGACACAGAGGGCATAAAGATAAAGCCTCACGCCTGTTCAAGCACGTACAGCACAATAGACCCTGATCCATTTTAAAAATGGTTTTCATCCGAGTTATAAACACAGGATTGTTGAGCAGTCCCATGCCACCCTGCTGTACAGTAAATCAGTAGAACTGAGCTTGTCTGAGCAAGTAAGATGAAGCCTGAGCAATTGTTCGAGGTAATGTTCATTAGGCCAGCACCATCACTGTCTGCATAAATCCACTGTTAGCAGCCCAGTGTAGCGTCATAGTTGTTGGAGTTAAACAGATCCATAAATCAGGGTCAGTGCTCTCCAAAAAAAAAAAATTCCAGCACCCGATGACCCTCATCGCCAGGGAAACTGGTACAGGCTGGCCCTCAGAGCTGGGTCTCACAATACCGACTTGAACAGCAGAAAGATCTTGTATCCTGTGTGAGCTCTGGATGGTTGAAGGCAGAGAGAGGATGCCCTCTGGGACAGAGCAGTGACCTCTTTTACCAAGGACCACGACCGCTCATAGACAGAACAGCTCCCGTTACATAATGTTGCCTTCGTTTGAATCCTTCACCTTTACGCATCTAATGCTCTTTTGTAATTTGTTGTATATGTGACACAGTGACAATAAAGAAATCTTGAAGGTAAAGTTCTCTTGACTGAAACTTTATCACACCCTTGTTGATTTGAATATTCAAAACAACATGTGCTAGGGCCGATAGAGATTTTAACAAGAACTAAAAGTTAAGCTCATCTGAAGTGATGGCTGCTCATTTTACACTGATGTGTTGCATGTAATACTGCATAGAGTTCTTCAAAGCATACTAAAGACAACCATGTTCCCCAAGTAAGTATGTATGAGATCTAATGTTTTAGTTTTCATCTTACTTTTGTAGTTTTGAGACACAATTTGTGCTGTCTTGAGTTGTAATTTTTCAAGTTATAAGATTTAAATGTTCTCATTCTTAATATGCCATGACAATGACAATCTTTAAAATGATTCAATCTGTTTTTGTGTTGTTTTTTTTAACTTCTCTTTTCCTCTAGGAATCTGTAAGCACTGCTGCTGCACTGTCATCCTCACCCTGCAGTACATGCGCTGGCATTACTGCTGCGCTGCCAAAAACCCTTTCCCCGAAACAAATACCACAAAATGACTATCTCCTTTCTGATCATAACCGCGAACAGCCAGGGAACCAGTGGTTGCACAGTCAATATGAGAAGAACTGGAATCTCTGAATGACATGAAAGCAAGACTTCCTCTTGTGACTTCAGACAAGCGAGTGGGTGCCATTCAAAAGAACAAAAGTGCCATCATTCTCAATTAGGCCCGGCTTGGTAACTAGGGCGTCGATGCCCTCTGGTCTGTCTCTGTCCAGGCCCGGGGTGCAATTGCACAGCAAATTGCTTTTGATTGGACAATTACTATCAATCAGCAGTGCAAATAATGATGAGCCGAGAAGCTCAAATCCCTTTTTGCCATTTTTAGGGTGAAAACTAGTTGAATGTAATTGCTCAAGAATGCTGGGAGAATAATTTGGGTGCCATAACTGAGCAGACAGCCACGTGCTTGTCTAGCTGAGGGTTATTACAGGGAGGCTCAGGTTCACATGCCCCCAGGGACCACGCACGCCTGTGGCCCAGACCGGCGCTCCCTCGGGTCCAGTCAGAGGGCTGAGTGTGCTGAGCACAAAGCCCGTCCCTGGTGTGTGAAACATCTCTGAGCTAGTCACCAACGTGTTGTCAAGGGGGGAAGTGGGGGTGCACTCCAACAATGTGGCTTTGAATGCGCGCACACACAGCCTCAGTGTCCGCGCTCATCCCTCTCTCATTGTAGAGCCTTTGTGTGTGTTCACGAGATCTTAGATCGCTGACACATTCACACGGACATCTATCTGGCTCCTGCTGACCAACCAAACTACTAAAACGCTCTCAATCATGTCCCTAGAAACACTGTCACAACAGAGAATCGACCTGTGCTGGCTGCCTCTCAGTCCCAGCAGCGGAGCGTTGCTGTTCATCATACACCGTTACAGGATGTAGTCATTCAGTGCATGACAGGTCACTGCCAATTAGGGTTGTTGCCACATGTGAATTTCCAACTCCATATGATACTCGATTCCCAAAGGAAAAAAAAAGAAATGTTTAATTGAGAGCATCTTGTGTCTTTTTCCTCATGGTGTCATTGGGGTGGTGACATATGAGGCTGAAAAATCTGTTAATGAGCAGCAGTCAAGGCTAAACGTTATCCACAAGCAGTGTTTGTGCTCCGATTTTCAATTTTTTATTGAAGAGCAGCGCTTCAACGGACTTCATCTCACTATTGAATTTTTGATCTTAATTGTATTGCTCATAAAAAAAAAGAAAAAATTGGCAACACTTGAGAAAAATGATCAAATATTTGTTTTAATTTAGACTAAAAATATCACAAAGCAAAATTGCACTTTATAGAGCAAAAATTGCATTAGTGTGTGATCCAATGACCTGCACAAGTTTTGCTAATATGACTTGAAGTCCACTCAGTGCGCCTATTTATCAGCCTGGTAAGCCATCCTAATTTTTCAAATCTCTGATACAAATCATTTGTTTGGTTCTTCTGGATCAACTCTGATTTCCAGGGGACTGCACCAACAGAAGTAGAGGAAACTGCCACTGAACACCACTGAACAGGAAAATAATCAGTCAGAGAAATGAGGCATGTGACATAGGCAGAGCAATAACCAGACCAGCAGCAACTAAGGAGAGCCAAAATAGCATACAGGGGAGTTGAAACGTCAGTGAATGATTGTGGTTCGTTTGGCAGTCGAGACCTGTTGATCCAAGGTGCCATTAGCAGTTCTCCAGCCATCTTGGTGATTTTGAAAAGTGGCTCCTAAATGAGTCATCACATAAAGCCCACTCCATTGTGACTGGCGCAGTACATTCTGTGCCAGTGGAAATGGCTGTAAACGGGAGGGTTAGCAGACCAATTTCATGAGAGAAAAGTTTAGCGATGTGAATGTGTGTGCAATTGGCCAGGCTGACCATTAAACTCCATGAATTCTGGCGCTTACTTTCACACTGAAAAGATGGTCGCAAAATACAACTTAATAGTTGAGTTTGGAGCCCTGATGAGGTCCAGAACGATATAAACCGTGTTATGCCCATTCAGTCATGTGTTCATCTGCTATTGAGGGATGGAGCTGAATCTGGCTCTGACCTTGTGTGTCAACAGGAGGAGGCAAAGATGATGCTGTTCGGTATCAAGACTGAACATCTAATCATCTGATTTTCTTTTATTGATTACATTAAAATCTGAGCTGTTTTTTTTCTGACAATCCTGCTACAAACATCTGCTCATTGCCTTGTGGATTCTGAGGAGTTTATTTTTGTAAGAGAAAGACATGAATGAATGAAACATACATACCTTGGGTTGTTTCCTGTTGAAGCAGAAGGCCAGTCCATCATGAACATAAACCCACAGGCGAACCAAAACCAGAGAAACACAAAGGAAATAACACAGTTAGCATTGACACAGGACATGTTCACACATGGTAAAAGTTCTCTCTTTGTAGCAATGTGTCCTGAAGACAAAGAAAAACTTCTGATAACTTTTTTTTAATGAAATCTCTAACTTCTTCCAAACTTCCTCCACTCTAAAACTCCTCTTGCGACTTCTTCATTCACTTGTTTGTTCACTCATTCATTCGCTTCCACACAGCAGTTCCTGGTGGTAGATGCTGCTGTGATTGGGCTCATAATTGGTCCAGTGGAGCGAGAGGAAGGGAAGAGATTTAGGATTCAATGTCCCACTGACTCTGTTGAATAAATAGCTCTTATTCCTGTGGACTTAACACGGAGGCCAGTTCGGGGAAGCGGCACTCAGCATAACATGCTGCCGGAACTCAGAACAAATGGGCAGTATATGCTCCTATGTTATGTAAGGTTGTTCTCTTCTCTAAAGAAGAAAGAACAGAAATCTTAAAACCAAACTGCTCCTCACCACACAGTTGTGTCCAAAATAATAGCAGCATGTTTAAAAAGGTGAGTAATGCTCAAATTCCATAGAGCGGCTTTCATTTCCAAACATGCAAATACATTGGGAACGCTGCACTTTCTATTCCAAGTCAAAACAGGAAGAAAAATTCATCAAATCTGTTATTCCTTCACAAAAACTATAGGAAAAGGAATATTAGGCTACACTGTTAAAAACAGTATTTTTGATGTCACCCCACAAGTTTTCTATGGGATCAAGGTCCATACCGTTAATCTTGTTGATCTGGAGCCAAGATGCTGCTGCTTGCTGGTGTGTTTGGGGTCGTTGTCTTGTTGAAACACCCATTTCAAGGACATTTCCTCTTCATCATAAGGCAACATGACCTCTTCAAGTATTCTCAACTATTCAAGCTGACCTATGATCCCTGGTATGTGCTGAAAAGGCCCAACATCATTGTATGAGAAACATCTCCATATCAGGATGCTTGCTCCACCATGATTTACTATCTTCACAGTGTACTGTCATTTGAATTCAGTGTTTGGGAGTTGTCTGCCAGACTGTCCGTGAACCCACACCCAAAGAAACAATCTTGCTTTAATCCAACCACAAAACACTCCATTTCTCTTTAGGTCAGTTAATGCGTTCTTTGGAAAATTGTAACCTCTTCAGCGCAGTCGTTTTTTCCAACAATGGGACTTTGCGGGGGCTTCCTGCGGATATCTTGGCTTCACATAGGCTTCTCCTAATTGTTACAGTGCTCACAGGTAACTAGATCTTCTTTGATCACACTGTAGCAGATCATTTGCTGAGTCTTTGCCATTTGGGCCGCTCTTCAATCCATTTAAAGGTGGGGTGGGTGTTGTTTTTTTGCAACACTTTTTACAATATTGCCTGAAAACCTTTTCACATTTCCATTGCACCCACTGAAATAAAATGTTTGCAAAAAAAACTAAACATTTTGGTCCAGTCTAGAAGGTATAATCAGAGAAAAACTCTGACCAATCAAAAAAGTGATCATCACTATTTTGATTGGCTGCCTAATACGTCCATCAAATATCAATGAACTCCCTCCCTCCCTCCCTGCGGTTCATGCAGTCGTGAATCATGTGAAGGCGTGGTTTCGAGGGGTGAGCTGAAGAGGAGGAGGCGGAGCCTTTGGGAGGAGGGAGGGAGTGTATATTTTCAAAATCTCACTTGAGTTGGATTGCTGGAACCGTTTTTCAAACAACACCTACTCCACCTTTAAATGGTAGTTTTCTGTTTTTCTTCCACGTCTTTCTGGTTTTGGTTTCCATTTTAGAGCATCTGAGGTCATCTTAGCTGAGCAGCCTATCATGTTCTGCACTTTATATGTTTTCCCTCTCCAATCAACTTTTTAATCAAAGAACAACCCATTTTACTCAGATTTCCAGAGAAATGCACTATAACCAGCATGTTAAATATCTGCTGCTGTCCTATAACAGGGGCCACCTGTTCGACACCTGCTCAACACCTGTTTTTTCACAGAATAAATATCCTCACTAACTAAACTACACTACTATTTTTAAGAACAACAGGATGCACAACACTCCTTTAATCTTCACTCTCCAAACAGTAATAACAAATTCGATAAAGTTCTCTTCATGTTTTGATTTGGAGTTTAATGTGGGCCACAACATGCCAAATGCACCACCATCTTAGTGACTGTACATCTGCCACAGTCCTGTCAGCAGATCCCTCCTGCAGGTATCTCCTGGCACTGAGAAAGACGTGGGCATCACCTTCACAGGGTAACTAATACTGGGCAGGTTGCCTCAGGAAGACTGAAACACTACACCAGAGTGTCTCACACAAATATGAGCTGAGTCACCAACAACAGCTGCACCCACACCCACCCAGAAGTGCTCCTTTCAAATCTATTATCTCTGTCCAAGTTCCTCTCAATTAAACCAAAAAATCCCCATCTCCTTTATGGAGTATACTCCAAGTTATCAGCGCCGCTCATGCTCACGATGATGAAGCACAGAAAGAAAATGTCTTGGTAGATGAGCTAAAAATAAATGAATTAATAAAAGGGCCAAGTAAGTGTCTGAACCTTGAATCTAAATATGGGTCACTGACACTGACTGAAACTCGGTCAGCGCACACCAGGACTGCAGCAAGTCCTGTCATCTGTTTTTGCAAGTCCTGTCATCTTTCCATGCAGGAGAACAGAGCTACAACATGCAGACTGCTGGGAGCTCAGATCTAAGACTTCCTTTGGCAGGCGCCTGCTGGCAGCTGTAGTAAAAATGAGAAGGAGATTTAAGAAAACGCATAGATTAGACACTTTGAAGAACAAAAGAAAAAGTAGTAGGATCTCTGCACCTGCAGCAGAAACCAAGCCATCAGAGACAGTACAGTCTGGCGGCTCTCGCTCATTGAGTCATCTACTGTATATTCCGTTACTGCATTCAGTTTTGGCATGTTAGGAATGTTGTACATGACAATGGGAGGAACTGTTTCCAAATGGCTATATTTAGGATTTCAGAGAGCCATTATTCCCTCATAGACATTTGTTTAATTCCAAAAACTGAATTCTTTGGAGACTTGTATTGAACAAGAGGCTTTAACCTGCCCTTACTTGATTCCAACATGAAGACCTCCCTGCTCAGTGAGTTAAAGTGCATTAATCTCCACTCCTCCCACTCTGCTTTGGATATAATCTCTCTAATCACCCCAAAGTCTGTGTCCCCCAGAGCATTTTGTAGTCTGCTTGGCAAAAATATGTAAGCTGCAGCATGCTGTCTCTGTCAGGGATTTCCTAGCTTACTTTTGATTTTAAAGATATTTTCTTATTTACAAAAAGAGTTTAACATGCAACATGCATGCTCATGAGTTCCTTGATGAATCAGTGAATCATCTTTCTTAACAATTTAAAACTCGAATCATAATTTCCAAAGGCAGTTTTTATTATAATGTTCAAGCAAGCAAAGGAAAATATCTTCACTTCACTCCATTTAGGAAATGCTACCAGTGACACAAATGTTATTATTTAAGCATGAAGCCCACAGGCTGTTTGCTTAATAATCAGCACACGTGTCAAGTTATGTCTCAAGGGCTTATTAAAGGCAGTGTTGTTTTTGTATGTTACAAATGTGAGACACACATGGATGGCACAGAAGTGCCAGACAGCATCAGATTCTTCCTCCATCTGAGGCAAAAGCACTCACAGCCTCAGTGGGGCATGATCAAATCCTAAAGTTCCCTCGGGTATAAAACGGCCTCTCACAACAATCGATTCATCCTCTACATGACTGTACATGAGGTCGGGAAGACTAGAGGAGGAAACAGATCTCTTTTCTTTTTTTTTTTTCACAAAAATCTAATTTCTCAATACCAAGAACAATTTCTCCATAGCAACAGAAAAGTCACAGCTGGTCAGATCGCATACAACAGATGTGGCATTTTCTGTGCCTTCCAGCTCAGATCAAAGTGTGTGCCGGTGCTCAAAATGATGGTATGGGGAGTTTAACAACAGCAGTGGAATCCCCCCCTGTGGTCACGGAGCTGGATTAAGGCCACGGAGTTATTATGCCAACGACAACTGCACTCTTCAAGCCCAGCAGGCAACACATCAGATTATTCTATTGTATTATCCACCCACTCAAACGTCTATCTAGTCTTAAATAATACATTTCATATCCAAACCCTAGACAGTGTAAACTTTTCATATTTCTGTATGCCATTTGTTTTATTCTGGAGTCCCTTAACAACCTTTAACTAGCAGATCAGGAACTGAACGGCTCAGCAACTAAATACTGGAGGGGCTCATTTCTTCATCATGAGTTCATGTGTGTGATAAATACATTAATAAAATCAAATGACTACATTTAGCACCTTCAATGAATAATTTAATATCCCTTCTGTTTAAATATAAGCTCACGTGGAAAAGGTTTAACTCCATGAAGTTGCTGCAACATTTATTTCTCTTATTAATGCACTCACACTTGTCTAAGATGTTTTACAGGCACTCCCAGTCACATATTTGAAACTCTCCTCTAGATCTGCTGATGAAACTGCTCCTCCTCCCATCCTTTAACCTCCATTCACCCACACCACTTCTTCACATTTAGCTTTCGACATGTTTTAAGACAATGAGGACCCAGAGCCAAAAGCAAAGTGCTCTTGCAGACTAGGGGCTAACATTTCACACAGTCTTCCGGTATGTTTAGACCAGAACCCTTCAGTCCCCACCCACTCAAAGCAGAGGTCATCCTGCTGCACATCAGCTGTACTCCGTGGGTCTCTCTTATGACTGATAACAGTTAGGATGGTTCCAAGGAAGCACACAGCGCGGTGCCACATCTGACCAGGCTGCCACTTCTGTGAGCACGGGAGATCGAAGAGCGATCCAAACGTGGCTGGAGTCAGAGGACATTTGGAAATATTTCCGACACAGCACTGAAGGAAGTTAGCTGCCTGATGACAAAAACAGACCTATCCGAGTTACAGAGAGAGCTAACTCCTGCCACACAAACAATTTCTGGAACTTCTCATACACTTCCCACATGGGAAGCGGCTCCCATTGAAAAAAAGCCTCCTTCAACTTCGCTGCACAACGCGCCTTACAAGCAAAATTGCATATTATAGTACTTCTAAAATGAAATATGGAGTATTCAACTACATTTACAGAATACTTACTTGACTTTAGAAGTAAAAATATTAATTTTGTAGAGGAATTTTTTTTTAATGAAAAAATGCTAATTACTGACATGTCGGTGTGTTAGCAGCAGCTTAACATTTTATCAGATCAAGTAGAGCAACTTTCGTTCAATTACAGTTTGGTAGTTGAGCCTTACTGGTCCCAAACTATGTTAACAGGGTAAATCCATGATAAAAATATAAAGGAAACAAATCAATTAAGTCACAGAGGAAGTCAGTTCTCTCCAGAACAGCTAATAGCAGTTCCAAGCCCTGAACAAAAGATTTTTTACAATATTTTACAATATGAACCCTGAGTCTGACTCAGAAAGTGACGATGGTCAGCCTCCTAAACCTGAACATGCAGTAAATGTGCAACAACGCTAAACAAGGTGGACATCAGGGCTGAATAATATACTAAAAATGTATTGTCATCACAATATCAATATTTGCAAAACCAAGTAAATATTGCAATACATGGTGCTCTGATATATTTCTAAGAGGCATTCTTTCACACCCTGACCGTCATTCATAAATTTGGACTCATAGTGCCCAGTTTCTTTTTTTCAAATAATTTTCTTCCTCTAAAATGTTGCAACAGTTGTTTTGAGGTGCATTTGTTTCCCCCTTTAACTAAAAAATATCATTGTCGAAAAAAAAAAGCATTCTCTGTCTTTCTTTTTTTTTTTGTCTAAAGGGGCTTTTCAGTCTATTTTAATACCAAAGAATAAAAAACATAAACACCTTATACTTATTAAACATTTCTTTATATGTCAGAAGTCATATCTTCATCGCAATTTTCCACAATATCTCATATCCCATTTTTCTAGCATTGCCCATCCCTAACAGAGGACACTTGCTATAAAGAGGTATGGCTGGAGTAGCAAAGGGGTTAAAAAAAATAAAATCAAATAAATAAATAAATTTATGCAACTAGATGACATGAAGGCTACAAATCATTTCTAAACCACTTAAAGTGAGGAAAACCATAATATCAGGCCTCCAATGTAAAACAGTAACCAACACAGCAACTGTAATTTACCCTGAACAGACATCTCAATTCATTTCCTCTTTGATACTAAGAATTAGTCTGACTTCCCTCGAGTTGACTTTCATCTCAAGGTGGCAGTAACAACGAATACAGAAGAAGCTGCAACTGGAAGCCACTGGATAGGGACACAATCAATTAGAGAAACGAAGCTGGTGACATAGGCGGCACTACAACCAGATTACTATTAAAAAGAGATCCTGATATGGTGAGCAGTGGAGTCAGAACACCAATGAATGACTGCTGTCCTATTTACATTTATGTAAAAACTGTTCATCCCAGGTGTCATTAGCAATTCTGCAGCCGTCTTGGCTGTTTTGTATAGTAGCTCTTAGATGCACCTGCATGAGTCATTGCATAAAGCCCACTGGCACCCCACTGTGATTTGTACGGTACATCTTGTACTGGTGAAAATGACTGTGAATCAGAGGAGGACCCAAATCCATTTCAGGAGAGCAAGTTTTCACGAAATGAATGGGTATGGCAATCCAGGCTGACTGTAATTAACTATATCTAAGAAATGTGGTGAGGTTTGCTTTTCAAATTGAAGGATTAATATGATAATATGTTGCAGACTGGTACCATGCAAGTAAAGCACCCGAACTGCACAGTATTTAAGTAAATGTAGGTGAAATAAATGTGCCCCTAAACTGTTTCAAAAGCTAAAATTAGAGCCCTGTGAAAACGTTTAGACGAGCTGGGGAATATTACCCATTGTGTCATCAACATGACCCCAGGACTTTTCTGTATCTCACGGCTGCTGGTACTAAGCAACCACCCAACCAAAGTAAACAGAGGAGGGGAGATCATCTACCAGCCTCATGAGTCAAACTTAAGTTATGAAAGCTGAATTCAGGATCTCAAAAAAACAGCCACGAAAAAGAGCACTGCCACCAGCAGCACACATGATGCTCATACCGTCTTCAGCACAGGGCCTCAAAGTTTCCACAACAAATGCTAACAACAAGGGTCTAATTTAATCCGCTCCGGCATTTCTGACACTGCAGTGACGAGCTCGGTCAGCAGGCTGCAGGCCAAGTTGTGCATAATAAAACATGGAGAATGGTTTAAGACTCTGTGCACTCCGAAGTCTTGAATCCAACTCCCCAGACATACCAGAGAAAAGTGAAGTTCATCAACTTAAGCCTATTTCTCCACAGGAATGGAAGTGACACATTTACAGCTGCAACACACCTCCTGTGACTGTCTGCCTGCTGGGTGTCACTTCTCTGAACAGATCTGGCATCAAGCTGCTGAGGAAAATAACAAAATCCGGACCGAGCGAGCTCATGGAGAGCAAATCACGATGCAAATATAATTAACAGCAGAAAGACATGAATACTGACTATGGCTATGTGTTTGAACATAATAAACTATAATGAGAGTGAAAGTGAAGCCACAATAAACTTGAAAGTAAAATCATAGAAACAAACACGCCTCCTTCCAGACTTCAAAAAGGCCTCATCAGAGAGCATCATGCAGGAAAGCTGTTACAGATTAAAAGCCTGAAGGCGAATTTACATAGTCTATACTGCTGCCCTACGAGAGGCCACATCTGACATTAATGAGGCACAGTCTTGACAAAGAGGCAGGACGCCATCTTTTCTCAATTCCGGATCAAGATGTAAACAATGTCCCACCCTCTAAACAAACAGCCAACAGTCCTTATGGGAATGCAATTGTTTCCTCATTTGTATTTTCTCCAAAAAGTATGGAAATAGCTTAACAGAGATAACGCAGGCCAAAGCGGTGCATGACAGGTCAACAGATAATACTGAGTAGAAAGGTTGATTATTGGCACAAAGCAAGCAAAATGTTCGGACAAAGAGAGCATTCCTGAGGGCAGTCACTGGACAAGGCAGCACTGTCATTTAGTCTGGGGTTGTTTTGGAAAGCTTGTGATGTATGACCTCAAAGAGCATGTGACTAAAACGTTA
This sequence comes from Hirundichthys speculiger, assembly GCA_018398805.1. Lineage (NCBI taxonomy): Eukaryota > Metazoa > Chordata > Actinopteri > Beloniformes > Exocoetidae > Hirundichthys > Hirundichthys speculiger. The sequence continues at coordinate 1,561,317 of JAGFBZ010001926.1, forward strand.
ACATCACTACCTTGAATTTTAACAGGAACATATTGTGTTGTCAATGCCTGTACATCACAACAAAGAAACGGAAAACATTAGATACAGTTTGTGCACTCCTCAACGACGCATTTACATTTAGAACCAAATTTCAAGGGTGAGCTTGAAATTTCTGACAACGCTGGGTGACAGACGGATGAAAATGAGGACCTTTGTGTAAATATGAGGTTGATTAATAAATGCCCGTTGCTTTGCTGTTGTACAATTGCTGTTTACAGGAGGTTACATAAGGAGCTATTTTTTCAGCTGGGAGTAGCCTCCAGGCGACCAGCAGAGACCAAAAGAAGTTACTGCTCCCACTCAAGTGAAAGCAGCAAAAGTAAGTTTGCACACTCTTGTGCAGGTTGAACCACCATGACAACATATGGTAATTAGAAAGTGCGATAGTTGTATTTACTGTAGATGTTATCTTTAAAACAGACCCAGTCCATTTGTTTCCAGTCTGTATTCATCAGCAGGATCACACAAAATCTGCAGAACTACATTTAATCAAACTCGATGTAGTATGGCCTATGGAGCAACCACTTCAATTTTTTTTATTTATTTTTCCCCATGGATGGACCTGGATTCTTTTTTTTTTTTTTAATTGCAAAACAGAGCACTGTTTTGGCTGAGGATGTCCTCTCCAAGCACTCCTCCAGCTTTCCTTAGTTTTTTTTTTTAGCTAATGCCGACCATACACTTTACAAAAACCCTTGAAAGATCTTTAAAAGACTAAGCATGACACCTTATCACAGATTAAGACTATGAGCCAAAGTTTTAAGTTGCAGACTAAAGATTTCACAAAGACCAGGGTGATCTTGAGAGGTGACTATTTGCACACCTACAAGCAGACAGTAAGTGGGGGGGGGGGGGGGGGGGGTAATTCTGGAGTGACATAATCTGCATGAGACATGACTAAAGACTTGCGATAATGAGAAAGATGTTTGCGTTATAATGCTAAGACATAACAACTGAGATCACAGGAGCAAACACCACAACTCAAGCAACTCTTCATGGTGAGTCTTAGGTCAGCATTACCAGAAGAAAAAAAAAAAAGATTATTAATAGCTTATTTCTTATTGACATTTGAACTACACAGAGTGAAGTCTTCTACCAAATTGAGCACCAAATCCAATCTTGAAGTTCTAAAATAGGCACATTATGCCCTTTTTGCATGGCCTGGCCAGCCATACACATTCACGTCATGAGAATTCTCTCCCATGAAATGGGTCTGGTACCCCTCCCATTCACAGCTATTTCCAGCAGTACAGAACGTACCAAAACCAGCCACAATGGGGTGGGGCGGGGTGGTCATTAATGACTCATATAGGGTTGTCCAAGAGCCACTATTCAAAACAGCCAAGATGGCTTCAGAATTGCTAATAACACCTTGGATCAACAGGTTTTTACGGCGAAACTGACAAGAATCATTCCACTGGCGTTCCAACTCCACTGCACACCATCTGAATGTTTTGTGTTGATTCTAGTCTGGTTGTTGCTCTGCTTCATCACATGCTTCATTACTCTCATTGGTTATATTCCTAACCAATGGCATCCAGAGGTAATTTCTACTGCATTCACTGGTGCTGCCCCATGGGAACTCGAATCTAAAGGAACCAGACTAATTCCTTGTACTGAAGAGGAAAATAATTATGATGGCTGGCTAGGCAACTTCTTACAAAACCTGGCATTATTTTTTTATTGAAAATAAAAGTAATGCCATTATCGTATTGGCATTGTCTTATTGAAAGGTCTGGGAGAAGCTTTGGTCAACACATCACAGAGATGCAGTACAAAAGCACCCTTTTCATGAATGGCCTTGCAGCTCTATTTATAGCAGTCAGTTTTAATGGGTGGAGTCAGACACTTCGCCCCGCCCCCATTTTTCACAGTGTGTGCCTCCTTCAAAAATGGTGCCATCACTTCGCTGTGCCCAATTACAAGGTGCAGCAAATGTAGCGTGATGCAAAATTGGGTGGAAACAAAGATGGCAAACCTGGATAATTCCACTCTGACCAGGGTCTGTGATGTCACAGTGTCCCTCAAATCTGAACCACTCAATGAAAGAGGTATTTTCAGACCTGCGACACACTCAAAGTGACAGAATTGCACTGCACTGAAATTTTTTGATTTGGTCATTAAATCGGTGCAAATAAGCTAATGTAGGCTCTCAAACAGAAAAAATACATATAATTATTTTTCATAAAGTTTTCCCTTTAAGGAAAAATACCCAATCCATCTTAATATTTAATGGAACAGTCATGTGCCCACTCTTGATTTCTCAGCATTTCAGTGAATAACTTTGTTTAAGATAAAGAGAAGAAGGACAAGACAAGTAGCATCCTAACTTCTTAACTGTAGCTCTTCTCCACACCACCCAGATTAGGATACTCAAAACAAGATAACATAGGCTAGTAGAGATAAACCCAATTGAGCTGCTGAAGCCATCAGTGATAAGAAAAGATTAGAGGGGATATTACAAGCTTGGGTACAGCCATTATCAGATGAAGACAGCCTTCCACTGACCATCTTAATATGCAGGACTGCAAAGCTGCAGGAGCATGTGAGATAAGAAGACAAAACTCACACGTTCAGCTTGAAAAGGTTTAGTTGGGATTAATTTTGGTGTTTTTTGTCTTTAAGCTTTTGATTATAAAAACAGAAATAGACAAAAAATAGGTTTGCATAAAGAGACTTCTCCAACACTCAATGGCCCTGTTGCACAGTGGCAAACAAGCTGAGGCTTGATAGGGGTAATACAGCCCCATTGTGTGAGTCACCGGGTATTTTCTTGTCACGATGCTCCACCACTCATCTCCTGCACACACAGCAGCCTCAGGTATTTCTAAGCCTCTCCACCTCCCACCTTGACTGTGTCTAAAAGCCCAAGGAAAGCAGACTGGCGCGTGAAAGCAAAACTACTTTCCCAGATTCCCATTTCAAATATGTCATTTGTGCCAGTTGAATAGGCAGATGAAAGCTGAAACTTGGAAAACGTAACCTCTCTGCCTGAAGTCACAATCTAAGTTTCATTTGCCCATCGGTGGAACTGCTGTTCAATTCAGAGAGAAACAGGAGAGGAGGTGGGGGGTCACGAGTGTAGCCATAACGCTCTGCGGTGCAAAGAACGAGGCTTAATCATCAAAGGTAATCCCATATATTACTCCAAATTCTTTACATGACTCACATCTTTTCAAGGAGCTATGTGGTCTGATTAACTCGATTAAAGAAAAAAATGTCTAATTCACAATCAAACAAAATTTGCTTCACATTCACCACACTAAAGACTTAATTTTAGTCTTTCACCAAACCAGTATCCCAAAAACAGCTTCACTGGGATCCAGATGTTTCAAAGATTTGAAAGACTTGTTGACATAAAAATATCTCTGATAAGTGTTCCCTTTCTGAGGCTGCGTCTGAGCGTTCCCATGAGAGAGAAAAAGTTCCCATGGTCCTGGCCCTGCAGTCATATTTGGCAGGCTAATTCCCTCTAAATCTGACACATTTTCAACACAGAGAAACAGGTGCTTACGAAACACAGTCTCAGTGATTGGGGTATCCCCCTCTGCGGCTCCAAAACCAGCGAGAAGAAAAATTATATGGTTGGAGAAAAACCAAAGAAGCCTAAACACAGAGACCTAAAACACACACACACACACACTGAAATGTCAACAAATAATTATATGCCTGGAAACGTAACATGATTAAATCACACTAAATCTGAGTTGCTCAATGTTGTGGTCATTGTGCAGCTACAGACTCGACCTGACTCTTACCACAAGTTAAAAAAAAAAAAAATTATGAAATTAAATTAAAATGGCTTTGTCAGGAAAAAAAAAGAACTTGGATCAACCCACTGAGGGAGAAAGTGACAGAGTGAAACGAGCAAAAAAAAAAAAAAGACCTTTTAAATTAGAGTCTATGAAGTATGTGGAAGGAATGTCTGTGCAAAACGATACAAAATCTAAATCAGATATGGAAGCTTCTACCAAATGATAATGTGAATCATGTTTGTGTCTCAGTCGTCAACATGGCAACAGGTAACAATGAAAAGATCCAACACACAGTCACAGAGAGAACAAACACTGAAAATATTTCTGACGGAGCCCCGCTCAGCACAGTTTAACACCTCTGACATGTTATTCTCAACAGTTTTTTGTTATCCTGTAATGCATCCTGTTCCACGCATGTAAGCTTTGAATGTGATTTGTTTAATAGCCTGGAAAGCAGCCACTGTGTGGCAATTTCTGCTCTGATAATTGCCTTAAATGCAGGTTAGTGTGAGGACCCGAGCCGCTGCCAGAGCTGGGCCCATTACCACTTAATGCTCACTGTTATTCATATGGAAGAGCAGACAAAGTGTTACCGTTTAACAAAACTGGATGCGAGCCTTCTGTGACTTCGTTATCTGCAGTCACTGTGGACTTAAAATCTGTTTGTTCCCTTTAAACAATCCACCGAACGAACAGCAAATAGTCTTGGATTTATTTTTTCATAAATGGCCATTCTGTTGGATTTTGTGCGCCTGTGGGTAATCAGGTCAGGTGTCTATTCATGTGTGACACCAACATCAGAGGAACGCCGAAGAACCAAGCAGAAAAATGCTTTTGCCAGTGATGGCGGGGGATACAACACGTCTGACCACCCCGAACATTACAAGCAGAACGTCATCACCGGCCTTCACGCTCTTTACAATGAAAACTGACATTGAGGCTGCAAAAAAACCACAGACTCTCGGTGACCTTGGGTGTGCAGGGGGAGTGTGAAATATCCTCCTTTTTGGAGGAGTTTTTCTTCATCTTAGCCGAGACGTATAGTCTAACATTATTTTCAATGAAACGTACTATAAATTAGCGCTGGAGATTTACAGTTATGCCCTGAGGTGTAACTGTAACAGTTTTTTTTTGTGAGAAACTGCTCAGTTCAGTTTCCCACAACATCTTCTACCCGTCGTCATGTTCAACGTCAGATAAAAACACATATGTTGAGTATTCAGAAGCCTCCAAATTTTCAGGATTATGTTTTAGACCCAAAATGGATTCATTTTTCCTCAATCTACACATAATTCTGCGTAATGCCAAAAAGCAGATTGATGTTTTACTAATTAAAAAAATGAATATTTCATTTTTTAAAAGGCCGTTACTCCCTTCATTAAGAAACTGACAGCTTCAAATTAACTTGGGAGTTATCCTTTGAGGTTGACACACCTTTCCTTTGGAGGTTTCTCTGAATCTGGAATTTGGCAGAAATGTTTAACCTCAGCCAGATCGGATGAAAAGAATCAGTCTGAAGCCACCTTCAGACCTCTCCACAAATGCTTTGCTGGGATCAGGTTTCTTGTGAGGGGACTTTTTTTGGATTTGGATACAGATTTCCTCAGCACCTCCTTTGTTTCCTTGGTGGTATGCTTTAGGTCACTGTCTTGTTGAAACGTAGACGTTCACCCCTGCCTGAGGCCCGAATCACTCTGGAAGAGATTTTCACTCTAGAGGGGCTTTGTGTATTTTTGCATCCATCTTTCCTCCTATTCTGACAAGTCTTAAAGTCCATCTTGCAGATCTTCCTTGACATGATTCTGTCCTGGAGGTTTACAGAAATGTCTCTCCATCTCACAGTCTGATTTCCACTCTCATGTTCACCATCATCCGTGAGACCCAATACGGGCAGGTGTGTGACTTTCTCCGAGCATGTTGAAAGATCCGGTGACTGAGTAGATGCATCGCAAGGATTGCTGATATAAGCAAGATGTACCAGAGCTCGGCTGCGGGTGCTCCGATACTGAACATTTATGAAACACTGCACAGACCTGCTTCACCTTTGTTATTGTGTATGATGTGTGCAGACTGATGATGCTAAAATGAACCGAAGTCATTTCAAGATGAGAGAGAAACAAAACAAAGCAACTGTTGCCTTTAGGAGAGTGAAAACTCTGCATATTAGTCGCACAACTACGGTGATTAGCACTGGAAAGTTCACATGAATTGCATAATATAATATCGTGTTGCAATCTGTAGGTGAAAGACACGCTGTCCTCTGCAGCCGTCGCAGCAGTTGCAGCGCAGTGTTCCTCTTTAGTGCTGGATTTAGTTTCAGGCATCAGTGCAGCCTAAAGGAATTATTCCTTAAAAAGTTTGTCAAGCAACTTGACTGTGTATCATCCTCACGTGTGGGCTGTCTCGTTTTAAAGACATTTGACTGAGATTTGTGGTCTGGTGATAAACAGTTATTTGCTCATCTTGAATGTTATTGTAGCTGTAATACAGCAGATTGCACTCTCATTACAGTGAGGGTGCAATCTGTATTTTTCTGCTCCTCCACTGACAGACATTTCCCTCAGGGCCCTGCTCTGCTCTGACAAGGCTGCGATGCTTTCAAACCAGCGAAGAAGAGAAAAGATGCCTGTGTGTATCAATACATTCATGGTTTAAAAAAAAAAAACTATTGGCAATGTTTCATCTTTGTTTACCTGTTTTCTCCTTTAGCATTTGAGGGCGGAGGGTGCAGAACTGTTTGGTTGTCCTCCATGTCCACGACACATTTTGTGTTGAGTTCAATCTCTGCAGACAGAAGTTTGAGTTGTTTTTATATATATATATTATTATTATTTATTTAAGGGAAAGTGAAGCAGATTTGTGAGGGCGTGAAGGGTAAAATGTGAGCTCCTTCAACAACGCTCAAGCATGACTTCAGGCTCATAACTGCAACTCACAGCAGCAATGGCGAAGACAGCAAAAACTTTATGATAATGTGCCAATGAATCCGACAGAGTTTTAAAAACACGGGTCGTCGTCGGTAACACTTACCCCTGCGGTTCATGGGCCGGACTCTCACTGCAACTTTTACCTTCGTATCCGACATTTTTGTCCACTTTTCACTCCCACCCGTCCGTCTATGCGCCGCGCTATCAACGTACAGTCTGAGTCCCCGACGAAAAGCCCGGATTTCTGCCAGAAAAAACGGCAGCAGACACTCCTCGAAAACAGCCCTAAACAGTCCAGGCGTCGAGGTGAAGGCATGGGATTAAGTTCATCTTCTTCTTCATATCCGCCCGGGTTCGCTTCTCGTGGAAATCGAGCAGTGAGCTCCAGCTCCAGACAGCATCCCCACCGCCATCTTCCACCGGGAGCGCGACTGCTGCTCTCTGGCAGACTGAGAGGCTGAGGGGGGGAGAGGGGGGGAGAGAGGGCTCACACCCGCCGCTGCTCGGGAGGGGAAACCGGGAGAAATGTCGGGTTCATTTACATGCACCAGAGATGAGCATGATGACTTCAGGGGGTTCAACAGTGTCATGGGGCTCACAACTTACTGTCTGACGTTTGTTTTGTAATTGTGAACCATTACACAACAGAAGACAAATGCATAACCCGAGGACATGTGCCACCTTAAGAGAAAAAACAATTAAAAGTTACTCAACAGACCTGAGTCTTTGTTGTATTTTTTATTTTATGAAATCAGGCCAGACTCTTCTACTACAAAGTCTTTCTGTATGAATGGAAGTATCCAGTTTAACATTGTCTTGCTGAAAGATGCAAAGCTTTCCCTGAAAAAAAAAGTACCATCATGGAGCAGTCTTAGTTGTATTTTTCATTTCATGATGTGTGAAATTTTTTTAGTTGGTGAAAGATCTGGATGACAGGCTACAAAGTCATGCTTTAGGAGTGGGAGAAAGCAGTTTAGCATTGCCTTGTTGAAAGATGCAAAGCCGTATTTGATCCCTTGCCACTTTGCGGTTTGAGTACCGCGGTTTAAGTGGTTCGCTAATTTTTTTCAGAAATATATAATATAATTTAAAAGAATATAAAACATCGTGGAAACATCACAGGATGTTGTGCGCGTCTCTCGCAGTGAAGAAATGTTGTGAGCCAGCCTGGCCCCTTTAAGAAGGTGGCCTTATGGGTAATGTAGTGTGTGTGTCGTGGGACGGCAGAAGAAAACGAAGTTAGATGAAAAGTGGAGTGAGCAAAAACAGCAGCCCAGCGTGTATAGATTTACATTCTCTGTTAACCGACAGGAGCCGATCAGTACAACCTGTGTGATGTTACAAGTTCCTGCAGTGCCAGAATAAAGTGCTCGTTCCATGCAGAGAAAACTGGACTTTTTGTTTTGTTGTTGTTAGTGTCCATCCATCCATTATCTATACCCGTTTCATCCTTGAAGGGTCACGGGGATCTGCTGGAGCCCATCCCAGCCGTCTACGGGCGAAAGGCAGGGGCCCACCCCGGACAGGACGCCAGTCCATCTCAGGTGAAATTTGGCACTGTTGTTAGCGTGTTAGCCACTAATTACGAGCCAAAAATAGCACAATACCAGCAGTTTGTTTACTACGGTTCAGAGACCAGAGGCTGTGAAGGTAACAGAAAGACCACAGTTGAGCCTTTGTCTTGTTTCGCTGCAGTGCCTCGCTACTTTTTTGGGGTTTTTAAACATATTTTAAACACATTATTGAGGTTCGGGGAGCTCCGGCTCCAGATCGTGGATTTTGATTGTCGTGGGGGGGGCGCCGGTCCCTATTAACCACGAAAAATAAGGGATCATTGTACTATCTTAAGAGAAAAAATAGGGGGGTGATTTTTGAATTTGATGGCGACAACATCTCTCACAAATGTTTCAAGCTACTCAACAGCCCTGACCCTTTGTTTTATTTTTATCTGATGAAATTTAAATGTTTTCAGTCGGTGAAAGATCTGGACAACAGGCATGCCAATTCGGCACCCAGACTCTTCAACCACAAAGTCATGCTTTACGAATAGAAGTATGCAGTTCAGCATTGCGTTGCTAAAAAAAATGCAAGGCCTTTCCTGAAACAGACATTGCTCAGAAAGGAGGAGCATACGTTGAAATAAAATCTGTTTATATTTTTCAATAATACTTCCCAGATGAGCAGGCTGCCCATTCTGTCGGCACTAATGTACCCCGTTAGCATGAAAGATGCAGGCCTTTAAACTAAACCTTTAAACTTTCTCCTCTTTAGTATGGAGGATGGACCGCCCATGATTTCCAAAAAAATTTTAAATTTCAGTTTGTCTCTCAACAGCACAGTTTTCTACTTTTCCCGAATCCATTTTGAATTAGCTTTGGCCCAGGGAAAATGGGGATGTTTCTGGATCATGTTGGCATATTGCTTTGTCTTTGTACGACAGAGGTTTAACCTGCATTTGTGGACAGTGGTTTTTGGGAAGGTTACTGATCCCAGGCAGTGATTTCCCTTTCAGAATCATGCCTATTTTTACTACAATGAGCCCTAAGCTCATGGGCATCAAATATTGATTTTTGGCCTTCTGCTGTACACATAGAGATTTCTCCAGATTCTTGAAATGATTTGATGATCTCATCTACTGTAAATGAGAGACTGTCTTTCTTAGATGATGTTTTTATATCCAGCCATGTCACTGGTCTGTTCTTGGTTAGCCTAAATAGTTGAAAGATGCTTCCCCCAGATGTTTCTTTTTGAGTACAACTTACTTATCCAGCTTTTTGTTGTTCGTGTTTATTTGTTTGTTTGTTTTTTGACACACACCCACACACATATAGACCACTCATGATGAAATAACTTCATCACTGGTATTTTTGTTTGCATTAATTGTTCAGTCCCCCGGAAATGTTAAACTCCGCATTTTTCAAGTTATTTATTTGACATGTCATAATAGTATCCATGTGTTTGAATGCTATTATGATAATAACACAGGCCACAAATGTTTGCAACCAAGTACACTTGGACCCACCCAGATTCAGGTTACTACACACACTTAGACACATGTTACTATATGAGCCAACTGTCAGCCTAAATTGGATGACAAATTAAGGAAAATGTACTCATTTGTGACCTTTCAGATTTTGAAATGAGTTTAGGAAAAACTGTAAGAAGTTTAACCTGAGAGGAAAAGTTTGCTTCTCAGGTAGTTTCGTTTGAAATGATGTTCTCCTTTATTCATTTACTAATCTTCTGACACTGTAGACTTTTGTCTACATTTTATGAGAATGCTATGTAACAGTAATATGTTACTATTGATAGATTTGAAAACAAAAATACCAGAACCCATTTCAAAAGACTGCATCCATAACACTGCTGGAATTGATTTTATTATCTAAAACAAAAATTATACTGTAGCATTTGGTATTTTGACATCTTCACTTACTTTGTTACTTTTTTTTTCTCACAAAAGTACCCAATGTGAAAAAAGTCATTGTACATCCTGTCTTGGGTTTCTTCACATATAAACTAAATGGTAGAGCTACTATCCTGTTTGGAAGAATAAATCTTCACAGTATGGTCACCAGCATCCAGGGTGACAAGCATGTTGTCCAGTAAGACCAATCCAACAGGTCGGAGAAGACGGTTTCCCACCAGAGGAGTTATAGCTGGACCATTCTGGAGCCTCCCTAAACTACAAATCAGCCCCTGATCAGAGTCGGTCACTATCACATCTCCATCTCTGTCAAACACCACAGCTGACATGTTCAGCCTCACCGTGGTCTGCAGGTTCAGGCTAAAACTGTCTGTCTGGTAGATTAGACAGAAGTCTTTTGTAAACACTCTCAGCCTTTTGTACTGGTGTCTCTCTGGCGGATGTGTGACATCAGCAGGGTGCTCCACCACCGCGGTGTTGCCAGTTACCTGACAGCAGGCCACTGCTTTGGGACACTGAAGGTGTGAGATGGCTGCTTGATGATCCATAATGATGCCGTGACTATAGTCCACTTTTACCAGAGACAGCGTACCAGCCTGGACATCTGAGACCAGGATGTTCCCACAGGCGTTTGTGTCCACACCCCAGGGTAGCTGGAAGGTATCCTTGACCGTTAACGTGTGATTTCCCCTGGAGGTAAAAACCTTGACAGTTTTATCCCCTGCATCCGTCACGACCACGTAACCATTGGGAGTCACTGCCACATCTATTGGATAACAAATCTTTCCTCTGGCTTTTCCTCTTCGCCCAAAGCTGTGTAGTTTCTTTCCCTGTAGGTTGAAAACCACTAACCTCTTCTCTCCATCATGCACCACAACTAATGTCCCCGAAGAGCCCAAAACAGCTATGCCAGTAGGATTAATGAGAGTACCCCACCCACCAAATACACTGCAGAGCTGCAGAGTTTTAAATGCCACAGCTGATGTTGAGATAGAGTCATTTTTTGCATGGTGAAGAGGAGCAGAGGATGAGGGGCTCCAGGACAACATAAGCTCCTGCAAGTCACTGAGAACCTGGCAGTGGGAGGTGCCATCAACACTGCACGGTTTTCGGCAGAATGGGCACTCCAGCTTCCTCAGGAGAGGGTGGGACAAAGCCGTGATACATTCCAGACAGAGTACATGGCCACAGGAAAGGTTCTGTGGTCTACGTTCCCTCTGATGAGTATTAAACACCTCAAAGCAGACTTTACATTCCAGTAAGTTGATCTGGATCTCTCTCAATGTCTCCTCAGGAGTCAGGCAGCCAGAGTGCAGGAGTCCAGGACTCCTGTCCATGGTGACTTAGATATCCAGACGTTCGGACAGCCTACCCTGAGATTGTCCAGTCCGACAACTGATAGACACAGCTCAAGGTTTGGAAAATCAAAAAGAAAAGGGAGCACAGAACCGTCACAGTTCTCTGTTGACACACATTGTGTGCTTTGAGGCCTAGACTGTCACGTGACATATCAAATTAAACTAAGGCTCTCTGCTGCCCTCCTTTGGAAAGTAACACACATTTTGGGATTCAGAAGCAGAGGCACAGTTGAAAATAAAAATACATTTGACTGACTGGATTAAAAAAAAAAAAAAAAAAAAGATTTCCTAAATTATATGTCCAAGAACCTACCGCTAATAACTGCTTAGAGTTGGTGGCTCCTACTGACATTAGTTTTGGAATTTCTAGCAACATGTCTGCCTCAACTTTATTTTATCTTCCAGACAAGAAACAACACCAACTTCAGATTCATCCTGTTGTAGGTCACCGAGACACAGCTATTTCAGTCCGAGTTTCAGGGTGTGCAGACTGAGCGAAATATGAGCCCAGATGGGCAGCACTCGAGTCAGCCAATCCAGAACTCCTTTACTGCAGCAGGATGCCCTTCTGGGATCCAGCAAGATCATTCAAGATGTATCAATGTGAAGTATACAAAGAAAGTGCTCTTAATATGTAATTCAAAGTTTAAGATGGAAGATCACTGGAGAAACTGACAGCTTTAAGAGGAAGTGTAAAACATTTTAATATGTTGCCTTATTTCACAGTGAAAAACAACAGCAGAAGTCTTTTTTTTTCAGCAGAATTGTTTTTGGCAAATTACATCTAAATCCACGGAGAATGTACCCTTTTATAATGCCTACTGTGGCACGGGACCCTGGTTCACCGGGGCCACCGTCTGGATTGTCATGGATTATGAGTGAGACGTCAGTGCTGAGATGATACTGATGACAATGACAGTAACCCTTGAATGAAGCACTCAGAAACAGAACAAACAAGCTAAATTTTTGCCTTAGTACAAACAGAAAAGTTGGGTATCAAAAAGAAAATCCATGCAAACAGGCACAAAGGGTGAATACAAATAATGAAATGCAAACAATACTCATGCTCTATTGTGTGGTGCAGGCTATACAAGGATTCTCTACTGTTGTAACATTTTCCGAGGAAAACATTTGATTTGACATCGTCATGCAAATGCAATATATTAAACAAGAAGGTTAACAGTAAAAGAAAGCCAACTGCACACCAGCAGGAAGAACATGACAACACATGCAGGAATTTCAATAACCGCCCTCTCCTATCAGTACAGTCAAATGTATAAAATAAAAATGATAGCAGCCACAGATGGACAGGGAAAGTAAAGTCACTTAACATCACAATGATTCAAAAATACTGAAACATTCAAAAAAAATGTACAGTTTTCAAGGAAACATTCTGCAAAGTGCTTAAACAGTGTGCTTAGCTTCATTACAGATCAACTTCACAGATCCGACTGAGCTAATGCTGTTTTGCATTGAAATCCTGCCCACATTCAAGTTAAAAACAGGATATAGTGAACATCTATGATGCAAATAATCACTGACAGATATATATATAATTATATAAAATGACTTCTGCCCTATAAACATATAGGCTCAAATGTAAGCAACAAATTAAACATAATGGCTTTCAATAGTGAAATGTGCTGAACCAACATACTGGAGTTAGGCTGGTATAAACCAGTCAAGTGTATATTAACCATCAATTATACAATATTATAGGATGAGTGGAAATTATCAGCTACAGTGGGCATGCAGTCACATCTAGAATAGGCAGTTTTTATTCTCTCACACTTAGACCTTTTCTATCTCACTTCCTCACACACAAGAGAGATCTGTGATTAGTGGTTTAGGAACTTCTTGACTGCGACACGCACGTCAGTATTCATCTTTAACATCTTCTTAATCTGAGCCACTGTGTGCCCATAACACTGCTTGGACCTGTTCATCCACGTCTCTTTTACACTTTTCCCTCCCTCTGCTGTAGCTGGGGTCTGTGTAGATTTAAATTTTACTGCAGCTATACCCCATTTTTATTCTTGACTCTTCAGAGAAGTTCGGAGGCAATGCAGACCACAGCAGTTCCTACTGGCTGTTGAGGCCGTTAATGGATTTTCTCTTTCCTGAGCCCTTCCCTCTTCGTCTGGTTGTAGGACTGTTGCTGTCCACATCCATCTTGCCTGAAACATGAAGCCCAAGTATTTTGAACAAGTTCATAAAAAGACATAAATGACAGTGTAAGTAAAACTTTGCTCCAACACTAGAGGTCATACTTTTACAACATAAAGATGAAGCTGTCCTGCTGTTTATAAATTACATCAAAGTCACAATACCTTGTAATCCCTCTGACACATGGTCAGGAGACTCTGTGTAATTACTGTCCTCGCATTCTGACAGGCTCTGTGATGGGACGACAGGGTAAACACACACGTGACACACATTCCTTTAACAGAGCAAGGATCATATTTACACGGCAACTAACCCAGTACAGCTTTATTTGAACGCTCACTGTTAATCTTTTAAAGGAGAAACAACTCTAAATCTGCCATTTACACAAAGAACATTCAGTCATGTGCTATGAATCAGTTTACTGCCACTTCATTTAGTCAAGACCACTATATAAAAACTTTTCATTATATGTGTTGATCTCTTATCATAGACATAACCCTCTACAGAGCAGGTTTGGCTCACAGCTTAAGTTATAATGGGACACTTACGTTACACTGAAAACCTAGGACATTAACCTGCTGTTCCTCACCAAGCCACAAATTCTGCTTCTTAGTTACAAGCCCTGATCTGGTGTAGTTTCACTGAAAAACATATCTGAAAGTTAAAGTAATAAAAGTACCTTTTCCCTGGGACCATATGTTTCAGCATACCACACCATTCCATACAGACACAGGAACGTAAGGAACGCCTGAAAACAGATCAAAGGTAACGGCAGCTGCCAAAGGATTCACGAAGAAGCAAAAAGCAAAAACGTATACTCTTAGTTTCCGATTTGAAAAATGGAATAATGAGTGTACAGCAATGTTTTTTTTTGGTAGTTGAGATATAAATATTTCCATCATTTAAAATGAGATGACCTTCAAACTAACGTGTAGGAGAGCACTGTTATTCATTCTGGCACAAAGAAAGCCCGTGATCCTGATCTTACCAAACACAGCAGCCAGAGGATCACATAGAGGATCTGAGTTTTTGAGAACAAGTCTTGTCCAAACTTAATACATGCCAAGGCCTCCAGAAATGCAATGGCCCTGTAAATGAAAGGAGAAAAAAACAAACATACCAATTTAACCTTTGACTCACCTGTGCTACACTTCCTTTTAAGAGAGAAACGAGGCTGAACACAAATATATCTGTGGATTTGAGCTATGTTAACACTGGCTCAGGAAAATGTATTACTTGTTTGGATAACAACATTCTGAATTTAGGTCAGCTCTCAGGGAGAAATGAAATACCTGAACACCCAACACCACCTGACACTGGAGAGCATTCCTTATACTGAATATCACTTCCTTTATCTGCATCTGGCTGTCAGGGATGCTATGCTGTAGTTTTTACATTAATACAAGATTGAGTGAAACTGACTCGTGTGGAGCAATAAACTTAAAACAGGCTATAACTGTTTTTTTTTTTTTTTTTTTTTTTACTTACCCAAAAACCCAGCACTGTGTCCCAACTCTTTTGCACTGTGTGTCTGTAAGGTATGCATAATACTGCCTGAAGCAAACACAGAAACGATACACGTCAGCAAATATCACCAGCACATTTGGTCAAATTTCATGCACCGAACATAAAACTGTCTGTGAATTTATCAAACCAAACTGACGGGACAAATGCATGCCGAGTGTACCTCACTGTTGGAGCTGTGATGATACCAATGAAGAGGATCCGACACCAGCTCAGAGGATGACTTGCAGGAAAGACGAAAATGTGTTTGAGGAAGAACGTGTTCAACTCTGTTAGCTGTGGGGGGAGGGGCGGAGAGATTACATTTATCAGATTTGAATATTAAATAAACATTTAAAATTGTCCTGATTTAAGAGAAGTTCAGAATCTCAGATGTTGATACTAATCAGCCTCTGGAGAGACTGAACTTTAACGCTTCACGCAATGACTGTGCACAAATGGAAGCAATTCAAGACCATTGCTACTCTCTTTTTGTCATATGATGAAAAGAGGTTAATGGATTAGCAAGGTACGTTCAGGCTAAAACCAGAGTCAAAGAGGTGATTCTCTTAACGTGGCAAGAGGACCATGGTAACTTAAGCTAATCACATAACCTGACCGAGGGGAGGAGTCTTCATTTTCAGATTGGAATTGGTTGAAAAGCCCCACTCATACACTACTCTGTTCCTGACAATAGCCTGGACAGCAAAATCACTTTGAAACAACATTTATGTTATCAGGTAGAAGTAGTGACAGTACTGTGCAAAAGTCTTGTGAAGATATACCGCAAAGGAAGAATGCTTTCAAAAATTGTTTATTTTTAATAATTTTACTGGAAAGACAGCTAACAAAAGACAAATCTAAATCAAATCAATAGTTTGTGTGACCCCCCCCTCCCTTTGGTTTGAAAAAAGCATCAACTATTGTAGGTACACTTGCATCCAGTTTTTGAAGAAACTGTAGGTAGGTTGTTCCAAACACAGATCTTCTGTGGCTGTTGGCTGTCTAACATCCTTCTGTTGTCACATGAAATCCCAGACCAACTCAATGATTTTGAAATCAGGGCTCTGTGGGGGCCATACCATCCCCTCCAGGCATCCTTGTTTGTTTTCATGCTGGATAGTTTCTAAATGACATTGACTGTATGTTTGGGATTGTTATCCTGGTACAGAATAAATTCTGGGCCAGTCAGATGCCTGGTGGTACTGCATCATGGATAAGCATTGAGGGTAATTAATCCTGACCTAATCTACAATTCTAACTACAAAATACAGCCCAAAACTCACAAGGAAACTCCACTTTTCCTCACTTTTGCCTGCAGACACTCATTATAGTATTGCTGTCCAACCCTCCTGTGAACAAACTGCCCTCTCATACAGCCAAATATTTGACATTTTAACTCATCAGCATAGAGCACCTGCTGTCATTTTTCTCCATTCCAGCTACTATGTTTTCATGTTTTCGAGCAGAATTGAATCACTTGGACTTGTTCCCACATCAGAGGTACGGATTTTGGAAACATTCCTCCCATGAGGACCACTTCTGGCCAGACTTATCTGGAAAGTTCTTAGGTTTTCCTGGTTTCTGCTTGCTCTGAGCTGATAGCACTGCTGTTTTTCTTCTGATTTTGAAGGGAAGCATAATGGCTCCCTCATCTGCTGCACTAAGTGTGCTCGGCCGACAACTGTATCTACTTTCCTCAACAATGCCAGTTTCTTCATGCTTCTTAAAATGCGTTTGAACAGCACATCTGGACACTCCCATCTGCTTAGAAATCCTTGGCTGGGAGAGACCTTGCTGATACAGCATAACGTCCCTGTGTCTTGTTGTGTCTTGCTCAGTTTTGGCATTGTAAATGACCTGTGACATGAAACTGCCTTCCACAGCCTCACCTAACTAGAGTTTGGTTGTTGCTCACCCAGTTTAAATCCTCCTTCACAGCCATTTCTGTTTCAGTTGATGACTGTTTCAACCTACATATGAAACTGGTGGTCATTAACACCTGTCTGGTTGAATTGGTTAATAAAGCTGACTATGATTTTTCAAAATCCTTGACTTTGTACAAATGTACCTGTACGGTGGTCACACCAAACATAGATTTAATTTAGATTCTTCTGTTCCTTCACTTTGCATTTCGTAAATTGCTAAAAACAAATATTACACTGAAATCCTTCTTAGTTTACCGGATTTTTTCCCACACGGCAGTCTAACCACATCAGAGAAAAAAAACGAAAACAGTAGCAAATATTATAGCAGAGAATTTAAACAAACAAACAAAAATCCTCCTGTAACTATTTTCTGAATAGGTCTCCAAGTCCCAGAATAACCATGTGTTGCTTTGCAGTGGGCAGCACCAAGAGATCCTTAATCTTATTAGGAACGAGTGCATTTCCTAATACAAATCAGTCAAACTGACTACCGTAGTCACCTTTACATTAAACGCCCTACTCTGAGGAAACAGTCACAACGGAGTGCATTGCAACGGTAGAGCATTTACATTCTCTGAAGTTGGTCTCAAGGATAATTTTCATCTTCAGGCACTTTCATCAAACAACTGCATCTTCTTGACACAGGCTGACTTGCATTTTCCACACACACACACACACACACAACATTCAGGAAATCAACTCACAGCAGAAGTCATGCAGGACTAGCACAGGTGTGAGAATTTACTTTTAAACAAGGGCTTTGTTTCATAGCTAAGAAGTCGTGCTTATGAAACTATGCGTGCGAAAAGAGGGGCCCTGAAACTAGGGCACTGAACATTTAGGTATCACATGAGTTGATTTAAAGTTGACTGAAAAACAATTATTGATTCAGAACCAACTCAGTACAAAAAAGAGAGGGTTTCTGTATCTATTCAGGTCCACTGTGTGCTCAGAAAGCAAAAATAAGTCTGAAAGCAAAATAAAATGTATACATAGTTTCGAAAATTGTTATATTTAAAATAAAAAAGTTAAACTGCTTCACCAGCTCCAAACACATTTATACAAGTAAAATCAATCAGGCCTAACCGATCCATCCATAGCAATGCAAGTTCTTCCATGTGAAGACATGTATAATCCCATGTGAAATATAAAGAGAAACACAATCTTTCAAGTCAATTTAAAAACAAGTACTACCAAAGTCTTCTTTAAGCAAAAAAAAAAAAAAAAAAAAAAAAAAAACTGTTAAAACTGTCAAAAATGTTATTCAAAGATCAAGATGTTTTAACTGCTCATGTTTGGCTGGTGATTACTAACACATTTTTCTGTGATATGCAAATATCTCACATTAAAGCATTTAGCCTTGTTTACAAATAATTACAAAACAAGCTCTAAAATTCTTTTTTTTTTTTGTTGAGGATTTGGTAGCACTTATGTTTAAAAAGATATCCAATGCTGTATTTCTCATTTTATTTCACATGGGATTTTTATATTTAAGAAGACGTACTGCTACAGATGAATAGCCTAAATCAGGGGTGGACAACTCCAGTCCTCGAGGGACCACTGTCCTGCAAGTCTTTGAAGTTTTCCTCCCTTGGCGCACCTGATTCAAATAAATGGCCCATTAATGGTCTAGTGCAGATCTTGATGACAAGCTGATGATGGTCATCCATTCATTTGAATATCAGGTGTGTTGTGGCAGGAAAACATCTAAGACATGCAGGACAGCGGCCCCCGGAACTGGGATTGCCCAACCCTGTCCTAGTCCCACTTAATTTTATTTACCAGTATATGTAACAATATTTTTAGAAACCTTTTCCTTCTTTTTTTTTAAAGAAATCTTCACAGCTTTTTCAAGTTCAGCATCTACGCTTTTCTCAACACCACAAATTTCTCCAAGTAATCCAGACTGTCTTGGATTTGAGAGATCAGCTGCTGATACGCAGACAGCAGGACAAATGTGCATTAAAGGGATCCATGTGGCTTTAAATCTCAGCAACAGAGGAGCCAATTAGATTAGACAGGATTTAGCACGTAAAGCACACTGGATGATCTCCGAGTACTCAGCATTTGGTCACAGTGAAAGGTGCGAGAGGATTTCTCACTGACCCACCTGCCAGATGATCATGAACAGATACACGCCCATCACTCGCTGGACAGAAGACTTTGGGTCAAACCAGCGTACGTAGGTCCAGCTTGCAGGGGTGAACTGTAACGCGGCCGTTTAATCTTCCCTGTAGTGGTGTGGATGTCCCTGATTAAGGAACAAGGAAGACAGAGACTCACTAATAGACTTACACTAAGTTTGTTAGTGCAGTGAAAGCCAGATGACACTGATGCTACCCCACTTGTGGGATTATATTCAAAATGGGAATTTCAGCAACACCTAATATTTGTAATACAGTTCTTGAGTAAAATCAATTAATTGCTATAAAATTGTTAATATGAATGTAATATAATTATGATAATTCTTTATCTCTTTTCTTTGTGATCCCTTGTTTACCTCATCTCTTTAATTTACAGGTAATGACTTATTGACTAGATTTTGGTAACATTAATGCTTAAATTGGGCTTATTTAAGATGCCAGGAAAAACCCCTTTTACTTTCATGCACAGCTGCGATGGTTGACTATATTTGAATTAGTTGTGAGTAAAAAAAAAAAACTGGCACAAAACTCAACATTATTTAAATAGTTGCAATGGATTTCAAGATCATATTTAATTAAAAAAAAAAAAAAAATAATAATAATTTCAAGACCATAAAAAGTCATACTTAATGCTGGCCCAGTGGTACGTCCTCATCTCCAAAAAGCGGCAGACAGTCATACCAAGCCAGATTCCCCCTCCATTACACAGAAGAATATCCAAAATGACTTGATCCCACCAACACTCAGCAAAGTTAGGCAAGAGATGCATGAAGAACAGCTATTGATACAGAAGAAGACAGTGTGATTAGAGTGTGCAACATAACTGCAAAAACCATATTTAATATCTTACGTAAAATTTAAATCCATCATTTTCCACCGGATAAACGAGTTACATCACCAGCTTTGGTGATGGGAGAGCGTCAGAGGCAGACAGACAGGATGCCAAGCATGCAATGGTGGCCTTAACTTGTGTGTGTTCCTGTACCTCAGTCAGCTCCCAGGTAATACTGATCGTCCAACACAGGCCATAGCTTCGAATCAGGAGGGCCTTCATACCCCACCCCCAGAAATGGCTGAATGCAAAAATGTCAAAATGGCTCAGGATTCTCTCCCAGGTGATGGCATGGCAGTTCACAGCATATTCCTGCGCACAGAGAGCCTCATCTCAGTGACTGATAATCCCTGACAGTGACCACCATCTAGTGTCTGTAAATTAATGGAAAAGTCATCTTCACAGTCAGCCAACATAACTCACCATTATGTCTGCTTCTCTCTTTGCATAGCGCAGGTTTGGATCCAACCAATACATGAGCTGCTTCACCTGCTGCCAGTTGAGGAAGATGATGAAAACCAAGAACAGGAAGTAGAGCAC
Organism: Hirundichthys speculiger; assembly: GCA_018398805.1. Lineage (NCBI taxonomy): Eukaryota > Metazoa > Chordata > Actinopteri > Beloniformes > Exocoetidae > Hirundichthys > Hirundichthys speculiger. Next base: position 1,581,936 of record JAGFBZ010001926.1, read on the forward strand.
ACTCAGACCTTAGAAGGAGAAGGATATGACATTAAGAAGGGAGAAGATCCAAAGAAAAACATTTTTTAAAAATTATCAATCACGGTTTGATAACTCACCAAACACTATTCGCCATATTGCTGGATGTGGTCTGGTAAATGGTCCTAAAAATCAGACAAATTGATTATTATTGACTGATTATTTCAAAGACATAATTCATATCATGAGATTGACTGGACATGGGTCACTCACAGAGAATGCCATGATTGAAATATTTTTCTTTGCATTGCTTCCTAGATTATTTTCCTTCTTTGTGCCTACTCGTAGAAGAGATTACATGTGGCTTTCCATGATTATTAAAATAACTAAGAACAATCAACGACTATCGTTAGTGATGACTCACTGACAGACGCTGTTCATTCAAATTCAACTTTTACAGTCAATGTTCCTTCCATTCATTCTGCTTCTAAATTATCAGTCTATTTATTAAACCATAATGAATTAACTGGATGACGAATCAATATTTGCTGTCTGCAACAATCTGATTCCGATTTGATTCGATTCAGGAACTAGTGAACAATATGAGATGATGTTATATGTTAACTGAACACAATCATTTCCATTCGTATCAAATCGCTGTAAAAGAAAAACTAAAATACATTTTCACATTTTTATTTCTCGGTACAGCTAGGACTGTTAAATGAAAAAGGATCTTTTCCTTTGAAGAAAATAGACACAAAATGCAACTTGATGATTACAAGAATTGATGGATATTTTTACTTTGTATTGAGGCGCTTGAGTCAGATTGATGGATCACTACATTCATATTATTAACTGTAATAAAACCTTCAGTATGACCATGCTTAAAGATTTTTGAACACACCGACAGTTGAATGATTCTCGATTCCACAATTAATCTACCTCACATTTGTCTGATACAACATTATAAACTTGGATCCAATGGTTCCTGAACGCCAGAGTTTAAAAAGAAATTCTTATAAAAAAACATAACAAAAAAAACAACAACAACAACAACAACAACAAGAGAACTAGTCTCTCTAATCTGATATGGCAGCTGCATTACTTATGGATTTGGTTAATAGACATATCAGTGCTACATAAGCAAAGGCAAAAGCCATCCAAACATATATTTGAATTACATACTGGTATATGAATAAAAATGAGTCATGTTAATTCAACTAGTTAAACTATACAGTATCACCCTTCTAAGGTAATCCTTTTCAGAAGAGCAGTCACAGTGCAGATTTGCTTTTATATTTGATTAATAGTAGTACAATTTCATAAAGTCAAAATAAGAATCAATTAACATCCATTAACTCCTTCCCAATTTATTAATATGCAGTGTTTGTTTTTATAAAAGCCCTGTAATTCCCATAGCATAGCATTTGTTGCAGAAAATAAAATATGGCAAAAATATGGTCAGTCTTTGCCTGCCGTCTCGTGCTTACCGTTGGGAAATGCCAAAACACTGATGACAAGGAAGAAAGACATGACCAGGATGAAGCCCACCCAGAGATTACTGTCAGGATTTCCATCATCTCTGCAGACAGGGTGGAATTAAAGGCACACCATTAAAAATGAAAAATTAGTATTATGGTAGAAATATATATATTTTTTACATAATATACAATATTTATACAATATGTTGTACATAATCACTTATGCTCTTCATTAGTAGATAGAACTACATGTATAGTTTGTTCCAGCCATCTGTTACAGGGACCACAAAACAACCCTAGACACTGTTTTCCTTTTAATATTCTCCTGTCTTTTTCTCTCTTTTGCTTAAATCCACTGTGATATGCTTTTTCTGGGCCATTTCATGCAGATTGCTGTCTGATCTCTTTCATTCAGTGGAATAACTTTATTAAAACCTATTTAAAATTTAGAAAGTCTCAAGTCTTTCCTTTCAGTCTTAGATATAGTCACAGAGACATTGGAAAACTAAAAATAAAGGCTATATATTATTGTTCACAGCAAGTACACCAAAGGCATGTCCAACATCCATTACAAGTTCTTTACAGTCCCTCAGCAGCTGTAGACACATTCAAGCTTGGAAAAACAAAAGGTAACTCGTATATTTCAGGTAGGTTTTTCACATGTTTACTGCAGATAATCACTTTAAATGTAATGACGTAGTTTCAGTTTGAGTTACAGCGTTGTAGCTAATGTCAACAGAGAAAACACTGCTGGTTTACCCGTAATTTAATGTTTATATTTGTGTTAGCTTAGAGTTTGGTTTAAAGAGATAAATGACTAAAAATGTTATCTTGGTTCCCAACAGTGGGGAACGCTACTGAATATGCATGGACAGAGTAGTTTAACCTTGCTGAGAACCTGTGCAAGCATCAGTGCTCCCACTAGCCCAGCTAAGCTAACGTTAGCTCACCTTGTAAACGCGAAATACATCAAACTGAGCACCGTGCACGTCAGCAGCGTGATCGTGTGCGGTCTGTAGAAAAACTCTATGGTGATGTCCTCAACCTGCTGCTCGTTTATCATTCGGAAATGCAATCTGTAATTCACATCATCCTTGCTTAGGGTGTGAGATCCGCTGTACACGGACGCCATGGCTGGACACGGATAGAGGGAGCAGCAGCAGCAGCTCTCAGAGCAGAGGCACGGAGAGAAAGTGATCCTCCTCCATCAACGAAACACCGTCGGGACGCAGCTGAAATAAATATATAACGTTACATAACTAGAAAGCAACGCGCTGGGATGCCAGAGAAGAAGACAGTTAAAAGGGAAAGCGTTTATCTTAGATTTTGATTGGTTTGTTGGGAGTGTCAGAGCGGAAGAGTCGGTAGTTCCCCCTGAACGTCATGTGGGGAGAGAGTTTTCCACTGAGGGACTTTAAACCGGATGAGTTGCCTTCCCACGGCAGGGTCAGGCGTTGTAAAACACTCGAAACAACATTGACCGATGAAGAGATTATATTTTAAACGAGAGGCACATTAAGTGTGATGGAAGTGAGCTTCAAAGACTATAACAAAAATCATGATATGCAGAAGTAGTAGCCTATACACAGTATACACACTCTCTCTCTCCACACACACGCACATAGAAATAAATGGATGGGCGGTTTGGTGTGTTGTCGCCATCTAGTGGCCATTCGTGGATATAGTCATCTTGGCATTAATTTTTTTTCATAAGTGCACAATTATATGAAGTGTTTGGAAAGAATTTAATCAGGTTTCTTCATACATATGATACTTCAGGATTTTTCATACCTACTGATATTTTGCTCATTTCTATAATGGTACTGTCATCTTCTTATTTGTGGTTTCCATTCTTACCTTTCCTCTGAAGAGTTAAAACTTTTAAACATTTCCCCAAAATAGAATTCACTTAATCATACTACATCAGTGGTTAGGTTTCTGCCACAGAAATTAGTTATTGCATTTTTATTTAAACATAGATTTGTACAGAGAGCATTTGAAGCCTGTTTCTTTCTCGAACTGCACGCCATCATGTTGCAAAGAGGCAGGAGGAGCAGCACTGAGAAACCAGTGTTTCTCATTTCACTTCTCTGGAAGTGGGATTGTTGCCACTTTGACAAGACATGCTCATGTTTTTAAAAATCAATAGATCAGTACACAATAAATCACACGAAATTATATATTAAAAACCGATTTTATTATTTTTTCAACATTTTTCCACTGAAGGCAAATATCTCATTTGTACTTTTTCCATTTTTATTTTTAATTTTATTCTTGCAAACCGATTTGTTTTACATTACATCTAATTTCATTCATAGCTCTTTTTGTCCAGAAAAAGATGTATTCAAACACCTCCACACCTCTACCCATGAGAAGTTAATGGAGTTAATGTTTTTTTTTAGTGCACTGTTTTCATTTGTAGCATTTCATAACAAAGCTTCTTCTCCTGCTGCAGGATTAGAATTGACCCGGTGCCTGTAAAGATTAAGAGCAATTTTAAAAAAGTTTCCAGAACTAGAGTCATAGTTGGACAATTGCACCACATGACATTTCCCTTTTTCAGCAACAACAACAAAAAAAAAGGACAAATGCCTAATAATTCTCGTAAAGTTCTTGTGAATCTGTCCAAATATCCTCATTTCAAGTGTCACTTCTGAAAAAGTGCTGCCAGAGCTGGAAAGAGGAATAAGAGAGCTCTGCTGAGCCACTGGCATTGTATCATAGCCATCAATCAAACAGCATCTGGTCATTTGACTGGCTGCCAAAGATTATATTGCTTTTTGTAATTTTACAGTTGTCATGGATGTTAAAGTTAACTAAAGAAACCAAAATGGTTTTTTTTTATGTGTATTTCTGCTGCAAAGATGGGCATTTTAACACAGAAGTCAATGGGTCAATGTTTTGGAGCCAGCACCTAGTGGTCTGCAGAAGAACTGCAACAAAACCCACTTCCTCATTGACTTTGACTTGGACGTGGGGATGTTGGCACTTGGTTATAATAAGATAAGATCAAACTCTTTTTTATCCCACAGCGGGGAAATTCACTTGTTAAGGCAGTTCATTAAATAGTATAAAGTGTAAAAAATAAATTAGTAGGAAAAAATAGCTAATTTAGCAATACAATGTAGGCTACATAAATATTTACATTAGAAATGGCGGGGATGATGATGATGGTGACATATGTGTGAGAGCTATTTTACAGTCCCATCAGTAGATAAAAAGTAAAAAACATTGATCAGGAGGGCCAACTCTGTCCTCCAAAGAGTCGGAGGACAGAGCTGGTCCTCCTGATCAATGTTTGGCATGATATAAGATTGCTCTTTTTTTTGGTTAAAAGAAGTAAATATTTACATCAAACTTCTTTTTTTTTTTAAAGTATGTCTCATGACAGAACATCCTCTTTGATGGACCTGTTTTTAAACATTTGTCTCATAGAGTAGTTTGATGGAAATGTATCAGGACAAAATTGATTTATTCTGGTATTTAAGATGAGTGTGAGCCTTGCTGTTGGTCTTATAAAGGCAAGGCAAGTTTATTTGTAGAGCACAATTTGTACACAAGGCAATTCAAAGTGCTTTACAGATACATAAAATCACAAGAAGGCAAATAGAATAATTCCATAAACCATAAAAGCATAAAAATATTCCTTAATGAATTAAAATAAAAATTAATTAAAAAAGAAGAGTGCCGATAAAATCCTTTCAATTTTCATATGCACATTCTAAACTAAAATCAGCCTGGATCTGAACATTGTCAGAGTTGAGGCCTGACTCACATCTTCCGAGAGACCGTTCCAGATTTTATTAACATAAGAGACTGTTCCAGATTTTATTAACATAAAACTGAAACACAGAAAACGACCTTGTTTACCTTGGGTTCACCTTGGGTCCTTTAAGTCATTTTTCTGTTGTGTATTTAATACCACTTTAAAATAATGTTTTAATACAGTGTATAACTCAAACGAAATCTCACTGCAATGATTTAAACATTAGCTGTAATTAGAAAAATAGCACAAAGACAAGATATATTAAATACTTAAACTTGTTAATTTTTAGCTCGTGCAAATGATACCCAAAGAGATCAATTTACATCTGCTATCAGTCAGTTTGCAACAAAGTAACACATAACATATTTTGTGTGCTTCTTATCATTGAGGAAAGAGTTGGAAAGGGTTGTAGAAATGGATCTGTTTTTTAGACCAATAAAATGAACAAACATAATGTAAATACCAACATTTATTTTATTATTTAATAAGATTGATATGATTCACAAGCACAATAGTGACTTAAAAATCAATCAAAAATATGAAAAGTTAGGCCTAAAGTAATACATGAACATGAAAAAAATGTCATTAATGTAAAAAGACAAGTACTAAGGGTTTCCAGTTTGATTTGCAAGTTTGATTGCTGTGCTGATGAAAACTGCATGTTTATTCACAAATTTAAATGAAAGCAAAATAAAACCCAGCGGAAAACGCAGCTTTTGAAATAAGCAGCACTGAGGCCGTACCCGCGTATGCACATCCTGTCAGAAGAAATTCACAAAACTGTCAAACATACAACAAGGCTTTGAGAAGTATTAAGCTGTAATGCAGCGATCGGTGCTAAGTGGTCGATGCTTTCTCTTTCTTCACCTGGATATGAAAGAGCTGATTTGCTGAATATTATACAAAAAGAAAGTAAAAACAGCTAATGACAAAAAAAAAAAAAATGTTATTTTTATTTATCTTTCAGCTCCAATGCATTATAATACATCTCTTTGCATGTTTTCCAGCAATTTCTAAAACAGAAACAACTAAAACCTGACTTTCAGAGTATTTGCTGCAAAAGGACTTTACAAGCTAAAACACAACATACGTGGAGGTTGATTCTTGGTTTGCTTCAGCGTTGAAGATTCAGTCTCCCTGCTTCAGCAGTATGGTCGGCTGCAGAACAAACAAACGGGGATCGTTATCATTTGCTTATTTTTCTTTTGTGTAGCCACGGTGTGTGTATATAGAGAAACTGTCTGACATACCAGAATGTTGAAATGTTCTCTGCATACAGCTTTACACAACCAGTAGATCAAGAATATGGCCATCACACTTTCAGCACCCAGTAGAGTCATGATCAATCCTTGGATGCCAGTGTTCATCTAACAACAGATGGGGAAGACATAAATATTGTAGTACACAAACAAATGATTTATAAAGAAATCTGAATCAATCAAAGCTGATAATGTTATATACCTCCCGAGGTCCTGAGTATCGGTTTGCGTAAAAGCCCCAATTAGACATCACGCAGAGAGGGAATGCTGCAATAGACCAGAAGAAGCTGATGATGTTCAGGAAGAATGACAGTTTTGCCTGAAAAAGGGGAAAATAGATTAAGATTACATTCACAGACATCCAGTTTTTGCAGCTCTTACTTTTCTAAATGAAGAGCGTATTTGGTTATTGAACAACATAGACGAACCATATCTTGATCTGAGTGATATAATATTCTGTTAGAACTGTTGAAATATAGAAAACGAATTTCTCAAAGAAACTGGAAGCTGTAGTAAGATAAAGACATTTAACTGGCTCAGAGGTGCAATCAACAGATTGGATCATTTTAAAGTTAAGTTAAGTTGCAGTTGAAGACTACAGTTTTCTTTGATTTTAGAGTAATTTTTTTTTACTTTTGATGAGTTGTTCATTTTGAAACAAGCTGTTGACTGTAAATGTGGATACTTACCAAGTGGATGTTTGGATGTCTCCCTGCTCCATAGGACAGCATGCCACAGATCACAAACTAAAAATATCGTAGTCAATCATATCAGTTATCAAACCCTTAGAAATGTAATGATTTGTTAATTCTGATAAAACTACTCTTGAAACAGCTTTTACCAGAATACTCGGTGAAGTGTAGATCAAAGACAACCTGTTTTTGCAAACCAGACCGAGTGCAAAAATGAAGACTCCAACAGCGGCTTGGGCTGCCTTATAGCAAAGGAAAAAAGACAATAAACATAACACAAAACATCCAGAAAATTCTGTGTAAGCTTGCAGAAATTTTGTGTGTGTTATCTCACACAAAAAAAATTATTTCTGTACAGCATCCATCCATCTGCAGTACAATGCGGGTAAACTTACTCCGAGAGGTTTGGGTTTTCCCTTAATGATAAAAAGCTTGAAAGTATCCTTGAAAACACAGTGGAATTTTTCTGGCATCAGATGACCATCCTGAAGATCCTTGAGACTCCCGATGGGAATGGTGATGATCATAGATGAGTCACATTTGAACGACTTCTTCATTCTCCTGTCGACAGAACAAAAGATTGTCAGACTGCTTTATATCCCAGGTGGTGATCAATTTTTGAGGTGTTCAGAAACACCAATAATACCTTTTCTGTATTTTCTTTGCTTGATTCAGATGAGAAATTTTTCGCTTTGTCAGATTCGTTCTTCAAGGAAATGACCTGGTTAGTCAATTGTCTACTTGTTTCGACTCTCCTCCAACACCTCTAACCCTGCCCCACCACAAAAACACTTACCAACACACTTTTACACACACACACACACACAGACACACAATTTTAGGAAATATTATTAAAACAGTTACTAGAAAAGTTAGTATTTAAACTTATTTATGCCAAGTTGCACAAAGTCCAAAGAGGATTTCCTGAAAAGAAAACAGCAAAGAATAGGACAGTCACATAGAAGTAAAGAATATAGTAAATAATATCGCAGAGACAAACAGCAGGGTGAGGAAGTCATAGTGTTTGCTTACCTCATTTGTGTGAGTTTGCAGGGAAGTGAGGTGCATGTTTAAAAAAGCGAGACTTGAGACTGACACAAAGAGTGAAAAAGATATTGCTCAAGCCAAACGTGGTAAGAATCCTGAAGATCTTAAATCATTATGTTTGATTTTTTTATATATATTTATATAGCTTTTCCAAACACTTTTGCAGCATATGGTATAGTTTTACCTTATTATTCTGTAAGTTTCTGTGTTTTATAAATGTGTTCCCTTTATTTGCAGATTAGAGCTGTTTTTTTTGTTTGCTACATTGTAGACTATCGTCATGTTTGGTATCTCGTAACATGAATTTGAATGAGACACATCATTATGTTAAAACAACATTCATAATTGTATTTAATGAAAATCATGTTTGTGAATCTGGAATGAACTTCTTCAGATTTAAACGTCCATGAATATAAAACTCTGTACACAAATATAGAGATGTTATGATCTAAATCAAAATTTTTTTTCTTTTCACTGGGATGTGAGTCTTTGCTTTGTCTCCAGAAAAATGAAAGTCAAAGTATAGTCAGATCTAGAAGTATTTGGACAGTGAAAGAGTTTTTAATCATTTTGGCTTTCTATGCCACCATAAGGGATTTAACGTAAAACAATCAAGATGTGATAAAAGTCTTTCAGCTTTAATTTAAGAGATTTCACAGAAATATGGCATTTATTACTCAGGAATTGTGGGAATTCTTAGCAAAGTACTTATATTTTTAACATACTATCATCTTTAATACATCATGTTCAATATCTGCCTGACATCTGACTTGGTCATTGAAGATTTTTCCTTTTATTTGCCTTCGAAATTCTTGATTTTTTTTCATAGTGTGTTCAATCTGTAACCAATCTGCACAGTTTTATAGCATTTGGCTGAGTGTGAGCAGAGGGTATAGATCTAAAGGCCCATCTTTGTTCCAGCCCTCAGCTATGGTCATGAACTGTGGTGACCAAAAGAACGAGATTGCAGATACAATCCGCTGAAATGAGTTTCCTCCTGCAGGGTGGCTGAACTCCTTTAGAGTTAGGGAGAGCAGTTCAGTCATCTGGGAAGAGACTCAGAGTAGAGCCGCTGTTTTTATACATCGAGAGGAGCCAGTTGAGGCGGTTCGGAGATTTGGTCAGGATGCCGCCCGGGCGACATGTTTCAGGCATGTCCAACTGGGAGAAGACCACAGAGCAGACCCAGGAACACACTGGAGAGATTATAAAGAGACTTGGCTGACCTCAGAGCGCCTCGGTGTCCTCTCGGAAGAGCTGGAAGAGGCAGCTGGAGAGAGGGAGGTCTGGGCCTCTCTGCTTAAGGTGCTTCCTCCGTGACCTGATTACAGATAAGCAGAAGTTAGAGGATGGATGGATGGATGGAGTATAACTCTATACACCACAGAATTCATCAGATACTTCTGTCCAGCAAGTCACATCAACAGTAAACACCAGTGAGCCTGTTTCATTGTCAGCCACACATGTCCATACGATAACACTGCCTCCACGATGTTTAACACATTGATGTGGTATGTTTTGGATCAAATCAAACTTTATTTATATAGCACTTTTCATACACATAAAATGCAACACAAAGTGCTTGACAAAATAAAATAAAACATAAAACAGGAACACAACAAATAAAAACCCGTCCCTCACACGCTCACACACAAAGCACACACACGCACCCTCACAGCACAAAGTAAATAGTTTAGTAAGATGGCAGGGCACTGAAGATCCAGGTGAGGAAAGACCACCTATGGGAGGCCATCCACACCAAGAGGCGCCACAGCCTGCAACCACAGGGGCACCGTCCCAGAGACCACCTCAACCCAGATAGACTAGGGAAGGATCTACATGTTGTGCAGACCCCCCCAGTCATCCAGGCCCGAGGGATCTCCAAGACCTCGTCTCCACGAGCAGACCAGACACACCTCCCAGTGTGGAGGGCCCCCATGAGGAAACACTGGAGCTAAAAACTAAAAGGTTAAAATACAGTAAAACAGGATAAAAACAGACAAAGGACACAATAATGATAAAATGTATAAAAATGTAAGGAAATTGGAGATGTAAAAACTATGTTTTTTTAAATAGAATTTAAAGATTTATTGGTAATAAAATGCACAGAGACTCAAAAATAAATTAAATAATTAAAATCATTACAGATCAGGAAGAGTAAAATAAAAACTAAGAGTTAAAGAAATCAGGTAAAAGCCAAATTAAAAAGGTGACTCAATAAATAGAATAAAGATAGAATAAAGTAGAAGAAGCTAAAATACTAAGAGATTAATAAATGAAAAGCCAGACTAAATAGGTGGAGCCGCTTTTTAAAAACATCAACATTCTCCGCAGACCTGAGGCTCTGCGGCAGCTGTTCCTTTCCTTCTCCATGATTTTCTGTCCACATCTTTCTGATTCATCTGTCCAAAGAGTCTGATGTGTTTTCTGGCAAAGTCAAATCTGTCTTTCCTTTTCATGAATGTTACTAGAAGTTTACACCTTGTTGTAAACCTTTTGTGTGTACGTTCATGAAGGCACCTATTTAATGTTGACTTTTGTAATGATACGCCAACCTTCTCCAGAGTATTCTTGACTTCTCTTAATATCGTGAAGGGCTTTTTCTTAGCCAAGGAAAGTATACTGTAATCATCCTCTTTAGCTGTTTTTCATGGCCTTCCAGGCCTTTTCATGTTGTTGATCTCACCAATGCTTTCATCTTTTTAAGAATGTACCAAACTCTTGATTTGACTACTCGTAAGGTTTTTTTTTTAACTGCCTCTAATAGATTTGACGTTATTTCTTCAGTCTGATGATGGCCTCCTTCGCTTTCATTGAGACCTGACAAATACCAACTCACAGCCCAATATAAACGCTAGACCTTTTATCTGCTTCATTTGTCTTGAAGTAAAGAGGGAACGGCCAATTTACTTCTTTTCAGTCAATTGACCAAATTATTTTAAGCCCCTGAATGGAGGTACTTGCTTAAAATATCTATTATTTTTACATAATAATAATGATTATAATACATTTTATTAAAAATCACCTCTTATAACACTCAAGGCCCCCTCAAAAAGATAAAAACAAATGGAAGCAATAAATAAAAAATAAAAATACAATAACACAAGATAAAAAGGCAAACACAATCCAAAGTGGAGCAGTGCAGTTACAGAGAGTATGATGTTTTGAAGAGGTGGGCTTCGAGGCTGGATATAGTCGATATTACAGATGTCTGATTTAGGAGCAGAGCGGCTGAAGGTTCTGTGGTGCTGAGGCGGGCGGCGAGCACAATGGGTTGGCTGGAGGAGAAGATCAGACAGATGAGGAGCGGTGAGATTATGGATGACCTTGAAAGTGTGAAGGAGAAATTCTAAATACAATTCTGGATTTAAACGGGAACCAGTGTCGTTCATGTAAGACAGGAGTGATGTGGTGAAAAGAGGGAGTTTTGGTGATGATACTGGGAGGGGAATTCTGGACCAGATTGAAGCTTATGGAGGGATTTGTGAGGGAGGCCATAGAGGAGGGAATTACAGTAGGCTGTGGACAAGGATAGAGGTGGAGTGGACATGCTTTGATCACATTTTGGTTGTTTTCCTTTCAAATCTCTTGGTGGTAGTAAAGGCAAAATGATAAAAAACATTGTTATTGTCCAAATACTTCTGGACCTAAACAAAACAGTACAAATCAATGTCTTTTGATGCATTTTCCATATCATACCATTTTTCTTTTACTTCTGGTGGTTTATGTTGAAAAAAAAGTTGTTACTATAAGAAATCCCAACTGCTCCTATAAAATAACCCTCTTTTCCTCATCTCAAAGTTTTAGAAATCTGTTAAAATAAGTCTTTATTCTTTCTATTTGTGACACAAGGATGTCAGTTTTCAGACTCTGCAGTACAGTGTAGTTGTTTTTTTTTTTTCACAATTTGACATTAAGTCGTAAAGGGGCTTAGGTCCAAAACAAACAATCATTTTCAAATTATGACATTATTGTCCAGACCTGAGAAGCGCTATGGCCTGTGCTGACATTGACATGGACATCCAGTCTGATGAGGAGCTGCTTCGACCTGGACGGAGGGAACCACCGCCCGTTCCTAGTCTGGTTCAGTGTTACCAGGCTGGTGAGATGGTGCCGGATGAAAAAGGGCCGCTGTACAAGCTGCTGCAGAAAGAACCAGCTGTGTTGGGAGTAAGAATTTACACAATATGGTATAGCTATGAAAGAATCAATATGTTTACAGTCTTGATTAAGATCAGCAAGTTATGTTTCTATAGCAGACACCCTAAACAAATGGTATATGTGGTTCAATGGGAAGACTTGGAGACACGTCACTCAGAGTCTGGAAGGAGAAGTCACATATTACGGTCCCTGAACTGGCATTGCTGCACAATATGCCCACACATACACCACAATTAAATATATAACCAACCAGGGATAATGCACAGAATCAAATCTAATGTTTGCTGTTTAGTATAGTATTAATGTGTATGTAATGAGGTGTGCAGCCTTTTTTAAAAAAATAGAATTTCAGTTATTAATCTGCGACTGCAATGCATCTAGTTGTAGAAGAACCTAAGATCTAAGATTGTCCCTCTTTAAAAACACCCCCAACCTTGTTCATACAACTTATCACATGCAGACAAGTAGAGATGCTGAAAGTAACACATAATTTGGTGTGCAGCTCTGGACAGCTGCAACAGGAAGTGTTTCGTTGAGGTTTTGTGGCTACTCCTGAAAGTGTAAGGGGCTGAAGTTTCGCACATTCTTGTTTAATACTCAGTATGTGTGCCAAAGACAAGTTAGCACATTTTTTTTTCTTTGCTTTAAACCAGAACTTTATGTCTTTCTGAAACAGTTCATATTACAATCATGAATTACTGGCTCTTGTTGAACCTACATGTGTGTGTTTATTTGCTGTTTATTCACAATAGAAATAGATAATGTATAAAAGAAAAACATTATTTTCCATATTTAAGTATTTTACAAATTATGTCACCATAAAAAAAGTCTTAGATTATATATTTATTAGACAATTATAAGTTATAATTATATAATAAGATATAATAATTATTACCTATAATATATAATCATATATAATCATTCTAATTATTACTTGCATTCTTTATATTTTTATTTGAAATATGTTATGTTGTCTTGTTCAATAAAATGTAGGAAAAGATTCAGACTCAGTAAAACAATAATAACCAAATTTATCAAAAATACAATGATAAAAGGACAAATCAATTAAACTACAAGCCAATTATTCTGAAATAACTAATTTTACTCAGTATAATAAATAAATGACAGCAGATTTGGGAGTTAGTAAGAATTATTGCTATGACAGTACCATTTGGTAAAATGTAACCCAGCTCTGATTATTTCTGGAAAAAAAAGCTGAGATTGTAAAATCTAATATGACTTTATGGACAGAATAGTGTTGGCAGAAGTTAGGTTACTGGAAAGCCTGAACACAGTTAATTCTTAGGTTAAGTGTTTAATTTTGAATCTCTTCCTCGGTCAGACTTTGCTGATAATGAGTGGCCTCTTCAGCATCGGAGTGGGGATTCTTTCAGCTGCAACCCACAACATTCACCAGTCCTTCTTCACTCTGTTCAGAGTTTCACAACTAACTGGGGTGCTTGTAAGTTTCTGCTCAAACACAAACTAAATCATGAAAGTGATGCACATAAATGTCCTCTAAGCTGCATTCTTCACTTCCACAGTTCGTGGGTGCTGGAGTTGCTTCCAGTCTGTTGTACAAATTTCCAGCATTAGTGAGTGTGAGTCCGACATATATCTTATTTAGAGATGGTGATTATTTTTTGAAAGATGACTGACATTTCTAAACCATTTAATTAATTATTTTCTTTTTTCTTTCCACAGGCATCTTTTGCTGTTAACTGTGGCAGCATCGTTGTTGGTCTTGTTTCAGTTTGTCTGATAGCCGCTGATCTGGCTGCTTGGAACATACAAAATGAGGACATTTACAAGGTAAGATCATATTCTGAATTTCATTGTATACTGTACAATGACAATAAAGCTTCTTACTATTATGAATACGACAGAGTTAAAAACTATTGATTCAAAGATGGAGTTGATTCTAAAACAAAAACAACATAGATTCATACTGCTTCTAGAGGAAATCGGGGTATGCACCATCCAGCTGCCTTCGAAACTGTTAATACAGTTGGACACCATTAAAACCATCTGAGACAATCAGAGCACTGGGGTGGACTGTGGTCTCAGTATTTTTCTTTCTGTGCACATCAATCTTCTAGTACAACTCCTGTCTTCTCATCTTAACAAATATTCAGAGGTTTCTGGGGTTGTGGGGTGTGTCAGTAGTAGACAGGAAGATAAATACGGAGAACTTGACTTGATGGTGTTTTGTTTAATTTATGTTAAACGAGACAAAAGAGATAGCTGTGATTTTAAGAGGACCAGGAATAAGCTGATTAATATTCAGAGGAGACTGAAGAGGTAGAGGATGATATTTGGGAGTTCACTGGGATAACACACTGCAGCACAAGAAGGATCAGAGCAGGCTGTAAGTGTGGTATTATATGTCCGTCAGGGTTTGAAACAAGATGTTGCATATTCTCTGTAGGTCTGTGGTTCAGAGTGCAATCTCTTTGCAGTACTTCATTAAGGAAGTGGCATCAGAGTCAGCAGATCAAAGAAACCAAACAACTAATAACAAAAGCTCTCCTTTTGTCTGGACTGCTCTGAAGGTCCTAGAATTAATTATGCACAGCAAAGATGTTGCTTAAGTTGCTAATAGTCATGACCAACAAACATCCACAAAAATGAAAACAGAACTGCAAATCAGCTACCAGGCGCGGTGATGGACGGATGATGATTCTGGCCTGTTTAGCTGCTACAAGACCTGGACATTTTGCAGTCATTTGGAAGACTATGAAATCTTCTGTTTTCCAAAGTAATATGATGTCGAATTCAAAGCTCTCTGTTTACCAGCCAAAGTCAAGAGCCAAAATACCAAAGGTTTTTTTTGCAACAGCACAAGCAAGCTCTTTTAAGGCAATGGCTGAAAAAGAAATGAATCATTTATCGTAATGTGCTAGTGTTGAAGCCTCAACCCAATAAGGATGACATGGTTATACCTGAGGAGACATGCAGAAACAAATAGCTGCAAGCCTCAGTTAAAGCAGAGCATAAAACTTTTTTTTTTTATTTGTGCCTGCTATCTGCAAAAACCAGAAAAAAAGTATGTTTCTGTCTCAGTCAGTATTGTTTCTGGTACTATGTCACACATCAGCAATGATGAATCTAGTCCACAGAGCTACAGCGGCCATCATGGCAAAATACTTAAGAAAATAATGACAGAGGAGAAAATGAGAGAGTGACCAAGGAAAAGACCAAACCAAGAATTTTTGAGACAATGTAGTAAAATGAACTTAACCTCCATCACCTTGAAGGGAGCCCAAATTGCTAGTAATTTTAAGGAGTTTTTTAACGCCAGTTTGAATGCTGTACTACTTGAAAAACCACAAGCCTTTTTAAGATTTCATTTAACTTTGTGGAAAAGTCGCCTACTTTTAGGAGGTGTCAAATTGTTGCCGTCTTCTGTTGATGCTGAGATGCACTCAGTTTCTCATACAACACTTTTGCATTTTTGTTTAGTATTTAAGCCAAGTGAGTGACATGGTGTAATATAATATGTATTGTTGTTCGTCAGGGGTTGTATTTGCCAGATTTTAAGACCTAGAAAAGACATTATTCTAGTTTGATGATGTTCTCATATTTAAAACCTTAGACATGAAAGAGGCAGTGCTTTCTTTGGCACATGACTGTACCATTTCCTATGGAGGGAAAAAAGATGTATATCTAATGGTTTTCTTGTTTCTTACAGATCGAGGTGATGGAACTGTGTGTGCTGGTGCTCGAAATTTTATTCTCTGCAGTCCTCTGTTTCTGGTTCAGTGAAGAAAAGCGTAGAAAGTCCAAGTGATCAAACAGCTGCAGCTTCTTTAGAAGAAACTTCAAATGAACTTATGTGCTCTAGAGGATAAAAAGCTGCTTGTATTAAGCGGAAGCAAGAACTGAAGCAATGAAAACATTCAATCACTTTTTTTTTAACAAGTATGGTTTTCTGTTTTTTTTTTTTTTTTGCTTTGTTATTTGGAAGTTAAACCCCTGCTGCGCAGCCCAGGCTGTGGTTTGCTTCTCATATTTGAAATAGGCAGAGAGTGCATAGGTGGTGGTAACCACCCTTTTCTCATGTGTAGGCAAAACCGCTCGTCATCTTCTACAGCATCCATGTCTCTGTAACGGTAGCAGTGGGTCTCAGTTCTGCAGTTCTGACCGCTTATCTGTGAGAGGCCCTCTACGTGTGGTTTTCTACTCGCTTCAACATATCAGTGGCCATATCTGATTCTTGCCTTTAGCACATTGACGCTTTGAGAGAGGTTCTCCATTTTTATCGCTTTATTTAGCCATAACTTGTTTTGATAACTTGTCCGTCAGTAGTTAGTCGATCTTAAATTGTGCAAAGAAATTAGCGCAACAATGGTTTTAAAACATTTTATTTTTCTGTACAAATTTGTCAAAAAAAAAACGGGACTGTGACGAAAGAAATACGACATTACAACATTGTCTGGCTTGGTGTGCTATTTTTGTTCTGTAAAATACATCTACAATATAAACACATAACTAGTTCATTAAAACAAATGTACAGATCTCTGACGTACCATCATGACAGTGTTTATCATGTAGCAGTTCTCCATTTACAGTATATTCATGAAATGCCACTTGATGAATTGCATGTTACAAATAAAAGTCTTAGTGCTCCAAAGCTCCAGCGCTCTCGTTTTCCATCTTTGTTTGAGAGACGCACGCTGCGGCTGAAGGGCTTCACAGCTGCAAAAGACAGGAAAAAAATATGAAAAAATATTCTTGAAGAATACATTTTTACACATTATACAAGATGAATAGTTAGACTGGTGTAAGGATGCACCATTAATGGTTTGTTCAAACCAGACATGAAGCAAATATTTGAAATGGGACACTTTGGTGATTTTTGCAGCATTTTTAAACAAAATAAGGAGGGGAAATCTTTAATTTTTCTTTATTTACGCTGTAATCGTTCTTTTCAGTCAAAAATATAGATTATATGCAATCACAGATGAGTGAAAAAGTGGAATCAGGTGGATTTAATATGATTTCTGACAGAGAACAAGCTTTAAGTGCCTTCAAATTGCAGTACTTTTCTTCTTTTTTTAAAAACCTTTTCTTAACACGTAGCCTTTAACACTGCTTTGTGCACCGCAATATTCACAAGCTCAAACAAAAACAGTGACAAATATTTTCACAACAAATGCACTTGAAAGCCTTTGAGCAAAAGCTGCAACACGGCATGCATGCTGTGTTGAACCATGCACAACACGGCCTGAATTTTTACTATCATGTCCAACAGATGCACAGAAGAAAATGACAGAGCAAGAAAACCCAGACAATGACAAAAAAACAAAAACAAAAACAAAAAACAAAGACAAACCGCCCATCAGGAGGAAAACCCGCTAAACCCATCAGAACACACACCGGCATGCAACACGATGCGCAGGCACCAAAAACCTTTCCACACATTAGTATTCAAGCCATGTTTCTTCACGGTTGTTAATTCAGCTGAAAAGGAAACAATGAAGACGTCCAGTCGTGTAACCGTGGTTACTTACTGAGCTAAAAACGCATCGGCTATGACTCAAACCACTGTTGAGAGGCCGACTGATAAATGAGCAGTGCTCTGGTAAAAACAGAACAGAAAAGAGGTAGTGAGAAAGCCTGAAACCCTCAAGTCTCAATGCTACATAAAAATGACTTTATATAAATAATAACTATATTTGACATTTGACCTTTACAGAGAATTTTTGCAGATAGTCTCAATGATATTGTTGAAAAACTAAACTAAACTAAGACTGATCATCAAACTCAGGTGCCAATGTAAGAAAGAAACACGATGCAGGTAACAAATGTCTTTAGACAAATTTTTAGACTTTTTTTTTTTGAAGAAAAGAACCAAAATCCTTGGACAACATTTTTCCCTCAAACCCTTGTTTTTAACTACTTCCAGAGAGCTCAAGCACCTCAGAATGAAGTAACTACGTGAGCTTTTGTTTGCTCTGATCACTTCTGTAATCCTGCATCAAGGCGTCCAGGATGTTTGTGTCTGTGAGGCTTTTGGCCTTACAGAATTAAAAAAAATTCTAAAGTTATAAAGAACTGTAATTACATCTGATTATAGATTCAAATAAATATTGCATAAAAAAAAGAAATAAATTACACCTGTCA
The DNA here is from genome assembly GCA_018398805.1 of Hirundichthys speculiger. Classification (NCBI taxonomy): domain Eukaryota; kingdom Metazoa; phylum Chordata; class Actinopteri; order Beloniformes; family Exocoetidae; genus Hirundichthys; species Hirundichthys speculiger. The sequence continues at coordinate 1,600,426 of JAGFBZ010001926.1, forward strand.
GTAAAATCCCCTGATCAGAAGCCCATGATCAGGATTTGTTTTTGCTATGTAGAGGTACAAAATACAAAATAATGTGATGTATTTCATACTATGTTAAACAGATAAAACAATCTCGAATTCCTGAACAATCCGGACCATCCTCTTAATAATAAACACAGTTTAGGGTCAAAAAAGCAGTAGTTCTCATCTTTTCTCTCTTCACTCCAGGACGGAGAGATTTTGGGGGTCTTTTGTTCCTGCAGCAATTAGACTTTTTAATTCTTTTTTTCATTTTTTTCATTCAAACTAAACAAGACAAACAAAAATCAAGGAATGTGATGAATATTGTCCTGAAGCTTTCGATGTCTGCTACAATACAAGAGCAGCTGAGAACAGTTGAGCACTTACTGCTGTGATGAATTTGGTCTCCTGGGGCTGGAGCTCTTCATCTTTGGGGAATATTGAGGGAGGGGTGATGGAGGAGGAGGGTGTGGAGGTGCAGAGGAAAGAGGAGGACTCATTGTTGTTGTTGTACGAGTCCATGATGATGCTGGGGTGCCCGGGTATGGTGAGGGTGCTCAGTCCTGTTACACTGTCACTGGAGTTGCACTGGGAGGAGGTCTCTGAGCTCTCAGTGACTGTCATACAACACACAGATGAAACATCTAAATGTTCATGTAATTAAGGCTCCATTACATAAAGGCTTTCAGCAGCTCCTCGTGGCAGAACCAAAAACACTAGAGCAGATGGTGACCAACAACAGAAGAATGTTCACGATGGGGGTCTCTGAGAGACAACAAATAAGATTGCTTTTTTTCTCGGTAGTGTCCTTCCATGTGCAATAAATCTAAATAAAAATAGAAGAAAAAAAAAATCTGCTCTCGTAAAAGCCATGGACCTAAGCCTGAGTACCAAATAAACAAATGAACAACCAGATGTTGCTTGAGAACCTATTATTATTTTTTATCCTGACATCCATGTATTTTTCTGAAGGTCTAAAATAAGCCACTTACTCATAGGAGGGCTGGCTGCAGCCACTGTCCTGCTCGAGCTCATCTTCCTCTATGCAGTCGTAAGGCCACTGCACAAAGGAGGTGACGCTGCCCATTGGGTACTGATGTGTGTGCGGGTGGGAGGGCGAGGAGTAGAGGTGCAGATTGAGCGACCCCAGCAGAGAGGACGACGACTGGCTGCTGGACGAGGACGTGCTGCTGTTGGAGATGGTGGAGTGAGGCCTCTTGAATGCAGCGCAGTGCTCAAATGAGGGCACTGCAATGGACGCCCTGGTTCGAGGCTCTGTCGGTGGACGCAAACGAGGCGAGCTGTTAATATCGCAGAAGGTGGCAAAATATCTATAGACTAGAGATGAAATTGCTGTCTGAGAATATCTCTGGAATTTTTGCTAAGCAAAATCTTCAAAGTGCTATTCTGAATGATTATGTTGTTAATAACTTACAGTGAAACAGTAAGTGAAAAACAGTGAAAAGGAAAAGCTCACCTGACCCCTTCATGATATAATCAATGGCTCTGTCACTAATGGCTGCATCACTTGGCTTGATGTCCATGAAAGGCTTGCTTCCGATCCCCATCGACACCATCTCCTGCATACGGAGCTCTAGATTGCAGAAAAATATAAACACGTAAAAAAGCATTCGTGTTACATGCTTACAAAGGATCTGAAGGTCCTTCTGAACCTCTTAATCATAGAGCTGACATTTTACAGTTCAGTTTACAGAGGTTTGCCACTTTTATCAGCAAACACTGTATCAATGAGATAAAAGCAAGTCCCACGTGGTGTGTGCACTTTTTCACATAACTGTATAATTTAGACACGAAATCATACCTCTGTTTCTGAGGGCTTGCCTCCAAAGGATCTTTCCAATAATAGCTGTCCACACAGCCTTGACCTCTGCAGAGCTGGCTTGGAGTATAAACGTGTCCTGTGACTTCCTCCGACGGAACCAGATCTCAAAACGAAGGCCGCTGTCACCCACATTTTCTGTCATACCTATCTCTGCTGTCTATACAGAAAAAAAATGTAAAAGTTCAACTATATTATACAAACAATGGACTAAGAATAGGAAAAAAAAAAGAAACAATCTTTACTTTGTAAGACTGTTTGTAGATGTAAATGTCATATCCTCCTTCTATCTTCTTGGTCTTGCTGAAGAGGATGAGGTCTTCAAACAAGAAGACGTGCCGGAGGTATTTCCTGCGTCCACACCACACTATGAACTCATCTTGGCAGCGGAGCTGACCTTGTTCTTTTAGGTTCACCTGGAGAGGAAACATTCGTGTTCGCATGCGTCAGAGAGAACAATACAATCCCTGACGGGATTCTGACCTCATCCCACCGTAAACATAACAAGATGACTTCCATTTCAAAAATAGCCTTGATGAGCGTTTGTGTTGCCTGATAGTTTCACTCTGTACCTGTATGCTGCTACTTACATCACAGCCCCGAATGGCGTCCATGGCCAGCAGGTCATTGCCGTGGCGAAGCTGAAACTTGACCATCTCCTCTGCGGTGCGGAGGTCACTCAGCTCCTGCTCCTGAGAGTGACTGCACTCCTTTATCAGATCTTTGAGCAACAGGGCGTATTTACTCATCCTCTGAATGGGCTTCAGCAGGTAAGACGCCAGATCCATCTTGTCCCCGAGCTCCATTTGCTTATTCTGGAAAGAGAAATAGTGTGCAGGATAGCTGTAGGTATTAATCTTTCTTTACCTTCCTGTCATTATGATGTAACATTGTGCCCGGTTCTTTAGACCGATGGCCAGTCTCTGAGTGAGGAATGTAACCAGAGCAGAGTTTCCAGGCGCACCTTAAAGAACTCATTCCCGTGGCTGCTGAGCAGGGCATCCGACTGTGGCTTATTCTTGCTGTACAGAGCATACATTCCAAACTGATCCTCCTGCACACAACATTAACAAGTTACAACACTGACTACAGCAAGAACTATGCTGACATGTCGGTATGATTTGCCAAGCTTAGTGAATGACTCAGTTCTAAGGAGGGTGTTCGTGTAAATGTACAGGTAGAACCATCTGCTGTTTACTATCATGCGGACGTGGCTGAAATATACCTGAATATACACTAACGCCACCAGAACACAGACAAACCACAACGTTTCCACTAAAGACACCCTTCAGAACGTTACTGCAGACAGTTACTACAAGTTAATACTTGCATACCAGCTATAAAAAGGACTATGTAAAAGGATTAGGAAATAAAGTATAAAGGGAAGTATAAAGAGAAATAAATAAATTGATAAATACATAAGTAAACAGGAGCCATAAAAAGAAAAAGGAATAAATTCACTTCGTCACTTTCTTGACTCCCTGACTTCTACACATCAAATGTGGCTTCAAAGCAACGACGTCAGCCAACTCCCTGCACTTACGTGTCTCAAAAAGCAGCTGCTGATGGACAGCGGAGAATGAGCGCAGGCCTCCAGCTCCTTCAGGAAGTACTGGCTGTGGAAGTCCCACAGTTTCTCAACGTTCCCAAAAATGATGCTGCGCTTCCCACGCAGGTCCTGAGGCAGGTCGAGGCGCTCCATCTCGGGGAAATAGTGCTCAATGATGTAGCTGAGAGAGCGAACGTACTCCCTTTCTGTGGAAATCATTTCATCCATGATGTGCTGCACTTTACTGATGAACAGAAAGACAGTAACAGGTTATAAGAGAGCACTAATGAGCCACTTCAGGTGATAAAGAAGAAAATGAATGGTGATGAACTTGACGAATCTCCATTTACCAAATATACATAAACTGTAACTCCAGTTTAAGCTCAGTTTCACTTGTTTCATTCCTCACCTGCTCTGTTTTTTTCCATCTCCATCATTTCGTCTGTTATGGGTCCTGGAGGGCGTGGACATGCTACGGCTGCGTCCTAACACGGGACTCAGCACATCAGGCCTCTGCAGCTTCTTCTCTGCCGACACATTATTGGCCACCTCCAAACCCTTGATGTAGACGCCAGTGTAGCCGTGAATGTGGCTGGGGTCTGAGTGACCATTGTCTCTTGGGGTCAGCTCATAGCTCACCGTCTTCTTCATGATCTTCTTCATCGGCTGCTTGCGGAGACCGGGTGGCCTTGGTGTTGACGGGCTCGGAGTGGCACGAGATGGTCGAATCGATGGTGCAGTCACTGTCCGTGTCATCGAACGTTAATGAGCTTTGCGTCAGTTTGACTTCACCGTCAGGGGGGAAAGTGAAATGTGAAGAAGATGAGACAGAGCTGGAGGGGCTCTTGGAAAAGGGCCCGGCAGAGTTATTTTTGCTGTCCTCAATGGGCCACAGTGTGATCACCCCGGGTAAACGCACACATCCATTAGTTACCTTGATGTTCTGGGGTGACAATCTGACCCTCAGCAGCCTTTAAAGAATCAGCTGTATTGATGTCGACGGACTCCTGAGCTTTAGCTAAAGTCTCCTCCAGCTGCTGTTTGGTCTGCTGACATCTGTGCCACACAGAGTTCCACTGCTGCAGCTGCAGGGGGCTCTCCAGTGAGAGCACCATGTTATTGAGCGCACTAAAATTCTCCATAGAGAACTTGGACGCCTCAGTGCAGTAATCCTGCAGGATCTGCACCACAGAGGGCGAAAATCTCACATCTGAGCCGTCTAAGCTCAGCTGACGGAAATAATCCTGACAATGGTCCATCCACTGGTTTGCCTGCGCATGAAAAGGAGTGATTTGACTTTTCTGTTGCAATCAAAGGTTGATGGAAACAAAAATATTTGAAAAAAAAAAAAAAAGCTTACATAGATAATGTGCCTGATTATGGGATCATGAAAGAATTTTTTTAAATACTTACTGAATCATAGAAGTCATACAGGTTGGTTAGGATGTCTAGCTTTGCCTTCCTTTGTTCCACTCTGCTAAGGATTAAACCCAAATGTTGTTTGAAGTCGAGCAGAACCGAACCTGGGAGGGACTCTGGGGACTCTTTCACCAGCTGTAGGCCACGCCTCTGCTGGTGCTGTCAGGACAACGGTTACAGTTACATACATTAAACACAATCTTTTTCCTTGATTTAGCACAGAACGGTTCAGCTGATATGGAAGTATACTGAAGCACTTTTTTACCACTGACTCCTCCAGAAACTGGGCCAGACTCTCTTTCATCTCCTTTATTTTGTCAGCAGACAGGGCTATCGATTCCAGAGGTGTGAGCAGCTTCTCTCCTGCCACACTAAACCAGTGTTTAGTCTGAAAAAGAAGTCAAGTAAGTTTTTTATCCAGGGAGGGCGGATACAGGAAGCTACCAAAGATCTGCACAACAAGCAACAATCTTAAGATGTAAATGAAAAGTTGAGGTCACCTGCTGTGTTTGCTCTTCAAACTTGCGCACCTCCAGCAGGCTCTCTAAGTCTTTCTGTGACTTGTTGGACAAAATCACAAGCTTATGAACCTCTTCATCTACTTGATTGTACAGTGCATTCAGCATGTCCACAGTGTCCCTAAAAAAGAAAATTCAGACAGATTCATATTCAGACAGGATGTAAGAAGTTCAGTTTTTGTCATGAGTGCTCCCCTCCTGTCCTCCAACTGTACCTGTAGTTTTCATTGTCGCAGGCCTCTTCCTTCCTGATTCGGGCGAGTACAGTTCCTCCTTCTAGACGCAGCCTGTTCAGACGGGCATCATCTAGGACACACTTCATGAGCTGCCTCTGCTGTTGTAACACCTCAGAAACCTCCTGATTTAAATACAAGTTGTGACAAATGAATGGCTGCACCTTTACAATGAATTTAAACTGAAAATGTCACATTAAAGAGTCGATATTATGCTAAAAATGTACACCTGATTACACTTATATAACCCTTTTTTGGAGTGCAGTGATTTAAAGAAGAAGCCCGACAGTCAGTGTATAGACATACATGGGTAAAGCAGGCTGCCTGCAAGATCTGGGATTTTACCTTCGAGGTCTTGCTGTTGCCACTGGCGCACAGTGTGTTAATGGTTTCCTGAAGGGAGGTGATGGCTGTACTGCAACTGCTGGCAAACGGTTCAATTTTCTGCAACAGAAGTGGAACGAGAGAGTTAAAGAGACAAGACGGGGATTAATAGCATAAACACAGTCAAAACTATTGCCACATATGGCGCTGATCATGTTTCAGCTGGCTCAAAGATGTAATTTTCCATAACTGTACGCAACATTGAACCATAATTATAGGAATTTTTTTTTAATAACGTTCAATGAGAATCCAGCAGAATAAACAAATCTGTAATTATTGATACATTTCTAATGTCGGTTGCAATCCAGCCACCTCCGTGACACCTACCTGCCTGAAGCCGATCCAGTGGTTGTGGTCGTAGTGGAAGTTGCCCTCCAGGTCTTGAGTGAGCTGGGTTTGGTCGATGTGCTTCAGCAGGGACTTCAGGGATGACAGCGTCTCAGTCTGGGCCAAGAAAACGAAAGGCGTAAACAAACACTAAGGTCTCTGGTAAAGTGTGCCACGTCCCTTGTCTCAAGTAGGGAGCAGCTTTACACATTTACAGTCCAGTTCCTGCACATTCCCAGTCTCTGCCATCAGAGCTGAGATGAGAATGAATTAAATATCAATCCAGTACCAAGAAAAATCCTTCAAACTGAATTATTGTAAGCCACTTCTGGAGTCTACTTTGATCTGTTAGAAGGCTACATGAGAAGTCTTTTTTAAATCATTTTTTTACCTGTACATTGATGTCTCTGTCAAATTTGGCTGATGTCTCCTTATCCACCAGGAACAGAGCTAAGTAAAGTGCATTTGGTAGCAAAGCCTGAGAAAAAAACAAGCACAGGCAATTTTACACTCAATTAAATTAAAGTCAACAAATTATAATCTATGTATGTTTCTGACATGGATGTATTCAAGTCATTCAAAGACTTAACATAGCTTACATTGCTAAGATAATGTGATTACATGTATTTTGAGAGCTGGCTGCAGCCAGCCAACTCCCAGCATGTGGTCAAAAACAGACAAGTAAGGACAGGCTTCGCCACGAGAGCCCTGAGGCCAGACTTTTTCAAAAAACATAAGAAAAAAAAATGCAGGCACCACAGGTTTAAGGTGTGTGTCTTCAACAACACAAACCACACAGTGTCTAAGGCTAAGAGCCAGAACAATACTAAATATATAAGGAATGACATAGCATCCCACTTCAATAGGGAGACGTCACATTACAGCTCAGACTTTGCAGCAGCAAAGTTGACATGGGTTAGGGCGTGTTGGAGGGTAATTACATATTTTCCACACTGGGCTCACCTGAAATTCAGACAGCGATGACAACAGAGCTGGTACAGGCTGCTGCTTTCTGCCATCTATTACAACAGTTAGACCTTGATCACGCCTTTCTTTCCTAAAACCAGAGTTTTACAGTTAGTAGCACACCTTTGTTGAACATCTGATTACATGCAGTACCACAGAAAATGGTACTGTCTCCATTATTATCTCATGACTTTCAAAGACAGATTTAAAGCAGTTTATGGGTTGACAACAAAAGGCTGACAACAAAAACACACATGCATAATATGTGTCTTGTAAAGCTGAATGCAAGTGTTACACAGATTTAAAGAAACGCAGAGATGTATCTGCATAAACAAATCTGTTCAAATGTTCCTACTGAAGAGACCCTGTGAGGCTTTTTCAAGCTTTCTATACATATTTTTTCATTGTTTTATTTTTCTGCAGAATAAAGTATAACAGCTACAGGATTAGGGTATTTAAATTGTTGTCATAGATTGCAGTTGCGTTGAGCTCAAGAGTGAATCAACAGAAGTAAACCGTCATTTATTTGTGAAACAGTTATTTTAACAATCTTAAGTGTCATAATAGTGGTTAAACCCAGAGCATGCAAGACTCACCGCAGTGTGGAGTGGTAGTAACCGAGTAAACAGGTCAGGTCGTTGACTGTGCAGGTCTCACCTGCCCAGATGTGAGCTCTCGTGCACACCTGCAGCACGGCTCTCCCGCTGCGATCTCTGTTCCCTGGAACAGAGCAATCAGGGGCTGTCAGCACTTTGCACGAAAATGAAACAGATGAAAGCTGTGCAGCGTTGTCAGTAATGTTCTAAACTGTTTTCTACAGTTCATTTGTGCAGAGCACACACGTGGAAGCAGCTGGTGGGTTTAAGTGGGACCCCCGTACCTGGCAGGATCACAGCTCCTGATGCGAGCAGCTCTTGACTGACCTTCGGACACCAGTTTGGGAAAGACCGAATTGCATTCATAAGAAGAGCTCTGAACTGAAGCCAGCCTCATGTTCATCCCGTTGGCAGGTTTGGGACTGTGTAACTCTTCAACACTTGCTTTGTGCTGTCTGCTCTCACTGATGCTGTCATCACGTTGCCCTGCAGAAACAGATACAACCAGTGAGCGCAGTTCTGCTACACTGACTAGTGATGTTTACCTGTCGTCATAAATACAGTAAAATCAGTAGAAATTAAGTTTTCTTTTGACAGTCTTTCTTTCCATGTTTAATAGTAGTGCCTGAAGCAATAAGTGTTATTAGTGGTGAGATAGATGCTCTGATAGTGACTTCACCCTGTGTCATCACGGAATCCAGGTGTTTAGTCAGACTGAGTCACACTGTCTTATTTTCACCTTCTCCTATTCAGCGCAGCTTCGCTGGAGGCTCTCTTTACAGGAAAGATGTGCCTGACATTTAGAAGTGGTACCACAGTATGCAGCCTTGATCTGTTCCCCAAGGCAGCAAATATATCCAGAAAACACTGTCTGTACAACAGCTAGACAGCACGTATACATGGCTTACAGTGAGAATCCCAACAATGAGACCGTTCTCCTTGTATTTGAGTGACAGATGATTCATCAGCAACAAATCTGATACACAATTTTTCAATTTTGTGATTTCTTTGCTATAATTGCAAAAGTGAATTGTCCAATTTAATCATGTCTAGTGTGAGGATTTCTTTCTTGACTGTTGCTTTTTAATTCAGCTGGGTTACACATGACTCGTTATCCTGTTAGAGAGCAATGCAACTTTTGTCTCATATATGTACAAGGCCAATTCCAAAATAGTTAGGATGCTGTGTGAAACCTAAAACAAAACCGAATGCAATGATCTGCAAATCTCATGAACCCATATTTTATTTACAATTGAAAATAAAGAATATGTCAGATGTTGAAACTGCGACATTTTACCATTTCATGGAAAGTGTTAGCTCATTTTGACTTTGATGGCAGCAACAAATTTCAAAAAAGTTGGAACAGGGTCATGTTTATCTTTGTGTAGCATCCCCTCTTCTTTTAACATTAGCCTAAATGTCTGGGAAGTGAGGAGGCCAGTTTCTGGAGTTTTAGGAGAGGAATGTTGTCTCATTCTTGTCTGATGCAGGATTCTAGCTGCTCAACAGTCCTGGGCCTTCGTTGACAGATTTTTGGTTTATAATATTTTCCAAATGTTTTCTGTTGCTGAAAGATCTGGACTTCAAGCAGGCCAGCTCAGCACCTGGACTCTTCTCCTGTGAAGTCATGCTGTTGTGATGGATGCAGTGTGTGGTTTAGCATTGTCTTGCTGAAATATGCAAGGCCTTTACTGAAAGAGATGTTGTCTGGGTAACAGCAGATGTTGCTCTAAATCTTTTATGTACTCTCCAGCATTGATGGAGCTTTTCCAGATGTGTAAGATGCCCAGGCCAAATGCATTAATGCAACCCCATACCATAAGAGATGCAGGTTTTTGAACTGTCTGCTGATAACAAGCTAGATGGTCCCTCTCCTCTTTGGTCCACAACGTCTATGGTTTCCTAAAATGACCTCAAGACAGTTTTCCATTTTGCCTCAGACCATTTGAGATGAGCTTTGGCTCAGAGAACACATTTCAAGCATGTTCACATATGGCATTTAATAAGGATGATACAGCTTTAACTTGCATTTGTGGATTTCACAGTGCAACTGTGTTCATGGACAGTGATTTCAGGAAGCTCATGCAGTGATGTACAGTAGAGTGATGTCCAGTAATCACGCCTGTTATTAATGCATGGCCACCTAAGGGGCCGGAAGATCACGTGCATCCAGTTTTGACCTTTGGCAGACACTCCTCCTGATTCTCTGAATATGTATGTACATGTATATGATAAAATAAAATGCTATTTACTTATTTTTACTAAGCTCTATGTAACTAGTGTCGCTCCAGCATCATATGTAATATCAGATGCTAGGAAATGAGTGTTTTCTTCTATCACATCCTTTTCTTTCAATTTTATTCATTTTTTGTTTGTTTTTTTGTCAACATTTACTGGCTGGCAATTTGATAATTGGGTCCCTTTTTATTAAGACATAAATAATAAACTCCAGATATTTGAATTGTGTCCATTACACACAAATAAAATCCCGACTGACCTCTCATACTCAGAACGTGAAGAATGCTGGCCCTCAGATCTTTCATCTTATCTCTTTTTCTCATTTTAAAAACATTTGAGTTTGAAATCGGCCATTTCACTACCCTTCTATTTCTTTGGAAACATTAGTGATTAACAGGCCGACAGCATTGTTCAGCCATCTCCGCGGGTAGCTCTGTAGGTATTTATCTGTGTTTGATGGATGCCTGTTGTGTGTCGTCTTTTTGACCAGTCTGAGGCCTCTTGTATTGTCCTGCTCCGTTGTGTGACAGTAAACCCTCCCAGCCCAGCCTCTATTGTCTTCAAACAGTTAGTGCATTTCCTGTGCGACTGTGCGACCAGGCCTGTGTTTGCTGCACATTTCCTAAAATGCTTTGTTTAGAGGAAGTGACAAAGGTAAGGTAAAGCCTCTTGAGCACTGTGCTGTCACATTTCTAAGCCTTCAAAAATGCAAAATCAGCATGTTTTTTCAGAAGTCTTGACTTACTGATCATGTAAATCATAATAGACATTGCAAGCATTTGTCAGAATGCATTAGGAGTAAGTTGGTTTTTTTTTTTTTTAGATTGACATAAGCCACTGCAGGTGAGGTCTTGTGTTTCCCAACTCTCCATCGACAGCAGCACAGTATAAAAGACTTTTTTTTCATGGATCTCGCAGGGGCTGATTGGTTCACAAAGGAAACTTTTGTAAATGAAGGAACCCAGCTGGGATCAATGCATCCCCCAGCCCCAGTAAGACTGCAGGGTGATCTCATTGTGGGATGCTGGAGTCCCTGTGGTTAGTTTACAGGATCCTTTGTTGCCTTTGAAACACTGTTGTGAGAAACCTGCTTTACAAAAGCTGAAATACAATCCCCTCTTAGGTAATCTCACGAACGTAACACTGATGAGAATCAACTACTGTATTTAAAAATATTGCCTTTCACTTTTTATTTAATGTGCCACAGTTCAAGCCTGAATGTAGAGATTTCACCAAACTCACTCAGTTTTCACCTCACACTTCAATTCACGGAAGAAGCAGAGCTATTTAAAAGCAGCATGAATTCCTGGGTGGTGCTCTCGCATCACTGCTTTCCTGAGCTATCCAGCACAAACCAATGCAAAACAAAACAGACTGACAGTGGAAAAGAAAACACAGGGTTGTGGCTAAAGCGCTGTTTCCAGGGTAGGGCCATACCTGTCCCCTGAATGTGCCAAAGAACACAAAATGTGGGCTTTGGGAGGCAATCTGTCACTAAGACAGAATTAATGCCACAGAGACATCAGCTGTCTCTACTTCAGATTCCAACTCCAGCCATCTGATGAACTGTTGCAACGGGTCCTGCTTCAGGGCAATATTGCACACTCCAGGGAGAGAACACCATCCAGATATGAAGGCACTTTCTTAACCTCGGGCTCTGTTTTTGATGTGTGATAAATTATGAGTCATGGACAAACACGATGACTGAAACCACTATTAGCGAAAGCAAAAGAAGTGTAGAGTCAGTGGAGGACCAAAATTGTTCAGGTAACACATGAGTAGTTTGAGTAGTTTTTTTTTTTTTTTTTTTTTACCATTAAAATGAACCTTCTTTCACGGATTAATATACTTTTTGGTAGGCTACAGAGGTATCAACAGCTCAGTGTTTGTGAGGTTAACTCAATATTAGCAATCAGTGCTTCAGTGGTTTTAACTGATTGTGTGTATGAATTCACTGCTGGGACTGATGTGTTTATGAGATCAATGATGTTAACAAAAACAGTTTTGTGTTTGTTTGGAATGACATTGTGCTGACGCTCTTGTACAAAGACTGCATATGAAATTTGCTGTGGTAAATATGCAAAAGGTATTCAATGTACAAGCACATTGCTGTGTTCTTCCCTGGTATCTCTTGTTTTGGTATGGCTGTTTGTTTTAAAATGCAGCGAGCTAAGTTTTTTTTTTTAAAGTTTTCCATCTATGGCACATTTAGACTGAAGAGACTGCTTTGTATTCACTTGACAAAACTGAAAGTGGCATTTGTTGTGCATCATTACTGCTGTCGCACAAATGAGGCGAGCCCCTTTGGGAGCTAGTTCAGGCAGGCATCTCAAGCAACTTCTTGAATGCTTGTTTTGCCCTTCTGCATGGGTTATTCCCACTAGCTCCATCTGATCCATAGGTCTATTTAAGGACCAAAAGGTACTCGTCTCTCACATGCCTTCTGATGTCTCTTCGCCTGCCAGTCTCGCTGCAGCTTTTAAACATCTCATCCTCCTCCCCAGCTTCCACCTGTAGACTCTGATTCTGAGGATGAGAGGGTTAAGTTATGTTCATCACCCCCAAAATCTCTATGTATTCATCTTATAGGTGGGGACTGATCAGATCAGATCCTAGACACCAAAACCCAAGTGATTTATTGCCAAGAAAACATTTGAAATCTTCATTGCATAAGTTAACTCACTGAAATTTGGTAGCCCTACAGATAAGAATTTCCCAAGATCATTAATCTCAGATTTATTTGAAGTGGCTGTAGGTCACCAGAGAGAGTAGTTGTGATAATAAGGTGATAAGGGGGACTGTATATACAGTGATCACCATGTACAGAGGTTATCATCACAGGTCACAGGTTCAGCCCGTGACCTGTGACCCTTTTCTGCATTCTTTCCGCTGTCTCTGCCCCACTTTCCTGTCTCTAAATCTTTAATAATACAAAGGCCACAAGAGCTACAAAACTCTTAAAAAAAAGTTAATGAGGATGTAAATGTCTTCCATCCATAACAAGAGAGCTCAAGACTTAAAGGGTTGTACCATGGATAAACCAAGAGTCATTTTTGTACACAGAGAACAAGGAGCTGAACAGTACAGCATGACATACCTGAATCCTCTTTGCTGCTTTTCCTCTCGTTTCCAGGAAACACAGCCTCCACATCCAGCTTCCCAAAACGAAGTGCATAACCATTCATCAGCTTTTTGGGGGAGATGCTAGTTGATCCTCCAGATGAGGATCGTTCTCTGTGGCCTTTAGCCTGCCCTGCTTTGTTAGTCCTCTCTAGTGACTTTGAGCGCCTTTCTGCCCGCCTCTCAGCACTCCGCAAGCCCCTCTGTAAGTAAAACAGAGGAGTGCTGGGCCTGGAGTCATCGCCGCTGAGCCAGCCCCGGCTCCCAAACTTGCGAGATAAGTGCTCCCTGGGAGACGTGCAGGTGTCGGGGCTGCTGCCGGGTGTAACTGTCCTCTCTCTGTGGCCGGTGCTGTGCTCCGCGCTTTCTTCCAGGATAGATTCAGAGCTGGACCCAAGGGTCATAGGGTTTTGAAGAGCCTCCATGTAAGATTTTCTGAAAAGTCTCCTGCTCTCAAAGGCAGCAGAGTCTCTCGGTACACGGCGTCGAGGGCCTGAGTTACTGGGGTCTGTACTAAAAGAGAGCATCTTGGGCCCAGGTCCTCTTTCTATTCCGCTCCCATCCTCATCTTCCAGTCCTTTATCACGCTCCTCAGCAGGTCGTTCAAGTTTAATCATGGGTATATCCGGATCTTCCTTGCTAAGTTTCAGCTTCTCACCGTTGGAGACCTTGTGGTTGCTGTTTGGCGAGGTGGGCTCAGAGAAGATGGAGTCCGCTCCCTGAGAGAGCAGGGACTCTCGGGAGCTGCGGTGGCTGTCCAGAGTCCCAGTGGATCCGCTGGTGCTGCAGGTGCTGAGGTGGCCACGAAAGCCTCCTCTGTTGCAGCGAGCTTGCATGATGGCGTCCGCCGTGCTGTTGACAAATAGCGGGTTGACCACGTTCTTCCACGGCGTCCTGTACACAGCCGTACCAGTAGTTAGCAGACAGTTCTGTAGCGGGTGCAGGTTCCGGTCACGTGTTACATTCTGCAAGAACTCAGCCGTGAAGACGCTGCCATACATGCTCTCTGAAATTGGGATTTCTGCAATGGCCTGCCCACTGGCAGACAGACATTTTATCACTAGCTTGGCAGCTTTGTGGCCTAGAGGAACTATCTGTAAGTAGAAGTCTCCTTGCTTTAGTCGAACTTTATGCAGTGGGGCAAGCTGCAGGACAACTTTCTCATGGATGCAGAGCGGCCACCCCTCATGGTAGAACAGCAAGCCTCTAAACCTCACCTGAGGGAAAACAGAGAAGTCAGTCAGCACCCTCGCTTATGAAACATAGTTCTTTTCCGTGTGTCTTTGCTCAGCCGTGGTACACCTTACATCGTTTAAACTTAACAACTGCAAAGCCGTGCTAAAACACATGTTTAGCTGTTACGGAGGGTCGAGATATTTTTTTACAGGATACACTGAATGAATCACTGTCAGAGATCATTCGACAAAAGACTAAAACCTGTCTGATCAGGCCCGGTTTCGCAGAAACCGCAAGACAAATCTTTGCTGTGATAGCGTTAAAAAAACAGACCCTGAGAGGAAAGATATGGCGCTTGAGGGTTGGCTTTTTTCGTCTCTTATGAAAACCGAGGGATAGGCTGAGGATGTGATCTTCCTCTGAAGCCTCTCATATTGCCTGCAATACAAAGACTCTCCTGCACAGCAAGCTGTTCTCAGGGGCTAGGCTTAGGTGAAACTATTGCTCTGTGGTGCTCCACGGCTATCGTCACAGTGTAATCACCAGACAGATGAATACAGAGGAGTAATGTTTCATTGCTTTGGTCCTAGAGCCCTAACCCATCAGCAATCAAAGCTTGTGAGAGAGAATATTAAGTTTCGGTTTGGACCCAAGAGGATGGCAGCCCCTCAAGCAGACCTCAGTTTCTCTACCCTTTCAGTGAAAAAAAGCTTGATTTCAGAAATTAACTGTTTCAAAACTATTCACAATCAGTAGTACTTTTCTTTGCACATTTTAAATTTCACCAAATTAGTTACAAGGTCGTGACAATAAAACATGTGTTCGTGGGACTCGCTGTTCTTAGTTGAGTTTTTTTTTTTTTGTTATGTCCTGAGTGCACCATTTACGTATCATATCCTGTACACACAGAAGCCAAAAAAAGAGATCAGAAATAAGCATCTCCAACAGTCCAGCAGGAAACCAAACAAATCTCTTATTGTATTATGCCCCAAAAAAAGGGATACCGAAACAAATCACAGGAGGCATTCCTGGACTCCTCAGTTTGATCGTGTCCATCGAACACTCACACAGGTTTCTTTTTGGATGATCTGCAAGATTCTCTTGGCAGGAAGCAAGAAGTCGATTAGACACCGGAGGCCATCTCCACGGTACTGCCTTTCGACCACGCTGAAGAGCTGCCAGAGGACGGTGGAAGCAGTGGCTGTGAAGGGACGGTACAGGGCAGACAAGGTGCTCTGGATACACTTGTCCAAAGACTCGGCGTCCTGAAGAAAAGAAGGGACATGTCAGTCATGTAAATATGTTGCATTAACAGCATTTGTCATGGCTATATCATGGGCAAGCATCCAGGGATGAAGCAAAACCTGACAATATGTGGAGATGTGAGTTCAGACCTGCGGCTCCCAGACTTTCAGGTCTGGATTTAAGTCTGTTAAGTTTTTTCGTTTTTCTCTGTAAAAATGCAGAGGGAACAATCCTGTTTTCTTTTAGCATGCCAACCCTGTTTTTAACTTGTTTTTTTTTTTTTTTATTTATTTAGAGCTCTGTATTTTGAGAATCAAACAGAGCTTTTTCCTCTGAGAAAGCTTCATTAAAATAAATAAATAAATAAATAAATAAAACTGTCATTTCAGCTGCTCCCTGTTCAGTCTCGCCACAGTAGAGTGAGCTGCATAAAAAGGCATCACATTCATTAAAAAATCTTTTTTTTAATTCTAAAGTATGACGCCTTTTTACAATACCACAACAAAATTTTGGTTGGGACACTAAGTAATATACAGTGCAGTATTGTAAAACTCTAAAGTCTTGTGTAGACTGCCTGTAAGTATAACCAGAATAAACATAAGGTTGTATGTCTATGATTAGCTGTGCAGGATCCCACCTAACTAGACAGTCAGGAAGCCTGAGCATCGCTGTGAGGGGAAACACCTGGTCAGAGTGACATCACCATCGGCGGACACAAACAGCCAAACTGGAAACTCCACGCTGGACTCCAGTTGCAGTCAGGATGGAGTGAACATTACCCTCTAATAACAACCATATCATCACGTACTATCACCTGACCCACACATGACCTGGGCCACCTCCATCCGTCCCCAACAGAGCAGATAACATATCTAACAGCGTTAGTTACAACCTGTCTGACGGTGAGACAGGGCATCTGGGATTCCCGCAGTGCTGGATGAGGTTGACCTGGAGTGGCCACTATGTTCATGCTTCAGGCTGTGACCTCTCTCCGATTAGTCAGAGGCAAGACCATACACCAGTCTACGCTCTGTCCTTCCTGAATGGAGCACAACAGTGGAGTAGAGACATCTGCCTCTGATGATAAGCCTGCAGATAAACAGCAATGCCAGGGAAAGTCACACTCTATAACAACCAAGTACCACGTTGAAGAATGCAGGGTTCGACCGTGCAGCTCTCCATGGCTGCTTCGTTACCTTCGCTTGAAGGTCCATGAACATTTACATGACAATAAACGTGTATAAAAACCGCTGCCTACAAATCAGGGGGTTCTCTTCTGAAGTTTGCCTGTCAAACAGCCTATCTTTCACCCTTTGTGGGATCTGTCCAGTTCATCTAAGCAGCTCAGCACCATCAATTAGAGGGGAATGAGTACAGTTCAGCTCATTTGTACACATGCCACGGTTTCACTACAAGGCGCTCATTGTGCACTCCTCCTCTCAAAGTGGCATGTTCTGAACAGTGTTGGTGTCCAAGAACAAAACACCCACTTCCATTAGCAGTCAGCTTTCTTTTATTGAGACAAACATTTCTCTGGGCATTAGTCACTGTTGCACCCAACGGCAGAAAAATAACATGGTATTTTAGTCGAGGAGAGCTAACAATGGGAGGAAAGCCCTTGCAAGGAAAGACTAGCGAGTTAGTCTTCAGGTTCCCAAGGCAGGAAAAAAAAAGCAGTTGTGACAGAAGAAAGGTTTAAAGAACAATTCGTCAACAGAGCAGAGATTTGAGCTCAATTACAATTGAAAGATTAGTCATCACTTTGCACAGGAGTGGCTGCGCAGTAATCCCGTGCAACAACATTGACACAAAACTGCAATAAACTTCAAAGTAGCTGGATAACATTAATGATCATAATGAAGCCACATTGCAGCATCATTGTGAGGAATAATATAGAACACTAATGGCAAATAGATACTGAGAAAAACAAATTCTCCTTTTTCATGCAGCTTTTGAGGCTTTTGCTGCGTGTCACCTGTCTGCTACAAAACATATGTGCATATCTCAGCAGAACGACTGAGCTTAGCCACCAGAGCTGAGCTTCCCATCCGCTCTGAGCCACACAGGAATGCAGTGTGTATAGTTGTGTATGTCTAGCTTCAGAGCTTTAGCCAGGACGAGAGCAAAGTGGGAAGTCCCACCCTTTCTGATGCCAGGTCTCTGTAAGCGGCTGGCTGCGCGACAGAGGGCCGAGGTGGTAATTACTGGTTTTAAGCTCCAGGTGGGACATTTTTGTCTGAGCCGTCGGTAAAACCAGCTGTTCAAGAAGTGAGCATGGAGAGTAACGACGGGTGGGTTTGTTTCTTAGTGAAACAAGGTTGAGGGGCCACCGAAAACATAAACATGTTCTATTTTTATAAGTGCAACCTTTAATGTCTTTCATCTCTTTATCAAAAGACATCAAACGGGTGCTGGTCAATTATCTGTTAATTCCAAAACGGCGTGAACCTTTAAAGCAGATGTAAGAGAGTAGGGGGAAAAGAAAAGACTGGGAAACAAGAGTGAACAAAAGGAGCGCATCATCGGGACAGAGAAAAGTGAGAGACACAGAGTCAGAGGGAGCGAGCACGAGGTGGTCACTGACACATTTAGTGGGTCAGGGACACAAAAGACGTTGCCTACCAGGCCTCCAGTGGAGCATGAAGCCACCAGGGGAGTGTAACAGGAGAGCCCTGGAGCCCCCATGCAGGCTGCTCACTAACCAAGCTCCTAATAGCCTCAAAGGCAGCAGGATGACAAAAGCTGCAGGTTGCTCAGACCTGCCCTGCTGCCAGGTGCCAGGATGCCAACAAAGGAAGCTGATAAGACCCCTCAATCTGCAGTTTGATTCAGCTTTTGATCTGCACTAGCAGAAATCCAATCCCATGAGAGACAGAGAGAAAAGGAAGGGACTGAGATAAGTAGTCAGTGAGAAGATGCACCCTGAATAAGATATTAGTTTTATTAGTAATGTCAAGCAGAGAAAGTTAAGTCAGTAAGGTTGCTTAATCCTAGTTTTTTTAGATCTAAAGATGTTTTGCACACAAGTGTATCGCACATCACTGCTCTACAATATGACAACACACTCTGCAAAGACACTCTGCGAATGTTTATTTGACAGAAGTCCCAGAGAAGGACACAATGATGCTGCAACATATGTGGAGACGAGGTGACAAAAAACAAAAAACAGCAGCAAAAGTATCTCGCTTTGATTTCTTTTAATGTCCTTTTTCCTCTTTTTTTTTAACCATATGAACTAAAAAAAGAAACATTATCAGGCTGAAACAGGCAAAAGTGAACAACAGCAGCCCAGTGGAGTAAATGAGAAACCTTTTGTTTTCCATATTCCCACAGAGATTATCAGAAACACTTGATTTATGTTTTCAGCAGGCGACTAATGACTTTTTCCTACAGGATGTGAGCAGCACTGACAGGATATTGTCCCTAAACTGTACAGACAAACCTCGCTGACACTAAAGATGAAAGTTGTACCGTGCGAAACATGGACATCTACCATTATTGATTATCCCTTTGCACAAAAGAAGACATGACAAAGCAGAGAAAAGTGAATGGAGGTTCTTCAACCAATCAGAGCTGTGATGAGGAGTGACAGCAGAGACAAAGGAGGCTAACAAAGTCTGTTGATACCTCAGCAGGGTAAATATAGAATGAGCACATGCCAAAACAAGTGGGATGTTGATAACAAAAAAAAAACACACATCAGGGAGGATACAAACTTTTCACGGACCTCCAAAGATCATCAAATCTAATTTTTTTCAAACTTCAGAAACTTTGTTTCTACAGAATAAACAAATACGAGACGGACACTACACATCTATGAGTCTTCAAATCCAACATTCAGCCATATCTCAAACTTACACAGTCATAGACTACTGAAATTAATTGATACGTCTATATATGGATCTATAGCATTATTTTAGACAACAACATCTTATTCTTCCATCTCCCCCACATACTGCATGGATGATGTTTTGGCTACAGGAAGACAGTCAAAATATCAGCTGTCTGAGCATCAAAAACATCCGTTCCTAGAACGTGGACAATAACACATTCTACGGCACGCTGTGTAACGCCAAAGTCGTCAAACAACACCAACGAATCAGGTTTGCACTCAATACAAGGAATAAAAAAGTTCAAAACACACCAAAAGAATCAGTAGCTTCCAATATGGGACAAAGAATAAAAACTTTTCAAGCTCATACCTTAATACACAGGTAGTTGTCACAACTGCGAGACTTTGCTCTGGAGTGCATTTTGCCCAGTGACAGAAGAAATTGGAAACGTCAATAAATAACGTGTCATCAACTCCAGTCTGAAAATGTAATAATCCACACTTTGAGCTCCGCAAGTCATTGCTATGATATCAACAGGTCCGGCACCATTTCTCTCCCCTCTCTGACGCTCTTTCTGTGTGCTGTGGTGTCGGCAGCTGGAGAAGACTGAAGCTCTGGAGCGTGAGAGAGGCAGAGCGCTGGATTGCCCGTCACTCACCCTCCCTTCCTCCTACATAACTTCCCCCGCCCTGCCGCTGCCTCTGCTGCTCAGCTCCCGAAGCCTCTTCCAGCTGGATGAATGCACGCTGCTGCAAACAATCATTCAGAAAACACAGATGCGCTACCTATAACCTGCACACCCCCACTCCCCCGAGCCCCAACAGCAGAGCCAGCATGCACCACAGTCTGATCAGCTCCTCTCTGCCCCCCTGACCCCTTGCACTCCCACCTCCAGCAGCAGCTCCCCTCTAACCCCTCTTTCCACAATGGTTTCTCTTTGTCCTACCCAATACAAATGGACTAGGGTTTCAGCTTATTCTGGTGCTTTTCAAAGGAAAAAAGAAAAAGAAAGGAAGACATCAGCATTGCATTGGAGGCTCGGGTCATATATTGTCAGGGAAATGCCCAGTCCTTTAACTGTCTTTTACAAACCACTCACATATGCAGAGCATCCTTCTGTTGCAGAAGACAGATATGACATTTTTAAAACAGAGATGGAAACCTTTAAACCACCAGGTTACTTTGACCTGATGAGAATTGAGGGACACTCCTTGACACACACACATATGTAGAAGAAAAATGCAGCAAAGTGGACGGTTTGATAGCTCTCAACAGTAGCTCCTTCCCATTTCTTGCTACACACAGGAAATCCTTGTTCAGGGGAAAATGCTTAGTGGGAATGCACACTGTGTGAAAATGAAGATCATATTAAGTCAGTCTGTTTAAACAGAGACAGCAGTGAGGGCGGCTAATGAAGTTGGTTTATATTTAGAGAAGTCATTAGAGTCAGAAATCAAAATGACCTGAGAAAGACAAGAAGAGCCACTGTCACTGTCTGCAGTCACACGACACTCGTGGGCTCATCTAAACACAACGTCTTTCCTCTCATCTGACAGTGGTGTCCTGAGAAACGCACACTCTGATGCAGCACGTGGCTGAGAGACAAAACGAAGAAGAAGCATTGCGGTAAAATGAAAACACTTCAGTTACTCACATCATGTGTAGTCTGACATTGGATCTAAGTTTAGTCTTATTTCGTCTTAGTCTTATGTCTACTCTATAATCTACTATGTAAACAAAGGCACACATACCTCACATATGCACTTTTCAAACACACACGCCTCTCTCTTTCTCTCTCTCCAAGTCGTATACTGTTTGTGCCACAATGGGACCTATAATTTCAGCTGCCTTGGACTTCAGAGAGGGCAATTTTTTTCCCTTTATGTCTTTATTTCGTGCCTTTTCTTATTCTTGGTTCTTACTTATCACATGGGATTGAAAAAAAAAAAAAAATCACGTGAGAAACAAGCTGAAGTTTTTAACCAGTATATTTAGGGCATCCCTTTATGTCTTTATTCCCATGATGACAGTTTCGAAGAGAATACAGGAAATGAGGGGGAATGACATGCAACAGAGTGCCTCTGAGCCTTTTATCCTGGGGGAGTAATGGTCAGCAACACAACCCCGTATGTTGACTAAAATGTGCTTCAAAATCACACAATCAATTACACAAAATCAGTCAGTTTTTTTCGATAGAAGCAGTGCTCTCCAGTGCTAATCCTTGAGGGCCACTGCCCTGCACGTTTTGGACGTTTTGTTGCTCTAACACACCTGATAAGGGGAGACCGCTGCGTCTGAACCAATATAGCACACTTGGATGCAAAGGTTGGTTAATCTTGAAAAATCTAAATTGCTGTAAAAATACCAAAATACCAGGTCTGATGCAGGTGGATTATACAAACATACTGTATGATGGGTTTCTGCAGACACACTGTAACAATATAACTGAGAAAGACCACTTTCGTATGATTCTCAGTGTTTTCTTTTTTTTTACTTAACCTGCTTCTAAGATGGCAACTTGGTGATATATTCAAACTACAGAATCTATTTTCTCTGAAGACCAAGGTCTTATGGCACAAGATGTCTTTTTTGGGAATGTGGACCTAAAACTCCTCCGTGGTCACAAGAGGCACCGTCCCTCTGTGTTTACACTCCCAGTGACTGAGGTCAGGAGCCAGCCATGCGGTCCTGAGATTATCAAACTGTATCCTGAAGGCAATACCGGCCATCTACTCCCCAGCGTTGCTGATGTCCTTTTGCAAAAGAAAAATAATTATAAACCCATGTGCAACCTTCAGATGCCTGGAACCACAAAATGTCTTGATTAAAGCCAAGATAGCAAGGGAGGTCTTGACAGTGAAACATAAGCTCCATTTAAACACATACGCCTGCACGACTACCAGAGTTAAACTTTTCCTGTTATTTTTCCACAGGCAATCATATAGTTTAAAATAGCCTCATTTACGCAAGCTTCTGGTAAACAATATTTATGTGATCTGAAAAAGCAGATAGGGCGGTCCCAAGGGTGGCACGCGGACAGATAAGGTTATCGAGAAAACAAATTAGTCAGATGACATGAGAGCCGCGGTTTCATCATTTTTCATCATCATGATGAAAATGCGAGACTACAGGGTGGATGAACAGCAGCACATGTTTGGACTGAGATTTCAGTGGCCCCCTTCAGATGTGCGCACACTCACGCAGGCAAAGACACACGAGCACGTACGCTCAGCCAGGCTTCGGAGCACGGAGGGCTGATTAGGAGTTGAGACTTGAGAAAAAGCTCAGTTGCAGATGGATGGGTGGTCATTGCGATGAAGCAACACAAACACACACCAAACTGTGGAATGTGACACCTTCGTCCTACCTCACGTCGTACCAACCCCACACTGCCACACAGTCCAAAAACAGCTGCCATGAAAACTTTAAACTTCAACCTTTTTGATCTTTATCAACAACAGTTGTAGCAATACCCTATCTGTAAAGGTGTGCAACTTTATAAATGTATAAAGCAATTTATATCTGTCTATATCACCTAAAAAAATGTTGTGCTTTATGGAAACAATATATCTCTGAATCTCCAAGTTAGTGTCTTAAAAGCCAAGTTAAAACAAGTTTTTGTTGTATAAAAATCATTTCAGTGTAGTATAAGATTTAAAAAGTGAATTCTCTTGATTTAGGTTGATTATTAAAAGGTTGTTAAACTAAACAACCTTTGATCCAAATTGCTCCAAAAATGAAAAAACAGATCAAGTTTTTTCATTATTTCAGCTCTAACCGCATATAAATTCCTACTTACAGCACCGTGAACCAATTCACACACATTTCCAACTCTTCTACTATCTGAACGCTAACAAAAAAATAAACATAAAGTAACATGTTTCATACTTACAGTTCAGTTTTAGACTGCCTGCTAGGGAGGTTTGGTAAATATCGAGGACAGAGAAGTGCCCCTCTGCCTCTGTCCACTTCACATAGCCTTGAGAACTCACATCACATCACCATCCAGCCTCCCACAGCCTGAGATATCGCCCCTTCTGACCCTTCTTGACCAGTCCCAGCAGACTGCTTTAAACGGTCACTGGGGACACAGGAATGAACTGTTCCTCTTATAGCTGGCTGACTCAGCTGTGCTGCTGCACATTTCAGATTGATTACTACAGTGCACTGATGCTCACAGCCTCACAAACGGAAACATCCGCTTTGCACCCCAACGTCCTGCTTCCCACTGGCAGGTCAAACCCCTTATAGACTGACATCCAAATCCGAGCAGACAAATGCACCCAACTAAAAAAGAAAACCATCTTTACGTCTGTCCTCTTGTGTAGCTGAGTGCTGCAGTTTTAGCCTCCACCTCACAGCACAGCATTGTGGTACAGCTGTTCTGCTAGGAGCCCAACTACAGCCGTGGCCTCTGCTGCGGGGAAACACGGGGAGAGCGTGCCACCTGTCACCACCGACCCTAATGTACCTCCACCCCCTGCCGTGGGGACGTCTCACTCTAACACAAAAGTCAGTGTTTCTCTGAGCGCGCGAGCACAGGTGGCTGGAGGAAGCAAGGTCGAGTTACAGCAGTGGTATCCACAGTTCAAGGAGTCAAGGAGGATGAAGTCATAAAGTCAAGACCGGCGAGTAAAAATATAAGGCAGAAGGCACGATTGTAAGAAATATCCTGAAGTACGACTTACTCTTCCAAATAATGTCTTATGGTTAAGTTTCAGCAACATTATTGATAAAAAATTTTAATCAGACTTGTGGAACAACTTCCCTCACTTGACTCCTTAATCTGTTGGTACCGTAGTCCAAGAAAATATCTTCATGTTAGATATGCTATTTTATAATCTTTGTACAGATCTCTTTAGGTAATGGTGATAGTAAAACTGACTCTGAATCACTTTATGTCAGATAAACAATTAACTTTGACTGTATTTCAATGTATTTATTTCTATTACCATGTGGTTAAAGCTACAAACTCAATTTACTGTTGGATTAACTCAAACGAGCCATGCCTACTTTTTCAATGTGTATCTTACCCATGATGACTTGTCGCGACATTTAAGCAGCGCGCAGGTCACAATTCAAATTTTCAAGATGTATGAATTATATATATACATTTCCAAAGACTTAACAATACCTCAGAGATCTGACAGAAGGGAATGAACACCATCGATCAAAAGAACCCAACTTGACTCAACAACCCAATACTAAATTCATAATTAATTCCATTAACTCTGTTATATTATAAAAATCAGCACTCACCCCACTTCTGCTCTGCTGAGGCTTTCAGCAACACATGGCGGAGTTTCTGGTTCTCTGAGCACCAAAGAGCTGACAGCTGTCTAAGCAGAAAGGAGCACCAGCCCTTAAGTCCTGGAGCAACCTGACATGTTCCATCAAACGCACCGTTTTGTTGACTGAGGAGAATCACAATATTAAAGCTAGCCAGGCAGAAAGTTTCCCAGTCCCCCCCCCCAGGCATCCCAATTCCTCAGTGGGGCGTAACCCTGTCGTTTTATCTGCACCCATCTCCCTCCTGTGTGTAATCTGTGAGGGGAACCGAGAGCAAAGCAGCTCAACTGCCCTGCCATGTAAACAAAAAAAGTCTAGACAAATGCACTTTACCTGTACTCGTTGGTTCCCAGAGTCCACTGGCAAACATTTGGGTTACGCTATCTTATTTGTTTTGGCAAACCAGTTACATGCTTTTCTCACATTTTCTTCTCAAATAAAAGCCTTCGGCCATTCTTAAATCCTCTAATCTGCGCTGTTAAAAATGGGAGATTACCACAATAAAGACATCAACGGCATTTCTGACCTGCTGATCAATAGGGACAATGCAGAGCCTGTCAGAGAGTAAACTGCCTCCAGTGCTTCTGCTACCACCAGATGTCAGCCTGCATTGTTATATGGATTACTTGAGCCACTCAGCAAACACCTCCAGGTGTGCATTCCACAGCAGGAAGGAGAAAGGTGGGAGCCACTCCTCTGGATCAATATATATATATATATAAAAAAAGCAAACTTTTCTCTTTCTTGAACTCTGCATACCTAAGTAAAAGAAAGACGAGAGGTGAAGTGCTAATGCAAAGTCAAGGGACACCACTCCGCCCTAAAAATTGAAACTAACTCCTTCACAGACTCGGAGTGTGGTGCAAGAGCAGATCATTTATGGCTTCTTAGTTGAAGGGTAAAACGATGGGTGGTTTATCTTTAGTCTAAGATGTACACCTGGTCTCCTCGGGGCCTTTAATCTTTGAAGGAAGAAGCAGAAATTACAGGCCTCACTAACACATCCCCTCACACTGGACTAAACTACCACGGGTGCGTAAACATTCAGCACAAATGAATCACTGGAAGCCAGAGCACGACGATACGAGACAAACTGAAACGTTTCAAGGAACTTAAGTTTTACACGGCATTGAATTGTGAGCGTTATTAGGTTTGCTCACACATATGAGGATTATGGAATGAATAAAAGCATCTTTAACGCTGTTATATTACAGGGTTATAAAGAGTAAAAACACAGTTTTATGACCAAGTTTTTAGATCTTCTCAAGCTTTTTATTTTGAAAGATAATCTAAAGATCAGTCTAATTTTCCTTAATTAACTCATCAATTCATTAATAGACATGCAAAATGGCACGGTAACCGAACAAAAACAGGTGGCGTGCATTGTTAATTTATCAAAAGTTTAAAAAAAAAAAATGAAAATAAAATATCCCATTTACAAAAGTATTCAGACCCTTCACTTAGAACTTGTTTAAACAACCTGTGACATCAGACTCTAAGCTTGGCACATCTTTCCTTTGGAGCAGTGATTCCCAAAGTGTGGGCCGCAGGCCCCTGGTGGGCCATCGCGGTACTGCAGGTGGACCGTGAGAGGTCATTAAAAATAAACAAATGTGTTTTAATTACTAGATTTTTTTTAAAATATGTTTTTTATTATTCTGAAATATTTATTACATGATTTGAAAAATATCTAGAGATAATAAAACAAACCAATTGAGTGCTATTCTACTATCATCTTAACTTAATATGACAAGTATCACCTTATTTGTTGACCCCTTATATTAATATTGGAATGTAGCTTTTGGTCTTGTATGTTGATCACAATTGTGATTAAAGGTTTGGATGGGCCGCAGAGATTTTTCACATTTCAAATTGGGCCTTGGTATTCTGAAGTTTGGGAATGGCTGCTTTAGAGTAGTGCTGGGCGATATGGAAAAAATCATATATCACGATATGGACTATTTCATATCACGATAACGATATACAGTCATGGAAAAAATTATTAGACCACCATTCTTTCTTCACTTTCTTGTTCATTTTAATACCTTGTACCACTAAACGTCATCATGTGACTAAACAGACAGAAAAGAAAACACTGAATGCATAAAAGCAGTGTTTTTGGCAGTACAACGCCATAGCTATTGATGTAAAAACTTAAGTGATTTAGGTTATAATCAAGAAAACCATGGAAAATGGTAAGATATCAGCTCTTAAATAAAACTCTTATGAGCAATCTTTGTGGTTATCGTTATGTTTGTCCAAACAAATGTACCTTTAGTTGTACCAGGCATTAAAATGAACAAGAAACTGAAGAAAACAAGGGTGGTCTAATAATTTTTTCCATGACTGTATATCACGATATACCATAATAAAGTATGTTTTCAGTTATTCTCTGAAAAGTCTGACAAAAATTTCATTGCTTACTTTTCAACTTTATTTTGAAAGGACATTTAGCTGAACTGTCACAAACATACATTTTAGTGCAGTAAAAACAGGTAGGTACAGAGATACAGTAGCTTTCACATTTTTTTAACAGAGGAAAAACACATTTTTGCACTGAAGTTCAGCTATAAAAAATAAACAAATTCTTTTTTAACTTTCTGAAATCTGTAACCTTGTTGTGCAAAGTTTGCAAACCAATATAAAGTGTCTAAAGTAAACATCAGGATTGAAGAGAACTCTGTTTGAGGCATTAACCATGAATAAAAGTGCAAACATAAAAAGCTACTTTGTAGAAGTAGATATGATTCTATCAAATTTATTGTTGCAGGTTATTTAATGACATATTTGCTGTAATAATTGATAAAATTAGGTAAGAAACGATAGAAGAGAAATGGCACGATACACACTTTTCTATTGTCCCCACGATATGTATCATCATATTGCCCAGCACTACTTTGGAGGTTTCTCCAGTTGCTGTTAGAAATATTCAACCTCAGCCAGGTTGGATAGACAGTACAATCCCACAGAACCTTTCAGGTCTCCCCAGAGAGGTCCTTCCGGATTCAGGTCCAAACTCTACCTGAACCAGAACCCCAATCTGACATCCTGAGTACTTGAGAAAAAGTTTTCACTCAAAATCACTCGATATTTTTTGCCGTTCACCTGTTTCTTTCTCCTGGCTGATCTTGAATCCCTGTAGAAAAGCATCCCCATAGCATGATACTGCCATCACCATGCTTCAGTGTAAAACTGGTACCACGGTGATGATCAGTGCCTGATTTCCTGCGCAAATATCATTCAGTATAGTTGTC
Organism: Hirundichthys speculiger; assembly: GCA_018398805.1. NCBI lineage: Eukaryota > Metazoa > Chordata > Actinopteri > Beloniformes > Exocoetidae > Hirundichthys > Hirundichthys speculiger. Next base: position 1,628,413 of record JAGFBZ010001926.1, read on the forward strand.
AAACTATTACATTTGTTGAAAATGATGGTTCTTGAGAGAACATAATGGTTACCTGGCTGGTACTCCCCTGGTATTTGTCATTATGTTACATAGTTGGATTTTTCACCAAAAGAACACCAAATCTCTTTTGTAATCTCATTCACCTGTCTGACCCAGATTCTTTGTTCATCTCGGGTATTTGTTTTGGTCTCAGACCTCTTCCATTTTAGAAGGATTTAGGGTGTTGTGCTTTTTGGCCCTGTGAAAGCTGCAGAAACATCTTCGTAAATATGCATCTTCTTCGTATCCGGACACAATCCTGCATTGCAGGTCTAAAAACAATTCATTTATCTTCACAATGTTGTTTTTACTCTAACATAGACCATCAAGTGACCAGAGTTACAGAGAGAGACATGTGTGCCTTTATGAGCAATGAGTTCAATGAAACAGCCACTAAGATTAGACTTTATAGAATTATTTACACTGAACTTCTCTCAGATTAAAAATAAACTACGGCAAAGCCCACGCCGTCTTTTCCTGTAAAGCAAAAGGACGTAAGACACAGTGATAACCATCACTGGGCTCATTATGGCGATCCTCAACATCTTGCACCTGATTATTTGTAAATGCTCATCCAAGGGAGGGGGAAAAAAGACAAGGGGGGAGACAGAGGGAGGAGAAAACGATAGGGAGGGAGAGGTGTTTCCTGTTTCCATAGCTCTAATTATACCTGTCTCTTGAGGATATGACTTATCAGGAAGAGGCATTTTGTCATTGAGGAACTCCTCAATGACAAAAGGAGGTTATATTCTCCTTTAAGTTCATTTACAGATCTGGACTGAATAAATTATACCATAAAATGAGAAGAAACTGGGAAACACAACAAAAAAAATTAATTACTGAGCATTATAAATATATTATATGGAAACACTACATGTATTATACAAGAATGTATACATAATATTTAATTTGTTAATTATACATTTAGATAAAATGTGTTTTAATAACCTTTCCTTTGAAATGCAAGCAAGTTGATGTAAGACAAAAATAAGTTTGAAAACACAGCATGTTACATGTTTATTTCACTGTACATTCTGAGTTATTGGCCTGTTTTTCTCCCACTGTAACTATGAGCCCATTTTATGTAAACTGAATTCTCCGTCCATCTTTTTTGTGGATTGTTGTTAGAGTAATGATTCCTTCCTGTTTAAAGATGCAGCAGTGATAGACTCCTGAAATTTACTGGCTTTGGGGGTAAATAGCTTGTAGCCCCCAGAGACATTTCACCTACATTTAACTGGCTGGCCTGAAGCCGCAGAATCCTTGGCTGAAAAAAAAAGCCAAGGCACAAGTGCAAAGAAACAAAAACAAAACAAAAAACTGCACACAAATCACACCGCGTAGACTGGTAAATGCAGAATTTCTGGCTTTAAAACAGTCACACTGGCTACATCCATCTTTTATGTACAGTCTATGACTGGCACATAACAGGAAAAGCATATGTATTGCAGGATTTACAACTGTTCTGCACTTGCACACTGTCCTCCTCTAGTGGACAACACAAAAAACATATGGCCAAGCTTTTCTGCAATGCACACACAATACATGACAACGACAAGAATGCTAGACTTTTTGCTTATAGTATTTCACAGTGAAAACTAAATTCAACTCACAATAATATGACACCAAGTTCTAGCAAACTTCTCCAGAGCCTGTAATATTGATAATCAGTTTGACAACCCTGGTTCATAATGAGCTTTTTCTTCATCCATTAGTATGCAAATAAAGGAGAGGCAAGCTGCGAGAAGAGGTCGGGGGTAGCCAGTCAGAAAGAGACAAAGAGGGAAAGCCTGTAGGGGGGGAAGAACCGTCCCCTTTGCAGCTCATATTGCCTGGCAACCTCAACACAAGACAGGGAATGTGTACAGTGGTCTGGAGGCTGCTTCAGCTCACTCACACCAACAGAGGTAATTGCTTACAAATAAGAAGAAAACAATTATGATATGGTAATGCCAAGAACTGAAATTGTCCAATTTGCAAAAGAAAAAAAGAATAGGAACATGCTGGGGGCAGCAGAAGATAGTTGTCAGAACATTATCTTGAGACAGAAACTACTCTGGTGGCTTTCGCACAAATCTCTGAAAACAAGTGTCCACCTCTTAAAACTGTCAGGACACTTTATTTCATTGCTACCCTCGCAATGCATGAAGCATAGAGTTGGGTCAGTTTTAGTCTAATGCTGATATCAGTTTCAACAAAAGTTATTTGTGCTCAACACTTTTCAACATAGGTTTTGTTGAACAAAGGATGTGTGCATTTCTAATAATGAGATGCACAGTGATTCAGAGATTAAAAATATGCAACAGTCAGCAGCAATACCTTTAGATATTCTCATGAATAAAGCTAAGCTATCAGCTCAACAATGAAACTTATTTGTCAAAATGGGTTTCAGTACAAAAACACTTGCCAACTTTTGAACCAGGCTGAAATAAGAGCAGAGAGCAGTTTTCCTTTTTACTTTTTTTTTTCCCTGCCAGACTTGAGAGCCATAATTAGTGAACCGTTTTCCCTCCAGATTCAACTCTGCTCAGCTTAGAGCTTAATCAAGTGGAAATTTGGAATAGAGGTTGTGGGGGTGGTAAGCGTTGGGGTGCAGGATAGAATGGAGATATTGTTCAGATAAAGGGCTCATGTTGGGTCTGCTTTGATGTCTCTCTGGGGGATGTTCTCGGATTTTACAGTAGCTTTTCTCTCAAATACTTTTTGCTCGCCACCAGTGAAAAAATGCAGCCTGTAAAATGATGCAGAGCCAAGTCCAGACATTATTCATCAGTACTTTTTTTTTCTTTAACAGTATTAAACGGACACATTTCATTTGAAAAGCTTTCAGGCCATGGCAGAACAAGCTAGAAAGGAGTGAAATTTATATTACCAAGAAAAACAAATTCTGTAAAAATATCGATAAACCCTCAGAAATATAAAAATTCAAGTGCATTATCTGCTCCAGGGGTGCTGCTTGGGACTTGAAACATTCCAGGTTTGGCCCAGTGCAGAAATCTTTCTATTTCCAAATGGCAGATGCATCATTTTCAAGTTTTTAAAGTGTGAAATAAATATAAGATACAGTTACAAATTCATATCCAAGAGTTTCTACTCCTTTTGTATTTCCAGGTGGGTTGTTTTTCAATTGTGACAAACTAGACTTAAATCTAAATCCTAATGACTTGTATTATTCAAGAAACTATTTTATATGTGTGATGTTTTTTGTGTTTATATGTTTTATTTTACATTTAATATCTATCTAACTTAGATATACCAATTTGTAAATATGTGGCTTGGAAATACTTTTATTTTCATAAATAACTTTCAGAAATTGCAAAACAGTGCACACATGAATGATCCTTCCTCTTCACCAGCCGTGGGGGCCTCCAGATGACACTGGAGCTGGAATGGGACCAATTTTCAGGGTGGAAGTTTCATACTTGACCACCTCACTGGAGAAAATTGAATAAATTCAACAACTGTGCATTCCTTATCGTTCCATATTTTTATAGGAGCCTGCTGTTTCACTGATAGTACAAACACGCCGGCTTCTTCCATATTGTTTGATGTAATCTCAGTTGTTACAGTACTTTTCGTTATTTCAGTACAAGTTAGCATCTTTTAAGTTCTCTTGAGCCAGTAAGTCATAATGAAAAACATGATAATCTGCTGTGGCGACCCCTACGAAGGGGAAGGCTGGAAGAAGTTTCTTACGTCTGTGCTCCAACCTCATCACTCCCCACAGATACACCAGTCAGTGATAACAGATAAAGTCAGTAAACACTGCTCATCTTGTAATTGTTCAGATGGGAAAACCTGCTTCCTGGCATTCACACAAATTTTGGAGTGGTACTTTCCACCCACCTAAAACATTGTGCAAACCAATCACACTGCTCAACATGGCAGCATCACACCCCTTATAGGGATCTCCCCCAGCAGGTCAGCAGTGGAACCCCCAACAAAAACTCAACACATTTTTTTGGAAGTGCTCACAGCTATGAGTCTAGAGTGTTCATTTGGTCTTCAAACTCTCCAGATGTCAGTCTGACAGTATCAGTGGGAAGTAATAACAATCCACAGAGGCCTCACGCCACAATCAACAAAGACCCAAAGGTTTTATTGCTAACGTCCTGGTACCAGACACTCCATAACACCTTGTGATGTTCTTTGTCCAAAACCTGACCATTCAGAGCTCAGGTCTATCATTACATAGCAAGGAGGTGGCAAGGAGTCTAAACTTAAGTTAGAAATAAAAATTTAATGAACTGAAGCATTTTTGAGTTTGAATGGATTGTGTGTTTGCAACAAAATGGCAATAAATGTTTGCACAAGGGACATTGGAGCTACGTCAAAATAAGTAGGTATTATAAGCCTCCGACAAGACTCAAAAATATAATTTAACTTAAGTGATATTGTGGATAGAGTTCCTTCAGATAAATCAATGTAATCTTATAAGTGTACAAAGATTCTATAAAAAGGACTGTTTGTACATCCAGCTCCATCTGGTTACAGCCACCTTGTCATAATACAAGTCGACATGCGAGCTACTGTCAGTAGATGCAAAAGGAGGAGAGTTTGTGGCCTTTGCTTTTAATAGACCCCTATGTTGTCAGAAATATATAAGAACCAATCCAGTTCTGTGAAAGCAGAGCCCATGAACTCTCTTGATTTTGCGTCTATAGACAATAGTCTGTGCGACATCGGTGGTCAACTTGTCTGGACCAGGCAGTGGCTGTGGGCAAAAGTGGGCTTAGCCCGCATAAACATCTTGTCCCAAGAGGATCTGGCTGTAGACTACGTAGACAGTGGAGTTCAGAATTTCAAATTACATTATTCAGTTGTAGTTAAAGCTCACAGACTTAGCTGGATATTACCATACTGCCCAACTATTATAAGTACAGTTGTACAACTATTACATGGCCAGAACCAGCCCTGCTGCAAGGTGGGAACAACCAACAGGAGACACCTGTACAAACAGTTCTTTTTATACACATTTTTTACACATGCAGAGTTAAAATTAACCTCAGTTTGTCTGTAGGAACCTTATCCACACCATTGCTTAAAATGTATACTCCTTACCATCTAACAATAGACCTAGGGTTCCTTTAACTCCAGAATGATCCTTGAAGATAGGTGATCGTAATGTTATGGCTGATCAGGGTACCTACACTGAGATATTGGGAGTGATGTATGACAACTTAAGTATCCCCCACCTGACCCTTAGAGCTGGTCCCAAGAGGTGGATGCTAACTAGGGTGGTGATGAGATTCTGGAGCAGCAGCAAGCAGGGAATGACACATTTTGGTCCTTTTACTGGAACCTCCAACATTTTGGGAATGAACTTACTTTGCCATCAACCCATGAGTTTGATACTTTTTCTTCTCTGTGCATCCAGTCTTACAGGTATATACATACAACTCTATGTCAATAAGTTATTTTTACCTCTGCCAAGGAGGTTATGTATTTGCCTGCGTTTATCTGTCTGTTTGTTTGTTTGTCTGTCTGTGTCTGTGTTGTGGAAGTATTTTGATGGAATTTTTTAGGAGTTGTCGGAAATATGAAAAGTAAGAACTGATTTCATTTTTGGTGTGATCCGGAAGAAATCCTAGATTCTGGATCACTTTCAAATTTTTGATAATTGTTGCGCGTGGCGGAGGTCTGCGCTCTCCAAATGCTTTTCTAGTTGTTAATGAATTTGCAATATTTCATTGAGGTTACATAATCAAATGAATGTGAACTTGTCCAGTCACCTGGAGAACTCTTCAGTAGTTCTGAAAAGGTCAGGTTTATTCAGTTTAAGTTGTAGTAAGGTGAGGCGTACTGGGCTTTATGCGCCACTAACTTTCAGCTAACAATATACATTTCAATGCCAATATAAATGCTTGTATGTATTTGCTATGGGATTGTCGTGTGTCATTTTTTACATATTTATTTCTGCACAAGGTACATGAACAAGTCATATCATGTGAATAAGAACATTTTAAAGTTGTTTGGAAGTTCATTTTCTCACTCATGCTGGGTGGTGCAATCCACTTCAAGCAAAAATGCTATCCTTAGCTAGCAGCAGCTTTGTCAAACTGGGTTATTGGATGCACAGAGAAGAGAAAGTATTTACCCCCCTACTTCACTCAGGGGCCGATTTTTCAAACTGCATACTTGTCTGTACTTGTGAAATGTCATCAGTCTCAACCAAAAAGTACTGTTCCATTTCCAAGTCCACTTCCAGACAAGCGCAGTTGAAATCCTCAGATGTGTTCTCGCTCTGCCCATTTTATCAATACATCCGGTGGAGACGTGACAGCAAAGTACCCCAGAATGCATTTCATATCAACAAGCAGAAGTAAATAAAAGTGAAGAAAGGAGTGAAAGAAAACGTTAGACGCTTTGTTGTTATGTTGCAGAATGTAGTTTTAAGATGTTTTCATCTAAGAATATAGTCCTAACTTCAAATTTGCAGTTAATTGATCCAAATAGAGCCTATTTAAAAATAAATAAATAAATAAAATCCTGCAACATCTTCTGAGTTTTTTTTTTCACCTCCAAAAAAACTTTAGAATATAGCTGAAATAGAAAAGCATTCAACATATTAAAAAAGCTCATATATAGCTGCTGCGTAGCTCAGTGGTTTAGGCAGGCAGCTCATGTACAGAGGCTGCAGTGATCACAGCTTCAACTGCTAACCTGCAACCTCTTTGCTGCATGTTTTCCCCACTCCCTCTGCCCTGGTTTCCTGTCTGCTCCTGACTGTAAATAAAGGCCCTGAAATTAAAAAAAAAAAAAACCCACATCATATAAAGTAACATTTCCAGACACTTTCCAGAGAAGGCCATCTTCCATTCTGAGTTGCATTTAAGATCAGAGTGCTTACTTCATGCTAGATTAGAATCGCCTGTTTATAAATACGTTTTAGCTTGCTAGCTGAGCTGTGATGCTATCAAGTACACTGCTGTTCCAACATCTGGGAGACCGAACTGCATCTTGCCGTCCTCCGAAGTACGTTCTTCAGAGTCGTACTTGCCAAGTATGAACTTCCAAGTACGCATTAGCATGCGTACTTGGAAGTTCATACTCGGTAGCTGGAATAGAGAAACGGCCAGGGTTTGTTGGGAAAACAAGCTAATTCCCAAAATGTTGGCTATCCTTTTTTGACAAGCAAAAATGCATTAAAGGGTGTAAAAGGACTAAACCATGTGGAGGAGGGTATACGATGAAAACATGCTTGAGTTGTCTGCCTGAACTAGCTCCTCATTCAATGAAGATTTTACTGCAGGTCATACTTACTTTTTTTTCTAAGATCTTGGTTGATTTTTTTCCCTCTTTGAATGACATTTGAAGAGGATTCTGTGACTTGACATGTTTCTTGGCAGCATGCTGACAGCCTGATATTCAGTAGTAATTACCAGACCCATAGCCACTTCTGTGCAGGTTTGTTCTCGTGGAAAATATCTCACAAATATTCCTTTGTTTATTTCTCTGGGACAGTATAGAAAATGCTAATAATTCTTCCCCCTTCTTCTGAACAAGCACGCTATCATATCATTATTTCAACTTTAAAACGTGATCCTGTCTTGATAGCCAACACATTTGTGCGTGCAGCCCTGGACTCCTATGGAGCCCCGTTTGGGTCATAATTCAATGAATAAATGAGTCTATTATTATGAAATATAGGCATTTATTATTATGAAATATTTCCCATTATTATGATAATGGTTTCGTTTTTCATAAGAATGAGCTTTTACATAATAAAGGATTCTTTTTTCATAAGAATAAGCTTTTACATAATAATGGCTTTGTTTTTTATAAGAATGATTTGTGTGTCAATCACAGCAGAGAGGGCGGAGCCATTGTGATTGGCTGCTCTTTCATTCAGGCATAAGCAACAGAAAAGTGAATATGGTCAAGGTTTCCCCAAGCTGCCATAGCTACAATCGGACAAGGAGCGCACCTTGACAACGCTGCTAACGGGACCTTACGGCCAAAACTAGTCGATGTCAGAGCGTAGAATGAGAGAAGGATCAGCCAGTGAGTGTGCAGGTCAACCGCTGGTCCCGTCCAGTGGTAAAATGTCATTATTATGTAAAAGCTCATTCTTATGAAAAACGAAGCCATTATGTAAAAACTCATTCTTAGACAAAAAAGCCATTCTGAAATAAACTATTATGCATTAAACTAGGATTAAATAATAATAAAAAATATATTTCATAATAATTACATTTTTTTCATAATAATTGGAAATATTTCATAATAATACACATATATTTTATAATAATGGGAAATATTTCATAATAATGGATACGTATTTCATAATAATAAACACATGTATTTCAAAATAATAGACTCATTTATTCATTGAATTATGACCCAAACGGGGCTCCATAGACTCCCGGGTCTAACCAGGCTATTTACCCCGCGTCTGCACAGACAGACAGGCTCCCACTGATCTATTATGCACCAAAGCCTTTCTCATGCACGTCTTCAATGACAACCAGCGAGTTGGTGGTTTGAGGATAATCACGTTTTCACGACAGCCTAAGCTTCAATAAATAAGCTGCACAGAAGAAGAAATGTGGGCTGAACACAAGAGTCTGAAGTTACTTTAAAAAAAAAAAAAGTTATTCAGAAAGTTTCATATCAGAAATTTAAAGTTGCGTCGAAGAACGCCTCGATAAGCCCGCCAAACACCAACAAAAAGAGCACATGAGATTTCCAAGTGGTTTCTAACACATGGTACCTTTCTCGTGCTTGTGTTGGGTCTTTCAGAAGGTGCGTTTGGCAGGTTTCAGTGATGCTGTAGCGACTTGTCTCCAGGAAGCAGCCAGTGTTTCCCACTTGTTGCTGAAGGAAGGAAACCTCCACCAAAGAGCTCCGTCAAAGTGGCGACACATCTGAACCTGAACTGGACCGCTCCAAGACCCGACCTCAGCTGCGGATTCTCACATTCGGGTGGAAGTTCGGAGGCTGATTGTCAGCGCAGGTTCTTCAAGGCGTACAAAGTGGATATTTGCATTAGGCAGACCCTCCCCTCGCCTTTCATAGTTGCTATTGTTTGTCACAGCCCGGGCTCGGATTCAGCCCTTCACTAAATCCCTGACGAACCGAGCAGGGAACGCAGCTTTTTTTTTTCTGAGCCCAGGCTGGCAATTACCAAGCCCCACAAAGAGACTATTATACCAAACCTTTTTAACCTATAATACTTCAGACTTGGTCTTTTAGAACAGAAGTGTATTTTAAGAGCATTTTGGTCGTTTCTGAGCTGTGCTGAGTCGACAGGTCTACAGTTGTGAAACAGACATGTTCAGCAAGGCTGACAGGCAGGATGTGACCTCCTCTGGTGATGCAAGTAGTTGAAGTCTGGACAAAAAAGAAAAAAAAAAGATGGTACAGTATGGAAAATACAATCAAAAACACTTGGATTCTAAGCAGCCTTTGACTTTTATTTGAATGCAGACCAGTGAATCCAAGATATTTCCACGATTTTGTCCAATTAGTTTGATTTAATTTACTGATATCCATTAATTCCTGCATTTGCAACACATAGCAAAAAAGCTGGAACAAGGACACTGCAATCTAGTGAAATTTTAATGCATAAATAATCGCAGTCCCATTCATCAATATCTGATTAGCAGAGCAAAAGATTATTTTGGGGAACCTTTGTCAAGCACTACAATACAGAGTTACATTCATAAATGACACAAAAACCTTTAGAATAGGACGCTTTAGTCATCAACGTCTCTGGGCTCGGAGGCAACTGGGATGCACCATCACACAAAGGACACATATGCTGAGCTCAAACAGATGGGTTATAACTCTCTTCTTGGAAGAAATTGATTAGTCTGGAAAAAATGGAAAGGACCACCCAGGTTGTTATCAGCAATACTGGTATGAGGCTGCATCATTGCCCTTGGCACTGCCGTTATGGTATCTTTATATGGAGAAAAGTGAGATTTGATGCCAGGGATGTCCATGCATTCTTCCACATGACAATGCAAAACATAACAAAGGCATGGCTGAGGAAGAAGAACCAGGTACAGGACCTGGCCTTTTCCCTGCGGAGAATGTGTGGGGATATTTGAAACAAAAATGACACCCCCACATTCCAGACCTAAAAACATTTGCAGGAAGTATTGACAAAATAACAACTCAATTGTTTCACTTGGAATGTTGGGACATCTTTAAAGTTTTGTGAGGAAAAAAAAGGCAAGATTACTTGGTTATTATATTATATGGTAAAATCATTTCTCTCTCAATTTGTTTTGGAATGTGTGACAGACCTGAAATGAAAAAAAGGAAGCATATGGAAGAAATAGTCAGTTAGAGTCAGTTGGAGTTGTGCTGTATGCACAGAAATAAAAATTAAAGTACTCCACACTTGATCAGATGTGGAGTTGCAGAAGACAGGACATTAATTTGTTCCCTTCTTTAATGGTGTGACTATTACAAACTTTTAGGATTTTTGGATATCGGAGAAACAGCTGTAAAAATGGACATTGAGATTGTTAAAAACCTTTCAGTTCATGTGAAAGAGACAGCAGGTTCCTGAGTTTTCCTGGTGGAGCAAATTGTTTACATGCTGCTCAGATGCTGTGTCTTTATTTATTTACAGAAGAGAAATTCTCTTTTTAACAATGAAAATTGTAACTATCCTGTTTACAGCCACTTCATGATTTTCAACAGACTTTATTGTGGAGAAGACTATAAGGCAGAAAATGATGTGTGACCTTTCTACAAATATACATGTATGATTTGATGAGGTACCTAAAAAAATGATGTAGCTGATGTGTTTAGTTGTTTAAGCCACGTCTTTGGAACCTTTTTCAAAAATAAAAAGAGAGACTCATTCAGGGTGAGTGATCCTCGTGGGAATCAAGCCTGATGCTGCTGAGGATAAACATTCATTCTGGAGTCCTGTTTAAGGTCACATGTGAATTGAAGCAAATGACAGTTTGTGTTAGACATGAGTTGGTGAAGGACAGCAGAGGTATACTCTCAACTATGAATGGAAGTCAGTGAGAAGACAGGATGCTTCTACTTTGACTGGAGGTCCTGTAATTCAGCGGCTCTGTAATAACAATCCCAGCCTTTTTGTCTTTGTAGGCGATGGATTACTGCCATCTAGTGGATAACTGAGATTGATGCAATACAGACTTTTCTGGCTACGTGGAGACTATACTGTACATTTCCATAAGGTCCCCAAAGCCACAACGGGACCACCAGCCTACAAGGTCAAATCAATGAGCAATATTTATGGACAAATAAATGACTTGTCTACAAATATAGCAATAAGAACGTTTAAGAACACCTGAAGTACTTTCACATAACACCATCTGTGTTGTTAAGCAAAAGGCTTTTCCACAAATTTATAATTCTGATATTTTTTCTTACATTTTTTAAAATTTGTTTTTCCAAAATAACAGAGTCTACATTCAGACATTCAGCATTATTTTGAAAACTGTGAATGATTAAGTTGCCTTCTGGCATTTCTCTTGCAAATTTGCAAGTTTATAATACTGCATATTCTTATATTTTTTTTCTTATGGTTTAACAGATTAATAGATCACCATGGATCACCTTAAAGGGTTTGAACGCCCTCATCACACTGCAATTTTACAAAATAGGGAACCGCAAAGCTGGACACAGATTTAGTCCCAGAGCCATTTTCACTCATCCTGCAGCTTTGATTTTTTTTTTTTTTTTGACATTTTTTGAATAGGCTGGATGTGAGAATGCAGATGTATATATCAGACAGATTAGACTTTTCTTTTATTTAATTTTTTTTTTTCTTTAGAATGTATCAAGTTGGCATCACAGTAGCTTAGTGGTTAGCACTGTTGCCTCACAGCAAGAAGGTTCCTGGTTTGAACCTCAGCAGGGGCCTTTCTGTGTGGAGTTTGCATGTTCTCCCTGTGCTTGCATGGGTTTCCTCCGGGTACTCCAGCTTCCTCCCACAGTCCAAAGACATGCATGTCAGGTTAATTGGTGGTTCTAGATTGCCCGTAGGAGTGATTGTGAGTGGTTGTTTGTCGACATGTGACCCTGTGATAGACTGGCAACCTGTCCAGGGTGTACCCCTGCCTTTCACCCGAAGAGAGCTGGGATAGACTCCAGCAGATACCCGTGACCCTGCAGAGGATTAAACGGGCTTAGATAATGGATGGATGGATGTATCAAGTTGACTCTAGTCTGAAGTTCAGCAGTTGTTTAAATTAGGCCATGTGTGAATAGAGAAAATAACTGCCTGGACCACCATTGATTTGCTGTATACAAAAAAACAAACAACAAAAAAAAATCTACATATTCAACAGTTTAGATGTTGCTTCATGATCTGCCACTTGTGTATCCTATGCTGGTGGCACGTTGGAGCATTTTCAGTTATGAGAATGCAGTGCCCACTGCTGTGTCCTGAGCAGGCAAACACAGACCCAGTTCTCCAGACATTCTCTTGTGCTTATGTCTGATAAAGGCTATAAGCAAGTAAATGGCTCATGATACATTTCTCTGAGTATATCCATTTGGGAATGTGCAGCAAGAAAGCACAATACAACTTAATTTTGAATTATCATTGCATTGTGTTTGTTGGTTCATAAATGTTTGTTCAAATCACTCATCACAAACTAACTTACATCTCTGTTGTAGCCAGCGTATTGTAATTGTGATTTGGCTTCCAATGGTCTTAATCAATTTACTGTCTGATGAAATTACTTAAAATTGCACAATTTATTTCCATTTTCAAAACTTCCTATTAAATCAAAATAGAATAAAAAGCAAAAATGACCACTAACCTCTATTTTTTTTTACCAAAAGGCTTTAAATAATATTAAAAAAGTTCAAAAGGTGTCATTCACTTTCTGTCCACACAGTGGCAGCAGAAACATGCTTACTAACTGTACATTATTATGAGTAAAATTTTAAAAAAGAACATTGCTGAAGTTAATATAAATGAACTATATAACGTTTATTAAAATATATAAAAAGACAAAATACATATATGCATAATTATATCCATGATGAAATATGCATATAGAGTATAATAATTATACAGTAAAATGTGTTTACATATATAGATTTTTTTTATACATATAGCAAGATATTTTTGCATTAAAACTGGCAGTGGTGATTTTATACTCCCCTCCTCCTCCCAAAAAAAAAAAAAAAAAAAGGAAACTCCTCAGTCCACAGCAGCCGTCCAAGAGAGGCCTCTGTGAAAAGCATGGGAGCAGCAGCACCTTTACACCTGAGATCCGTGTTTTGGAAAGGTCTCACACGAAATAAAATAACTAATCTGACATACACTCTAGCTCATAGGACTTTAATAAAGAAGTTTCTGATGAGAAAGGATAACATATCAAAAGTTATCTGATCTGCTCCTCGCTTTATTTGTTCCCCTAATGAATTTGTGTAAGGAGCTTGGGTATTCCTGCTGAAAATCTACAAAACCACTGAAAGACTGTGCCACAGAACTTTAGTTATAATACAATAACATCCCTCTGGCCCAGTATCATCTATCATCCCGGTACACGTTGCCTCTGTGAGCCGAATCTCAGGATATACCTGTATACCTTGGAAGAGGAGGATACAAAAAGATCCGAGGAGAATACAAGACATTCCTATTGGATGATTTTAAGTCCTTCACACTGGTCTGGTTGGTCCTGTACAGTTTCAGTCACTGCACACGGAAGGCTGTCATGTCTGGTGGTAGTGGTGGTAGTGGTGGTGGTGGTGGTGTTCATGGTGATGGTGATGCTCGTGACGTTGCACCATAGGAACCACAAACCCTGGGCTCCCAGGAGGGCCAGACACCTGCTCCCTCTCCAGGCCTGGCAGTACAGAGGGGGGTTGCTGCTGAGGGTGGAACTGAGGTGGCAGAGGGGTCTTGGATGGGGACAGGGGCTCGCGGGCTCTGCCCCTCAGGCGTTTACTGTGGCTGTATTGCAAAGGATGCTGGTGGTGGCTGGAGGATTGAGCTTGGTGTGGCATGTGGTACACATCCTGGCCTCCGTGGCCTGCGCCGCTGCCGCTATGCAACATTGTTTGCAGAGGAGGGTGGTAGCCATGGCATTTAGTGGATTTGCCACCTCCATTTCCTCCATTATTTCCTCCACTCCCTTTGTAGGTTCCTTTTGGGGATTTGAGGAACTGTGTACCTTTGCTTCGTGCCTCTGCAGGGTTGTAGCTATCACTGATGACCTGTGAGCGGCGGTTGTGAACAACCGGGGCTTCTGGTTCCTGGGAGCGTGAGCGGCTCTGGCTTTGTGAGCTGCGACCATGAGCCTCCTGAGGTGGGAAGACAGGGGTGGTTCCTGAGGGACAGGACAGAGAGACTGCTGTTTCCATTAACTTTATTTAACTGTTATAAATATAGTATATTGTGCACTTTGTAAGGTCACAATAAGAGGCAAGCTATAAAAGAAAATAAAAAGACATTTACCTTCAAATCTGGAGGTGTAGTTCTCTATACCCGCCAGGTCCAGGTAGTGATTCCTCCTCTCCGTGTTCTCATCCACACAGTAATGTTGACCCTCAGTGGCAGGCGGCTCGCTGCCCTGGGCCCGGCTGCAATAGAAGAGAAAATTGTAAGAGTACAAATCAAGAAATTTACACATTTATATTTTTACAATATCCGGAGAGCTGTTGAAATAAAATCTTTAGCAGGGATTGACCTGATGTATGATGACAGCCGCTTGTCAGATGAGCGACCCTCTTCTTGGTGGCAGCGCTCTGAAGGAGGAGGGATTGAGAGTTTAGGGCAGGAAAAAGTATACATGAGCACTGTACTCAGAACATCTTTGATACACCAACAAAACAAGCCTGCGTGACATCTTTCATTTGCTGAATAGACATTGCTACTTCTGTCAAGAAGATCTGGCCAAACACTGTGAAGACAGTGAGGCTCCACTCCAGACTGGAAACATGTGACCTCTACTCTACAGTGGATAGGGTTAAGAGCTCCACTTGCTCATAGTCTGCAGCTCGACTCATCTCTCCGCTGCAACAAAGGCCAGGTGACTTCACCTGCTGACTTCCTAAATAGCACATCAAGGTAGCGTCAGCAGCATTGCAGTAGTGACTGCTATTGTTTAAGATGAACACTACAGTGAGATGACAGAGCCTCAAGCGCTGATGGTAAACAGTTATACAGTTGTAACAGTTATGTGTTGTGTCACAATTCACTTGTGCAGTGAATACAGCAAATACAGTTTCTGATGCTGATTCATAAAACTATTTTTCTGTCATCTGATGTCCTAATCCCCTGTGAGTGGTTTTCCTCAACAAGTCCTGGGAACTGGTCCAAAAATGTCTTTGCCCTACATTTGCTATCACTAATGTGCTGTACATTAACCAGAAACCAGGAAATGCAAACGCAGGAAGAAATATAAACAGCTGAAAACGTCCTTCATAGCCAGTGCTATGCTACACTTAAAATTGGTACAATTTTAAGTGTAGCATGTTATATTTATTTCTAGTTACCTGCTCCTGTTTCTCTCCTGTGGCACCTTGGCTCTGGAGTTACGGTCAGTTTGACACGCAGAGTCTTGCTTTTGTTATGGCAGGAGTGATTCACAGAGGCATCCACCACATCATAGATGGTGTGCATCAAACTCGACATGTCCTATGTAATGTGAGATAAAACATTATTTACAGTCCTACATCCACACACATGCCATAACACACAAGTGTCAATAATAAAATATTCATCATCAAAGACAATCTGACAAAAGAGCACAGAAAGCACAGAAGAATAAGGAGAGGCAAAGACAATTCACACACCTCTTTTGTAACTTTTCCACTGTTGTCAAAGTCATAAAGAGTGAAAATCCACTCCTGACGGTTGTCATCCTCAACAGAAATGTCACATTCCAGGTCCTGAAAAGACAAGTGAGTACTTCATTAATATACACAAACAACTAGATGGTTTCCTTCTGCTTCTGTTTGCAGGAAGCACCGTATGCGTTTTAGTTTGTCAGACAGAAGACTGAGTTATTTTTGACAGACAGCAGAGTGCAGCAGAGAGCAGCTGTTCATTTCAGTGTGAGTCATTAAAGGTTTTCAAGAGACATGTGTGCTAAATTATACTTAAATGGGGACTGCCATCCCCTGGAAAATGGTGCTAGAACTTTTTTTTGTATGTCTTCACATACAGGAGAACGGAGAAAAGTGAGCACTTTCGGTATGAACTTTCTGCCTTTTTTCTTGAAAGAGAAACAACATAACAATTCTAAGTCACAATATTCTGGCAAAAACATAGCTTCAGATGTATCTACTAACATGACCATGACCTTAAAAAATACACATCTGGAATACAGAGCCTGCTGGTGATATGGTGAAGAGCTGACACTTTAAGAAAGAGAGTGGTCCATTCAGAAGGGAGGAGAGCCCGGGGAGAGACAGAGCCTTTCATGCTTCTCTGACATCTCAACAGCTCACATAACCAGCAGTGATCACTAAAGGTGACTTCTAAGCACTTCGTCGCAAGTCTTAACATTACAATCTATTTATCCTACTCATTAAACCTTAAATTCAATCAGGATATGGTTTGGAGAGGACGTCAGCCTATAGAAAGATGATCTAGGATGGGATGAAGGCAAGCAGCTGCAGCTTGGATCGAAGTTAGCCACAGGCATTTTATTTTCAAACCAATGGTGAAATTCTTTTCACACACACCAACATATTTACCGCTACTGACTCTTAACACATGGATTATGAACTTTGCTGATCTAAAAAAAACCCTTAGCATGTGGGTGCACTGGAGGATTGTGTAAACTTCTCGCAAAACAGGCCTGGATCAGGAATTTAACTCTGAGCAGTTTTGCTAAAAGTTATGGTCCGTTGTTCCACATGGCTCATTTGATGCTTATATCATTGCGTTTTGCAATAATGCAGTGACATAACCATCAAATGAGCCATATTGCAACCTAAATCAAATTAGCTCTGTAACGATGCCAGTCACTCTCCCACTTACGTCGAGGCTGATGCGTTTCTTCCCCGAAGCTTTGTTGGCATCTTTGAGTGCCTCCTTCTCTCCATCCTCTGAGTGGAGGTACTGCAGGTAACTTTCACAGCCCTCAGCCTTCTCAGGAGGAAGAACCACTGTCAAAACAGGAGAATATAGCTTAGGGACAGAAAATAAGGCTGCTTTTTGTGCAATTGAATATCTCAGAGAATCTCCAACTGTCTCTCAATATCCATTCACTGCTATGAAAACTGATCACCAAACACACACATTAACACACATATTAACTTCTAAATGCAGTCTGTGATTGAATTCATTTGACATAGCATTTCTCAGAATTAATCATTTCATTTTGAATAATATCCACATATATTATGTTATATGGTAAAAATATGTACTCATATGTTACTCATGTATTATTTTGGTTTTCTTTAAACACATTTTCTCTCCATTGCTATAGGAATACACACATTATAGATACTCAGCATTTACAGTCGATGGAGGCAAATCACCCTTAAAATAGTGCTGACACAAACAGCTTTTTACATCCACAAAATGAAACCAAAACTACATCTTTATGTCAACATTTAGGCTTTTAGTTGCTGAGTGTGCAAAGCTTAGGTATTTTTGAGTCAACAAGAGAACAAATCTTCCAATCCCTCCCATAACCTTAGATCTGTTTTCTGCAGCATTAAATATTTAAGCTTGGTTTAGCATCTTCCACACCTACCCTCTAGGGGACAATGTTGATCTGTGAATTGTCCTTCCTTCAGTTCACCACTTGGACACTCCTGGGACAAGAGAGAGAGGAGTAGAGGAAGACAGAGAGAAGAGGAGGAGGGGGAGGAGGAGGAAGAAAAAGGGGGGGTCAGAGATGTAAGTGAATCTACAGTTCAGACCACAGACACAGAGAAAACAAACAGTTCCAGCTAAAGCATTTCCTACTCAGATGAGCTGGAGACGGCTTGAGGCTCCAGCGCAGCCAAACACTTTGAACATCTGTAAGCTTATTGTGTTTCACTGTCTGGGACGCAGCGAGCGCGGCCGCAGCCAAGCTTTCATATTCCTCTGAGCCCTTCAAACAGATCCCTCACATCCATCAAAAACCTGAGATGCACTTCAGCATCTGAGCTCTCTCTCAGGCAACCTGTTTATTCTCATTCTGGTTGACATGAGAGACCTACTGAGAAGCGTTTGATGGAAGCCCAGAGTTTAGGAAAAAGTTTTGTTGTATTTCATGCTTATGGTTTCACTCTGAGAAGTTTGGTTTATGTGAAACAAACTTCAAAATGGGGTCTCGACAGCATTTATTTTAAATGGAGAATAATTGCCAGATGGAAATTTCCATACAGATAGGATGGAACTAATTTATTAAACAATTCCAGAGCTGTGAAAAAAAGAAGTAAAAAACAAGACAAAGGAATGGAAGGGGAAAATCTCTGCTGTCATTTTTGAATAATCTATATCCTGCATAAAACAAAACCGCAAAAGTTACGCAGAGGCACACAGAAGGAAGGGCAACAGGATCTCCGCGCACACACACACACAAGCCATTTTTTAATTACAACTAGATTGTGGAAACAATGAAAATTAAGTGCAGCACAGGCCCTAAACCACAAGTATTTAAACAACAAATGATTCATCTTATTTACGTCATTCTCAGTCCTCTAAGTTGCTCCACACACACTTTGAAATAAAACCTTACCAGATTGAATCAAGCAGGCCCACTGAAATGAAGCAAATAAAAAACAGATAGATGCTAGAAAACAAAAGAACTCCATGTACCTTTGACAGAGCTGAGGCTCAAGCTAGAGTCTGAACATCTGCATGCGTTTAGGTGAACACCCCCCACCCCACCCCCAACCCCCCACCCCAGAGTAATCATAGCGCCAAGGCCTGTGGTTCTATTTAACAATTTCAAACACCGTGATTATTCCTCACTTCAGAGGATGATACCTCCGGCCTGTAATCTGGTCCTGACCTTCAGTGCTAAGAGGGGGGAAGCCTGTTAAGTCTCAGGGTCAAGGCTTGGACAGCCCTTCCAAATTGGCTACTGGAGGCATGAGAGAAAACAGCAAGAGAATGGGAGTCAAGTACTGGGGGAGAGGAGAGGAGGGAAGCAGGAGACAGGCAGGAGGAAGGAAAGGAAAGGAGCAAAGTGAGGAAAAAGGGGAAAAGGAGGGAAGGAAAAGAGGAACAAAGAGAGAGAGGGAGATAAGAGTGGATGCAGAGGAGGATGTGGTTTATGAGATAGGACCTGTCTGTTTCTTACTCCAGTCTCTGGGAGCACACGTGGGAGAGATGGAAGTGGGTTTGTAGAGGCTCGGAAGGACTTCTGGGATTACTGGAGACAACTGGTACCGTTCGCCAAACAAGATCTTTAATCATCAAATATGTATTCCCGAGGCAATAAGAGAGAATGTGCATTGACACACACACAGTTTCCATCTTTTGTGGTTTCTGTAGCCAAGTTGTTGTTTTCATTCTGTACTGGAAGCTTTTATTCTCCTCTTTGTACTGCAGTCCCTTAATGAAGGGCAGCATGTGAGGAAGAGGGAGTTCACACAGACACACTGTTCTGCTGCTCACAGAAACATCAAAGACATCCATTGATTCTTCTCATCCTCGTTCACACAAGGGTGCAGAGCAAGGTGTAAGCACCTCTAAATGAAAGACACGGTTCAGCATTAACCATAACGAAACAAGTCAATCAGCCAGCCAGCTGCCAAAAGTGAATCTCTTCTCTAATTAAAATACAGATATCAGGAGGCATCTTGCTGAGCACACAACAGGAGGACCAGCAGGGCTCGTTTAAAACACATGGCTCCCCCACCAGCACCAGCACTACCTCCATGATCATTACATCCACTGGAGGAGCTAATGAGAGAGCAGGCTGGGTCTGACCGCAGTCTGCAGTTTAACGTCTAAACATATGGCATCTCCATCCGCATCGCCCACGGTGTCGGGCTCAAATCTGCCCACCACATGTGTAATTAACTGCTTTCTGGCATCTAGCAGCTCTCATTCTTTCACTATCAGATCACAAGCTGCTCTGTAGGCCACACAAATCTTTCAGCCCTTTGGAGCAAAAGAGTTCCATCTTTTTTTTCCAACACCTGAAATCCTTAATATACTCATCTATGCAGCGTGAAAGAGGCATAAAAAAAAAAAAGGTAAAGGAGGAAGAGACACTCCAAGAAGAGTGGCAAGGAAATGATGAGTTATTAGATCTCCCCTGTCTTAAAAAAAAAAAAAAAAAAGGGCTGGAAATATGCGCTGACAGGGTTCCGTGTAAACAGCCTCTGTCTTTCCGACGCCTTGACATAAGAGACAGAAAGAAAGGTGTGTGATGTTTGTTCCTGTTTAATGCAGCGGTTCTGCCAAGCTTCCCTAAAGCCCCAGTCTACTGCCAGACTTTTATGTGGGATAGGGTAACCAGGGGAAGCTTTCATAGCTCCCTACCAGGTGACATCAGACATCTCCCAGCAGTCTGTCTCTCCCTCCGCCTGCCTACCACCCATCCTCCCTCTGGAAAACACTGCACATCTTTGTTCTCACATCTCCCCCTCTGGCTCACCCCCTAAAAATAAGTGCATATACTTTTTTTTTTTTAATTTAATCCATTCTTCAAACCATATGATGCACAACTGATTCTGAAAAACCACGTCTTATACAAACAGAGGAGGCCAATGTTAATATGGTTTACACAGTCCCTCTGGCCTCAGAGCAGGAATTATAGAATCAGATGTCTTAATGGGCATCAAAGAACAAACATTTACTGGAAAATTCACAATTTTATTATCTAACTTTCCCTTGTGTAATTTTGAAGACAGCCCCCCCCCATCCACTCTCACCCACTTATCTCTCAGTGCATAATATTCTAGATGACACCATAGTTATCTTTCTTTTTTTTAATGGGGAACTTTTTTATTACTGTGAAGTTCAAGGTTTACATTATACAGTAAGTTATTTGCTTTACATGATGCAAATATCTCATCGGGAGATAAATCCTGAGTGGCTATTAGTGGGATTCTCTGACACTTCAGTGGACACCACAGGAAAGGCTTCACAACCACCAGCCAGCCAAGTAGCATTCCTGATCCAACTAGCCACTAACTGGAGAGGAGTGAGTGGTTTTCCACTAATGAAGATGAGGAATGAGTATTATCAGTGTCAAGAAAGGAGCACCACTTTGTAAACAACTGCTTTTTTTTTTTTTTTTTTTTTAAGTATTCTGGAGAATGAAACTGGAGAGGGAGTGGGGCCATTGAGAAATAAAAACCCTCCATTCCAGAAGAAACCAACCTGGCCTTGACTCAAAACCAGATGTGAGCGGTTATACCAAAGAGAGGCAGAGCCAGAGGAGAAGGAGATTAGGGTGGAGAGAGGGGGAAGGGGCTGAGCTTTAACTATGGGGAGCTAAAGAGAGAAGGTCAGTTGCACAACTATCTCTTCTGTTGACTTCTCCTGCAAGACAGAAGAAGAACAACACATTGCTCTTTCAACAACCAACATCTCCATCCTATTGGTCCTTTAGACTTCCGCTTTCAGTCTAAGTCAAGGTAACTATGGTGCTTAGAATCAACAGTTAGTGTAGAGCAGAAATATTAAAACAAGCAATAGGGCGTAGATAACTGGTATGACATTATTATTCTATTTATAGCCATGCTTTATTATCATAAATGAGCCATGATCAATCACTATGACTTGACATTTTCAGTTTCAGTCTGATCTGGTTGGCCTTTGTCTACAAATAATTGCATTTATCTGTGTATCAGTGTACCCTGACATGCCTTTCTATGAATGGAAATCAGATCAGAGCAGAATACCATCGTGTCATCTGGACTAACTCCATGCAGCTGAGATTGCTACGGCCCTTTCAGGGCAGCAGGACGCTCTCTGAGGTCAAACAGGAGGCAAAACCTCTCCCTTGGCAGGACATGAATCAATGGGGCGAAGCCTCTTCAGTCCTAGTATAACAACAGCTGTGGTGAGAGATGAGCATGCTTGCCCATCTATGTAAGAGCAACATGTAAACTGCTGAAAGTCACCGGCTACCCTTCAATCAGTAACAAAAAAAAAAAAAGAAAAGAAACGGCGCTCCTGTGTTGCCCTCACACCTGTTGCTGATCTTTCTCTCACTTTGATTATGGGTTGCTGAACGGTATAAACAAAGATTAGCATCGCTGGCTGACCACCCCGTATCTGTCAACAGCGCTGTAATCAGTTTGGCTTCATTAAAGTGGGCTTTGATAGGACTCTGATGTAACGGAGTGCCATCATCTCAGCTGTCACACAAGCAGCTCCTGGAGGGACAAAACCATGTGTCCTCATACCAGGGACTGAATCAAACTCACCAATCTAAGTTAGGCAAGTGCGTTGAATTACATATCCATACCGGGTTGTATTCATGTATTTGATCAATAACTACAAAGATTTAAAAAACAAAACACACACACACACACACACACAAAGTGGCTTTCATGGTTCACTCCATCCAAAACACACAAAAAACTTCTGCCTAAACTATAAAATCTGGTGCCACACGCATTATGACTGCACCAGAGAGACCATGTGGCTTTAATGCACTGGTACCAGAGCTTTACTGTTGCACTATATCACTATTGCGTGGTGGTGTAATGCAATAGCCCCTGCACAGACTTTTATATGACCAATGTCATGTGTTACACGCTCTCATACGTTTAATGATCCCCTTGAATAAAAGTTTAGAAAAAAAAAAGATTCTTTTAACTGCCAAAAGTGAAGAAGTCTTTTATTTAATTGTGTTCAGGGAATTTCATAAGTAAAGCCTTGAATGTTTTTGCTGTAAATCAACAGGGTGATGTCTCACAGTGTGCAAGTGCGTGCCTCAAGTCAGAACTGTTTACCAGTTAAGAGAAACGTTCTTTTAAACTAGAAAAAAAAAAAAAAACATAAGCCCATCTCATTTTCCAGAAATTCATGGCTATAAACAGTTTGATAAGTAGGGATCCTTCCTAGAAACTAAAAGATAATCATGAATGCTGTGATATAATTAAGCATTTGAATACCAGTGCTGAATACCACTTCAAACAGTCCTCAGGGAGAGAAACTGTATATCACCCAGTGAAGTACAGAGATTACTGTCTGCTGACTGATTCACTGCCTGTAACTGTTAATTGGATATAAACTATAAATCCTAAAAAAGAAAAATATTGTTGTCTTTCAAATTTACTGTCAATTAGCTTTCCCTTCATCCTTTTACTTCTCTTTAATTTAACGATGGCTTTGTCTTGTAGTGTAGATCCTAACTTACCTGAACAATGAGAAGCATGCCTCAGGTCCACATGTCTTATGATGAGGAAAACTAGATAGGTATTAGGAATTAAAACCATTTTAATCCTTATGGTTAAAAAAAAAAAGCCAAAAGTTATTTTTCAATTCATCTAATGACCATGGCTTTACTAAACTGGATAGTTGACCCCTTAAGGTGTGATGTGTGCTTTTACCTCCCGGTCCAGGAGCGTCACACATATTGCATTAATATTTCCAGGACACGGAGACAGACATGGCACAGGTTTTCCAGAAGACTCTCAAGTTTTAGAAGAATTTTCAAACAAGGTCTGAATGGGTTAAGTGCCAGTTACTGAATAGTTTATAATTGTCAGTATAAAGTGTTGGAACCAGAAAATTGATACATGTTCTTTCTGCTAACTAATTAAACAATTTCTATCTCCTTTCAGACCCAAAATAAACTACTCTGCAATGACAGTCTATAAAAAAAAACTGACAGAGGAACACACACATACCCTGAAAAACAAGAAATAGACCAGCGAGCAGGGCGACTGCATATCAAAGCAAGTGTGGAACTCAAACAGGATGTTCCTCTGTTTCTGGCCTCCATGTGAAATTCTCTAAGCTCCCGCGCAGGCTCCTGGCTCTTAAGCCCGACCAATGGAGAGTGGGCCCAGGCCGACAGAGCTGAGGGGATTTGTTCCACATTCCACAGACCCTTTAAACAACAAAGAGGATCTCAGAATGCCAGGGTGTGG
Organism: Hirundichthys speculiger; assembly: GCA_018398805.1. Taxonomy (NCBI): domain Eukaryota; kingdom Metazoa; phylum Chordata; class Actinopteri; order Beloniformes; family Exocoetidae; genus Hirundichthys; species Hirundichthys speculiger. The sequence goes on from JAGFBZ010001926.1 coordinate 1,652,413, forward strand.
GTGAGGCCACTCGGACCCCAATCCCCTTACAGTCCCCAGGCAGGTACGTGTGTGACAGTATTTGAACCCGGGCTGCTCCACAGATCCCACATAGGAGGGAGTTCAGTGTGAGTGGACCTTTCATACTAGTAGTCTGTCAGTTACAGCTGGCAAAGCTCGGTAAAACACCTCACCGCCATATCAGGTAAAAACCATCTTCACACAATCGTTCTCGACTGTAAGAGCACTGTAGCTGGTGTCAGGTTTCCAACTGCCTGTCTAGCATTCAGATGTCAGTTATAATTGTTCTCACCTGTGAGATAACAACAGACGCCACGGTTTTCACTCCTCCTTTTGCTAAGCTGAAAGAGATTTGAGTCACAGCTTTGAGAAGCAGGCCTGGCAGATCATAGGGGCGAGGCTCTGTGGTTGGAGGCTGGTGGAGCTACAGGCACTACAGAGCTCCTGTGGGTGACTGAGAAATGTAAACAAACCATGTTGGGGAAGGACAGCTGCGTGTCATTGTGGAACAGCAGTAACGTTACCTAAGCTTTATGTGTTGCACAGCTTACCGCCTATTTTATCTGATGTATCCCCCTCGGCCCAGTATGACAAGGAGCTTTTTGTCGCCGGCCATTATGTTCCACATTTTGGGTGAACTGTGTCATACATTCGAATTGTAAGTGTTTAAAAGAAAGAGAGAGAGAGAGAGAGAGAGAGAGAGAGAGAGAGAGAGAGAGAGAGAAAGTAGTTGTTATGGTTAGGTTTAGATTAGTACCAGCAGTGGCAAAGAGTTTGGCTTTTTAATAAGTTTATCTTAACAATTTAAATTCTTAATCCACAAGTGGTTTTCCAGTTACTGAGAAGGGCAGTTTATAGGTTTTCGTGACAACTAGCTGTAAAGTTACAGATTTCAACCACCTGACTAACCTCCACCCTCCAAAGAAAAAAGCTAAAAACCAAGAACGTGTGTGTTCTTTCTGGGCAAAAACAGTGTTTCTTACATTTAATTTATTCTCAGCTGATGAAAACATAGTGATTTGAAGTGTTATGATTAACAAGGAAAAGGATACATGATCTTATTTTTTCTTTTTTTTTAAAATAAAAATGTTAGCTGACCCAAAAGTGGATCAGTAGTATTCATATATTGTCCAGTTTCTTTGTCTTTCTGCTTATATTGGGGGTATACAGGGCAAACGCAATGGTTATTCAGCATTAATTTAAAAAAAACATCATAAACTTAACCAATCCATCCAAAAAAGGCAAGTAGTGCAGGGCAGTGAGAGGAAGAAACAGGCAGATCATGTCTTTGCCATCTTGGGGAAGGGCTTAGAAGAAGAAGAACAGGTTCAGGGTCACAGCCACAGCTCTACAGTCCACTAGTTACTGCTCCCCATGGGCAACTAACGTAGGGAAGTACAGGTCCATATAATCAACCACAAAAAGAGGGGCCGTGACCAGTCAGTAATGTAGTGTGAACCCAGAACGCATCTATCCAAGAGACACATTGGGCAAACGGAGATGAATGGCAGGTGAACTGTACTGTCGGTACATTGAACCTTTAAGGGGATTCAGGCCGACTGGCCAGAGACAGCCAAAGTACACAATTCAGCGTGGTAGGATGCAACAAATAAGGCCAGTGGGCAGGAAGAGCCTCAAATAACTCATCTGCTATAGCCCAACTTTATTCAGTGATTTGTGCCAAACCTCAGGTCCCCTGACACCACTTGTTGCAAAAAATGGCGCTGTTTCTCCTCAATACAAATAAATCTGAGTCTTTAGACCATTTGGGGTAAAAAATATTTTTGGCACAGATTTTTGTTTTAAGTGTCTGAAACACTATTTGAGAGAAAAAAAAAAAAAAAAAAAAAAAGAAAAACAGCTTTGCTCCATTCAAAGTGTCTGCAGGCTTTTTAAAATCTCATTTCTGTCTTTACGGTTGTGTAACTCTCCCTGACTGTCCGGTAACACTGTCTCCTCTCGTCAGCAGCCAGCAGAGATTGCCAGTTTCAAAGACCACAAGACTCCTTGACACTGAGAGAAGGAGCTTAATTCCAAGCTGTGAAGTTCCTCACAGGCCTGGAACTGGGCACGGGGTCATCACAGGGTCAACACCAAGTATTTTCCTAAGGATTCCTAAAAATACATTCCTGCTGGGTGCAGGAAGCAGAGGAGACTCACGGTCTTCAGATGATGTGCAGGAAGCCTGGATATGTAAAATGGACTCCAGCCAGAAGGCCACTGGCTGTAATGCTTCGGCGTTTGAGAAGCAACTTCCCATGAAAAAAAAGGGACGAAGTTGAAAACTGAAGAGGAACAGATGCTATGTGGTAAAAAAAAAAAGAACAAGAACGTGCCAAATACCGATGTAACAAAATTCACGCAAAGGTCTTTCATATTTCTGATGAACTGTTCTCAAAGAAAACTACAGGTCAAAAAAAGTGAAAGGGGAGCAAGTCTTTGGAAATGATGAATTACTTTTACATCATAGCTAGAAGGAAGAAATGTTACAACTTGAGTACACCATGAATTATACATTTTGTGTTTACAGTATAGAAAAATGCCAAACAGAGATTTTGGGGGCTGCTGTCGGCTCGACTGTGACATTTGTGTCTCTTCCTTCTAGACTGAGGCTTGCATGTGTGCACTTAAGTGAAGCGACAGACTAGCTGTTTGTGTGAAACACTGTTTCTCAGTGTGAAATTCTGAAACGTAATTCATCCATGGCAAAGGCAAAGATCAAAAGGCGATGGTGCACAGGGCAGCTCAGCTCTGCTCTACCTCCAACTCCAGCTCAGCTTTTGCAGCCGAGCACGTCAGGCACGCCTACTGTCAGGTCCATGAGGCTGGGAAAGTTTTTTTTTTTTTGCACTTTAACATGTGCTGCGTTAGCCTTGCATTTATTTCCCTTTACTCTCTTTATCTTATCTCCAGCACAAAGCAGGAACCCTGATGAAGTCTCTCTGTGTCATACAGCGAATCTGGGGGCAGCCCTCTTGAAACACCGTGTGTGACACTTGATGTCTGATAAAGCTTCTTGAAAGAGGATTTATGCTTCAAAACGGGCGCTGATGTGCAATAAGACCTTAAAAGCTATGAGATAATCAGGTGCTGCCAAGAGAGACCAGTTCTCAAAGCTGAGTATGTGACAGTGAGGGTAAAAGTTCAAATATTCTGATACACTGGCATTTCAGAACTGATAGGATCAGTCAGGCCCCTATCAACAACGAGAAGAAGGTTCTGGTTGAAGAAAGATCTGCAATACCTGTGCATCATACTGAAGTCATTTATAAGGAAGTGCCCTGTCTGGCTAAAGGCGTCACTGCTACTTTCCACTCACTGGAATCTTCTTAACCATAGTAACACATTTTCCTGTACCATTCGGCTATTCTATAACGCTGTAAGCCTCAAAAGTCCCTGAGAAGCCATCCATCCATTATCTGTGCTCGCTTAATCCTCTGCAGGGTCACGGGAATCTGCTGGAGCCTATCCCAGCTCTCTTCGGGTGAAAGACAGGGGTACACCCTGGACAGGTCGCCAGTCCATCACAGGGCCACATGTAGACGAACAACCACACACTCACAATCACTCCTACGGGCAATATAGAACCACCAATTAACCTGACATGCATGTCTTTGGACTGTGGGAGGAAGCCGGAGTACCCGGAGGAATCGCTGAGAAGAAATACGATGAATTAACATGAAGGCATAGAGAGCATTTTCGTTGTGATGTATCTCCTATGAGCAGATGCTGGCTCTGAAAGGCTCCCAGTGAGGGGGGAAGGAATCTCAAGGAGAACTGCTGTTTATTTGAAATGAGCCTTTAGGTAAACATGTTACATGGCACACAGGGCCAGGTCAGCTTTTGAAGTGGACGGGTTCAGGAAAAAAAAAATGGGTGGGGGAAGAAAAGAAGGCTGCCTTCAGAGGAAATGAGAACAGAGGCCTCTTTCAGCAGTGTTTCATCCTCTCCCTTCCTTTCTGTCACATATAGAAACCATCACAAAAGATGTTTGGGTCTATAAATGTAGAAGACTGCAAGAACCACAAGTTCTTATTTCTCCTAAATGTGGAAGTAGAATCATCCGACAGTCATTTTTCTCCGAACTATATTAGCTGGAAAATCACTATGCATGATAAAAGTAACCACTTCCTTTCAGTGAAGAGCTGTTGAGGGTTCTGATGACGGGAACAGGTTTGTGTAACAAAAGCAAGTTTGCAGCCATTCCCCATTGGAGAGGAATGTTTTGTGCAGAAGGAAGGCCAGGCCTGTGCTGTCTGCTGAACTTGGGTCCAAGCTTTGAAGCTGCTAGTGTGTTTCAACAGCTAACCACTTTCAGATGGGACTGTGGCTTTTTATGAGCTGAGTAATAGCGATACCTACACATGTGCAGGCTTGGGGTCCCAAAGAGGGGAAAGCTGTGCTTAGAGTAAAGAGAAAGACTCCTCAGGGGTCTGGGTTAGGCTGTTTTTGATATATCTCATGCAATGGTATTCTGCATATGAAAATGGAGGACAGGAAGCGGGATCTTATGGAAAATGTGTTCACTTGTGATAGCAGTTCTGCCTTAAATTCCACCTTTTTTAAAGATTATTGTAAAAATCAAAATGAACGTATGTGGAAAACACACCTAAACTCATGTCAGTATTTAACCAAGCGTGCATAAACTGAGCAGAGCACATCGTCTGCATGTCACATATTCTGTTGGCACTGATAAAACCTCACAATGTTACTCACAATGTTGAGTAACAATGGCAGCAGCTTTGGATGACCTCTGTCAAACTTTTCTTTTTTTTTTTTCTTTTTTTTGGTCTTTAGGATACAGGAAACCTGCGTCTGTGGTCTGTGTGGTGTTCCACTCTCCAACCTCAAACATATCATGGCACCACCAGGATTGTGAATGTGGGACAGGGATGAAGTTTTTGAATTATTCAGGGGAAACCCTGAAGGCTTTTCTTACAAAAACAAGACAAAAAGTGACATGTAAACTACATAAGAAGATGAAAGGTGTCTTTGAGTATGCCAAAGGCACTGTTGAACTGTCTGTTTTACATATATTGTGGTTATTACATTAATTCTTCCTTCATGTTTTTTTTTACCTCTTCCATTCAAACAAGAAGAGCAAGCATATACATATCTAAGATTTATTGCTGTCAGTGTATTGTACTGCACACTGCTATTAAGTTTCCCCTATGTTTGTATGGTGTAATATACACGTCAGGTCAGCATCTAACTGACTGGAAACAATCTCAAGTTTCCACTGGCTTAATTCAATGGATAACATACTTATGTTCAAAAGAGGAATCTCTGTCCTCATTGAGCAAACAAGCAAAACCTCAGACTCTCTTTCAGTCTGCACATTTTTAAAACATCAACATCTTAAATGTAACATATCTGGAGTGTCTCCTCTGATAATATTTATGTAACGAATTTGAAAGATCCCTTTGTCCTCCCTGAGCTAATCACAAACACATTGATTATGAAATTAAAATATTGTGATCAATTGACATTAGTTACAATGATGGAATATAAACTATAACTGAAAAAAAAAAGAAAATTGAATATTCCCCAGGCTGCTCTGAGGCTTGCGAAATGAAGTCCACTTGGAAAAGAACAGGGGTTTATGTGGAAACATACCTTGCACACTAAAATGTAATAACCTTTGAGTCTCCCGGTGTTTTACTTGGCTGGGAGAGCACAAGATCAAACACAGACTTGAATCCAACAGCCTTTGCCAAAAATGTCAACACTAAGCACTGGACTCCAGCTTCAGGTATTTTCTTTCCCCTGGCAGGGAGTGAGAGCAAAGGCAGAAACCAGCATTAACCCTAGATGGGGCTACCCCGAACAGCCACCAGGACACTGACTGGGCAGGGGAAGTGAGGTCCACCTGCTGTCATCATTATCAGTGACCACGCACATGTAGGCCCTGGACTGTAACCGAGAACATGGAATGGACTCCAATCAGGAAGTTGGGATATTCACATATGAGTGCTTTAGGACTTGCTGTCATCAGCTCCTGTGAAGCTACACTGATCTCTCTGATGTGCGCAAACAGACATCTCATAAATATCATGAAAGCAAGTGACAAGAAGTAAGTGACTTCAAAGTGGTTATGATGGGCTGAGATATCTCCAAGTGTACCAGAGCTCCATTTTGCATGTTTTACATGCAGATAGGCTCTTCAGTGATGAAGGGAGGGAGTGGAGTAACTGTCATACCTCTTGTCTAATTATATTCTGTTTTCCTTTATACTGCTGGAGAACTTTGAATGAATATTTATGCCATAAAATACTGTAAATACTATTGCTATATAGGTACATGTCTAGCTTAATTTAGCACCAAGAAAGGAAACAGGGAGTTATCAGCAACCTGCCAAATTAAGCAGGATTCAAGTGATACATTAACGCTTCACAGTGAGCATGACTGGCAGCACAGCGATAATCATTCACATCATCAGGCGTGGGAATTTGATTGCCGGGAACCTGTGCTGCTGCTGCTGCTCCTTAAAATGCTTCCAATGCAAGCGACACCAGACAAACGAAGCAACAGACAGTTCCGCATGGAAACGCACAACATCTTCTCAAGGTAATGGGAACTGAGACCCATGAATCCTGGCTAACATTTCAGACTGTATCTTGTCCCTGCAGTGGTTTTTCTTGGCAAGGAGCTGTGACTTCTCAGGCAGGGAGTAGTGACTTTCCAGGGAAACAGGATTAAAGTATAAGTTATTTAGCAAAACTGGGTGAATTAGCAGAATTCCTCTCTGTATAAGAAAACAGATTGGTTGGACTGCTGTGGGTGTGTTGCTTCAGGTATGAGTGAGAGATTAAGTTCAACCGAAGATGCTTCATTTTATGAACAGTTGCATAAATGTTCTTGCTAGAGACAGGGCTGATCCAATTGTGAATGATGCAAGAATCAGCAGTGAATTCCAACTGCAACGCTTTGTAAATCAGCCAAGCCTGGTGCAAACTCTGAAATGCATCTACTCTTAAATCACATTATCAGATACAGTGTGCAAGGTAGATTTGTCAGGTGCACTTTAGGAATTTTTCTGGAAGTAGCACACCAAGCAGTTCTGGTATCTACCTACCAAAATCCAAAAGGTTTTTCGGATAGGTCTTTCTAGATAACACAGGGTGTTAATCACTCTCTCTACAGAAAGGTTTGATTTTTATTGAAGTATTTTTCAGTTTCAGCCTGATGCATATTCTATTTTCAGTTGATAAACTCGGAAATCAGGTCTGTGTACGTGACGCAGAGATGCCCCCCCCACCCTACGCAGACACTCCGGTGCACCTCCCCAAAATTTTAGGTGACCGCAGACAGTGCCGCAGAGAGGTCGCAGAGAGGAGAGAAAGGAGGCCTCTGATTGGTCAATTCTACATCCGCGTAGAAAAGAGCGCATAATCGAAGAAATGAGGAAGTACCCACATCTGTACGATTCTCATTCTCCACACTACAAAGACAGCACATATTCTAGTAATTCATGGAGGGAGATTGCGATGAATGTGCGTCTAGATACGGCCGAGACGGTGAGGAAGTGGAAAACACAAGAGATAAGTTTAGTAAGTTTAGCTAGTTCGTGATTGTCCCTCTTGCGTTGTGGCGTTGAATAACATAGCGGAGACCGCGCGTCAAAATTGAGCATAAATCAAAAGTAACTAAGATAACTGCGACACATTGCCGCAAGAGTATACACATCCCTTTAGAGTTGCCTGTGTGCTAATTGTGTTACCTCAGCACAGAGTCAAGCTAACTGAGCTAAATTCTTACTTAAACTTCTTACTCTTCTCTTAAAAACAGAAGAGTGTTGTGGATCTTCTCAGTTAATCAAAATAAATGGAACCAGAGACTAAACTGAAACCCTGATATGAAGCCCACAAGTGGCTTGCTGTGCTCGGTATCTCAGGAAAACCAAATCAATCTCGATTCCAGTCTTTTACCACTCAGGAGAGAGTGGGACTTACATGCATTAAAATGCAGGTGTGGACCCGCTGCCACAACAGAACAGAGCAGCTTGGATTACAACACACACACACAGAGGGAGAGCGACTATTTTCGCTTCAGCCTCTGAGAGTAGTTTGATTATTGCATCTGCAAAGCTGATAAGTATTATGCTAAAGCAAACAAAAATCAACAGGCTGTGAGGGTCAGTAAGGGCATTTGATTCATCACTGGCCCAGTTTCTCATAAATGTTTAATGCTGTCCTGGCTAGTGCGCTACGCTTATGACCCAGTGTGAGATGGTTATTTGATTTCTTTTGTAGGACATAGTAAGTTTTTTTTTCATGAGCACCGCTCCCCGGGGAATAAGGGTGAAAGAGGCTAAACTGCTTCAAAGTACTTCAGACAGAATAAATATAGTCAGAAAAATAAACATTTAATCTGCCAGGAGCGTTCTAATGTCTTTCCCTATTTGGCATTGGCCACACAAACAACCCCGTGCTTCTCACTCACTCATTCACTCACAGATGTAAAGACTGAAAGACTCGACCTCTGACTCAGAGGTGATACACACTTAAACATTCGAACATGAAAGAATGGCTAAGACAAGCATCTCACACTCTGCGACAAGTGTTGAAGCCAACCAGATGATGATGTTTACACTGACAGAGTATTTGAGCTGAACAAATGGCAACCCGCGCAGGAAAAATGTAGTTTCATTTGCATGTATAACAGCTGTTACAAGATGAAATAGAAGCTAAGGTGAGATGAAGTCACCGGTCAGCTTCTGCCTCCCTCCACAAAGCTGAGGAGAAGTCGGGTGAGGCCCTTCCCCCTCTACCTTTAAAGCCCTCAAATATCTTCCATAAGAAAGAAAAAGCACCCTAACCCCTACTCCTCCTCCTCTTTTCCTCTTCCCCGCCACCCCCTTCCCACCACAGCCCCTCACCCTGCTCCAGGATTTTGCTGTACAAACCAGGAACAGATGTCTGCCGGGGCCGTGCTGAAAGACCCCGCTGTTCTGGATGCCAGCCACATGCTTTTCATTCAGAGATGAAGGCTCACAGCTCGCCTTCTTGTGAAGCCAATTTTAAAAAAAGAAAAAAAAAAAAAGTAAGGGGTGGAAAAAAACAAACTCTCCAAATGCCTTCAAGTCTCTTCAAAAGCAATACATATATGAACACACCTTTTTGTCTCCTCCCCACCATGTATTGTTCCCTGGCATTGCCTCAACCAGACGAAAGTAAGAAGTCACAAGATGTTGCTGACAAAAACATTACTTGAAAGACGTCTTGTAGTCTTGAAGACTGCAGGATTGTATCCAGTGCGTATACACCTCAAAATAAAATGATCTCAATTTTAAAGTTACAGCAGTGTGTTGCAAAATAAAAATGTCATTCCAGGCTGCAGTCTTAAGATTACACAGATATCCCAGCCTCAGATCCAAATCAAATACTGCTAACTCAAAATTAACGTGATGACTAGAAGATATACCCAAATGCCCAGCGGCAAAACCGTCCAAATAAAACATCTATTTTGAGCAGGATCATTGAATGAGGATTTTATATAAGGGGAAAGTCTTATTCACAGATTCCAAATGAATGTTAGAAAAAACATTAGTGTACAATTAGTTTAGTGAGCTGCATGGGAACTATGCTCTTAAACCTAATTTATTATTGAGGGGTGAGAGCTGTGTAACTCTGTAAGTCAAAATAAATTTGTGTCTTGAAGCTTTTGGCACATAATTACATCCAACTAAATCCCTGACTGAGCCTCTTTTACTTCAACTGAGATATCATTAACCTTTGAAAGAGGAATAATAAAGGTCTTTGTTGTGGTGTTTAAAATGTTGTCAAACTGCCTCTTCAGAGGACAGTTCTTTGAGAACTTTAGAGATAAAAGACAGTGATGAAAGTCTGAATTAGCTGGTCAATATTTGGGCTTTCAAACAAGTCTGTTTAAAGCTCCACAATGAAGTACAGCGGTTGTTTGTACGAGGGTCAGGACTGCCGCTTCCTGACGTGAAACACAGTGAACCTAGGAGGAGCAATTTCACATATTCAACAACTAAAGAGAGCAGTCATTATTTGCCAAAAGGAAGCAGATTTTTTGTTTAAAATTTTCTTTCATTTTGTTGTTCCACTTTGATCTCACCTGTACAGCTTTGACATTACACCAGGTGTTTGAGCAGGTTAAACCCATCTTAAACAGCTGCAAATAAGTGTCTAAATCTTGATGACTATAGCCAGGCTGAGCCAAGACATCAAGCTGAATCACGTTCTCTTTTGTCTCCAAAAAACCACAAACTGTAGGATTAGTACAGAGCAGAGTGAGGGCAATCTTCCAGCTGCTACAATGAATCATAGTTTGCATTAATAATAACATTTAATCTCATATTATCTTAATTCCTTGATCTTTTGTTGTTTCTTACACCACCAAAGCAAAGCGGTCACAATTTGCTGGATAAAATCTACAGCTCTGTGTGGGATTTTGAGAAAGTGCTAAGCATTTTTTTTCCCCCCCCTTCCTTTGGTAGCACACTATCCCTCAGCCCATCCCCCAGGACAGGGCAGGGGGATAGAAAAGTGAGGAGTGAGGGTTCGGAGCCTCCACTGTTATCAGAGCCCTTTTATAACTCCCAGTTCTGTGCTTTGAAGTTGTGGCCAGACAACTCAGGAATCCTACTCCCCCGTTATACTGTGAGGAGGGGAGGGGGGGTCAGAGTTGAACTGTGTGTTTGGCCGATATTATGAAATCATAATTAATTTCACCTATCTCTGCAAATGATGAAACTGTGATCTGGGAAGGACCGCATGTTAAATCACTGGTGGCTGCAGTTCTCTGAAAGCATCACTGCTGTTAATTGTTTGACCTGGACCTGTTTTTATCAAAGTCTGATCTCCAGACATCTGGGACCACCCCATAAGATAAGTAATTACATCTGGAAATGTGACAAAGTAATTCAATCCATGAGAAGAATTAATTAGCAGAGGGTGGGATCAGACGAGGGAATTGTGTTAAATCATTAAATTCTTTCTGCGCTTTAGATCTGTTGGTTAGATGAGGAAGTAAATGGCATGAAAAAAAGATCTCCAGGCATGGCATTTAATTATAAGTTACTACAGTTTATTTTCAAATGGAACTCTCGTTGATCGTAGGAAGGATGTTGCAGGCTGCCTCTATATTAGAATAAAGGTCAGATATGCAATTTAATTCCACATCCTGGAGTGTTTATCAACAAGTATATACAATAACAAATATAAATGCACTCTGTCCACAAAGAGAGCATGGGAGTGAAATACTGGTCTCTTTCCAGTTCTGTGAGCAAATTTCTAATGAAGCTAATTAATGACACAAAATAAATCAGGTGAATGACTTTGATTGAAGCGACTAATAGGTGCCAAGCTTATGTCTTTAGTGGTTTTCCTTCAGGGGAGTGTGAGCTTGGACTCCTCTGAAGCAGAGTAAAGTTCTCTTTTAATTTGCCTTGAGTGGGCGGTTTACAGCCCTGATATAATCCATAACTCTTCCACTGTTACAGCCACCCACCTCACGGATTGTCAGCCCCTCTCTGTGAACTTGTAGCAGTGTCTGTCTGAGGGCTTGAGTCTCCAGCACCCCTCAAAACGACATGCTAATTGAAGTGATGTAATGTTATGCCACAGAGGGCTGTCCGCTGGGAGCCACACTAGAATGGGAGCCATTGAGGAAAAAAGACACTGCCCTGAGTCACGATGCCAGCAGCCACAAGAGCAAACTTTATATCCCTCAGTCTCCGAAATGACTACCTTTCCATCCAGCCCGTGCCTTTGTGTGCGCGCCGCCTTGCCAAACCGCCTCACAGACACATTCACGCACATGGGCTCATAGCTGTCATAACCCATCCAGAGATGCTGGCAGGGGCATAACCGCTGCAGTGTTGTGCCAGAGCCACAGATGACAGAAAGGACAACAAGGGACAATTTTGCAGAGACACCAGCAAGTCCTCATGCATGCCTGGGAATACAGTTCACTTCCACTTAGGTCAAGAGGCTCTCAGATCAGCTTTCACAGGAAGAATAAATGCAGCAGCTTCTTCCAGCCAACTTATGGTTCCTGACAGACCTGTTCCATCAGCAAATTCAAACACACACAAACACACGCGCACACACCTGGCACACCCTTCCTCCATGTATTTTTGTTTATAACTGCCAAATTGCATCTCATATACACTGCACATGAAGCACTGAAATCAATCAGAACAAAATAAAAGCATCTGCTTTTTCAAATTTATTTATTTTCTCAATGTTACTCTTGAAAATGCCTTGTTGCAAGTATCTAATCTTGTCAAAAGACAGTTTTAATGGTTCGCTCCAACAAAAAGAAAAATAGATATAAATATTTCAATACCTGCATGTTCTTCATCTTGTGATCCGTCGCGCTGTACCTTTCACATTCCTCCATCCCTCTCCGGAGGAAGGCGTTCACGACAAAACTGTCTCCTGAGACATTAAGAAAACGCATCAGTCAGCAGGTACAAAAATCAAACTCGCAAGTGTTTTATTATTTTCTTATCATTTATCAGCCTCCGTCAAACAAAACGAGAGATGTTGCTCCTCACCTTCGGGGTTTTCTCTGCGCTTGCACGCTTTGGATCGAGAGACAGAAGGATGCAAAACAGGCGATCGTTAGTTTTATTAAAACTGTAATCATAACATTCCGCGCTTTCAGTTTGGACATTTCTTACCATGTTTTGACTGAAGTTTGCCCATTCTCAGGTCCCTCTTCCTTGGATCAGTAACGGTTCTCCGAAATCCAAGAAGGATAAAACGGTCACTTACTCTACATGGTCACATTGTTTTTAGTCAGAAAGAAGAAAACTCCAACTTCATCCAAAGGCGGGTGATTAAATCGAGCGTTCATTGAAACAGCAGTTGTAAATGAGATGATACAGGAAAGATAAATAAAAAAGGATCTATGAGTAAGACGGGGGGGGGGGGTCACTCGATCTCCGTCTGCGGACTTTACTTTGGTGGAACTGATGTGAAACTGCTTCAACACAGCGGACCGAAGAACAACCGTCAATTCACCTGGAGACGGCCGTCACTTCCGGTAAAGATTTTTTACAAAAATAAAAGACATCATCGTCGAATATGAATATTTTACATTTCTTTACTTAAAAAAAACGGTCTTTCTCAATAAATAGGTTAGAAATAGAAGATACAAACTGCATAAAATAAAAGTTGTGAGGGGATGAGGTCATTCTCACCATTGTTTTTTATAGTGTGGGTAATGTGGGGTATGGTGTCCTGCCCAGTCCGGCCCAAGGACACTTCTGTTGGTGGCAGAGCCAAGCACCAAATGGTTTTGGTCTCTATAGATAGCTAGCCATTGGCTATGCCAGCTGTTATCATTTTAGCTACTTATATTGTTAGCATTATAGACCTCTGAGGTGTAAATATGAATCCAACAGAGCATAGTCATATTTTAAAGAGAATGTTTTCTTGTGCTTATGAACAAAAGAACAGAACATCATGACTGGTTGTGGTTGGCCTGAAGGATATGAGGACGAAGCACAGCTAAGCAGCCATGCAAATCAAGTGTCAGCTACAGGTGTCAGCTACAGGGAGATCATTTCAAGACCTTTCCAAGCTGAAGTTTGCTGAGACCCACAGTCAGTCATCCCATGAGGAGCAGGCTGAGAGCTCTAGGCTTGCCTGACTGCATCGCTTGCATGGGGGGGATAGAAAGACCACCGCGGGTCCCAGCAGAGTTAGTGCTATTTCAGCTCTGACAACACTTGTTTTGAGCATCGTCTCAGTGGCATCACTCGAATTGAGGATGTTTAGGCAGATTTGATCAAAATGAGTGTAAAGTAATACCAGTCATCATCTTGGGTTAGCATAAGCTAAGTCAGCCAAGATAAAATAGCTAACTGTTATTCTGCCTGCCCACCGTGAGAATGGCAATATTTTTATCCGCTAGATGTCACCAGTTGTGACATGTCACATCTTGGAGCTTTTTTCAGACACAACCACTTCCAGTAAAGTAAGCAACAACCCCCGTATATGTTTGCAGCCCAGAGCCACCAGAGTGATATGCTAACCTGCAGTTCCACCCTCTGACCATCCCTTGTTTACCTACACCTGTCTATGCAGATGTTTCTGTTTATATAGTCATTTCTGTACTGCATCAAGTAAGAGGCATCAGTCATAAGTACATAGAACTCTTAGTTGTTCAGCTAACAGATGATTACTATTAATATATTTAGTCTTATATAATATTGCCAATATATTTGTTCCCCTCGTCTCTCTTTCCTATCTCCCTCCTCTTTTCTTCTTTTACCTTCCCTCTTAAAGGGGAGTTTTTCCTTGGCTTGAAGATTTTCCTCCCATGGCGGGGGTTCTTTTCTTTAATTTTTGATAATATAACAAATAGTTATTAATATTTGCTCAGGGGTTGTGTTCTGGGTCTCTGAAAAGCGCCTAGAGACAATATGTATTGTAACAGACACCATACAAATAAAGTTGAATTGAACAGAAAGTTAAACTGAATTTTATCTACTTTGCCTGGAATAACTGGGAGAAGCCACTTGCCCAGGGATAAGACCAGAAAAGGCCCATATCTGCAAAGCCCCCGATGAGCGTGTACTGCCACCATAAGTGACATGTTTCGCAGTACTTGGGCAGGTAAAACTGAAATAACGTAGGTGTGTTTCAGCCATCTTCTCAGTACTGCTTGTTCCACCCTTTTGCAACATGGCACTGCACAGTACAAAGAAAAAGAGGCTTCTTAATCACTGATGTCACCTGAGAGTTTGTTCAGATCTTCTTTGGGGCAAGGGATCAATCTGGTGAAGTCAGTTTTAAGGTAATCACGCTATGCTAACTAATGGTGTTTTCACCATGCAGGACTTTAGTAATAACAGTGACAAACAATGATCACAACTTTGCAGGTAAATCAAATACTGGGCAATTCAAACCAGTTCCCATGAAATCCAATGAACATCCTCAAACTCAATAAGCTAGCATATTACTGCAATGTTTATTTTCTTGCTTTTTGAATTTTTTAAAATATCCTTTAAGAAGTGATCCAAAAAGTGTTTCCCTCTCAATTTCTGATTTCTTTAGGTTTCCGTGCCAAAAAGGACATTACTTTGAAAGGATCCTTCAGCTGTTTCCGGTGGTGTTGGTTAACTTAATGCACTGATGAGACGTTTGGCAGCTCTTTAGTAGTTGAGAGCCAAGTATACTCCATTGGTGTCATTTTCTGCACAGCTCCATTCATGGTTTTGGAACTTCAGCCTTCTTACAATATGTGTTTATTAATTCATTATTTAATCTCATGTTTCAGTTTGAGCGTCTGTTTGTAATAGTCTAAATAAACTACAATGTGAAGATTAGGCCTACTAAAACTCTAAAAACTACAACCCAAATTCTAAAAAAGCTGAGATGCTGTGTGAAACGTAAATAAAAAGAGAATGCAATGATTTGCACATCTCATAAACACATATTTTATTCTCAATATAACATAAAAAAAAACCATCAGAAACTGAATTCCAAGGAAAATATTAGCTCACTTTGACTTTACACATCTCAAAAAAGTTTGAACAGGGTGATGTTTACCATTGTATAGTAAACCCCTCTTTTTTTTTTGAATCAACTGTCTGTAAATGTCTGGGAAGTGAGGAGACCAGTTTCTGGAGTTTTAGGAGAGGAATGTTGTCCCATTCTTGTCTGATGCAGGATTCTAGCTGCTCAACAGTCCTGAGCCTTTGTTGTCAGATTTTTGGTTTTATGATGCACCAAATGTTTTCCATTCCTGAAAGATCTGGACTGCAGGCAGGTCAGTTCAGCACTTGGACTCTTCTCCTGCGAAGTCATGCTATTGTGATGGATGCAGTATGTGGTTTAACCTTGTCTTGCTGAAATATGCAAGGCCTTCACTGAAAGAGATGTTGTCTGGGTAACAGCATATGTTGCTCTAAATCCTCTACGCACTCTTCAGCATTGATAGAGCTTTTCCAGATGTGTAAGCTGCCCAGGCCAAAGGCACTAATGCAACCTCATACTATCAGAGATGCAGGCTTTTGAACTATCCACTGATAACAAGCTGGATCATCCCCCTCCTCTTTAGTCTGCAGGACACAACATCCATGGTTTCCAAAAATAATTTAACATTTTGATTCATTTGACCACAGAACATTTTTTTTGCCTCGGACCATTTTAGATGAGCTTTGTTCCAGAGAAGACAGCAACGTTTCTGGATCATGTTCACATATAGCTTCTTCTTCTGCATGATACGGCTTTAACTTGCATTTGTGGATTGCACGACGAACCGTGTTTACAGACAATGAATTCTGATTGTGTTCCTGAGACCCACGCAGTGATGTCCCAGTAGAGAAACATGCCTGTTTTTAATGCAGTACCACCCGAGGGGCCGAAGATCACGTGCCTCCAATTTTTGGCCTTGTCCCGTCCACACAGACACTCCTCCTGATTCTCTGAATCTCTTGATGATATTATCTACTGTAGATGGTGGAGTCTTCAAAGTCTTTGCAATTGTACGTAGAGGAACATCTTTCTGAAATTGTTCCAGAATTTTTAGACGCAGTTTGTTGCAGATTGGTGAATCTCTGCCCATCTTAACATCTGCCTCTCTGAAATGCTCCTTTTATACCCAGTCATGTTATTGACATGTTGCCAGTTAATCTAATTAAATCTCAAATGCTCCTCCATTTATTTTTGGCACCAATTACTTTTCCAGTCTTTTGTTGCCCGTTTCCTACTTTTTTGAGATGTGGTGCTGCCATCAAAGTCAAAATGAGCTAATATATTTCCATGAAATGATAAAATGTCTTAGTTTCAACATTTGATATGTTCTTTATGTTCTGTTGGGAATAAAATATGGGTTTATAAAAGATTTGCAAATCATTGCATTGTTTTTATTTACATTTTCCACAGTGTCCCAACTTTTTTGGAAATAGGGTTGTAAATGTATCTTTACATAGTGCTATTATATAAACCAAAACAGAGTAACACTATTAATGGAAGACTAGTTCACTTGTTCAGTTCACAGAGATTCTGGTATGGTTCTATCAATGATAGCATTATTCAATAATTAAGTAAAATGATACCACTTTAAGTGCGGTGTGAGCACACTGATAAGCAGCCCATTTACATCTCCAGTATTTGTTCTTAGGAAATGCACCGCAGATGCTAAAGATTTTTTTTTTTTTTTTTTTTTTTTTATTGATTAGAAACACAAAGCACATGTTGGACTTCAAGCCATCAAACATCAAAAGCTCTTGCAATTTTATAGTTTGTTTTCTTTGGCAGAGTGTTAAGACACGGCTCAGTCTCACATAAAATACGCCAAATGTTATGAATAAGAATTTATTGTGCCAACCTTTTGCTCAGTAAAAACAATGAATGTATTGTTACTTGTTCTTTTTTTTTTTTAAACTTCATTCTAAATCCAGGAGAGACACTGCTTTGATCTTTGTGTTTTATCAGGACAGAGACTTACTTTATAACATCATTCACATGAACATGTGATGTGATACTGTTGCATAAAAAATGGTTTTTTTTTTATTAACTTTTTATTAACTTTTCCTGTGTTTTTCTTAATAACATTTTTATGCATGAAAGCACATATGGTCATGCATAAAAGGAAGATCACTGGTTTTCCATTCCAAGATTTTATATATCAGGTCATAATAAGAAAGCATCTGTTCCTTACCAGGCAACTACAACTTCAGGCGAACAGTGTTTGACATGTAGCTCTGTGTCATTGTTTCATAAACAAAAATTGAGACAAAACCGGGAAATAATATGTGGAAAAAAGTAAAATCTTACTGCTTCCACAGTGATTAAGAGGCCAAATAGTACCCAGGTGCAGCTAATCAAATACACTTGATCAATTGATCATCTGCAGGTGTGCGCACTGCTATAAAAGCAGCCATTTCACAGTTTGCTGGTCTGATGCGTTCAGTTGTGTTTTAACAAAATGCCAAGAAGGAAAGAAACAACTGTTGCTGCCCATCAGCCTTGTAAGGGTCGTAAGGCAATTTTCAAACAATTTCTATCATTCTAGAGTGTGAAATATGATTCACTGGCAGAAACCGTCAAAGAAAAACGTCAGCGGAAGAGTTTTCCCAAGATCAGCCCTGGCCAAAAAGGGAAGAAAAAACAGCCGCATCTCAGACATAATAGACCTTCATCAACATGTAAAATGTTAAAATATGTGAGAGTGGAATCAAAAAAAGACTGCCTGAGAAAGGCTTTTTGAAAGGGTACCTAAGAGAGAACCTCAACGCTGTGTTTGGGGAGAATCAAAGCTGTCCGACAAGCTATAAAGCAAGGTGGAAGAGAGGTATTGTTGGAGCTGCTTTACAGCCACAAGACCTGAACACGAGGTAGTCATCGAGTTAACAATGAAGTGCTCTGGATGCCAAAAAATTCTGATGTCAAACGTGAAGCTATTTGTTTAACAGCTAAAGCTTGGCTGAAACTGGGTCATGCAGTAAGTCACTGATCCCCAGCACACCAGCAAATCTACAGAAGAATGGCTGAAACGGAGACAAACCAACGTGTTGCAATGGCCCAAAGACCTCAACCAAACTGAATTGCTGTCAAAGGATTTGTCACAAGATTTGTTCATAACTGAAGAGCGAGTCAAAATTCCAACATGATAATGTGTAAAACTGATTACATCATACAAAAAAAAAAAAAAAGACTTCAAGTTTTTAGCGTAAAGGTGGTTCTACAAGGTCTTGAATCAATAAGTGCACTTTGTTCTTTGGAGCTTCTTTTGCATGTTCCATGTTGAACAACACCTTGTTCTTCATCCGATAATGCAGTTACCCAATTTTATAACCTGGAAAGAAAGAAATCATATTAAAATGAATATATCCTGATAGCTGGAAGTGTAGAATTGAAGGAAGGCAGAGATTCTTTTCCACAACCTAATCTTATTTTGTATGAAAGTGCTATAGCACAACAGTGTCCCAGTTACAATACCTTGATGAATGTGAAGTGCTGTTATGCAGCTCTTCCTGTCAATTTGTCTTCTGAATGATGCCTCACAAGCGTGGGACTCTCAAGATCATCGCCTGTGGTTGACAGGATGAGCAGACTTTTGCATCGCTCATTCACAGTGCTTGTCTTTGATCCCACTTGCTGTGCCTCATTATCACAATTTCTTTATGCAGCCTGACTTCCAAGATTCTCTTTACAAGGTACCCTTTCCTCATCTTCCTTCTCCTGAAACGTGTAAAATATTGCTTAAATGGCTGACAAACATATGGGACATAGAAATGTCAATAGACTGAGAAACAATAGTCTTACATGCTTTGACTGGAAACTGAGAGAAAGCTGTGGTTGTCTTTTTGGGGCAACTTTCATTTGGATACAAATAGTGGTTTATGATCAAAGGCTGTTGTGTAGATGAAGAGTTGGGAAAAACCCAGACAGCTTAAGTTTTATGGGGTCTCATTATGTTTTGTTTTGTTTTTTCTTTTGCAGAGCACGTCAATTATACTAGCAAGCGAGGGGTATTTCTAAATTTACTTTAATCAATGCCATATACAACTTTGAAGCCAACAATGTATATCATGAAGTCAAAGATATGAGTGATAGTTTCCATGCTTTTAGGTGCAGCTCTGTTTAGTTTTCTCTTAACACACATAAGTATCTGTAAGTTAATCCCCTCTTTATTTTAACCAAAACTGACACATACTGGGATATTCCATCGCCTTCAGCAATGTACCTGAACAAAGATTCAAAGGATAAACATCAGATTGTTTGTTTTCTTTGGAGTTTTCTGACATGTTAGAGCTGCTTGAAACAGTGATAAAATCCTGTAACAATAAGGCTTTTGACTTTTCTTCCTTTTCTGGCTTGATTGCGTTTTAACAGCTGCCAGTTTTTTGGACAGACTACAGTCAAAAGAAAAATGCCTCCAGACAGAGCAATTATGGTTTTATTTACCATGCCCGTTGCTAGAGCTTTCTTTCTCTGCATCTGCCCACTTTCATCTCCACTTTGTGATCATTGATCAGATTAAATTCAAGCTTCCTTAAGAAATTTATCACACATAAAAACTTCTTTAACTAATAGTTAGTAGGTCCCAAACAATTAGGTGCACAGAGTAAAGAGACTGTTTTATTAAAAGGGATAATTCACACATCAGCAGATACGTGTCCCGTATGAAATTAGGTCTTTTTGTAATTTGAGGAGGAATCTATTTGAGATGGTTTTGACTTAAAAAAAAAAAAGTTCTATATTAATATACTTCAGATATAGAACAAAAAAAAACCCACTTAATTATCTTTATAAGTAAACCAGGAGACGCTTTTCAAAAGGTGACAGTGATATGACTGGGTATGTGTGCAGTGTGTGAATAATGATGATATCAGTGTTTGCTTTTCTTTGACATTCAGGAACAGCCTGCAGGATCCACCTTTGAAGTGGAATGAAAAAGCATTGCCAACAACAAACAAAGGGCACATTGAATCCAGCAACTGACATGCAAAGCGGCAGAGCATCCACAGAATGCAAAACATGCGCATATGAACAATGGGGCCACTGATCTTTTTGTGTAAACTGTGCATAAGACTGAGATATTTCAAAAGAGTCATCTTCTGACTGCTTTGATTTAAGGTCATGGTGACCCCAAATGCATGAAGATGATCACTGATTTTAGCCAAATATCACATGGCATGCTGATTCAGGGGAAAGAAAAAATAAAGAATTTCTCTGGTAGCTTGCACAAATTATTTAAAACACTAAGATGCACTTTTTTGCCTGCGGTTATGAACAGTAACATTTGTGGGACTTTTTGGTAAAGCCGTTTATAAAAATTATTATTGAGAAGCACCTTAGTTCGACTGCAATCTGTTTTTATTGCTGTTGCCGTTTTAACTTATTGCCCTTACTGCGATTATCATGTAACTCATAAAATAAACTGTAATAAAAACCAGTCTTTCCATGTGTAAAACTGTATGGAAGCAACTGTGCACCACCAAGTGGCGGCTCGAAGGCGCAGCATATTTACAACACGCATTGTAAACAATTGTTTATTTCCAAGTTATTTACAGACATGCACTGAACATATGAATCCTGAGTTTAAAGAGACTTTGCTGTTGAAATAAAGACAGAACTGATGGAAAAAACAACTACACGCCTTTGAAAAAACACATTTGTGATGCATGAACAGTGCACAAAAAACACAGGATTTTTTGGTTAAATTTGGAGATGTTAAAAAAAAAAAAAATGTTGTTGACCTGTAACAAACTGTGTGACTCGCTGCATTTTTGATAATTTACATCCCAAGTCCGTCCCTAAAGAACAAGGAACTATTATATGTAATGCCCTACAGGCCAATGGCTAAGCACTGGCAGGTGCATTTCTTGCCCAAATTTTCCAACAACAAAAAAAAAAAGCAAGAAAACCACTGGTGAGAATAACTTGTGCACAAAAAGGCATTGCGAGGGTTAAAGCTGTGTTTAGTTAAATAAAAAATGTATATATCAAACATTGAGACTGAAGAAAACACTTGAATTACATCGTAAAGCATTAGTATGACAGCCTGTCTTTTAAGATGTAAACACCAACAAAATTACCTGAATACAGACTTTTGTGGTAGATAACAATTAGTAAAACAATGTTTTTGACAATACATTCAATCGACTGTTGCCAAATTAAATGATCAATATTATATTATATATAGATATATATATATATATATATATAGATATAGATATATATATATATATATATATATATATATATATATATATATATATATATATATATATATATTTTTTTTTTTTTTTTTTTTTTTTTAAAAGCAAGGGTTCTAAGACTGACAGCTCCCTAACAGTCACCAGTTAGGTTTTGGGCATTACGGAGCAATTCAGACACCATTCACCAGATTAGACTTTTCCTCCCTCTGCTTGTCCACTGCTTGGCTCATAGCCTCCAGAAACCGCTCAAGAGTAACTGTTGGTGTCTGCAGACAAACAAATTATAATAAAAAAAAAAAAAAAAAGAAGAAAAAAACAAAAACAGGATTTTTCCCAGGAATCAAATACTCACCTTCACAAAAAGTGCATGGGCTAGAAATGGTAACTTCCTGAGTGCTCTTCCCACTTAAACCTTTGCTTTTTCTGGAAAAGAAAAGAAAACCAAAACGTTAGCCTGGAGCTGTTTCAGCTCCTATTGGCCTACAATCTTATGACGAAGAGACGATGTGATTTTGGTGATACTTGCATCACTGGATTGTCTACTTACAGCGCAATGTCCCTCAGGTTCAGACTGAGTTCAGACACTTCACTCTTCGCAAAGCCCATAGTTTCAAGCTCATACATGGTAAACAGCTGCTGCCGGGGAAAGATGATCTGGCACTGCGTATATCAAACATCATGAAACAAGAAAATTCAAATGTAAAAATGAAGCGCATAAACTGTAAATATTGCTTCTGTTACATAGTCACCTATTACTTCAGTTTTTTTTTTTTTTTTTTTAAATGGTATGGTGATAGGAAATGTATCATCTGGACATGTTTCAATGCCACTCTGGGACTTCAAAACTATCCAAATGAAACTAAAGCAGTACACATCCTGTGGTTCCTCCCACCTTGTCACCATAAAGGCCACTAAGATGTTAAATGTTATGCACCAAGTCCTGCTTGTGTTTGTGAATGGAACTGAGTTCAAGAACATAGACTCAAACTCTTTACACTTAATGGACAGCCCACGCTAACTGCTGAGTCGTGCAGTCTTTTAGATTGCATAAAAAAATGGATAGAGCATCTTGCAGGATTCTGAAAAAATATCTCAACTCTCAATTTGTGATGCCCATAAACATTTTGTGATGAGTCATGGTCTTAGATGTATTATAAGTTTCACATTTAATTTAATCCTGCATTATGTATTTTTATGAGCATTGCTGCTGGTAATTACGGAAGGATAAAGTAGGATAATGCATTAGGACTGAGCTATGTTGAGATCAACAAGTCACTACACAGTGGGATTGTGTAGATTATGTGGTCCATAAGGTCAAGATCATGACAAAGCACTTAAAACTCAAAAGTCTGTATCAAAATGTGAGTACACATGCCAGTGAATCATGTTATGGGGACAATGTCCTCTTACTTTATTCAGCCTGTGCACCCATTAGCTACTATAATTCTGCCTTATGTCAAAAATAATGCTAATTTCTCAGTTCTGCTGTTTCATTCTTGAGAAAAAACAAACAAACAAGCAAACCCCAAATTTGATAAATGTGTGTAAAACTGGCCTGTTTTGTATAATAAATGAATAACTGGAAATAACTGCAGCTGCATTGCTTGGTCACCTTCATCAGTTCCTCAAGGCAGGAGAGGTAGATGTTATAGATGCCTTTTTCAGAAGGGGGTCCAATGTACTGCTTGATGTCAGCTCTGTCCACAAACGCCAAGTCAATCTTTTCTGTCACATTGGATGTAGTCAGGATCACTACATTGGAATGCCTGAAATTTTTTTTGGGGGCAAAATGACAACATGAAGCAAAAAATGATGTGCTCAAAAGCAAATGCAAGTCTGGTGGAAGGTGTGTGTGTGTTGTGTTTTTTTTAAATAAAAGGTGATTGTAAGAGTGTATAATTAAACATTCTAGTATCAAGTCATCTTTATTCCTAAAGCATAATTAAAATAACTTCAGTTGACCATGTTTCACGTGACATCAGACATCATTTCAAAAATTGCTCTGATTTCTGACCGTTTGATCTGATCCAGCTGAGTAAGGACAGAGTTGACAACTCGAATGGCATCAGAAGGCTCTGTTCCTGCCTGGGAGGCATTCCTTGCTGCTGTCAGACTCTCCACCTATTCATTGCAAAACAGATTACAAACCGCAGCTTTTTCAAATACACAAGATAGTAATTAAAAAATAAAGTCTGTTATTCCAGTGAATGTGAAAGCCAACAAAGTTATTTGACATGAATGAGATTTTACCTCATCAATCAGAACAAACACAAGAGCGTCTTTGTCATCAATGAGTTGCTGGATCTTTTGAAACATCTTCGTGACCAGCTTCCCGCTCTGTGACAAAGAGGCAATTATATCATTCCTATCTAAAACTTCCTCCAGAGTTTCACAATAAAGAAGCCAGGTGTACCTCTGAGAACCACTTTGAAAACAAACTGTGGCTGTTTATCTCCACAAATTGGCCATAAGAGTACCTGTGGGTTGAAGAAAGCATTTCAGAATGAAAAGAGGCACTGTATTTACAGTTGAAGCCGTTTCACTAAGATAACAATTGTCTCACCGACTTGACAGTCTGATTGATAGTTTCTGGGCAAGAGCTTTGCATAGTGACGTTTTCCCTGTGCCTGGGGGTCCTTAATTTGCACAGACACAAAGAGATTTATTAGTTTTTTTTTCACACACATTATCTGACACAATCTCAACCACTAACATAAATAAATAAAAAAATAAATTGATTTACCATGAAGCAGAACAACACGATTCCAAGAAATCAGGTTGCTGTCAACATTTTTGTCAGAGAAGTAAATTGTTGTTGTCACATAATCCAGGAGCTGAAGGAAAATGCCAACAATGGGAAGTATCATAACAAGGTTATATGTTCTCTCAGGCCTCAACTGCTATTAATGATTTTACCTTGGTTTTGACTCCAGTCTCATACACAAGACTTTCCCAGATCCCATGGAATTCAGCTGTTAATACAGATTGAGGTATTTAAGGGGAATATTAAAGATAAACTCAAATCTTAATGAGTTAAAGCAAAAATAAGATATTTCAATATTGCATAAAGGGTGTTGCTTATAGTTGTTTACTTTACTTAGGCATAGTCAAATGGCATATATACATAAATCCCTTTTCTCAATTTTGATCTCATCTATGTGCTGTTCAATTCAATTCAAAAATACTTTCATTTCACTTCTGGGATCAGTAAATTACAGAAAAGTTGGTTTTCAAAGGTGTATACTTTTATTATAGAAAGTAAAACAAAAAAGGTAAAGTCTAATTTTTTTTTAAAATGTACAATAAAGAATGAAAGTGCAAGATTTTTGCTAAATTCACAGAATCCAGCATCACCTGCTGGCAGCAACCAATGATTAGCAGCTGAAAGCTCCTCATCCTCCTCCAGACTGAGCGTACTGGGTCCATCCTCATTCAGAATGAACACGTGGAGGGAAACAGAGGAGCTCTTCAAATCAAGAGGCTGAGGAGAGAAGAAAGGGTGAAGATAAAGTTATTTAAATATAGGGAAAATTACACAGAGTGTCTTGTGAAAGTATTCAGCCCCCTTGAACTTTTCAACCTTTTGCCACATTTCAGGCTTCAAACATAAAGATATAAAATTTCAATTTTTTTTTTTAAATTAAGAATCAATAACAAGTGGGACACAATCGTGAAGTGGAAAGAAATGTATTCAATGTTTTAAACTTTTTTTAACATATAAGAAACTGAAAAGTGGGGCGTGCAATATTATTCTGCCTCCTTGCGTTAATACTTTGTAGCGCCACCTTTTGCTGCAATTACAGCTGCAAGTCTCTTGGGGTTTGTCTCTATCAGTTTTGTACTTCGAGAGACTGAAATTCTTCCCGATTCTTCCTGTAAAACAGCTGGAGCTCAGTGAGGTTGGATGGAGAGCGTTTGTGAACAGCAGTCTTCAGCTCTTTCCACAGATTCTTGATTGGATTCAGGTCTGGACTTTGACTTGGCTGTTCTAAAACCTGGATATGTTTGTGAACCATTCCATTGTAGATTTGTCTTTATGTTTTGGATCATTGTCCTGTTGGAAGATAAATCTCCGTCCCAGTCTCAGGTCTTTAGCAGACTCCAACAGGTTTTCTTCCAGAATGCTCCTGTATTTGGCTCCATCCATCTTCCCATCAATTTTAACCATCTTCCCTGTCCCTGCTGAAGAAAAGCAGGCCCAGACCATGATGCTGCCACCACCATGTTTGACAGTGGGGATGGTGTGTTCAGGGTGATGAGCTGTGTTGCTTTTACGCCAAACATATCGTTTTCCACTATGGCCAAAAAGTTTGATTTTGGTTTCATCTGACCAGAGCTATTTCTTCCACATGTTTGGTGTGTCTCCCAGGTGGCTTGTGGCAAACTTTAAACAAGACTTTTTATGGATATCTTTGAAAAATGGTGTTCTTCTTGCCACTCTTCCATAAAGACCAGATTTGTGCAGTGTACGACTGATTGTTAACATATGGACAGACTCTCCCACCTCAGCTGTAGATCTCTGCAGTTCATCCAGAGTGATCATGAGCCTCTTGGCTGCATCTCTGATCAGTCTTCTCCTTGTTCAAGATGAAAGTTTAGAGGGACGGCTGGGTCTCGGTAGATTTGCAGTGGTCTGATACTCCTTCCATTTCAATATGGTTGCTTGCACAGTGCTCCTTGAGATGTTTAAAGCTTGGGAAATCTTTTTGTATCCAAATCCGACTTAAAACTTCTCCACAACAGTATCTGGGACCTGCCTGGTGTGTTCCTTGGTCTTCATGATGCTCTCTGCCCTTTAAACAGAACCCTGAGACTATCACAGAGCAGGTGCATTTATACGGAGACTTGATTACACACAGGTGGATTCTATTGATCATCATCAGTCATTCAGGACAACATTGGATCATTCAGAGATCCTCACTGAACTTCTGGAGTCAGTTTGCTGCACTGAAAGTAAAGGGGCCCAATAATATTGCACACCCCACTTTTGAGTTTTTTTATTTGTTAAAAAAGTTTAAAATATCCAATAAATTTTGTTCCACTTCACGATTGTGTCCCACTTGTTGATTCTTGACAAAACAATTAAAAGTACATATCTTTATGCTTGAAGCCTGAAATGTGGGAAAAGCTCGAATATTTTCGCAAGGCATTGTATATATATATACACATATAAGGTTGTTGATATTATGGTGACAAAAAAGAGTTTGAAATGTTTCACAGCCCTTCTCAAAAGGATTCAAAATACTCCCAAAGCAAACTAAAAGAAACAGACCTGTGTTGCCATTTCCACAAGGTCAACTATAGCCACAGATTCCACATGCGTGTCCAGGAATGGTTCATCAAACTCTGTCCATCTGTAGTTTCCAAACACCATGCTGTGGCGATTCAGTAGAGTCTGAACATGCATCTTCACATCAGACAGTTTAACTGTGCTAAAGATGGAAAGATCAAAGATGGACTCAAACAATGTACAAGAGAGCATGAAAGTACAATACAGTGTTATTCATCTTCATTGTTAACACCCTGCTAATAGGATATTGGACCTGATTTGTTTACAGAACTGCTACAATCCTTTGCAGCATACACTCACTAAGATGTTGGAAATCTTTCTCAGAGATATTTGCATGATGGCGTTAAATAATTGATGCAGGTTTCTGGGTGACACCTCTATAGTATGATTTTCCTGTTTCATCACATTCAAAATTTGTGAAGGGAAAAAAAGTTGTTCTGCTGAAGAAAAATTAGCTTAGGATAATAAAGCTTGCACATGGCGTGTTATCTCTCTGAAAGTTGTGAAAATAAAATAAAAGGTAAGGAATAATAATGTCCAAGGTAAGAAATAATACCCAAATAGGCTATGACATGTAATACGCACTTAGTTGCAAGAGGTTTCAAGTGTGCCAACATGACATCCCTCAAAATATACCACTCTGAGTCGTTGTTAAAGGGAAGAGGGCTTCATTCTTACAAATTTACCAAATTCTGATCCTAAAAATGAATATAACGAGAAATTGAAATCAAAATCTTACATACATACATAATGTCTTAATTTTCTACAGTCTACCGTTGTTGAACTCTTGTCCACTATGATCAAATTTGTTTTTAACAAACAAATGTGGAATCAAGTGTGGTCTTTAGATGTTTTCGACCCACTTGCTTAAAAAAAAGAGTGTTTTGTGTTGACTGTTGGTCTTTTTCATGCTTTTGTTATAACTGCTGCTGTTTAGTCATATTGGCCCAGGCAGCCCATTCTTCTTTTAGCTGCAGCATCAAAAAGGTTATTTCATTCTTGAAGCCATGGGATGTTTTTCTATTTTTATACCATCCCTTGTGAACCCTTGAAAGCGATGGGCATAAAAACACAAGCAGATCAGTAGTTTCTGAAAGACTCACACAAAACGGTGTTTGCAAAAAAGTCCCATGTCACAGTCAAAATCAGTTGACTTTTCTTCTTCTGAGATCTTTTAAACTTGACACTATTGGATGTTCACTTTTTGTGGCCACTCTCACCGTCACTTGCCACGTTTCTTCATAATAGTTTAACAGTGGTACTGTTTTTCAGCCTTCTGCATTTTAGCTTTATGCACCTCCCATCGTTAAAGTACCAAGACGAAGGGTAACTTACCTGAAGGATTTAATATGGACCTCTACATGGATGATTGGTTTGTTTTCTACTTCCATTCCGTCACCTTCCATGCTTGTGCAGCTGTGGACATCAGAGACTTGCCTTTAGTCAGACGCAGAACTTGATAGTTGTTTAATCTTCTACGTTCACTTCGTTAGCTAATAAGCTAACTTTAGAACGTTGTCCTTTTTTTCTATAGATGATTAGTATTTGCACACTCTCAAAAGTCGAAACACTTCTTATAGCATTTACGCTATCAACTCAACTACTTGCATTAACCAACGCGTTTTAGTGCCCGTTTGCTCTCGAAGATGTGACACATTCTCGTTCTGCTTCTGGCAGAAAGCCGACAGTCGAATTCAGCGCGCTGATTTGTTGCCCCGGAAACACAACAGTTAGCGTCACATCCGTCTTCTAGTTCATGTTGCTAACGGCGTTAGCTTGATCTGGTAGAGACCGGTGGCGCCGTAACTGGAGTAAATTCAAAACTTCGACTTTGCTGGCGAAGACATGGGGAAAAAACACAAGAAACACAAACCCGAATGGATAACAGTTGGTGGTACCAGCTTACATAACTTCCTTTTAGCTTTTAGCTGCATCTCTTTTGTTCCTGTATGTTAGCTAGCGCAGTTTAGCTGAACAGCTCATTTACAAAGATAAAAGATAGTAAAATGGAACTATTATTTACTCAGGCCGTGAGCATCATTCGGCTCATGTGTTCAGCTACGATTTGGATGGTCTCTATGAAAACCTGAACAATTTGATAACAGATTAGTTATTTGTTTTTGTTTTTAGAGTAGTGATTTTTTTCTTCCTCATAAACCAGAAATATATTGTGAATAGCCGGGAAAGTAATCTTTCTTGATCTTTAGGAATAAAATGCTCTTTCAGGATTTGAATTATATGTGGGAAATGTCTATGCTGAAAACTTTTGAAAACGAATAGATATAAGATGTTGGGGCTCACAAGTTATATCAGATATTACATTGATTAATTGGAATATGAGTACTGATTTTTACAGTGTCTGTCACAATACGATTTTTAAATTGATTCAGTTCAGGAGCAAACGATTAAAATGAGACACAATCATATGTTGATTGAGTAAAGTTACTTCCATTCATATTTCTTGGTTCAACTAGACAGTTGGATGAAAAAAGACCTGTTTCTGTAATAAATAATAAACTACAAAGGGCCATTTTAAAAAAAATATGTATTATTGAGGATTACATGCACTGATGTCTGATCTAAATTTTCAATTAGTATCAATTCTATTGGGTTGTCCCTCGTAAATCTATGTATGAATGGGTCATTACACCCCTAATAAGATGTCAAATTTGACCACTGCATGAGAAAACCTTCTGCTTTTGCGCAATGTTTCATTCATTTATTCATTCAATACATTTTGTATTTAAATTACTCATTATTTTTTTGGATGGAGTTTGACAATACTTTGACATCACACTTAAGTTAGACAATTTACATCTTAATTTCGATGCTTAGGGTGTCATTTTATGTTTTCTTTTAATTGGGGTTTTAATCAAGATACAGATGAAATGGTTATGCTCATTTTTAAATATTTCAAAAAATTGAAAACATTGACATGGGCAAGATGATGTTGGTTATAGGTTCTGAATGTCAGTTTTGATTAACCTTTGATTAATTCCCTAACCTGAGTTGAGGTTGTCATTTTTTGGGAACTTAAAAAAAAAAAAAAAAAGAATTCAGGATCTACACATCAAGAAACACAAATTTTAAACTTTGATTTAAAACAGTTATACTAATTTATAAAAGGTGAATTAGTGAAGAATAGAAAATAATTTGAAGTGGTTTAATGTATATCAGCCAAGAAAAGGAAATTTGGAAGCAAAGGGAAATAAAAATGTAACATTGAAATTGCTCATGGGAAACTTTATATTATTTAGTACATTATTTCAGATTCCATATTCCACCAAAAACCTATTAGAATAATATGGGTGTGTTTTATAAGGGTCAGCATCTAACAGATCAATTGATTTTTTAATCATTAAAAAAAAAAAAAAAGAAAAACTACACCAACCATGCAGTTTGTAATATCATGCAACTCACAAGAATTAAATTCTAGTGCTTATTCATTATACTGTCTTGTACATGCATTGTGTGTTTGCATTGTGCATATTTTCCCATATACTGGTAATAATAAAATTTTATATCCATCATTGTTTGCTTTGGTTGTAGATTATGAGGACAAAGCTCTTGAGAAGCCTCTCAAAATCAAGCTCAAAGTTGGAGGAAGTGAGGTGACAGAGCTTTCTGGTTCAGGCCATGATTCCAGCTACTATGATGACAGGTCAGACCATGAGCGAGAACGCCATAAAGAAAAGAAGAAAAAGAAGAAGAAAAAGTCTGAAAAAGATAAAGATAAATACGTGGATGATGAGGAGAGAAGGCGACGGAAGGTGAGTACGCAGAAGAACATAATCCTACATATGAAGTGCATTGTTTGGTACTGTAATTTGAAATTCGGTCTTCATTTTACAGGAGGAAAAACGGAAGAAGAGAGAACGAGAGCAGAATGAATCAGAAGCAGCAGCAGCTGCTGCTACAACTGCA
Source organism: Hirundichthys speculiger (assembly GCA_018398805.1). Lineage (NCBI taxonomy): Eukaryota > Metazoa > Chordata > Actinopteri > Beloniformes > Exocoetidae > Hirundichthys > Hirundichthys speculiger. Next base: position 1,683,282 of record JAGFBZ010001926.1, read on the forward strand.
ACTGCAACTGATGCAAATGTTGGCGTACCTGTTGAACCATTCACACTGCCAAAAAATATAACTATTGGGTTGGAGGTGAGAAGATGTAACCTGAGATTATGGACATTAAATTATGAATGATTACTTTGGTGAGTCACTTATATATTCTGTATGTATCTTATCAGCCAGAGGAGAAGAAAAAGAAGAAGGAGAGGTATGAGATAGATCCCGAAGAGGAAGATTTTCACCCCAGTGTGAAGGTTGAAGTAGAACAACAAGGTGACAGGCCGGTTAGAGCATGCCGTACACAACAAGGCAAGATTGCTCAAAAACTGTCAATAACCACAACATAAAATACTTTTGATAAATATAAATAAATATGTGATGCATCATTTTTTAAATATTTTTTTTATTTTTCTAACATTTGTCCAATGCAGAGACTGAGTCCACGCCACGTCAACAACTACTGGAGCACTTTTTGAGGCAACTGCAGAGGTAAGAAACATCTACAAGAACACTGCTCCTGATACATTTTTAGTTCATTACAGTTAAAAATTAACAAGTCCAGATCAATTCAATTCAATTTTATTTGTATAGCATCTATTACAATGCAAGTTGTTTCTAGGCGCTTTACAGAGGCCTAGAGCATGACCCCAGAGCAAATATTAATAACTAAAATTATAATATTAAATACTAATCAAAGAAAAATGGCAAGTAATCAAATCTTTAGTTAGAGCACATTTTTCCCAAACACAAATCACACCCCATTGGTTAACAGAGTTGATGACTTATAGACTGAGAGGGTTACAACCCTAAGGTCCAGTAAGATGGGTTCATGCTTGTCCCAGATTCTGATGTGAGAAATGATTTTATTCTAAAGCAGTTGCCTTCTAACTCATGTACACATTAATTCAGTGCGGGCATATTACTATAAAACATCCCAGAACAGTTCTGTTCACTATAAGAATAAGGGTAAATAAAATCTATTTTGAAACTTAAATCAAATAAAATAAAAATGTGTTTCATTGGAACTGCACAATACCATTCAGGTATAAGAAACCCAAAATAAAAATATTTAGAATAGTTCATCACCATACTTTTTGGCATGAGTGCACAACATGACAACAAAAGTTTTTTTTTTGTTGTTGTTGTTGTCTTCTAATGAAAAAAAACAGCCAAAATAAGAGTACGGATATAAAATTAAAAAAGAAATTTCAGTAAAAGATTGATGCCTTTAGAATGATGTATGTTTTTTGTTCCGAGCCACAGTTTCTTCAGCAGCTAGAAACATCTAAAACTACAAGGATGAATTTCCATGACAACTTTCTGTTGTCATGGAAATTTGTCATAACAAATGTTTAAAAGTAAAATATTTACCTGCAGAAGGATAGCAGCATATTAATCTGCATGGAAAAATGTCTGAAAAAAAAAAAATCACAGTTCCAACAGAAAAAAAAACTAAAAAAAAAAAAAATATATATATATATATATATATTATTGAGCAGATATGAAGAAAGGAATGGTTTGACAGAGAAGCTGCAACAGGCTGCCACTTCGGCATCACTATTCTAGAAATTTCTTTGATATATTTATGATATATTTCATTTAGCATTAATCACTTTTGTTTAATTAATAGGTTATGCTTTGACTGATCCTGTAATTGTATTTCAGGAATTGAGATAAACTTATTTTTTCTTCAAAGTAATACTTCTGTAGACATATTTTGGATAATGAGAAACATTCCATGACCTGCTATTTTTTTTCAAGTCTTTCCTCTGCTCTAGCCTCGGCAGGACCTGAAAAATAGCAACATTTGCATTTGTTGTTTTTGTCACATGCAACTCTGGCTAAATGATGTGCAGCCTGATAAACAGTGGCCCACCTTCCTCTGCAGGCTGTGGGTTTTCGGTTGACATATCCAGTGACCAATCACTCTTAGTGACGCATAGGTGTTGGCATTCATTGCACAATATTGGTTGAAAAGTGCATTGTGAGTACTATTGTGTCTGAAAATTTAAAACATAGATATTAGTTTGCTGAATTATTAACCTTATGTTAATGGGGAACATTAGTAGGGCTGTATTATGACATGTTTTGGGTGATTAAAACACAGCATCCACAAGATGAATTCATTTGGATCATCCTGACTTGACAATGTGCCCTGGCTCAGTCAGAAGAGAACTTACTCTTTGGCAATCAAAAATCCACCTAAAAAGTAAAAAAAAAAAAAAAAGATGATTCATTGAAAAAGAAATGATTATATATCATTTGTCTTCCAGGAAAGATCCCCATGGATTTTTTGCATTTCCAGTAACAGATGCAATTGCTCCGGGTTACTCATCGATCATCAAACATCCTATGGACTTCAGCACCATGAAAGACAAGATTAGAAATAACGAATACAACACAGTAACAGAATTCAAGGTGAGGTCAAAATAACAGCTGGGATGGTGAATATTTATTTTGAGATCATCATCACTGGATAAAACACGAATAGCTCAGTGGTTTAGGTGGGCAGCCCATGTGCAGTGGTTGTGGGTTGAACTTCCGGCCTGCAGCCCTTTGCTGCATGTCTTACCCGTTCTCTCTCTGCCCCTCCTTCCTGTCTCTCTCCACTAGTGCTGGGCAATATGACGATATATATCGTGGGGACAATATAAAAATGTGTATCGTGCCATTTCTCTTCTATCGTTTCTATCGTTTCTAACCTAATTTTATCAATTATTACAGCAAATATGTAATTAAATAACCTGCAATGATAAATTTGATTGAAACATATCTACTTCTACAAAGTAGCCTTTTATGTTTGCACTTTTATTCATGGTTAATGCCTTAAACAGAGTTCTCTTCAACCCTGATGTTTACTTTAGACACTTATATTGGTTTGCAAACTTTGCACTACAAGGTTACAGATTTCAGAAAGTTGAAAAATAATTTTTGTTTATTTTCTATAGCTGAACTTCAGTGTAAAAATGTGTTTTTCCTCTCAGAAACTGTTGTACACTTTAAAAAAAAATGTGAAAGCTACTGTACCTCTGTACCTACCTGTTTTTGCTGCACTAAAATGTATGTTTGTGACAATTCAGCTAAATGTCCTTTCAAAATAAAGTTGAAAAGTAAGCAATGAAATTTTTGTCAAACTTTTCAGAGAATTACTGAAAACATACTTTATTATGGTATATCGTGATATATATCGTTATCGTGATATAAAATAGTCCATATCGTGATATATGATTTTTTCCATATCGCCCAGCACTACTCTCCACTATGGTTGAAGGCCACTAGAGCCAAAAAAAAAAAAAAAAAAGCTGGATAACACAGAGTAGTACCCTATATATATATGTAACTTTTTGACTTTCAGGCGGACTTCAAACTGATGTGTGACAATGCAATGGTATACAACCGACCAGAGACTGTCTACTACAAGGCTGCCAAGAAACTGCTTCATACAGGCTTTAAGATGATGAGTAAGGTATGATCTAGACACAATACATTTCTTCAACACCCTATCATGCATTTAACTTATCCATTTGACAGTTTTTGTCTTTACATTACTCAGTTATTTTTTATTTAGCAGACACTTATCTGAAGCAGCTTACAATTCAGTAATGCACTAAGGAGTAATGTGGGGTTAAGTATTTTGTCTAAGGACCGTTAGGTATCTAACCAGGAACATTTTGACTGAAAGGAAATTAAATAATTATTCATTATTTATTATTTATATTTACTTTATTTCATCGAGTAATTAAACTTCAACTTGAAAATGAAGCCACATACTCAAAATTAATACAATCCAATAAACATGTCTGATGAATAACATATGAGTCACCAACTTCCATTTCTCAACCATGCCTAAAGTAACCATAAAATACAAAATCGAAGATCAGTTTATATATTTACAAAGCAAACCACTACCGAGTAAAGGCCTGTCAGAGATTTACTCTTATTTGGTCTCTTGCTCAATCACTCTCTTGCTTTCTTTTTCTTTTGACCTCTGTCATTACCAGTGGTGGCTCCTGACAAATTTCTCAGGGGGGGCAATAGTAGTGATGATGACTAAAGTGACCTGTTCAATGGGGTATTTAATAAGTAGCAAGTCAGCTGTCGTAATTAGTTTTTTTTTTTTTACCTTTCTGGTCCACTCACATTACCAACGCATATAAGTGCTAGATTGCAAGATAAAGATTTCTCTTTTAACTGCATTTGTCACATACTTGTAGGTAAACAGTTTCCCTTCAAATCCCTTTGAACGTTGATAAAGATATCTGCTTAACCATTAATTAAGACGGGGACTTGATCCAAGTTGAAGTAACATTAGTAGTATTTATTTACAGCTCCAGAGTTCCATGGTTTCAGTCAGTGTACCGCAACACAAGCACCAGCTGCATCTGTGTTGACACGTCAGTGGTCTCATCCGCTTGGATAGCAACGAAAGCGAACTTGACCTTTTTTGTGATTTGTCCCCCTGATGCCTGCTAGCATGCTTTCCAGGAGCTCATTTTGCACCGTTTTAGATGTGCCCTTAAAAACAGTAGCAGTTTTTAGGTGGTCCTCGAACACCTCATGCAGCAATGCCGCCAAGTCAACAAGATCACGGAAAATACCAGGGTTGTTGGACCCCTCACTTCCATCTTTGCCTCGCAGAGCTAGCTCGAGCACGCAGCAGAATTTGACACAGTCGATGAGGCAGGCTAGGATGTGTCGGTTCTTGCTGACATTATTGTGACAACGAACCGCCAACCTCTAGTTCTCATCCAGCAGCGTTGTGATGTTCACCAGCCCAAACACACAAAACTTGAGACAACTGTCCATTGGGGTCTTAGATGACTCATGTTTCTTCACCTTTTCTGACAGATGGTGCATGTTGGTGACTCCTGTAGTTGTCCAATCAGAGTGAAATGGTGTGCAGGGGAAGCAGAATAAAGCATGTCTTAACTAAACACAGGAAGTCAGTCATTAGTATCAGTGTTGTTTGACAGAAGTATGAGTTTTTGTATATATTATATGATATAATATAACTTTCTGCCACCCTTGATATTCTGTCACTTTTTTCCCCTAGGTGGCCAGTTGAAGGGATGACGTTAAGTGTTTTTTTTCCTTCTCTCCTCTTTGTCCAGGAGCGACTTTTGGCTTTGAAGCGAAGCATGTCTTTCATGCAGGACATGGATTTCACACAACAGGCAGCTATTTTAGGAGATGAAGACCTATTAACTGATCTCCCTCCTCCAGAAACAATCCCAATCCCTACAGAATCTGCTAAAAAGTCCAGAAAACAACCAGTTAAAGACATGAAGGAAGTCATCAGGTATTCCTTGAGTCAAGAGTAAATGTGACTTGTACTGTGTACTGAATATCTGATACTTTGTCAATCTTGTTACACAACACCTACTCAGTATAGTGATGCTGTGACATTGTTACTTCTGTTTCTACAGTTACCTGTTTGAACCAGAGGGAAACGCTTGCAGCTTGACTGACAGCACAGCAGAGGAGCACGTTCTGGCTCTGGTTGAACATTCCGCTGATGAAGCTCGGGACCGCATCAACAGATACATGCCGAATTCTAAGGTGAACCATGTTGCACACCAATAATACATTTCCACACAGACAATATTTCGTTAAACCACATAATACCCTTTCATTGCATGAATTGGCATGGGTACTCAATGTTATCACTTCTTTATTTTTTCAGATGGGTTACTTGCGTAAGGAACTGGATGGTTCTCTTCTATATACTGTTGTAAATCAACTTGATCCTGATGCAGAAGGTTTGCTATCATTGCACAGCTTTTTAAATCTCTTTGTAAAACTCTCTCATGTAATCTACTTTATGTTATCATAAGTGACACTTATATTACAGGCTTAGTTTGTTCAACATTTTATTTGCAGAAGAGGAGACTCATAAGGTGGACCTGAGTTCTTTGTCAAATAAGCTTCTACCTGGATTAACAACATTAGGTTTCAAAGATGACAGGAGACATAAAGGTAGGTCCTAGTGTGCTTTTTCTTGATTTATTTTCTGTTACTCGTGACTCGTGTGATTAAAAAATCTCTGCATATTTTCCTTTTACTTTACTCTGTATAGTGACTTTCCTTAGCAGTGCCTACAACACTCAGAGCCTTCAGAAGAACAGCATCTTTCCAGACTTGCAGTCTGATGAGATGGACATGCTCTATGCAGCCTATGGAGATGACACTGGGGTACAGTGTGCTCTAAGGTACAGTAGGGTTTTTTGGCTCTAATGAAACTAAAATAATGGAAATTGTGTCAGTCCCCAGTTGAGGACGCTTTTAATTGTTGTCCTTTTTGACTCGTTAAGTATACAAGACTTTGTCAAAGGCTGTGGAAGTGTCACCAAGTGTTGGGTTGATGGACTTCTGGACAAGATGACGGCAGGCGATCACTCAAAGGCTGTCAGTCAGATTCAACAGGTACAGTATCTGATTGTTTTGACAACTCTTGAACAGTTCGAATTCTCTGATGAAGGTCTGTTCTTTTAGTATGATTCCTATTTTACATTTCAGAAAAGAAATATGATGTTGAAACCTGATGAATCCAAGTCCAACTTCTGTGACATGCAGGTATGTTATCAACAGTGGTTAACAGTGTTATAGTTCAGTGGCTATAACAGTGGAATAGTTTTGTCTCCATTGACTTGATTGTCTGATTCATGGGGGCTGGTTATTTTCATTCAGATGTCAGATGGCACTGGACTGGGAGAGAGCAGCTCAGTGCTGGACTTCATGTCAATGAAGAACTACCCAGATATGTCTCTGGATATCTCCATGCTCAATCCATTAGGTAGTTATGCTTGCTCCACCATGCAGCTACTTTTGCATGTATACCAGTAATTGAGTTATAGTGACTATGTAAATATAAGAATGCTAGTAGTAATATTAAGAATATTTTTTTTTTAGAAAATGTAACAATAAACAAATAATCCATCTAAATAATCACTTTTCAACACCCACAGCCACACAATAAAGCCATAAACAATGAAAATAATACCTTTCTTCCCACTTCATTTCATATGCACAACTAAATGTTAAATAGGAATAGATCTTCCTGTGAAAAAATGTCTATATTTTACTATCCTAAAGCCAATGTAAAGTAAAGTTACTTTACTGTAAACAAAATGTTCTGTCATCATAGAACAATGTTTTGTTCCTTCTACATTTTTTGGTTTGTGTTACAATTATTTGCTTTTCTTTATCAGGTAAAACTGTGAAGAAAGAGCCAGGGAATGAAGAAGGCCATCAGCATTTTGATGATGCTGATAAACTCCTGCAGGAGTTCCAGGAGGCTCAGGTTGACAGAGTTTGCTCCAGACCATCATCAAATCTGTCTTCTCTTTCCAATGCTTCAGAAAGGGACCAGCACCACTTAGGTATCTGCAGCTGCTGTGTTTTATTTTAATTTAACCCAAGTGCAACAACTAAAAAAAAACAATTTTCTTGTATCCACAGGGAGCCCATCACACTTGGGTGTTGGGGACCAGTCTGAAATGGTTCATGATCCCTATGAGTTCCTGCAGTCTCCCGAACCAGAGGGCACAGCTATTAGCTGACCACACAAAACACACTTTTGTTATTTTAGTGCTAATAGCACTGGGTATTCGTGTGGGACTGTTCAAACACTGAGGAGATGACAGGATCCTCAGATCTGTTTTAAAGACTGAAAATAAGTGTACAGACTGCTTTGTTATTGTATGGTTTTGTATCAGTGCAGCCCTTAAAAAATAAATGCTTGCACCTGTATTCATGAGTGTGTGTAATTAATTATGCGAGCATCATTAATCTGAAACATCATTAAATGCATTATGTATAGTGTGAGTGTGCATGTAAACTGCAGTAACTGTCCAATAGCCGTAAACAAGGACTTTGGTAACTATTTCTGTAGATTTAAGCTTTCATTGGTAGGCTCTAACTAGTGCTGGGCGATATGGAAAAAATCATATATCACGATATGGACTATTCTATATCACGATAACGATATATATCACGATATACCATAATAAAGTATGTTTTCAGTTATTCTCTGAAAAGTTTGACAAAAATTTCATTGCTTACTTTTCAACTTTATTTTGAAAGGACATTTAGCTGAACTGTCACAAACATACATTTTAGTGCAGCAAAAACAGGTAGGTACAGTAGCTTTCACATTTTTTTTTAAGTGCACAACAGTTTCTGAGAGGAAAAACACATTTTTGCACTGAAGTTCAGCTATAAAAAATAAACACAAATTATTTTTCAACTTTCTGAAATCTGTAACCTTGTAGTGCAAAGTTTGCAAACCAATATAAAGTGTCTAAAGTAAACATCAGGGTTGAAGAGAACTCTGTTTAAGGCATTAACTATGAATAAAAGTGCAAACATAAAAGGCTACTTTGTAGAAGTAGATATGATTCTATCAAATTTATCGTTGCAGGTTATTTAATTACATATTTGCTGTAATAATTGATAAAATTAGGTTAGAAACGATAGAAGAGAAATGGCACGATATACACTTTTATATTGTCCCCACGATATATATCGTCATATTGCCCAGCACTAGCTCTAACTGTTAAATGTATGATTTTGTGGGATTTATCTATAGGTTTTATCTGTATTTGGAGGAAGTGAAAATACAGAAGTATAAATTCACCATTCATTTCCAAGCAATATATGAAACATGACAGACTGGGTTGGTGGTTAATCTTGAAGGACAGGCTGAATTTCTGAAAGCAGAAGTCCCTTGTGTGCATATATCTGCAGTTCCCTCTTGCATTTGAGAACAGAGCACTGACTGTTTTTTTTTTTTTTTTTTTTTTTGGGGGGGGGTAAATAAGGGCTTAAAAATAAGAAAAAAAGCATTGATTGTGTGGATGAAAGGCAAACTGAAATACATTACTTGTTTATTCAGTCTGTAAGGGGCTGCAATAAAGAAAGTGGGTATCAACAGCGCACATGCGCAGTGAGACAGTTACCATAGCGCTGCTCAGTCCTGCTGAGTGAGTTGATTCTACAACTTCTGACTCACGTCCTTCAATGACAAGGTTATTGAAACACTTTAACCAGGATTAGGACTCACTCTTACTGTTTCCCTTGTTGATGATACGTGTTTACTATGAGGTGAAGAGCCTGCCCGACTGACGAATGACATTTTGGGATATTATGCGGCGGAAATCTCCGTTGGTGTTTGAACACAAACCGTGCTTTTTATAATTGCCGTGTTTCTCCTGTAAAAGTAAGTAATTTATCATGGATACTGCTTAAGAGGGACATATTTTAAAAGATGTTGTTGACACGATTTCGTGGTTTATTTTGAGGGAGTTAACTGAGTTGGTTGTTTGCTAATTAAATATTAATGTTTGCTTGGCGCTTGAGTTGTAATTCAAAACAGACGACAAAAGCAGCTGCCAGGAAGACAGCCAGAAGGGCTTATTGTCGTTTTTTTTTTTTATCGACATATACTAAAAATATTTATTTCAAAGAGGTGAGCAAAAAACAAACAAACAAGAAAACAATTAATTACCCGCTTGTTTAAAAGAAAAAAAGTCTCTTAACTGTTTTATATGTCTTGTAGGCTCCGAGGACTGAGTTTGTGTTTCATGTAATCGTAAAAACAGGGATGTGAAACTTGTTCATTTCATTGTGGATCAGCTGTTTCTTTTTTTCCCTCCTGTTTTCACGCAGTAGCGCTTCAGTCGTTTCTCTAAACTGTTAAGCCAGCTTTCATTTCCTTTATCATTAAATGCACACTGCTGTTGCATGACCATCAAAGCTTACAAGGTGCATTTAAGTAAACCAGCTTCAAAATTAATCTTGTCTTTTATCATGTTCAGTTTGATTCTAGTTCATCTTTTAAACTGTTTTTTTTTTTTTTTTCCTTTTAGTATCATTTTTAGTGTTTCTAAGGACAGAGTAATATCCTTTTCACCCTGTGGAAAATGGCAGTGTGTATCTACCAGTCAGTGGGTGAACAGTCTGTTATTATTCACAGCTCATTTTCCTAACTCATTTGCCCAACAAATGTGACCACACGCTGCTGGAGGTGATCCTGCATGTACTACAGCTTTTGCTCCATGTCCTCTTGTGCTGTCCAGATGAACTGTTTCGGCTGGAGGCTGAGGCGCACAGCTCCTGCACACGGCAGCAGCAAGAATGAGCTGGTCTCCTCCAAACTTCCCAGAATCAACGGGTGGTCGTGGCCCCCACAAGCTTTCCAGGTGGTTGCATGGCTGGTGTACATCTTCCTCGGCATAGTCAGCTTTGGCATCCATATCCCTCTTCTGCCTCGGCCGTGGAACCACGTTGCCTATACTGTATCCTTAAAACGCAGAAATCCTGTCGTCGGTGTAGCTGACTGTGTTTAGGGATAGGGTTTTACATTTGAGTATGGAGCAGACACTGACCCTCTGTGATGGGTTTGTGAAGTCTGCTGGACAAGACAAAGATTTGTTGTGTGGGCTGTTTGTATAGCTCCTTTCTGTGCTCTGTATCAAGCTTGACTCACATAATCAGAGGTCCTTTTGTTACATGTTGAATACTGTGTGATGTCAAGTTAATTTTACTAAAGCGTTACTCGGCCTCAAGAGTTGTTGATGTATTCTTTTTCATATATTACAGTATTTGACAGCCATTAGTGCTGTTTTCCTTAACTGTTATTGTGAACAGCTTACGGGGATTGCATTTATTGTGCACTTTTTCAGCCATATTGTTGCTGTGACCGTAGATCCAGCAGATGCCAGCGTGAGGGCCAAAAAGACTTATTCCAGTCCGACGCCTCTTTTCGATCGGACAAAACAACCACACGTTATTCAGGATCTACACTGTTATTTATGTGACGTCAGAGTGTATGTATCCTTTAATTTTTCTAAAGGTTCTATGTGTATTTTACTTTGAAAGTTCAATTGAGATGTGGGCAAGGGACAGAATAATATCAGAGGTGGAATGCATTGACTGAAATACAATTTCACAGCTCTTTGCTATTGCATGTCAGCTTTTTTATTTTGCAATTTTAAATAGATCCGGAGTGTGACTGTCTGTTGTTAGGGTGTTTGGATATGTTTACTTTACCGGAGATGCCGAGCAGTTTCTCTGCTGAGCTTAGCACCTAACCCTGACCCTTCTTCTCGTCTCCCTCTTGGCAGCTTGCCAGTTCTCTGTTTTCACAGTCATTGTCGTAATGTTGTTTGGCTGTGTCAGCAGTGAAACCGTTTCCGCTGATGGACTCCAGTGACACCGTCTTGAACTGTAGCTGGCCTCGCCTTGCCCTCAGGAAGATCTGCTCCAGTGTCCCCCTCAACCAGAACTTGCAGCATGCACTGCTACATCAAGGTTACTGAAAGTGGCGAACACAACAAGGATTTCTGTCACCAGCTACAGTCCAAAAACAATGTAACTAAAGTTCATCTGCAGGAACAGTTTCTCTCCTGAGACAGCCAAATGATATTATTTACGACTGCCATTATAGAAAGATTTGCACTCTGCAGATAGGGAAACAGAAGATGGGCCTGGGGCTAGCTGGTTAGAAGAAACGGAACACTTCAAATTAAATATTTGCATATTGGACCATTTATTGGAATATTATTTGTAAAAGTTTTAAATAACGTGGACTAATGTAACATCTCCCTGTAGAGGCCCCAAAGCAAAACACTGTAGTGTTTGCAACAAGTGTGTGGAAGACTTTGATCATCATTGCAAATGGCTGAACACCTGTGTGGGTAGGAGGAACTACTGGTAAGATAACTTTGCATGAACAAGTGCTCTATCTTGACCTTACTTGGTGGCTGCTGTTCAGAAGAAATGTGGTATCCTATATGAACTGATATCACGTTTTTGTGTTACTTTCAGGTTCTTCTTTTTGGCTCTTGTCTCTGCTACCTTAGGTGTCTCTTTGCTGATTGCTGTCAACTTGTTCATATTTATTCAACATTACCTGGATCCACACAGCCTGCGGACTGCCCCACAGTTTCACAGTGAGTTACTTACCGTATGCCTGACTGAACTGAAACAAAACATTGATGATAATGATTTTTTTTTAATTTCTCTCTTCTTATTTTGTCCTTTTGTTCCTCCTTTTTAAAGCTGTGCTGGGAAATACAACATGGCTGATGTTTTTACCATTAGCTCCCATAAAGACAAGTTCAGCTGGTCTCCTAGCATTAACCTTTATAACAGTCGCATTGTGCACCGTTTGTGTGCTGCTGCACGGTCATCTACTGGGATTTCACCTTTACCTATGTGAGTGACAATTTCATAGGAGCCTTTCCCACTCCCCTAGTTATTAATCATTAACAGTTCTTCTTATGGCTGTTCTTCTTTCGGCTTTGCAGTTTATAAAGGCATAAGCACATATGATTATGTGAAGATAAAGCGCCAAAAAGAAGCTCCAAAGCAAGACACAAAAGCTGAGAATGCAAAAACTAAACATACTCCACAGGTAAGATCTGTGTAGTGTTTCATACCGTCACTCATTTGGTTAGTCTTTCATGTATAAAAGCATTATTTTTTTTTCTTTTTAAAGAGTCAAGTGGGCCCAATTGATTGCGAGCCAGGATTATCACATAGTTCAAGGTGATGCTTCCTTTCAGTTCTTGTTATTAATTTTAACCCAATGTTTTTGCAGACAATGATTAAAGTTTCTCTAATGTTCTTTCAGCTCCTGCAAGTTTGAAAACAAGGGAACACTCACAAGACAGCTTTCAGAGTCCATATGCACAGAGGTATCCATCTGTACTTGATCTCATTTACCATCATTTTACATGGATTAACTTTGTGATTTAATGTAAAACTCTGTTTTTGGTTTAGCTGGAGAACTTTAAGAAATCGTCAGAAAAAGAGAATAGTTTTCATTATGGTACAGATCATCCAACAGAAATTAACAAAAGTAAGTATCTGACTTACACATATCAGCACTGAACACTTTATATGTGCCAACTCAATAGACAAATATGGAGCACTCCAAAGTGACTTAACTCTGTGAGCTCAAAAACTTCTTGAAAATGGCAACATTACCAAAATATGGAAAGAACATTACGCCTTCTATTTTGTAAGAAAAAAATTAACTCTTCTCACGTTCTGTGTCTGAAAGGAGCGATGTCTTTGAGTGTCATTAGAAACGGGAAGCCTGACAATGATGAGGATGTTCAGAGAGCCAGCGTGGATTCTCTTCCGGTGGCCCAGGACCCTCTGGGCAGCTCAGTCATGGCTCCGGGAAATACTTGACAGTAGCTGATGTCTGAGAGTAACTCAGGAACAACTTACAGTCCTGGTCAGAATTATTATGACGCCTGAAGTCTAAGGACAGAACTTAGAATGTCTTCGGAAAGAAATACAAATAAACTAAATGTGTATGAACAGAATACTGTAGATTAAGGGGACGTCAACACCACAAAATGTTTTCATGTGCTGGGCATAGTTTTTGACACACTTGGCAAGTAGTTTGGGTGATGACAGCCTTAAACGGTTTCCTGTGGCCACCTAAAAGCTTTTTGCACGTGTCTGGTAATAGTTTGTCCCACTCTTTCACTGCTGTCTGCGGTTACTGTTGTTAATTTTTTTTTTTTTTTTCAGCTTTCTCTGAAGTTGCTGATTGGGAATAATGTCAGGATTCAGAACTAAAGCAGTGCATCTTTTCCTTTTCAGCCATTCTTTTGTGATGAAAGATGTGTTTTCTAGGTCATGATCCAGCTGAAAGACCCACAATCCTCCCCTCAAATCCGGTTTCTAATGATCAAAAAAAGATTTAGGTTATAATTTAGAGGCTCTAATGATTCTGACCAGCACTGTGTTATGAAAGTATGTTTCATGAAACAGAAACTCCGTTTTCTTTCATACGAACCAAGGATTTCTAGAACCTGGTGCCATTGTATATAAAAAGCTTTTTTAAAAAAAAATTCCAAATGACATTTTGTATGCTGCCCGAATATCTTTGGTCCTGTTCATAGGTTTTTGTATCCATTTTATTTGCACTATGTGTTTTTGTAATTGAGTTATTTAAGGGAGCTTGATAGGCATTGTTTTACTGATTTACACTGAGATCAAAAGTGCAATCCCGAAAAAGTCCAATCCCACTTCCAGTTTTGACTTTATTCCATCTGTCTCAGTCTGTATAGATGTATTTTTGACATTTTTGTAAATATCATGTCTTACTGAACTTTCCTGTACTCTACTAACTGTAGCATTTGAGCAACTTATGTTGTTTGATCACCAAAGAGAGAACTGTATGATGAAAAGTACTCTAATTGAAAGTGGTGAGATGATGCTAGCGTCTATGGAGCGGTGATTATGAAAGATTTTCAGTGTTCAGCAAACACATGTGACTTGAAAGTAAATAATATAAATATGTCATTGTTGCTGTATTTTTTTATTTCTTTGTTTGCCTACTTGATCACATTTTCACATTGAAACGTTGAAGTAGCAATAGTTCCCTCGAGCACATCTTACATCTACTACTTTGCTGCTTTTTTTGTTGTTGTGGTTGTACAAAACAGCAAAAGCTGTTAATATTTGTTTGCAGAAACAGCTGTTAATGCAAATGTTAGTCCAATGACCTCCAATAACATTTCAAATATTTTTAGTTGCTTTGAAGACACATTAAGGCCAAATGAAATTGTCAAGACTTTGATAAGGAAACTTCTACCAGTGAGAAAGGCAGAATGAGCTCTGCCATTTTAGATTTTGACGAGAGAGTAAAATATATATAAATGTATCTGAGGTAAATGTGCAATAAGGGAAAAATATAATAGATTAAAAAAATGGAGAGACATTTTATTTTCAGTTTAGTTCAACTTTATTTGTACAGCGTTTATTGTCGCTAGGTGTTTTTCAGAGATCAGAGCATGAACTCTGAGCAAATATTAACTATAAGTAATATTTTTGAATTCTAATAAATGATACAAGTAAAAACCACTTTAAGAGGGAAGAAACCTTGTGCAGGACCTGGATTGGGGGGGCTTCCAGCTGAAAGCCAACAGGTAGGAAGAAAGGAGGGAGATAGGACAGAGAGGAGCAGCATATATTTTAAACTGATAGTTATTATGCTGAAGTCTGATTAAAACTACTGTGACATTGAAAACAACAAAAGTCATAGTTACTGACAAGCCATGTCATAGTCATCACAGGAATAGGGCCTCAAAGAGACACCAAAATCATGAGAAAGAAAGAATGCTAAAGAGGTAGTTATGGCTTTTTTCTTTCTGATTTACAACATTTTTTTGAGTCATATTGTAGTCGCATATTAATTTTCCAAAAATAAATTTGGTGTAATTATAAATATATTTTTGCTTTCAGTTTTACTCTCTGTTTGCAATTAATGTTTGCATTTATATAAAACCTTTCTAGTCTTGCCGACCACTCGAAACACTTTTAAACTACAAGCCGCATTCACACATTCATGTAGCACTTTTTTAGTTTGAACAATTTTACGTTAGTCTATCCAGTGATTTTTTTTTTTTTTTTTGTTCTATCAGAGGTACACAGATGAAAACATTTGAGATAATATGGGGGTTTAGGGAAAGTTTGACATGTGACCTGCAGAGGTCAGGGATCAAACCACCAACCTCCCAACTGTTAGACAACTGCACATCCTAACTTACAGGCCAGGATCTTATACCTGCAGACATTCTATAATTAAGTATTCATGCTTAATTATTTTTACAAAAGTATGTGGTTGATCCTTATTTTAGAGATTTCCCAGAGCAGCTCTTCTAGTTTGGTTTGATTATTTTCTCCATTAATGTCTGCTTGTGTTTTCAGTGTATACTATCAACCACACAGTGGTGCAATTGATGCATCTTGAGCTCGACCATTATGTCACCCAGTGATTGCACTGTGGTCAGGCTGCTTTCATCATGATCAGCCATATCACTGTTCTGGTTGCATGTTTTCATCACTTGGCTTAATTTCTACATCTGAGAGACTTGTGATATTTAATCAGTTGAGCCATCAGTGAGACTATAGAGGTTACATAATGTTCTTGCATGTCCAGTCACTACTCTGATTGTGTAACACATTAGTGTACTTGACATCAGAATTGTATTGGTTTTGCTTTACCAATTGAAAAATTCGCCGTGAAACATAAATAGCGGGCTCTGAAGGCACCAGGAACCTCAGGACATCCTGTGCTTGGACAAGACTAGGTTTGAAAATATTCAGTTTTGCGTTTCTTTCCTGTAAAAGCTCTTGAGGTTGTTAATTCAAAAAGCAGTATCTGTCAGATAAAACGCCTCCCGTGTTCTGTTTAACAGACCTCACCATGTAGGTGATATAGACGTGTTGTGGTTGAGTCCCGGGGTGGACGCTTGTTCAGCAGCCTCCGCTGACCGTCGCCGCATCACAGCTTCAACCACGAGCCAAGAGGAAAAAAACAGGCCGTCGCGCAGGGCGGCAGCCAATCAGCGGGCCGGTTTCTCTTCAGCATCTCGGAGGCTCTGAGCAGGCGGGTAGACGTGCGCGCAGGCAGCGGAGAGGACAGAGATCTGAAGGTCCAGCGACGCGCAGTCATGATTTTGTGAAATCCACCAGGAGCGGGAGGACTACGTCACCAGGTGATTTAAAAACAGCATTATGCACAGTTACTTGATCTGCAAAAAAAAAAAAAAAAAAAAATCGAAATCACTCTTTTTCTTTAATTGCATTTATGATATATCTGCATGCAAAATGTGCGCGAGCCTTATCAGAGTCATCGCTGCTTGTTGAAGGTGCAGTTTGCGAGTTTGTGCACGGCTCTTTATTTACATCAAGCTGCGTGGACGTGCACGGCTCTCATCTATCCGTGTTTGATTCACTGTTCCGCATTCGCAGACTTGCTTTAAGGGCTGACAATAACAAACTGGTCACGTGGACTCTGTGTAAAACTGGCATTTATGTAACATGTTTCGCGCAAGACACAGGCGCTCTGCCTTTACCAGAAGGTGCAGCCATATTCAGCAATATAAACATGAGCTGTTCATCCTCTGTTCATCATTCGGGAATCACTGAGAGCCAGAAAGAAGGGCCCTCAAATAAACAATATCCATGCCTGGAGAGAATGATTGGGAGGGAATTGCGCCTGGAGCTGCCACCTGGAGCAGTGCGTAGCTTGTTACGTAATTATACAGGGAAAAAAATAAAAGATGCATGCCCTCATTTATTAGCTTCCTGATGAATGGAGCTCAGATGGTCTGTGTGTGGATGGAGTACAGCATGTTCTTCTAAAGCCATTTTCACATCACTGTTAAGAAATTCGTAATGTTCCTAATAGTATCATATTCAGATATGGTACTGGTTTTACCAGTGGCAAACAGAGCAGCACCAGTCCATCACAGCAGAAGTTGTTTCTGCTGTTGTGTTGTTTTATCTCATTGCATGGCTCTGCTGCTGTGTTTTTCCCCCAGAGGTTAAATAAGGTGAGCTTGAAATGAAGATACAGTCACGGATTTCTGTCCCAGATTTCTCAGCTCAAGGTTTCATTAAATTTGTCTGAGAGCCCCTTGGTTCTGTCATAAACAAATGACTCCAGTCAGTTTTCAGACCCAATAGTCTTTAAAATAATAATAATATTAAAAAACAACCCAAAGTATGTTTTTTTTTAATGTCAACTGTAACATGTTTGCTTTTGCTGTGATCTATTTCACACCTTCTTAGACATTAGTTCATATTTCCATGACTTTTCAAATATTAAAAAAAAAAATGAGTTGCCATTATTAATTATGACACATGCAACACAATCTACCTTTGTACTCTGTCCAGTGCCAGTTTGTCATTGGCCCAGCAGCCCTCTCTCCATCTGAGCCACGTCAGTGACACTTCTGCTGTTCTGGCACCGGGCATTCCTCTCAAATGTGAAAGTCCAAGAGCTTTCCTGGGCTCGCTTATAACTTACCCACCGTTCTTGGCACGCTGCTGCCAGCAATGATTGTTGGAGCTTGTTTAAAAGATCTCCGCAGCACGCAGCCTGCCAGGATCTCTGAGTCACAGAGCAGTTCAAATTTGCTAAATACATGAGGACTGACTGAAATGGTGTGATGGTGACTTCAGAGCTGGAGCTCGGCGCGCTGATGTCCAGCTCTCTCTCGCTGTGTGCAGAGTGATGACTGGGAACGAGCTGCATTTAGTGATTTTGATAGATCACAATTAAAAATGAGGCTGGCGAGTTGACCACGTTGTGTTTACTTGTTATTTAATCTTTATTGGATCAGTTACAGGGAAGATACAGACACAATAAAATGGAGAAAGGGTGAGGAGATCATAAAGAGTATCGAATTACTGGATTTGAAAGCGGGACAGTAATATCACTATACCAGTGCATAATGCCTCCATAAATTGTATGATTATCAGCAGCTTTATTTGGTAGACATCGTGCAGAAGGAAGTAAAACTTTGACTTACCAATCAAAAGTTGGTAGACATGCACAGTTCGGTCAAATGTTTGTGCATATCTGTCTGGAGTTTCCTGTGATAAAAGAGCAGCAGTAGAGTAAAGGGAAAGGCTTTTCTGCGGCTTGGAGACAGGGCCAATGACCAACAAGAAACAGAGCTGCAGGTGGCAGATTAAAAAAAAAAAGGATTTTAATTCTTTTTTCCTTTGGGAGTGAGAAGGATGGATGAGATTAAGAACAACCACAGAGAAATTGTGAACACATTTTTTTTTTAGAAAGATGCTAAAAGAGGAGATTTCTGGATGTTGTGAAAGAGTAAGTGTGACAGAGGAAGATGGAAACGGATGATTCGCTGTGGCAAACCCTCAAGGGAAAAGCTGAGAGAAAAACATGAAAATAAACAGAATACCATAGGAGGGGGGGGGGGGGGGGGGGCTCTCTGTAGTGATAATAATCTCCGTTTTACATCTGTGATTGACTGACACGGTCACACTGGAGAGCAGCTGCCTGGATGGGATACTGGTTTAGATGGAAAGCAGATGGGATCCCTACATGCCCACTCACCGTGATGGCACGATGGAGTAGATGATCCTAAACACTTGCACGCATCACTCAGGCAACAGTGACATAATTTCACAAGCTGAACACCATCTGTCACGCTAACAACTAAATACTCTTTTTTAAAACGTACTTCAACCTGTATGTTGTCTCCACCCTTTGAGAGTGAATAGAACGTTCCGGTCGTGGCCGTCCATTGTTGCTATAGAGATGCAGTTTAAAATGGGTCAAGTTTATGGTTAGATCACTCATCTGTGCAGCGTATCGCCAGAAGCCAAGTGAGTGTAAGCATGCTGCCATCCAGTCACAGATTTGCCTCTGGAGAGCGGCCCTTAACCAAGTGGCTGCTCGTTTGTATGAAGCAAAGTGAAGCAGAAAAAATGGCACAAGTCAAAAAAAATTCGAATCATAGTTGTGTTGAGATAATTTTGTGTGTGCACCAAAGCGCTATCAGAGCTTCAATGTCAAGACTCCTCCATGCCCTGAACTCTGTGCTAATGACTTCTCTTTTATGTATTGGAGATGAAGTTGTTGAAGGAGGCTTGTTGTGCTGAGGACTCGCGCACTTGAATCTACTGATAATAAATAGTAGGAGTGAAAAGATTCCTTTGTCTCTCATAGATTTAGCCTTTTGTCACTGAAGCACAAAAGGCAAACGCACTGCAAGCAGCCACTCTATTAATAGGATGCGGATCCTCTTTAAAAGTAAAGTCAATATTTGATGAAGCCTCAGTAAATCTGGAACAGAAACACGTGCAAACACGTAAAAGAGCAAAACATTCAGACCTATGAATCAACAGAAAATGAACCAGAAATAAATGATTTTGGCCTATTAAAGATGAGATATTGTGCTTTATGAAGTTTCTCTTTTTTTTTGTGTTATATAATTTCTCGTGAAATATTACAAGAAAGACCAAAGCGCTCTCACACAGAAGCCACTGCTCCTCAGCAGCCTGCAAAGCCTCGTTTGTCTGGCAGACTTCCCTGTTTCTTATCTACGTCAACATGAAACACATGCACATCGTATCTGCAAACTGGATAGTTTGGTGTGTTTCTAACAGTGTCAGAGCAGCAGCTTCACTCTCCACGTTTAAAGCCTTATTTATCCCCAGTTTTCTTATCACAGACAAAGTTTGGAGGTTGCAGACAACCCCAGATTGGACCCAAATTCCACTTCATTCTCTGTTCAGCACTTTCTGTGTGTTAAAGCTTCAAAAACATGACTGGCAAGGCTCACTGGTACCTCGCAGTTTGCATAGATAAATGTCGAGCACAGTTTTACGTCGGAGGAATCTGTGCAGTAGGAGTCAGTGACTTAGGTGTCTGAAGGTGACAACAGAGGGAAACCCAAACTTAGAAATGATTGTGTTATAAATAGGTGAACTTTGGCAAGAACACCCATGTTTATTAGACGCCTCCAATACACAGAATCATAACAGTCTGAAGAGAAAGAAGACAGGGAGAGAAACTATCCATTCTCTTCAACAACTAGGAGGGCCAAAGAGGTTAACTGATTGTGTTATAGAACAATAATGATGGGAGAGAGGCTGTGACATACCTGCTAGAAACATAGATGTTTGGCCAACTGGTGGTTCCGTGGTCCGTGTGACCCTTCTGTTCCTGTAAACAAAAAATCTGAGGCAACCTGTCCAGGGTGTCCAGCAGACCCATGTGACCCTGAATAGGAAGAAGTGGTTAGATGGTTAGATGAGAGAGGGGCAAATAATCCTGTAATGTCTCACACCTGCAGTGTGAACCCATTGTGACTACGACACTCACAAGGTAAGTATGTTGTGTCGTGTGAACAGTGCAACAATCTTTCAACACAGGAAATCATATTTGGTCTGAACTTGACTGATTGGGATGTTTTTAGCAATCAGCTGACCAAGGACAGCAGATTGCGCCTGTCAAAAGAGGCTCCTTAAAGAGGCAGTTGAATATTAAAGGATGGAAACCTACTCCATTGGACCCCCAAATTACCACTTTATTCTGCCTATTGCCAACTACAAAGTAGTCGAGATGTCAGACTTGGTGGATCACTTTACAGCATATTTGCATTTGTATTATATATTTTTCTTTGCCTGTTGCTCACGTCCAACTGCACTGCCCAAATTAGATGCTGTATTGATTAATTATTCTAACTGAATCTTCTCCAGTGTTCCTTATATCATTACTAGAAGCCCTTCATCGATTACATTTCCTCTGTTCTCCAGCACAGTCACTGTGTCCTGTTAAACAACATATCGATCCCTTGATTCTGCATCACACCTTTAATACCTTCCTTAACCCTACTCCGTCTCCATGGTAACCTACCCCATCATATTCTCCATTTCTTTTCTCCTCACAACACATTCTGCCTGCTTGACCAAATATGTGGTCTCAAGCCTCCAGTCCTCGTGGAAGCTTTTTCTCCTTTCAAATTTCACTTGAAATCAGACTTGAAACTTTGTTCAGATTTGGCTGGCTTATTCCATTTTATTCAGAGTTTAAATCAAAATGCATGTTCCTTTATTGGATGTAAATGAGGATACAGAAAGGAAAAGAGTGTGGCAGAGAGAGGCATGATGGGAGTCTGGACGGCCAAGAATTGAACTGTGAAGACTGAGATGGACAATTACTGAGTGACCTTTTAAATAACAATTTCTTTTGTGATTGATTGAGTGGACTTGTGTGCTATGTGGTTTGTAGATGCAAATAGACCTCTGTTCCTTCCTATACTTATATTTAAATATAATTCATGCTGTGCTTCATGGAGGCCGCAGCAACCCCAATAACTCTATTGCAGTTGTCTTGGCACTATTGCTCGATGACATATGACAGAAACGCTTGCTATCAATAGTGGGACTCTGAGATGTCACCATGTCTATGTGTGAAGAAATGGCCATTGGTCAGCCAGAGTAACCACTTGAACTGAACAATGGGTTCCCAGTGTCCACGGCTCTGAAAGCCATTATTGATACACATTAATAATCTCCTCTTTTTTTTTGCTCTGCAAGCTGACATCCTTATTATAATGGCTTTATGCACCGTGATCTATTGTGCTTGAAAACATGAACCTTTGTACGTATTTAAGAGTCAGCTGTACGTAGTGAGGTCACATTTGTAACTGCTGGTCACGGGGAAAGAACGAAACCCTTCAGTCTCGCCACTGCCACTGGGGGTGAGTGAACGCACTTTTTCTGCTGTCTTAAGGGGGGCTGTTTAAACTTGTTAGATAGTGCAAATGGTTTAATCCTCAGAACACGCTTCTATTTTTGGTCGGCATCTTTGTTTTTAACTTGTTTTTGCTCCAGAGAGTACAACTGTTGCTTTATTGTTTTAGAGCTTCTTTCTCGGTGTATCTTGGTATCTTTAAGGATGCTGAGCTGAGTATGGGAACAGCTGAAAGGTGAGCAGAGACTCATCAACTATCATTATAATTCAGTTACATGTAGCTACAAATATACTGCAGGCATCGGTCAGATCATTTTTGATAAAACGATGGAATTATTTTTGCCTTCTTTATTTTCAGATTAGTATTGAGGCTTGAATCTGGCTTGAGGAGGAGGGAGGCTGCTGTTGTTTATATATAGATACAAATTATGGTGATGTGTTTAGAGAAAAATCCCTGATCTCAGACTGAATGAAGTCATCCAAAGCAAGATAGAAAAATGAAGCAAATGTGCTGCTAGAAAGTGCAGTCTGAAAGGATGTGGGATGACAAATCATGATTAAAAAAGATTAGCTGTCACAGTGAGTGATGTTAGTGATGGCGTTGCTAATGATACAGAATGGTAATCTTTTGAAGCACTTGGTACTATTTACTTCATTTGGGAAGTTTTATTTTAATGTATCTGCATGTGGGTGTCAGTCTGGGTTTGCCATCATGGCATCATTAACTGTGTACATAGTGGTGCATGAGACGTTGTTCTTCTGAGCCAAACTAAAAAGTAACATGAAAGAAGAAGTCTGTTAGATTTACAGCCAAACAAAGGTTGTGAATGTGTTGATTCTACTTATCTAACCATCAACTAATCTTTCATGATGTTTGAAGCCATAATCGCGAGAAGGACTAGTGTGAAATTAGGGTTCTGAAGAGATGCTGTGTTATTTCCTCTAATTTGATTCTAATCTCTTCATTTCCTTTTTCGGGAGCTTCTTTAAAGACACATGCTCTTCCATTATTCACCTCCATTCTCATCTTTTCCACAGCACGAAGAGAAAACAAAACTCGGCTAATACAAGTACTTCGCAGAAGGAACTAAATTCCTGCTCAAACATGGCAGACCAGAAGTAAGTTCTAGTCATCATCTTCTTTATGGAAACATCGAGTGCACATCCTGTAAATTCAAAGTTACATCTGTTTCTGTCTCTGGTTTAGTGTTTCTTTGAGTTCCACTGAGATATATTCATAATTTTCACCACTGAGTCATCTGTCCATAAGATATCTGTACATCCACCG
Organism: Hirundichthys speculiger; assembly: GCA_018398805.1. NCBI lineage: Eukaryota > Metazoa > Chordata > Actinopteri > Beloniformes > Exocoetidae > Hirundichthys > Hirundichthys speculiger. The sequence goes on from JAGFBZ010001926.1 coordinate 1,706,600, forward strand.
GAATATTACATTCAAAGCAACACATTACTGTTGTCTTTAACATTGACGTCACCTCAGAAAAATAGATGGCCAATAGCAAATAAGCAAGCTATGTCTTGTCCTGAAGGCATGATTCAATGTTTGCACATGCAAGTCATTCTGGAAGGGATTACATCAGACGTATTTCTGATGAAAGTCAACCTCTCCCTTTCTGGTATCCAGATCCAGGTGGGAGGTGTGCTATTTTTTCCCCTTCTGTTTCATGACTCTTAGTTGAATTTGAGATCTTTTCTTATTCAATGTTGTCCCTTAATTTACAGTAAATCACTTTACATGCATGCAAATGCTTTTTTTTCTGAAATTCCTTAATTAACCCTTTCTGCCCGAATATTCAACAGAAATTGGCGATTATAGCTTGCACATCATCATTTGGATGCCAAATGTTGATGTCATTTTTCTCTTGCAGAGACAACATAGATGACTTTAAAGTCCAGACAGCCAAGCACCCCAACATCAGCTCAGTCCCTTTAAGGCCGCATAGTGAACAGTCTAAAGATAGAACGTCCAAACGGCTTTCATCTGAGTCTAACGGGACCGGTGAGGGAGGAGTGGGCTCATCCACACCAGTGGAGCTGACCGCTCTGGAGGAGTCATTTCGACGTTTTGCCATCCATGGTGACACTCGAGCTACAGGCAAGGAGATGCACGGCAAGAACTGGTCCAAACTCTGCAAAGACTGTGGTGTGACTGATGGCAAGAGCATTACCCTCACTGATGTGGACATCGTCTTCAGCAAAGTCAAGTGAGTAAAGCATCATCATCATTGTACACAAAGGACAACATATCAAACTACATGAATATACATACCTTTAATTCTGTTTGGGTTCTTGGATTCAATCGTCTTCTCTGCCAGGATCTATTCAATTCAATTTATTTGTATAACGTCTGTCACAATGTCAATTGTCTCTAGGCGCTTTACAGAGACCCCGGGCATGATCTCCGAGCAAATATCATTAACTCAGATTATAATATTAAATCCTAATCAAGGATAATGGCACGTAAAAAACTCCCACAGCGGAAGAAAAAAACCTTTAAGCCAAACAGTGGCAAGGAAAAACTCCATTTTGAGGGAGAAACCTTGAGCAGAACCTGGCTCACAAGGGGGGGACCTTCCTGCCGAAGGCCAGTCGAGTTAAGAAAGAAAAAGAGAGGGGAAGACAGGACAGAGAGAGGATGTAGGACAGGGAGAAAGGAGAGACACAAATGACTCAATGAAATGACTACATAAACAGATGCAGGTAGCAGCACTGAGATGAGATGGTCAGAGGACTAGATCACCGGTCACCACGCCAGCCGGCACCCTGAACACATCTACACACACAGGTGGAGGTAAATGCTGGGATGGACAGAGGATGGAACTACAAGTCAGCATGAAACTCAGGAAACAATGGCCTGCAAGCATACAGAAAGAAAAGAGAAAAAAAGGGGAGCAAAACAGCACAACAAACTACAGGAAAGAAAATGGAGCACAGTTACAGTAACAAGGTGCTCCTAATTAACTATGGATTGAGCTGTAGGAGGAGGAAGAAGGGAGGAGGAAAGGGAAGAAGAGACACCGCATATGTGCTATAAGATCTGGGCCAGATCTTTTTTTTTTCTTTTAAGATTTTTTTGGCACTAGTGGCCTTTATTTGTAGTGGAGAGAGACAGGAAGGGGGGCAGAGAGAATGGGGAAGACACGCGGCAATCTGGGAGTCGAACTCGCGACCAGCAGCATGAGGACTGTAGCCTCTGTATATGGGCCACCTGCCCTGAACCTCTGTGCTACCAGGGGCGGCCCGCCTGGGCCAGATCTTATTGTACATATGCCGCTAGTCAAGTGGCATCACAGAAGTCTCTTCTGCGTGGATTTACGTGTCCAAATGGCTGCAAAAGTGATGCATTGATGGCAGAATTGTGATTTCAGAGGTGCACTGTGTCTATGAAAATTTTAGAGTAAATGACTTGCAAAGCATCAAAGAACTGAAGGAAGTTTTAACACTAAATCCAGTACGAGCAGCTCTAACCTCACTGTAAACCATCTAAGCACACAGACAGGGAGGATTTCATGAGGTATCTCAAAACATGCTAATGTTTCATGTTAAATCGGTTCATGTTGGAGCTGTCCTTCAGATAAAAGCAACAAAAGTAAAAGATGATTCAGCCTTCGCTGATTCATTCTTCACTACTTCGGTTCAGTGATGTACAGTCCATTAATAAGCTCTGACCTCGATTTTGTTTGATCCACTAGGGAAAACCTTTCATGAGGACAGCTGTTTTTACTAAGTAGACAAACCGTCCGAAAACTATTCAGGGCAACTACACCATGGCAGATGAATATACACATAATACACGACGTCTAAAGAATTTGCATTGTTACATCATTATCATAGTGAAAAAACACTTGAATGTAGCAGCACAGAACAAAGTTGACACTAAAAACCAGCAGGACGTCTTCAGTAAGGGTCTGTGTAATTTATCATATGGTTATTTTAGTAATTTCATTCATGCACATTCTTTCCTTTATTTCTTATCCTTGTTGAATGACATGAATAAGGATTATTACGCATGGGGGCACTAGAATTGTGGAGTATGGCTGGAAGCCATTCATCATCCTGCCTTGCTGCAGGAACGGACAGGCTGTGAAAAAACTTTGGAATTTCACATTGATTCAGTGGATTTTCCATCTTTTACTTGCACATAACTGTAAGTGAGTTCCAGCCATTTGGGTGTGTGCTCGGATGTATAAGAGATCCCAAGATACTCTTTAATGCTATTTTTACTTTTTATTTTATTCTATCACTAACACAGCAGGCTCTCCCATGTCAATTCAACTTTTTTTTCCATTTCATTTTATCAAATTGTTGGGGTTTTTTTTTCTGGTGAACTGTGGATTTTTTTTTTTAAAACAGACAATAGCTACTTTTACAGAGCCTGGGAGATATTTATTTAAAATTGCCAAGTCTTCACAATTGTACATGGAGGAACACTTCAGTAAAATTGTTCCACAATTTTTAGACACTGTTTGTCATCTCTACCCATCTTTACATCTAACAGGCTCTGCCTCTCAGACATGCTCCGTCTATATCCGGTCACGTTACTGACCCGCTGCAACCCTTTTTTTTTTTTTTTTTTAAATCAAATCCTCCTCCATTTGTTTTGGATTTGTGGCATAAAGAGCCAATATTTTCCATGAAATGATAAAAGATCTCCTATTCCATGTCATCTGATGTGTTCTTTCAGTTTTATTGGGAATGAAATATAGGTTTATGAGATCTGCAGGGCATTACAATCTATTTTTATTTCCATTTTACACACACACACACACACACACACACACACACACACACACACACACAAATGAAAACAGTTAAAAATAAAATAAAAATAGAATTAATGAGTTGACTTGGAATGGACAAAGCTGAGCAGGACTTTCTGGGTTTAGCTATGACGTTGCCTGTTACTGCAACACTAAAAGAGGGAGGGAATGCAGTGTTTGAAAACAGCAGATGTTAATCCTGGATGTGGCGTTACTGCGAAGGAGCGCTTCTGCACCTGGTTATTGGGCGTCTGGCTGTGAGCTCCCATTCATGTGTTCCACAGACAGACTTCACCTGTGTTACCTGCCAGAGCTCGGTGTGATGTCATGTGATGCCCAAGTTGTTGCCAGGATACAAACACAACACCCCAGTGCATTCATGGAGATCTCTGGAGACTTCAGCCGCGCTGCTCCCCGTCTGCTACACTTCCAGCTTTACAACACTTTAACTAATTTAAATCCTTAAATGTTCTTCTTATTTAGTCTCAGTTTGTACTGCAACAACATAATTTCCCTTTTAAGTATTAATTAGTTCCGTTATATCACAGAAGTGGCAGATATGAAGGGTCAGTGGCCTTGACCTTTGACGAGACCACTGGTACAACCTAAGGCTGGGTCACATGGCCAAAAGGCACAGTATGTACCTCCTGAATGTCACTAAATATAGTGCAGGAATAACCACTTTTTTGAATCATTATTTTGCATTTTCCATGTCATACCAATGTTTTCCCCTAATTTGGGGGTCTTAATCTTCTAATTTGGGGTTTATCAGGTTTTTTTCCTTCACATTCCAAAAAAATTCAAACTGACTTCTGCTCCTGACTGTTTTTACTTTTGCTCAACTAAATAAGTATCTTCGCTTTACCCAACATCAACATATTTACTGTTGCCATGGTGAGCAGTGTTTGTATTCAGTAACATTTTTCTTGGCGAGAGTACAAAGAGAACTGAACAAAAAAAATAAAATTAAAATAAATGGTTGTGTCATATTCTGGGCAGTATCGAGAAATGTGCCAACAACATGAGGTAACCACTTTAGAAATTTAAGTGGGGAAAAGCATATTCCCTGTTTTTTCACACATGCTCTTAGTGTGTAACCTGCGTTGTGTCGTGTTCACGACAAATGTGATGTGTGACTATAAACAGGATCCCAGATAGTCCGACATGAGTTTCCAAACCAGGTTCAGGACTCTGGAGTATGGAGGAGGATAGTAGGGTAAAATCAGGGCAGGGCATGTGCTGTGTTCACACTTCAGAGCAATCCAAAGGATAAAAAGAGCTTCAGTATTGGGGGAAGGGTTCCTGTTTATGTAGTTTTCTGACTCCAGGCATGAGTGAGCAGCGGAGGGCTGCTAATGCCGGGGATATACATAACTACTTTCCTTTTAATCAGTGTCAAAGCTCTTTTGCTCGCGCACAAAAATTAAACATCTTAATGAGCGCTGCCTTATTACAGCATGGCTGAATGAGTCAAGTATTTATTCTGGGGATAGAGGTCTGCCTTGTGGCTGCTTGGAGCCAAAACAACACAGCATGAAGTATAAATGAGAAAGAAAGCTGGCGTGGTCTAATTCGTTATAATCAACCTCTTATGGTGGCTTTTTTTATGTTGTGGGCTTTGCTGTATTTTGCATCAGTGGACATGACCATCACTGGTGCAGGAGCAATCTTCTGTTCAGCATACGCAGCTTCACATCCATATGGATCACATACTGCAGATGGTCGAGCTGCCATTATGGAAACAGACAGCAGCTCTGCCACTCAGTGTTCCTCAAGAAAATAACTTTACTCACCCTCTAATCTTTACCTCCTTTTAACCTTAATGCACCCTCCTTATATTCTTATATTTGCTGCTAAGTTTGAGAGCTTGACCTTTTGTGTGCTTTGGGGCTCTGAGCGTGTAGATGGGGGCAGATCTGCAGGTTCTGTCCGAGGGAGACAATTATCTCCCTCGGACAGAAAGAGCAGCTGAAAGTCGAGTTCCCCCTCTGACAATGGACAGCAGGGAACAGACGCAGAGGAACGGAGCTCTCAAATGTTCACCACAGAAGGACTGCAAACAAGACCGGTCACCAAACGAGTCAAATTGACAATAAACCCAAACACCTCTGTTTGCTGTAGCTCGTTGCTATGGCAGTGGGTTGCCTGGGGAGACAATAGGCTTTATAGGCCGTTGCTTAGGTGATATATCACCACAGCACAGGCTGTTTGTGTTTTTGTTACTAGGCACTTTTAACATGGAAGTGAAATGGGCACAAGGCCAGTCAAACAACTGGAGCAGTCTCAGATGGATTCATGATAGCGATCCGCACGGCCGCTTGATCAAATAAATGAGAATGCGATGATACAACACACTCCCAGCGACTTGGCTGTATTTAGCAGGTTTAAGGGAGGGCTCAAAATGTAAAACATTACATAAAGAGACAATCACAAGTGCAGCACACAGTGGAGTTTCTATGGAAACAGTGAAGTCCTGAAATACTCTGGGAGATATAATCTACTGTAAACACTGGAGGTTCTCTCATTGTTTATGTCAGTAGGACACCATCTCCATGCTCTCTTACATAACCACCTTTTATAGTTTGAGTAAACAACCATAGACTCCCTTTTTAACGTTTCAACCTGCTCTGAGAGTTCTTGTCTTTGAACAAGTAGCTGGGATGGTATATTTTTTTGAGGTCTGAGGCTGCAAACTGTGACAACAACATTCATCTTACTTTTTAGGAAGAAGTCCTGTCGCACCATCACATTTGACGAGTTCAAGGTTGCACTCGGAGAGCTGGCCAGGAAGAAGTACAAAGAGAAGAGTGGAGAGGAAGCCGAGGCCGAGGTCTTCAAGCTGATCGAGGGGAAGGCGCCAGTTATCTCAGGAGTCACAGTAAGATTTGACTGATTCGAAACATTCATGTCCATTGCAGCAATCGCGGTCACAACTCAAATGTTTTGCAAATTTCCCGACAGAGGGCCGTGGCCTCCCCGACGGTGAGTCGTCTCACAGACACCACCAAGTTTACAGGGTCGCACAAGGAGCGCTTTGACGAGTCCGGCCGAGGGAAGGGGAAGGCCGGACGAGTGGACCTAGTTGACACCTCTGGATACGTCTCTGGATACAAACATCGAGGGACATACGAAAAGAAAGTGAATAAACCCACTGAGGGTAGACCCATGTGAGGGTGAAGATGAGGAAATCAAACATTTCATCAACTACTTGGATGATTTTCTATTAAAAGAGTACTCATAGAAAGCACAAAAGAACAGGATTTCATAGATTTTCCCGCCCATGTATGCATTGTGTGTGTGTGTGTGTGTGAGTGTGTGTGTGTGGGAGTGAGAGAGGCGTATTTTTCTGTGAGAACTGGAAAACTGTTTACATCAATTTTTACAAAGTCATCACCAGCTGATACATTCCTGTCTGATAGCAAGTTACTGCCAAACACTGAAGAGAACAAATGAGAGAAAGTGCTCTGCCATGACTATTTAAACTCTGTTGTTATAGGGCCTTACGTTTATCGAGCACAATGAACAACATGCCAAGAAGAGCAGAAATGGGACAACAGTTTAATGAATTAGTAATACTGCACTGTTTATGAAAATGTTTCTACTCCAATAATCAGCTCAAGGAAGGCGCTGTTAATGAGTTTTGCAGTTTCACAGATGATTGGCAGCCATTTTTGACAGGTGTAATTAACAATTTGTTTTGAGATCTTATAACCTTAATTCCAGATTTAGTATTGCTTATTTGCCATCAGCACTTGTCAGCTATTGTCTTGAGAAATAGTTTATATAATTTACTTTATACATTTTTCTATCATCTTACAACGTCATTGGTACGGAAGCCCTGAATCCATGTCCTAAATCCCATTTTCCCTGTTTCATATATGAAAAGAGGTTTAAGAAACTTACATTTCAATTTTTTCACTTTCCTTTTATAACTTTAGTACATGTGAACTATTTGCTCTCTGCTCAAAGAAAATATATTGAGTGTTTTCAGCTTGTCGTAATCTTTTTTTGTTTCTTAATATTATAAAACATGACAAAAGCATTCCCTTGCAAATTTGATTGACCTTGCTAAAGTTTTTCCTCTTAACACGGTCGATGTAAAGTCCTTTTAGCATCTAACTCTGCACAAACCGATCCAATTTGAGGAATTAATTGGTGAATTCCAGCTGAAATCCAAAAGCTCGAGCCACAGTAGATAAACTCAGTTGTACAAGATTGTATTTTTAAAATTTGTACTTATTTCCTCATCAGGCTTAAATATAATAGTTTTAATATATTTGTGGTTAGTTTGTGTATATATTCTAAAAAGGCTCAGCCACGTAGCTTGATTTAAGACACTGGCTTCATGTTTTCAGTTTTTCCTGTATTGCTGTACTTTGTGCATGTTATGTTTGTTGCATTTGATTCAGAAGCATACAGATGACAGAGGTTTCTATCTTTCCAAACTGTTGTGCCTGCTGAGGATAGGTTTTATCTTTAAATATACCAAGTAATGAGACTGTGGGGTCATAAAATCTTGCATTCTTTGAAATCAGTATATATCAACTTTTGTGTACAAAGTACACTATCCTCTAAAGCTATTCTGTCTGTACCTTTTATGTTTGTGACTGTCATCTATGGCACAGATTTAACTGAAAAAGCAGGGTTTACATGTTTACTTACATACTATTTCAGATAAAGGGAAAACTGCAGACAATATACTTTTGTAGAATATTTTTCCAGATGACAGTTTTGTGTTTAACACACTTCCTGTAGCCTCAGCTGATGAAGAATCGTGCATCAAGTGGAAAACTAGCGGCTCTGTGTTAGTTTTTGTCTGCTGCAGTAGCTTGAGTATGTTTCCTGTGCTTTATGCCAAATAATGTGCACCTTTAATGTGGAGAAACAACACTGTTTTTTCAAATAACTTTTAATGTACTATTGTGCCCAAGTGCATGCAGTGTTTTTTTTCTTGTTCTCAAGCCTTCTTAAAGTGTGTTCATGATTTATAGTTCATTATTGAAAATAAAAAAAATAAAATAAAACATAAAAAAAAACCCCACAAGGCCCCTGAAGCTCTGCTGACCAGGTGTCAAAACCCAAACATTCAGACGAAAAAACAAAAGCTGCATTCGATTTGTGCCGCGTGTAAGTTCTAAGCTGGTTGGCCAAGTCTTGTATTCACGTCAGTGAGAGGAAAGTGCACGTGTGTGAGCAGCTCTCCAGGCCTGAGGCAGAGGTATAAATAAAGTCACAGTGCAGCTGCAGTATACAAAGCAGATGGAGACATAACTGACCTGAAAAAAAAGGGAAAAAAAGAGAGAAAGAGAGGCACAATCTTGCCAGGGATACAAAAAACACATTTTGACCTTTGCACATTTTTCCACCTAAAATCATTTGTTAACATAACAGTCTTGACACACACTTATACACAAAGTTTCGTGAATGAATTGCTTTCCCCGTTACTGTTTACACCAAGAAGACAGCCTATATATATTCTTTTAAAATAAGTTACACTTCATCAAATAAGGCGAGGAACTTAGGCATAAGGCTTAGATGTACACTGAAGTTATACGAAGCAAAATTTAATTTAAAAATAGCTGAAATTGCTGGATCTTGTGCTAATATCATGCTTTGCATAGTCTTGCATTTGTAGTCTTTTTTTTCCTGTTGTGCATCTCTTCATTGAGATTTGACTTTAATGTTCCCCACTTCCCTTGAGCTCAGCTAGCAGACACTTGTTGGTAGCCACCAGGGACCTGCAACACACACACACAGAGAATCACACAAATAATAAGCAACCAACAAGGAAGCTGATTTAGAAGTAAGACTTCATTACTATACCCAGTGTCTTTTTTACCTGTGGCTTTCTTGCAGCATATTTGAGAGTTCTTGGACCTTCTCAGGCCTCTTCAACTTTCTTCCTCAATCCCCTCAATCTCTTTTCTCAGCTCCTCCACTTCTGTTTGAGCCTCTAAGGAATGACCAATCTCAAGGTAGTATAGAGTACTTAGTAGGGAAAACTGCAGAATTTTCACTCACACAGAAGGCATCTCCTGTTGACATTTACACCCACCTCTGATCTGAGTCACTGGTGAAGTTTTCGTCACAGATCTGAGATACTGATGTTCTAACTTGATGAGTTGTTTCTGCAGTGCGACATTCTCCTCCAAGACGATCCTCAGCTGCTCATTTAATCTGCCCTGCGTTAAAATCAACACCATAAGTACAGAGTACTCATCCTAAAGCTGAATACTGTTTTCCACTGTTGAGCAAACTCACCGCTGCTCTACGAGCTTCCTCCAGCTGAGTGGAGAGGTTTTGGACTTCAGTTTTGTGTTCTTCCTCTCTTGCAGCAGCTTGAACGCTAAGAGTATCAACATCCTGCCTTTAAGACCCTGACCTCAGCCTCCCGCTGGAAATATCACTTTCCATCAAAGAGAGGATCTGGACGGCCTGAGCTAGAGACAAAAATAGGGAGGGAAACAAACAAACAAAAAAAAACCATGAAGGCATTAATTCCCTCAGAAACTTGTAATCAGATACTAGATCCCCCATACCAAACTCTAGCTCACACAGGAAGTTGTTGTTATGATGCAGTGATCTCTCGCCTCTCCAGTGTTTGTCCACTAGGTTGAGCAGCATCTCTAGGGGCTTCCTATAACTGCCCCTGAAAGGAAAATTTAGAGATACTGGAAGTTGATATGAGACGAGACAGAACCTAAAATGAGACAACTGAATTAAGTGTCACCTGTTTTTTCTTTTCAGACTGTGACCTCGGGCCGATGCCCCCCTCTGTTTTGTTGAAGCTGGAGTAAGTCAGTCTTGGAGGATGTAGGATGGGGTTAGAAGGATCAGAAAGATTCAAACCAGGTCGTAGTGGGCTTGGAGGCCGGATATTAATAAATGAAGAGTCATGCCTACTTTGATCTGGAAAAAATATTGTAAAATGTTGTAAAAGTCATGAAAGTTAATTTTGCCATGTGTGGTTGTGCAAAGGGGCTTCCTTAATCAGGAAATTCAATTATTACCAGGATTTGGAGTAAAATGTCCCTTGGCTGTATGTCTGGCTTGTCTGGGAAGGTCTTTTTGCTTTTGCTTTCCAGGCGCAACTCTTTGTTTATCTGTCCATGGACCAAAGGACACTTTTGGTCTTTCAGACACTTTCGATTTATGAAGTTGCTTCATTAATCTGTGACTCTTTGGACTCCGTTTTATCTGTAAAATGATGCATGACACAAAAGAGGACTGGTATTACCTGACCTTCGGTTAGAAATAGGGACTTGGCTTCTGTCTCCCTCTGGTGGGATTTTCTATGTTTTGTCAAAAACTGAGGAAATTTCAATGGGGACAACATGGGTGCAGCTACAGATATTAAATTACATTTTAGCACCAAAGTCTAATAAACCAGTCACAAAAGCAAATTTACATACTTTGATTAACATTATAAAAAATGTTTTGATGAATTGCTCATGGATTTCCTGATAATAAGGGTAAGGAATAAAGTAAAGAATACCATTAATGAATATTTTTTCCTTCTATCTCCCATGATATCAGCTGGTGCAGTCTCTCTCTCTCTTCCTGTCACATCGGTGTAGGGCTGGGTAATTAATCAACACCGACATTTAGAACCAATAATCAATCTAATCTTGCTCATGTCAATTATTTCTCTTCTTTGAAATATTAATTTAATGATCATATATAGTTAATCGGTGTGTGCTTCCTTTCACTTACTTTAAAATCAAAGATATTTAGGACCCGATCATACACTTCCCGCTAGCCGCTACCCGCAAATTGCGGGTTTAGGAACCCCCGCTAACCGCTAATGCAATCTTCTGCTCCCTAAAGCCGCTACCCATTATGCCGACTCCCTTACTCACATTGTAGGTTTTGAGTGACATTCCCAGATGGGATACTATTGATCTGAAGTGGAATGAGTCTGTGGAAACAAGTACTTTTTATTTTATAACCTTGTCAAAGTAGTCGTGGTATATAGCAGTTCATACAGGCTTTCTATTATGTCTTATTTTGAAATACCACATCAGATTGGGCTGAAACGTTTTGAGTGACATTCCCAGATGGGATACTATTAGTGAGAAGTGGAATGAGTCTGTGGAAACCAGGACTTTTCATTTTATAACCTTGTCAAGTAGTCTTAGTATACTGCATTTATACATGAATTCCAAGTAAGCAGTGAAGTAATTTAATTATTATTTATAAAATCTCTTTTGTTCATTCACATTCAAATGAATGTAAACGCATAACTGCTGTTATTTTGAAAACACTGTACCATAGCCATTACTGTAATTTCAACAGCAAAACGGCACAAATATTTCAAAGAGAGGCTGGCATGACAGTCGTTTGAGAAGAGAGTGCTGGCGTGACGGCAGTGATCTGGATGAGAAGACGCTCCATAGCAGTTTGCGGGTAGCGCAACCTGCTCTTAAAGGCAATGGCTACTGACGCACTGATTGGTTTAACAGGTGGAACGCCCTAACCACTCCTATGGATAATGTAGCGGGTAGTGCAGATGGGATAGCGGGTTTAGGAATGTGGAAGATTGCGTTCTTTGCAGGGGAACGCCCTTCCCGCTACCCCTGAATAGCGGATTTAGGAGATCTGGTGAGAAGATCGGGCCCTTAGTCTTTTATTAGAAAAATATCCACGTTTTAATAGTTGATTATATTTGGAGCAAAAAAAAAAAAAAAACTATACTAAAATAATCACTCACTGAACAAGTTACTTTGTTTACATTAAATAATGGTGATATTGATTAGAGGTCACATTGCCCAGACCCTACACCAGCGACATAAAAACAATTACGTCTACATCTCTAACAGACTCCAAAAAGACAAACTTACCATTTTTAATGAGGGGAGACCTGAGGATAGATTTAGCTGAGTCCTACAAATAAGAACATTGTTAATTTAAAAATGTAATGTAATACTCATAATATTGTCTGACATGGAAAGAATTAAAAACCACCTGTTTTGGAGTTGAAGACCTCTGTTCTGTAAAACCTTCTGATCTTTTGCCTTTGAGCTCTGAAACAACCGTTTGAAATTAGAAACAAAAATTCACTGGTTTGATTTACTATTTATGTTTCAACTTTGACATCTTACCCTCCACTTCCTTGATGGTTTCACTTTGGCCTCCTTGATTTGTTGTAGCAAAGTTTAACACAATGTCATCACTGTTAGTTGGGAGAGAAAGTCTCTTGGTCAAACAGTCTCTTAAAGTAAGCTGATGATCACTGTTTCTGGCAAACATAAGCAATGCAGCAGAGGCACAACTCCAGCAAACAGAAAAAAAAACACTTAATTAGGTGTAACCATAAGAAAACATCAAGTTAACAATATACAGTAATGCTTTAAAAAAGAAAAAACAAAAACATGTTCCGGCAGAAAGCAGGAACTGCTGCTGCTACAGCTCACGTCACTTTAACGTGCCTTCTGTTGTTCATTTTACTCAGAATTAACTAAAATCTAGAAATGCAGATTTAATCGAATTGTATCAATGAGTAGACTGCAAAAAATAACAGCAATATCACAATCAATTTTTTTTTCATTCTATTTTGTTTTATCATTTATCCACTGGTCATGTGTTCCAGCAGTCATCTGTGTGTTCACCCAATTCATGAATTGTATGTGATACACATATGAAATGTTTCCTATAATACCAATTTATACCATACCAATTTTATTTATAATGCTTTAAAACTGCTACAGTGCACCAAAGTGCTGTACAGAGAACAAATCTAAAAATCAAAACCAAAAAAAAAAAAATTATGGGTGTAAAATGGCAGGTGCTTGGTCTTTAGTTGATGCTTCCATCGAGCAGAGAATGTTGAAATAATCCAAGTTAAGTATTTGATGTTTAGCATACCTTTGGTCTTCAGCCAGATTCAGAGAGAATCTCTTCTGCTGAGGAGGAAGATCTGTAGAGAACTGCAGCATGGCAGCTTTGCGCTCAGTCTCTTTAACTGTGCAGCTATCTAAAAAAGGAATCAAGAATGCTAATTAATTCTGAAACCTCAGCCCACGAGAGCACAATGCTGACACTGTTGGCACATCTTACCAAGTTTACGCAAGTTGGGCATGGAATGCACTAGATATGCCCGGTGGTGTGGGCAATTTCTGATCAGAGGGTTGAGTCTTAAATCCAGCTCTTTCAAAACTGGAAGCTCAAGCAGCACTTTCACCTCATCAAGTGAAGGTATCCTGTTATAGTAGAGGATCAGCCTCTCTAGCATGTTTAAGTGTTGCACCCCCTGGGAAGAAACCAGAAACCTTTCAGCAGAGGTTGATCTACAAGCATGACCGTTTCTACCTGACTACCACACCTGAAGAAAAACGCTTGTTGGGTGGATGTGTGAGTGTGTTAAACATATTCTGAGATTACAAATTGCAAATTTAAACACACACACATAGATGCCAGAAACACATTTCCTTTGATGTAAACAGGGGGCTAAACTAAACTAATTACAGATGCGTTTTAACAACAACAGTGAAACTAACCTCCACAGAGACGAGCGCATTGTAGGAGAGATCCAGTGACTTCAGACGGACAAAACTATTCAGAGCGTTTCCCAAATGTCTGATCTTCTCCTCGTGAGTGCCAGGGAGGCACAGAGACCGGACATCACCTGTTTAAAAAGCATTAAACTCATAATAACCATCCATGTGTTGTATTACTTGCCTTTGATGCTTCCGCCGATGGCAGTTGATGCTGTGTTAGCTCTGGTTAGCCACAGTGTTTGACACTGAGGCCTCCGAATATTACCACAGTTTTTAACGAAAAAAGCCAAACCCCTTGACCACTAACAGCTGCTTATTTTTACTCCAATATGACAGCGTTTAGTGTGACATAACCATACCGAGACAAGGATGCTTCAGCTGTAATCGTTCACGTATCCACTGCTCTGTGACTGTTGTCAAACACTCCGCCGCCATACTTTTCGAACTTTTGACGCATTCAAGCACTGTCGGAAAAATGAAAATAAAAAAATGTCACTTTTATGGAACTGGATTGGTGAATTTTTACGTTGCCCAAGCTTGACATTTAAAATGAAATTTCACAATGTCATTATAGTTTTCATTATGCGCATTATTCTTTTGAAGAAAACACATTCTCATGTATGAAATCTTCTGCCCTAATTAAACATTAAATGTGTCCCGGGATAATGCTTTCCTTAGCCCCACATTTTTTAAAACTTGTAATTTAATTGTCTTTATTAGGCAAACTGGTTGGACTTTATATAAAAATGTAGAATACTACAAAACATTTTTACTCACTAAATACAAACAAACAAAGAAACACAATGTATGCATTGTAAAAAGTTTATGTTTCTGTTAAACAGTCGATAAATGTCTACTTTACTTTTTTTTTTGTACCAGGCTTACAATATATTGTTTAAGGTGTATCTACATTACACACCCAAATTATAACAATTTAAGTTGATCTAAAAAACTAGATAAAGGTCTAGAAAGATTGAAAGTTGCCGAGTTTACTAGGTACCTTGAAGGGCTCTTGTGGAGCCTGCGCACTGCTCACGTCAGGAACTTGTCACGTGTAAAAACAAACGCGCTACTGTTCCTGCTCGTAGATTCTAAGTTTGACCTTGTGGCTTCTGTTTTTATTATTGAACTACTATCTGTCATTCACAAATGTGGTGTAACTTCAATAACTGACAGGAAGTTCTTTATATTAAACTTTCTGTTATGTATTTTGCGACAACAGCGCGTGCGGGTTTGCGGATGTTTTCAGGCGTGTCAGTTGCTTCCAGGATCAATGGCGTCCTGTGTAACAGAGTGGATAACATGTTGTTCTAACATCGTTTTGTCTGCCACAGCACTGTACTCTTCGTATAAACTCTTTAAGGTAGGTATTTGTCCAACTGAGAAATAATCAAGAGATTAATCAACAATGAAAATAAAACTTTTCATCCATTGTCATCGATTGTGTTGCATATTTTCTTTCCCTGTTGAGTATTTTGAAACAAAATTTTGTTTATATAAGATGTACATATATTCTCTGTGACTGACGTATAAGTTCTGGATTAAAGGTTCACTGAAGAGCCACATTTAACATATTTCCTTACATTTATTGCAGTGGATAGTTAATAATGTAGCCGATCATTTAAATGAATGATTAGCATTAGTTTTCACTTTGTAACAAAGCTGCTTCCTTTTTATTCACCTCTCTTGAAGGACCACAGGGGCCCCTCAGTTGGAGCCTTCCTGCTCGGGCTCTCTGCACTACTTTGTACCTTCCATCCCTCCAGCTCGTACCTCACCTCCCTCCAGAGAGAAGCAGAATGGGCCGCGGAGGTGTTGGCTCCGGTGCTGGTCTCCTTCGACTTCCTGTGGCTCAGTCAAGACCACAACACGGCACACATTCTCCTGTGTGGCTCCTGCCTGCTGATTGGACTGTCAGACTGGCTGTCGGCAGATACTCTCGCGGTCATGACCCGCTGCCTGGGCCTGTCATCGGTGTCCTGCTGCCTGACAGTGTGTCTGTTTGCTGGTAATGCTTTAGGTGCCATGGCTGGCGTAGGCCTCAGCCTTTCCATTACTTCTGGGACAGAGGGTTGGATCTAACGTTCTGGTTCCACTTGTTTCTCAAGCTGCTACAGAAGGACTGATGAAGTGGCTTTTAAAAGGGTCATTATCGTTTGGCTGCTGGGCCTCAACACAAGCTCTGAGCATGTTTCTGTTGGATGTAACTGAACGATGCAACATAAGTATTTAAATCAGTTATGATCCGTGTGGTTGCACAGAATATGTACCTGACTGCCTCAAGGATGGTCAAGTTACTAACTGGACAAATAGTAAAATTAATGTAGCTAAATAAATGATTTCATCCACCCACCAGGCCATGAGGTCTCAGTCGTGAAAGTGTGGAATGCCTTCTCCAGATTGAGACTGAGATGCTGCATCAAGAGGAGTTCAAGTATCTTGGGGTCTTTTTCATGAGTGGGGGGAGAATGGGAGGAGGGATTGACAGACAGATCAGTGCTGCATCTATATTTCTTTTTTTATTTAATTTTTTCACAGTCTGTTGCAGTAACTCTGGTCATGTTGTGTCTTTCTTTTCATCTCTCTTTCATCTCTTTTCTTCAGAATGTTTTTTTTTTTTCAGTTAAAACAGATTTTTGAAAAAAAAAGTGTTAGTTTGAATGTTGAATTGCTCAAGAATTTAATTTTGGCACTTATAGTAACATTTCTTATGAGGAGTAGCCACAACAACAAGAAAATCTTCAATGTATCGGATGGAGTTGATGGAACTTTCTAAAGCCCAAATAATGGCCAGGAAATGAACCCTAAATCCAGATAAGTAGAAAAGGAGATGTCTCGGCTGTGTTTATTTCCTTGAGTGTGAACTGGACTAGAGATTACTGGCAGACACAACAGATGAGCTTGGAGTCTCGATGAGGACACAATGGGAATATTGAAAATTAAGGATGTTTTTCTTTGCAACATTGCTGCAGAAACATATGCCACAACTCTGTGCCTTGCTTTCAGACAATGTGGGGAGAAAGACGCTGCAAACAGAGCGGAAAGACAAAAGGAGGAGCGGTTGGAGATGGTGTAATTCTTGACATGCTACTTTGCAGGACTGTCTCTGTACTGTGACAATAATAGGGAATTTTTGAGTTTCCATCTATGTTATGACAAATAGAGGTTCATCTGTGTTCCACTATATGTAACAAACGTCAATTTTGTGTGCTCAGTTTTTTTTTTCAGAAATTAAGGTGTTTATCTGGAACTTACAGTAGCTACTAAAACAGGTCCTTGGCTGAACTCATATGGGCTTCACTTGAAAGAAAGCACAACATTACACAGAACACAGATGCCCCTGTATTAGCTCACTGATTAGAGCAAATGTTGGCTTTCTGCCTCACTGTGATGTAACAGTTTGCCAGATAACAAGTGCCTGATTGAAATTCATGACATCATGCAGCTTTATTATGGAGAAACTGGCAGGTGAGAATTCCAGTTTCTTTTGTAGTCATTTCAGCAGAGGTTTGTCTCGCTGTTGACACCTTGTGTCGGATCTCTGTGCTACAGAGGAAGTGAATCACCTGCAGCCTCAGCAGTATCACTGTAAAAATATCTGCAGCGGTCAAAGCTCTTGGCCCAGATCTTACCTCATCTTCACTGTGTGATTTTCTTTTGTGTGTGTGTGTGTGCCACTGCCTTAGTTTATAGCAGCTGCCATGGTAGATGAAATAACCTCCTCACCTGCTTTCTGTGGTATAAATGAACTGCGTGTGTTTGTCCCCACTGGTGTCCTTGCAGGACATGGATATCCTTTCCACTGATTTGTAGTGTATGCTGCAGACGCTCTCGGGGGGTGTTGGGAGTGTGTGCAGATTTCTCAGATGGTTCACTGCAGTAAGAATGCAAGTATATGTGGCTCTGAGCCAGTTTTCTGGACTGTCTGTCAAACTTCAGGCCAGATGTAAAGGGTGATGCTTTTTAATTATTATTTTTTTTAATGATGTGTTTTAATGTGTTAATTTAGGAGGCATGTTTGAATTTTGGAGAACCTTAAATGACCTGAATGTTTAAACTGTTTGTTTGTATGTTTCCTGAAATGCTTCATGTCCCCTTTTGACCATGTAAAAGTTTTAATATTTATCAGGTTTATTTACCTAAATGTTAATAATTGCTGGGGTGAATAAAGTCAACATCTCTTGTAACATAAATAAAAAGTAAAAAACAAACAAACACAGAAGACCCAGGCATTCTTTACTGTATCTTTACATTGCATTTCTGAGATCCTTTTAACAATATGTACCTCGCACTATCTAGTACCAAATTTTTGCTAGTGCAATGTTTTTGTTTTGTTTTTTTTTCCTCCTTATAATTCAGATTTCTTTCAAGCACTCTCAACTAACTCCACTGCTATCAGTATCAACCTCCCCCACCTTCATCAGTCTCCATAGATGTCTGCATCTGTCACTACACCACTGCAGCGAATCACGGAGCTGCACTGAGCATGCTCACTGCAGATGCAGCCTGTAGATGGAGCAAAGTGGAGAGAAGGAAGAGGGGGGGAAAAAGGGATGAAGATGAGAAGGAGCAATGCAGGAGCTGTGCACCGTGCAGGGATGGTGCGGCGGCTCCGACAACAAGGGCTGCGCAGAGAGAGTTTTAAATGACTACACGGATGGAACATGACAGTGGACAACAAATGGCTGGAATGACAGATTACGCTCATCAAAGAGGAGAAAACATTTGATAAGGTAAAAAAGATGATGTATTTAGAATTTTAGAATGAAGTGACACATCCTGATGTATGAAAATTAATTTTCATGCATCCATTGTTAATCACTGTGCCTGTTTAAGGTAAAGAAGCAGAATAGTTCTGCTTTCTCCACCATTTTAAAGATGTGTGTAATTTATGGGCTTGTTTGTCATTTCCAGAGACTCTTGGACAGCGTGGACATGTACGCCTTCTACTCTCTTTTAGTCTACATCTTCTACACTGTCTTTAAGAAGGAGGAGGAGGAATCCTCAGAGGGAACGCATGGAGAGTCCTCAGATGTATGTCTAGCCATATCATCCAGCCTTGGGAATCCTCCAACACAATTATTTTATTGATTTATTTATTTTCTAGAAACATGCATAGATACCCTAATAAGCATTTCACAGTGCACAGCTCTGTGCATGTTCATATTTGCAACATGTACTCCTTTTGTTTGTGTATGTATGTGTGCATGTGTGGGTGACTGCGTGTCTGTGTCTGACCCTGGTATTTGGTGCTTTGTTCAGGAACCAGGACCTGTTTCCATGGAAACAAGGACGGAGAGGAGAGATGGCCACACCCCCAGAGTGGCAAAAAGAGCTTGTGCTCGCTTTAATGAATCAAGTAAGTCATTTGAATAAGTGTTTGACAAAAGAATGATGCATGTTTTATATATATGAATGGTTTCTACTCATTTATTGAATATTTTGGTGCATGCAGTAACTCTTGTTCATGTGATGTCAATCAGGCAGCAGCAGTGACAGTGATGAACTGAGCGATGAAGATGAGGATGGTGCCTCAGACATCCCAGCATGCACTCCCCTGGCTGCTTTTTTGTCTTTCAAGCAGGAGGCTGAGAAAAGGCGAGCCTCCCAAGTTCAGCTGGACGCAGCGGGAAAGGTAGCTGAAGAGTGTCACCTCCACCTGATGCAGCAGAGCAACATAAAACCCCGTCTCCCTAAATAGGCTTCCCGTGCTGTTATTAAACTTTCTGTGTGTGCTTCTGGATCGCTCAGGTGGCCGAGTCTCCCCTGGTGGCTGTGATGTCCCATTTGCTGAGTTTTCTGGAGCAGTACTCCCACTTTCAACAGCTTCAGCAGCAGGCTGATCAGTACCGGGTCCAGCTGAAGAGGCACCGTGTCCAGCACCGACGTCAGATGAAAGCCCTGCGGGCCTCCTACCGCCAGCGCCTCCGGGACAAAAACAGCATCATAAGCAGCCTGGAGGAGGCTGTAAGCCAGCAGCAGAGCCCCAGCCCACTGAGCGATGGTACGGGAGGGGGGGAAGGGTGAGGATGGGGGGCGGACAATCAGCTGCATGATGGATGGGTTTCCATTTTAATGCAGTGTGGGAGCATAATAGAAAAGTAGGAGAGGTCATGGAGGTGCTTCAGAAACTGTACTCAGTTATGTAGACTGGCTGGTAAAAAGAACATTTTGCGTAGGCCTAAAGGTAGATTTATTACGAGACCTAGATTAGATCAGATCGGCTAATGGATAAAGGAAGTGAAAAAAGTGATGATGGATAACAGGGTTGTGGAACACGCATGAGAAAGGTTTAAATTCTCATCTAGAGATGGAAGTCAAGAAATATTCCATTCCTTTTTATAAATATTAACAGAATGGAAAAGAATTGTTGAAATAGAGGAAAGGGAGCAAAATGTTTTGTGTAGAATATCACGGGGTATTAAACAGTTCCGTATCCTATAATGTAATGCTCTTTCATTATTTGCTCTGTCACCTAGTTTCAAAACGAGGAACCACTTTTATCTATTTTTTGTTATTATGATCAAATTAATCATCGGGAGCAGCACCAGAGCAAACTGATTTAACTCAAAGGGTTTGTGTTAGCGATTTTGCTTCGGTGATGTCATAGAGAACAGACAAACACTGCAGCTGTGGTACATCCTAGATGTCTGTACCTG
Organism: Hirundichthys speculiger; assembly: GCA_018398805.1. NCBI lineage: Eukaryota > Metazoa > Chordata > Actinopteri > Beloniformes > Exocoetidae > Hirundichthys > Hirundichthys speculiger. The sequence goes on from JAGFBZ010001926.1 coordinate 1,727,092, forward strand.
CTGTGCTTCAGATCTGACCAGATGGTTCCTTGACCTCAGAGCAGAAGCCATCAGTGACACTGTATCATGACTCTTTCAGCACTCAAGTGCCACTTGTTAACAGGTGTAAGAAACTGTGGTCAGATTCCTGTCCATATGCTGACAGATGCAGCCTCAGACAGACATGTTGATATCTACAGTGGCATAATAACCCAAATCTGGTCATATGCATCTTGGTATTTATGTAGTAACATCTAAGCAGAGGACCTCATGTCTCTCATTAGTTGCTGGATAAGGATACAGGAGTGTGTGACTCGTCTCTATGGTACATGGATAGAGAGTCACTGACATGAATAAAATATGTCTGGTTTTTCTGTGTTATATGCTGCAAATGCACTTACAATCTCTGGCACATGTTGGGCAGCACGTGGAAACGTGTTGGACTAAAAATAGCCCGAGGTCTGTGTCCCTGTGCTACAAGGCTGCTTGGTTTGTTTGCTCAGTGTAATGCCAAGTGCAAGTCTGAGTGAGAGCGTGCATCGCGAAGATGCCAAATACCAACCACTTTGCTTCTCGGATGTGTTGGTTCATGCTCCATTCAGCGGACATTCATCAAGAATTTAACAAGCCTTCTTGTTTGTTCTGCTCAGGGAAATACCTTCTCTCTCTCCCCCCCATAATTTTCCAGCCACCGTTTTAAATTTTGTAGCGTTGCTTCGATGCCTCTTTAGACTGTAAAGGCTCTTTAAATTTTTGCACAGCTGTAGCATCTCATCCATCCTTTTTTATTCTCCCCGCAGCATTGTGACGCAGCAATAAGTCATGCTATGTTGTTAAAATTGGCTCTGAAAAGAAAATCAGAGGGGAAGAAAATAAATAATGTTAGGCATCTTGCTCATGCTCCTACTAGTTCAAAGATGGGTTGTAGAAGATCGTTGCAGCTTATGTGAAACTAGTTTAGCATGTGATAATTGCAGTATTCCTATCCTGGTTTTTAAAGTCACGACTTTGAATGGAGGGTACAGTGAGTTTAACTTATCTGCAAACTGACTACATGGCACAAGAAAGAGCATCATTGTAATAATTAATAGCCGTTAATATTAAACTCACATGCAACCTTTCACACGTGCTGTGAGGAAATGTTCCTAAATGCAAAGTTTACATGCAGCTCATAGAAAATTATATTGACTAGAACTACTTCTGTTCACCCTAAATTGACTGCGGTCGCACAAATGACTGAGCATGACTGAGGTGACATTGCAGATAACAGCTGGTCTTATTTCTTGTCCTCTAGGTGAGTCCAGCTGTGACTTGGGGACTCCAGCCGGGGTTCACAGGCTGGTGGAGTCTCTGTATGGGCTTCAGGGTGAGAGGAGCAAACTGAGAGGAGAACTAAGTCTGCTGCACTCACAGCTGGAGCAGAAGGAACGAGACAGACACTCACGTGTACAGGCCTTTCAGCAGCAGGTAGGCAGCTGCAGTATCCCTTTAATCATTACTTATGGACGCAGAGTTAGTGCGCAGCAAATCTTAAAATTGTATGGGGATATTTTGTGCATGAGTGCATAGTTAAAAGCTTTATGTGATTCTGTGTAACCTACCCAGCACTTTTGGCTACAGTACTCTTGTACAAAATGAAATGCATCGCATGTTCCTCTAACTTAGAAAAATGAAGGTCATTTAACATCATTCTACAGATAATCAAAGGTAATGTGGTTAACTGTTCCAATTTTCACAGATCGATGAGCTCAAGGGTTGTATAGAGGAGCGTGAGGAGGAGCTGTCGAGACTGAGAACAGCCTCTGTGAGTCCTGCAAACCATCGATTTAATCATCTGTCAAATGTTTGTGACTTTCCCTGCCATCAGCAAAGCTGCCACACAAACCAAACCAAAAATAGTGCTGTTAATGCCAAGTAGTGCTCATCTTGTCTTTTGCGCCTCAGTTCTAATGATATAAAGAAGCACTCAGCTACAGGGATGAATATCACAGAATGAGAAATTTAAATGAGAAACACTGTTTCTTCAGGGTTTTAAAAATATTTTTTATTCACCTCTTATTGTTATGCCTGAGCTTCGACTCACATTACATTTCTTCAGGGGGCCACGGACTCAGAGAAGCGGGTGCTGTGTCTGTCAGCAGAGAACGAGAGCTTGAAGCAGAGTCCTGAGTGTTACACAAGGCCTCCTGCAACAGCTCTCAGCCATCCCTTCGCAGTCCAGCACAATGCTCATCAAGGTGAGAGGGACCGGTGCAGCCCAGAGCTCGCTCACGCCCTCCTCAGACTCCCCCATACCTATGATTTACTTTATTTTTCACGGTAGGAGAATGAGACTCTCCGGAGCAGAGTGCAGCAGCTGGAGATCTCCCTGCAGCAGCGCGCTGAGCAGCTTTCACAACTGGAGCGAAGGAGTGAACAAAGTGAGTGGAGGAGAGGAGAGGAGCTGAGAAAACGAGAGGACAGAGTGAGGGAGCTGCAGCTGGAGTTGGATAGAGAGAGGGGCAAGGAGCCAACTGTTAAGGTAAATCTCTTAAAGGGCTTTGGAAATGGGTTCAAACACCAACTTTTATGATTTTTTAAAAAAATGAAATTGTAGAAGAGGGAGGCTCCTGGAAACACACCTTGATTTATATTTACTGTGGAAAGAACAATCTCTACATTTTCACAGAGGACTGATTAGATTTCATCTTCTGTGCCAGTATGTCACACAGACTGTGGAGGTGGAATCCCCAGCCACAGTAAAGCAGCTGACTAAAGCCAGACAGAGGAATGAGGTGTTGAGCGAACGGCTGTCCAGTCAGAATGAGCGCTGCAGACAGCTGGAGGAGCAGATCAGGAAGTCAGATGAATACAGCTGCAATCTGCAGCACAAGGTAACAAACATGGCCACAAAATCCTCAAAACTAACTCAATTAAGCAATAAATCTTATTTTTTAAATGTGCTTTTAAATATATATACATATAGAAATCCCAGTTTTCAAATACATATATTTATCTTTAAGGAATCATATGCCAGGAAGGAGGAATATTTTATAAACTGAACTATTATCTGTGCTTTTGTCAACATGGTTAAATGTCCATCACCACACACATCACTGTTGGCCACTGGCCACCAAGAATCAAACCTGAAGACACATTTTTGATGTTTCTCCTGATGCCATCAACTCAAGTAAATATTAAAAAAGAAAAAAAAAAGAGGCATAATGAGAAATGTATAGAGGCCACTAAAACACTTTCCCTTTGAAGGAATGATTATGTAAAGAGTGAAAATGAATGAAAAGTTGGAAGGAAGTTTCCACCCCTTACTGTCCGCAGTTCACAACCTGGATCAGTTTCATTGACAGATAAACTAATTATGGATCTGAACCTGCACATTGGGGCAGTTGAGCTAATGAACTGACGAAATGCTGTATTGAACCGTTTGCAGATTGCAGCATACGAGAGAGAAATCAGCAGACTCCGGGAGGAGCTGTTGAAAGAGATTGGCCACTTAGAAGAGAGGAAGGAGGAAGCAGTGAAGGCTGCTGCCACCTGCTCAGCGGAACATTTTCAGAACCTGCAGGACCAATTCTTCAGTAAGTACAACAAGGCCTAGTCCCAACCCCCACCCTCCGCTACCCAACCGCTTAGCCTTAACCTGGGTAAGATGCATTTTCTGTTATGGGAATTAACTCTTCATAGCGCGTTAGAGACCCTTTAGATTACTATAAGTTAGCCAAACTGCAAAAAGGAGGTGTAGGGCCAAGTATTTTAAAACTTTGGGGGAACTGGGACTGGACCAGTCCATCAGAGGAAGAAACCCTGGTTTATGCAACAAATAAATTTCACTTTATTACAGTGTGTTTCTTTGTGGGTTTATTTCTTTGTCAGGCTTGCAGAAGCGCTTTACAGCACTCCCTCCAACTTTACGCTCCATGAAGACAGACTACGCCAAGTCTCAGGAGCCAGGTTCGAAACTTCTCAGAGTTTTATGGAGCAGCTATCAGTGAAGCAAAAAAACAGGTGTGCAATCTCACACAAAACTTTGAAAACCCGTAATTAATGCAAAGAGATATCCGATCGGGGAATATTTAAGATGGTTTTTGCCTTTGGCAGATTTCAGCGGCTATTAGCGAGATGTCAGAAGCCAACAAAGATCTTCTGGAGAAATACAGGAAGGAGGTTGCGCTGCGTAGGAAGTACCATGAGCAGCTGGTGGAGCTGAAAGGTACAAGAATGAAAAGATCAAGTCAGCTGCAGAAAACGAGATGTGTCATTGACTGAACCATCTGATGGTCTCAGGCAACATTCGTGTGCTGTGTCGCGTGAAGCCTGTGCTGAAGGAGGACCAGCACGAGGAGGGCCAGTCTGTGGCTGTGACGACAGACCCCAACAACGAGTCCTTCCCTCAGTGTCCTGAGCAAAGGAAAGGGCCGCATCTTTGAGCTGGACAAGGTCTTCCACCCACAGGCCACACAGGAAGAGGTAATAAAAAAAAGACAATAGGGGCAACTTGTCTACGTGTAAGGGGACAGAACTCACACTCAACCAGGGCTTTGCAGATTTGCATCTTTCTCTGCCCTGTTGCTTTCTCCAGTTATTCCAGTAGAAGTGGACAGGATCACCACTCATCGCAGTCAGTGTTGATCTGTTCCTGGCTGAACCGACAAAAACGTAGACTGAAATTTGTTGTGAGGTTCAGTTTGTCGACATTCTTCCCCATTTTGTCCTTTACTCTCACACTTTATCGACTCCTTCTGAGTCAGTGGGAGTTGGGAAAATCTGTCAAAACCAGATTTTTTCATGACGTGCAAAAGCCTCAAATCCAGCAGTAAAGACCAGTTTTGACCAGTGCTGCCACCTAGTGTTTTCACGGTACTTGGGTTTCCCCTATTGCATGGCGGAGATGCTATTATAATGAAAGATCTTATCATTTGAAGGACTCCTGTGGACATGTGGAGTCTAACCTTTCATTTGGTTTCATCAGGTCTTTCAGGAGATTGAACCACTTGTGACATCTTGCATTGATGGCTACCATGTCTGCATATTTGCATATGGACAGACAGGCTCTGGAAAAACCTTACACTATGGAGGTACGCTCTGTTTTTATATAACCAGCAATAGACCTTATGAACAGGACAGCCGATGTTCATCCAAGAGTTTATTTCAATTCAGCAAAATACAACATAGAATTATTATTATAATTAGCAGATTCATGAAGTTACAGCCATTTTATGCAGAGGGTGTGTCAGATTATAACAAATGAAGGGGTCTGTGTAGTTTAATATCACAGATACTGGTCTGCAAGGATGGCTCTAGATTAAAATTGATCAATTTTAACATGTTCAGTGTAACAGAATTTTAAGATTAAGAATAAACATATCCATTTCATTATATTTTAATAATATATTCTTTACAACTCCATTTTAAATGAACAGAACCATGTTTACACTGAGCAGCATGGAGCAGTTCAGTTCATTATGGTACTTTTTTTTTCTTTTTGGTGTTTTCACTGTCAAATGTTGGATAAAGTACCAAGTTAGGCTATTAAATTAGCCAGTAGCACCATGCCGGTCGCATGGGTATATTTAAGGTGGAGCTACAGACACTGCTGTCAGTTGATTTGTCAACAGAGGATTGTAATTCCCATGTGACTTGGTGAAAGACACAAGATGCTGCATTTTAATGAATTTCATAGACAATATGAATGTACTTTTGGAATAAACAGCCACATGGTAAGAAGGATGTACTGTACGATATACTGGATACCCTCGGTTGCCTGGCAGTGGAAACAGAAGCCAGGTCAGGGTTTACTGTGTACTGACCTGAAGTGAACTTTCCTGCACAGTGGAAACTTGGCTTAGATGTATCAAATCTACTGACTGCTACTGTATATTCATTATGATTTACTTTTGTAAGAAAACTTTTTCATTAAGATCTACAGCATAACTGTAAAGTAAGTTCTTACAAAAAAAGCTCTCGCACCATAAAGTAAGACATAACATATCCTCTCACAGACTTGAAGAAAAAAATACACTTATCTGTATTTATTATCCCACTCTTTACGGCAAATCACCACTATTCAGGTATGAATAACATTAACACATACTGGTAACAAGAAATCAGGAAAGTATTAAATTAGTAATTTATGTAAGGAACGTTTTTTTTTTAATGACTTTGAAACTTTTTTTTTGATTATTTTAAAGTCACTCCATGTAGCAATACCACCTCTGACCACATGAGGGCTCCACGAGAAAGTTCATGTGTGAGCGACTGATGTAAGACATCACAAAATGCACCTCAAGTAGGACAAAGTGGTATTACAAGACATGCCAGATGAGGGGCTCTCATTAGCACAGGATTATCAGTGGCCCTCCTGTCAACACAGCAGATCAAAATGCCTCCATGTGGTCAGAGGTGGTATTGCTGCATAGAGTGGCTTTAAATGGCTAAAGGGTGTTGTCTGTGAAAATGTATTCAGTTTGAAGGAGGTTGTTTCATCTAAAACAAGAAACATTTTCTAAGATATTTTCACAATGCATTTTATTTAATTCCATATCCATATCTATCTTTATAAGTTTTGGTTTTTACATTATTTAAACACCAGACTGTGTTATTAATGGGGATTTACAGATTTCTTAATTGTTCATTAAAGTAAAATAAAATAAAATTCCTGAGGTGGGAAACCCTGAATGAGTTGATATATGACCCAATAACCCAATAACCTCTGATTTCCAGGGCAGCGTGGAAAATCCTGGAATCAACCAGCGAGCACTGAAACATCTGTTCAGTGAGATTGAGGAGAGGAAGGACATGTGGTCTTACACTGTCACCGTCAGCTCTGTGGAAATCTACAATGAGGTTCTAAGGTGCAGTTTGCTGCTTCTTGTTACTGGGTGCCTTTGGGCCAAATAAGACCATTATTCAGTGCAAGTAGATGATCATAGTCTTTTTTTCCCCCTCTCTCTCTCAGAGACCTGCTGAGTAAGGATGGAGATAAACTGGACATAAAGATCAACCCAGATGGAACAGGACAGCTACATGTACCAGGACTCAGGGTTATAGAGGTTAGGAGCTTTCAACACATCAAGAAGGTAACAGATGTTTGCCCACTGTTTTATTCAACATTTACCATCATAGAATTAGGAAGAACAAATCAGAGGCTGAGTGATTTTGTATTTATGAAGATTTTAGCCACGGCCCGAAGGAATAGGATCACCTTTGGCACTCAGATGAACCAGCACAGCTCACGCTCCCACGCTCTGCTGTGCATCACCGTTCAGGGCACTGACCTCGCCACTGGGTCCAAAACCACTGGTTAGTTGTGCATGTGTTTTCTTCTTCTGGGGGTAGAGTGTATGCAGGTATGAGGACAGGAGAGAAACCTGCCATTCAAAACTCTCACCCTGGGTAGCACAAAAAAAGAGGGAGAGAAAGCAACAGAAGAGTAGAGTAATCAATTCACTCTTCCTTCTCCAGGTAAGTTGAACCTGGTGGACCTGGCAGGTTCAGAGAGGGTATGGAAGTCTGGCGCTGAGGGCGAGAGGCTTAAAGAGGCCCAAAATATCAACCGCTCCCTGCTGGCTCTGGGGGACGTCATTCAGGCACTCCGCGCTCGGCAGACTCACATCCCCTTCAGGAACTCCCGTCTCACCTACTTACTACAGGACTCCCTGGGCAAAGGCAGCAAGACTGTCATGGTGGTGCAGGTGAGATTTCTCCTCCAGTTCTACATACCAGACTTTTAATAGTGTTTTATGAGTCTTATTTTATTAATTAATTTTTTTTTTTAAATGTTACTCTGAAGGTGTCCGCTCTGGAGAGTAATGTGGGAGAGACATTATGCTCCTTGAAGTTTGCTCAGAGGGTGTGCAAGGTGGAACTGGGTCCTGCCGCCAGGAAGATTGAATCTGGTGGAGGCCAGTGTGACTGAATGACCAGGAAACCCTGACTGAATCTTTCTCAGATCATCATCCACCCCAACAGCCGGTTACAACACTGAAGTATCAACAAAGATCAGCAGCAATTCCGATCAAGGGCTAAATCTGCGGCGATCTCTCTGGCACCTGGCTGCTAGCGTGCTGTTGAGGTCACATACAGATCCTCTTCTCCATGTTGTACTTCTGTTAAGTGATGACCCTTAATCGTTAGATAAGCTGCATGCAGTATTTACTCTTTCACTGGGGGTGCCACCATCTCCTACTCCCAATGACGCAAAATCTGATGTGCAAAAATCTCCAGTACACATCACATCCTCCAGTGTTTTCAGAGCTACATCAACTTCAACAGTCACAGTATCAGCACTTCAGTTAAAGCAGTATTACTCATCCTGCTATAAATGTCTGTATTTGTGAGCTTCAATGCCAATGTGTTATATATTTGAAGACTGTAGTTAGTAGGAGCAGCAAAAGTGTGGGCTGCTGTTCATGTTGGTTACATACAAATCACATCTTTATGTAGTTTTTGTGAACTTCAGAAAAGCTGCAACTGAATGCTTAGTTTTTTTTTAGACCCTCAACAATTTCCTTTTGAGGACAGAGGGAAGATGTTTTCAAGGGAGCAGGTGGTCTTATATATGAGCTGTGCAATACTCTCCTTCAGGAGATGTTTTGGGCCTGTGTGGACAGAAGAAGCACTTTATGGTGAAAGGAAAGGAGCACTTCAGCTTAACAGCTTGCAACAGTATCAGTCGTGAATGTCATGCCAAATATAGTTTATTGGTTATATTTGTTCATCGATTCATCATCCATTGAATCAAAACTAGTTTTTGATTCTAATGTAGCAAGACATTAATGTTGCAGTAGCAACTGTGACTGCTTAGGGGGTCATTGAATGAGAGTGAATCTTCAGGTAATTTTCTGAATAAATATGTATTCAAAATATGTCTTTTTGTTTCATTCCTGACATCCACAGTTCAAATCCAGCAGAGAGTTGTAATGATTCACTGTTATGACTTTGGAAAATACATCAAAATCCTCTGGGAAAGATTACAGGAATCACACTAAGACTTTGTTGGACCACCTTTAGCTTCGATTACAGCACTCATTCATCATCGGTATTCATTTTAAGAAGTTTATGCAATGTCACAATATGTTTGTGTCCACAGCTGCATTAAGTTTATGTCCAGATCTTGTATCGGTGATGGGAAAGTTAGACCACGGCAGTTTTCTCCAGCGCATTCCACAGATTCTCAGTGGATTTAAGTTTGGGACTCCAAGCCTGAAAATGATTTCTCATGCTCCCTGAACCACTCTCACAAATTTGAGCCCAATGAATCCCAGAATTGTCGTCTTGGAATATACCTGTTCCATCAAGTAAGGGGGGGGGCGGGGGGGCGGGGGGGGGGGTGGGGGGGGGGGGGGGGGGGGGGGGGGGGGGGCAACAAAAAACAAAACAAATCAGTGTAAAACCCTGTTACTTCATTGTATCTAGGTAGCCATCTACAGTAACCCCTTATTATTTGTGGGGGTTACGTTCTTTCCTCCCGCGAATCCCTAAAATCCACAAATTATTGATGCAGTTTTAAAAGGTCCATGTATATCATATACGCTAAAATATGTTTTCCCAAACACATTCTAGAGACATTCTTACTCATTAATACAGTAATAATGTAGTAATGATAAATTAAAAAAATTTGTAATTTTGTAGAACGATATATATCTATATATACACATACATACATACATACACACAAATGCTAGTTAAGGGTGAATGTGAGCATTTTTTTTTTTTTTTTTTTGTAAAAAATGGCCTAAGAAATTAATGAAATTTCCGGGGCTGCCACCAATTTAAATACATTATAAAAAAAAAAAAACTTTGAGAGCAAAACCTGCGAGTATGCGGGACCACGAACAGTGAACCGCGAATGGGCAAGGGTATACCTTAACTTTTGGGCGCATAATGTCTCTGAATTCAGACCTGACCAAATGAAGCAACCCCAGATCTCGATACTGCCCTCGCTGGCATGATGGGTGTATTTCTTAGTCTTGCTTTAAAGTGCACATCATTCTGGGACAGTGTAAAACTGGATTCATCATCAGACAACATGATGTCTTTCCCCCATCCTTCAGAGTCCAACCTGCAAGCTCTCAAGCACCTGTAAGTTTTTTCCTTTTTCTTTGCCTCAATTTACACTCACTGATTATTTTTTTTTTAATATTGTGCAGCTGTTTTCACACTTTGCATGTGTTCATCCACCCTTCAGCTTTGCTTTGAATTCTGCTCTTGATTTTCTTCATTTAGATTTCATTCAACATTTAAATGACCTCCAACAACCATTCAGTTTTTTTTTTCTGGCTACATTTCTTCCTCAAATATATTTAACCACTATCCTTCCAGGTTTTAATACTGCGTTTGGCAGTTCTTAACCCAGTTTTAGTAATGTCAGCAATCGCATTAGTTGCTTTGTTTTTCTTCATAAAGACTAAAACTGGCCCTTTTTTAAACAAAAACATTTTTTCCAGGACCACAGGATGGTTCCTGACATCTGGTCATTGTGCCACTTAGGCTTGAATAACTTGCTGCCAGCTTTGACATATTCAAAGCTGGCAGCAAGTTGTAATGAAGGAATAATGAAGATTTAAAAAAATATGAAAATGAAAAAACATTATTTACTTCAAATATTTAAAAATTACAACAAAATACTGTTGGTTACATTGACATGCCCTTTTGTAACCCACATATACAAAATAATAATAAAAAAAAGACCTGACAGGAAGCATCTTGTCCCTGCAGGATGAAACCTGCGGTCCCCATATGCACAACACACGTGATAGTACAGTCTCAATTAACCGAGGACACCCCTGTTCATTCTCCTTTTTTCTTTCCTCCGTTACATCACGTATTCAGTCCGAGTCTCCCTCCTCCACTCTTACGGCTCCCACTGCTCCCGCCAACTCCTCCTCACTGCCTCGCAGGCGATCTCCTGGACGGACGCACACACAAACAAAACCCTCAAAGTCAATCTGACTCATTCATTCACTACATCGTCCTCATTTCTGTGTAGAAAATTCATCCACATGAATAATCAATCACAGGATGTTGGTGCATTTTACTACGTATCACTGTTTCCACAAGTAAACTTTCAAACAAAAATGCTGTCATTGTTGATATCCTCGTTAACAATCATCAGTACAAACTGCCAACAGGGCGTAAAGTCCCTTCATGTGCAGAGGAAATAACATTTTCTAAACTAGGCTGAATAGCAAATACCACCCATAACTGTTTGCTTATTGACATGAAGTAGCTGCTAAAAATTTAAAACATATGATGTGACTGTTGTTTGTGTCTGTTTACATGCAAACTATTTCATCTGAACACATCTTAACTTGGTAATTGCAGTTTAGTTATTACATACTACTACTTAAAAAACACAGCTTCTTCTGCTCTAACTTTTTTTTACATAAAGGTCATTACTGCCTCACAAAAAACAAGAGAAAACTACCAATATTAGTTAGAAATGTTTTTGAATTCCCCTGAAAGCGTACTTCTATTTTTAGAATGTGGATCACCCAGCAGTGGAGGAATCGTGCCACTGATGCTATCAGACGGCGTCAAGCCTCCATAGAGTCTGGGAGCCACAAAGCAATTAGCCTAATAATTTACGCCCAGCTCAGGCAGGGGTTATCTCAGCAGCCTCATGAACGTTCCACGATAAGGACAGAAAAAAAAAATGAGGTGGGAGATACTAACGGATGAGCTCAGCGATCGCTCTCTGTGTTCTCCGCTCCAACTTCTCCAGTTTCTTTGCAACATCACGCTTTAGATCCCTAATTTCAGGATTACAAAGATGAAACAAAGTTAGAAACTTTAAGAGACTCGTCTAATGTACAGGTTGAGAAATTATTCCAGAGAAGGGCTTTACCAGTCTGGTTTTCTTGGGGCAAGGTTGGCCAAATCCTGGGGAAGGAAATTTGTTAAATAAGAGACATGGCAAGATGCTTCAATAAAGCTAATTACATTTAGACAGGGTGCACTCACCACTTCCTCAATTATGGGTTCTGGATTAGCTGCCTCCAACTGATCCTTTACTTTATCTTCCACTGTAAAGAAAAAAGATTATCTGTGATCACAGCGGCCAGCAGGAGTCAGTACCTATTGTGGAGATCTGTCCAGGGCAATTACATTTATGAAGTCAATGTACCCCACATAATATCAATAGCAAGTCACAGCATGGGCAAAATGATCTGAATAAATGTTTTTCCTCAAAGCTTATCTCAAATAGTAGAGTTCTCACCTGAAGCAGGTTTGGCTTTGGGCACTTGTCTCTCCTTCAGCTCAGCATCCTCTGGAGTGTAATTCCTCAGTTTCAGCTCTCTGAGGACAAAAATATATATCCGAATCTAATCTTAGTGGTATGAATAACAAACATCGCCTCACATTGACAGTCCACTAGGTGGCAGTGTAGGCAAATACATTTCACTACCAATTAAAAAGCATAAAGGACCATCTGCAATCCCTACACAGCTGCACCTATAATGTATAAAGGAAGCTTGGTATAATGTCCCCCTTTATTCCCCTGAACACATCTGATTAACATGTTCCACCTGCTCCTGGGCGCAGATTCAAGGGGAGCAAACAGCTGAGGAATTCTTCCCTTGATGTTAAATTATACCGTTTTTCATCACATCTCGACGCAGAGGAATTCTTGGCGAGTTTAGCTGATATTGTCTGCACAAGCCTGGACCGAGAGACTTTTCAGCTGTTCTGAGCTAAACATGGATTTGCGATGAAATGCTAGAAGGTACACCCTTGATACAGTCATCACTCCCCTCCTGCCAAACAGACCACTGCCTTGTATGGGTACAGGCAGAAATACTATCCAGGACTGGCTCTTCGTCTGACCGAGGACCGTTAACTCAAACATGTCTTTTGCTTTGTACCTGTATGAGATGTCCAAGGAGCAGACTGAGCAAGCGATACATGAATATCAATTCATGCATTCATTCAGTTTCCATACTTCAATGCTATTTTGGGCCAAGCCTTGCCCGGATTTCATAAGTGGACAGGCCACCGGTCCATCACAGAATCAAAGGACATAACCATGCGCACTCTTTCCTACTGTCAATGAAGAGTCACAGATCAAAGTAGCAAGCATGTTTTTGTCCTGTGGGAACATCCTGTCCCTGTCATCATTAAACTGTTGCACTAATTATAAAGCAAACAGAACAAACCAAAAAAGATGAAAAGGTTGTCTAAGTGAAACATTGTCCAGATCATAAAGCTAATATAGTTTATGGAAACAAATGGGAAGACACAGTTTCCATGTCTGAAGATGTGACTACAAGTCACTCTTTAACAGACCACATACAATAAAAGCTGTGTCAAGTGTTTGACCAGGAACTCGTGTGTTTTATTTCCCCTCCTTTTCTCTGCATTTTCTGACATTGCTCCACTGTACACCCTTCATTAAAAAGTATAAACATGCGCCAAAATATGTTCTTGTTTGAAAGAACAAAAAGCTATTTAAGCAAATTCTTAATCATGCCATCTGAAATGCGGAAATTTTCTTCTGAGTAAGGTGCAGAGGGGAAAAGCCAAGAAACTGTCACAAACGTCAGGTGTCAATATTTAAAAAAAAAAAATGTAATTGGCATCTCTGGTGTGAAGATGTTGCTAAAAGGAAGAGCAAGCAAGAAAACATGACACAGTTCCTCTTGGGAGCAAGATAAAGTGAAAATTTTAACTAACTTGTGACAGGAAGTCAGTTTGTCCCCAGTGTGGGAATATCCTATAGTGACTGTTAACATTTAAAATTAATAACAAATGACCTCAATCCTAAAACCATTTTCCTAAAAACTAAAATTCAGAAGGTCACAGAAACACTGAAGAACATTACCATTTTAAATGTCACCATTAAAAAACAGAAAGTAGAATAAGAAAATTGCTTTCAAATTCTCTCCCTTCAAAGGTTTTTGTTCTCAGCTATCTCTTAGTTTAATGCTTCCAAACCGTCAGAGTATGTTTACACGTTTCCACTTCAAGTACACTGTGGCATCAAAGTGGATCTGTGATAAGTTCAGTGCACTGGCCCAAGTGTGGCCCTCTCCAAATGTTTAGATTGAACTGAGGAGGTGCAGCAGTCTTCAAATGTTTACAATGACATCAAGCTACCTGCCCTTTCACCACAGTTAAAATGACTCAAGACTTTTAGCCATAAAGTTCAGAGCACTTACATGTCGCAGTAATGTTTCTGAAATGTTTGAAGTTAATCTTTTTTGCTATTTCAAAGAACTTGGAATCTACTTGCCTATCTGTTGTCCTAACAAAAAAAAAAGAAAAAGAGAAGTGTTTGCCTAATCTAACATGATGCAGCAGGAAAAGCAGCATGGTGTAGTGGTTGCCTTTTGTGGAAGACTTGAAAGAACATATAACATGTATGTGGCAAAAAAGCTTTCTGCATGTAGTTAATTCTTTCTAATCTATCATCTAATCATCTATTAAATTCAATAGGAGGACCCTTAGGACAAATATTTTTGATAGTTTTTTTCTTTTAAAGCTTGCTTTGGCAATTTGATCTCCTATTAAACTTTAATGCTAATCACAAGATACATTACAGTCACGCCTGGCTGCAGGCTGGTGTTACTGTTTGCAGAACACACACACACACACAACTCATTCAAACTCTATTTACACACAACCTTCTAAATACGTTTCTTAACCCCGCAGCAGTTTTCACCTCCTTGAGAGAGATCCGTCGTGTTGGGCTGGAGGAAACACAACGGCACTCCCTTAGGTGCTGTCAGTGCAAAGTCATTAAATATAAACAATGGAAAAAAAGGTCCTGTAGGACAGGAAAGATGGGTGCTCACTCCTACAAACTAACACAAAGTTGAGGAAGCTGCAAGATATTTAAACAGCTAGCTAGCACCACACTACGGTCCTGCCCAGTGTAAACACTGCTTCTGACGATCTGCAGTCAGACATGCACTGGTGCTTAGATAAAGGGCAGAAAAATACTGATGATGCACTTTCCAGATCACTTTAAGTTCTGTAACGTAGCTTTAAAACACCTCAACTAAAGTAGCAAGACATAGCGAGCAAAACCTGAAAATAAGCATGAAATAAATATTATATAAATAAAACCTGAAAAGTGACGAGGCATTTTTATAAATACAGCAGCAAACCAACCCGTGTTTCTCTTCGGTGGTCTCCTCCAGTGCAACCTTTTTGTTCTCTGGTTCCCCATCTTCTTGTTGCCTCACCTGTAAGAATAAAAAAAAAAGATTAATTTAGTTGAGAGTTTACTCACAACTTTTTGCCGTTTGTCTGTGTGTGGTCCAGAGATGTGACTTGTAAAGGCTGGACCCCAATCTGCTCACTTGAAATTTTTAGCTGATGTGTGACATACACATAATTTGTTTCTAAGCACATTTGGTCTCAGTTAATTCATGTCTAGGGGTGTGAAAAAAAAATTAATTTGGCAATATATCACGATTTTCGGCCGCCCAATATAAAATCGATTTTTCAGCTCTTAATATCGATTTTTTAGGAAAATACTTAAATGTGCAAAAACACTAATAATAAACAATAGGTTGTTTTGAAGCAAAGAGTTTTGACTCAATTTGTCCTCTGAATGATCAATATCATCTGATGAACATATACAGCAACTTGATTTTTCATCTCTACTTTTAATTTTGATATTAACTGGGTAGAATATTGCAATATATCGTGATACCGCAATATCAAGATAATATCGTATCGTGACCCAAGTATCATGATACATATCGTATTGCGAGGTCCTTTGCCATTACTCACCCCTATACATATCCTATCATTTCATTTATGTAAATATGATTGTATTTAATGAGGAATGTTTTTTTAATGCTCATGGATAATTATTTATTGCTGATGGCACACAACAGGTTTTTTTTAAACAAATACATAGCAGTTAATCATTTTTATATCTGTAGTATTTTGTTACATTTTGCCATGTAGAAAATGACTGTTTAGTTTGGAATGAAATGTTGACGCCTGATGCCTTTTATCTCTTCCACATTGTGAGTCTTAGAGCTCATTAATTCAACAACGGTATCAGGTACTGACTGATACGCAAACCACAGGCATCAGTGTCACTGAGACTGAAAACGTCAGATCGATGCATCCCTACCCTGAACAGGATGAGGTGGACCTAGAAAATGGATAGATGAACGGTGCTGTACTGTCACAGTGAAAAGGCAGCAAACTAATGCTGCAATATACAGTGAAAAATCATTCTTATTTGGAAAAAGAAAAATAATTTAAGATTGTATTTCTCACTTTTGATATGTATCCGGTAAATAAAAAAAAAAAAAAAAACAGGCACGTTTTATAATCAGGGATGACATGTTTTTGTTGTTGTTGTTGTTGTTGTCGTTTTACTTTCAGCGAAGGTAAATTTGGATCTGGTACAGTGAACATGTAGGTCAACATTTGCATAGAAAAACAGAACAGCATCTGCTTGTTGTGTTGTCCTGTGATTTGAGAGTCAAATAACAAATTTACATTTTTAAACTCATTACTTCTGACACCTACTTATTATTGATTTGTAATATGAGAAATAAGACAACTTGACCAAATTAATCAGGAAAAAAAAGTTAGTTTTTCTGTCTGACTAGAAATGGTCGTAAATAGCTGTAACTAGAAATAGCAATAAAAACAAGATGAGAAATCTGTCAGTGCACAACAATGCATTTCAGACCGACATGCTCTTCAGTATCCACATATAAAGAGGGAAATGAAGAATAAAACTGACTTCGAGAAATTCAGGATTAAAAAAAAAAAAAAAAAAAGATCCCCAGTGAAAAATTGTAGCAAAGGAAATCGAACCCTCCCAGCCTGCATTTTCCTGAAGAGGCTTCCTGTCCACCTGCTAGAACAGTTCAGGGCACTCACTGAAGTGCAGTACAGACACGACGACTACAGACTTGAAGAATGTCAACAACTGTTTATCAAACATTGCAAGCAAATCTAGTGTTGCTCTATTCAACATTTTCTTTGTGAAACACAGTCTGATCCAGCTGCTAGAACAGAGGCCTGTACATTGAATAGGATTTGCTTTTGAAAGACAGTGCAGGAGAATAATTGTGTCATGTTTAAACGATACACCATAGATTGCTGTAACATCCTGTTCTCGAGTGTGAATTGCGCCTTTTGTTGCACCAATCAGTCCCATAATCAATAATTCTTTTTTTTTTTTTTTTATAAATCAATGGAAAGAAAGTTGACAACAAAGACTATTGTCAAACTCCTCTCCCTCTGGAAACTGAAGATAAATGGATAAAATCAGATATTCTCTATTGACACTATGACCTTTAGGTCAACTTGCTTTCTGTGTTATGCCTATTTAACACTGCGAGAACACTGGGCTTATCAGCTGAAACTGATTTAAAAACTAATGATGTGTGGAATAGACTTAAGCATCAGGTTTGACTTTAACACTGCTTTCCTAACTTAGTGAAAACCAAACACATTATTGCATGCTTAAAATGCACTGAGTTGTTTAATATTAAAATACACTGGCCAGAAATTGCATTTGTCTATTATTGCGATTCATATGAAGATCAGATCACATTTTGTGAAAATAGTAATGCAGAAAAGCAATTAATTAAATCAGCCTCAAGGAACCTTTTTCAAATATATGGGCTCTATGCTCTATAACTGGCTCTTCTTTGTAATGTGTGTGTATTATCAAAGTAATTTTAATTTTTCATTTTCTTTAATGATATGAAATCACAGTTCATTGCAAATAATTCTTTATCATGATCATTTATATGTTTATTAATTGCTGATTGCATTTTATGCACTAAAACCACCTGAAATTTGCAACTAAGTGAAAGAAATCAGATTAAAAAAAAAAACAAACTACCAAACTCTTAAAAAAAAATTAGTGACATCCTCAAAACTTTTAAATTATTTTACTGTTTTGTCATCCTAAATTTCTAACAATGTGCTCCATTGCTTTTTCCAAGACCTTTACAACAAATGTTAGCTCCACTAAACACTGTTTATAAACTAAAACTCAAAAAAATAAGGACATTTTTTGTTTGGCAGATTATTTGTCTATTATAACAATACAGTTCTTGGCAATACATTTTATACTGTTGGAAAACCTGTTTATTTCCTCTTTAAATAGTGCCACATTTATAAGGGACATTTGTGGGATAAGCAGAGCTGAGTATGTGGGTTGAATCCATGACAGATTTGCCAAATCTTTTCTGCTGATGCCAAACAGCTTCTTTTTTTTTTTTCTTTTCTGCTGTTGACTCTTGTTTGGTGGATTGAATGATTGAAGTCTGAAGAAACAAGACATATTGGCAATTTGACAATTTAAATGTATTCATTGTGCATCAGGAGCCTCAGTAGCACATGGAAGAACCGTACACAGCCACAACAGCCTGGTCACACACTGCTGTGGGACGCCATCCCATTCTAGAAAACCAGCATTTGTTACAAGTCAGCCAACCTGGTTGTGTCGGTCACTCTGGCATGAAGAGCATGCCCAAGCTGATCCCACAAGTGTTCAGTGGGGTGGAGGTCAGGACTGCTGGGAGAAAAATTCCATCCTCTCCACTCCCAAATTCTGGAGGTAGTCCCTGATCAACCCTGCTCTGTGAGGGCGAGTGTTGTCATCTTGGAGAATAGTTTGGTCCGAGACTATGGAGATATGGGATTGCCACTGGTTGCAGAATTTCATCTCAATATATATATCGGCATGGAGATTGCTTGGAATGATAACAAACCTAGTTTTTCCAGTGAGGGAGATGCTGCCCCACATCATCACACTGCCTCCACCAAAAGATGCAACTCTATCAGTGCAGCAATCACCAAAGTGTTCTCTGTGTCTTCTCCACATCTTGATCCTACGATCATGACATTTCTCCATATGTTCAGGACAATCAGGTGCCTGATTATTAGCATCTGGGGGCACCAGAAGCTCAAAACAAGAGTCATTTGGAAAACAGCAAAAAAAAAAAAAAAAAAAAAAAAAAAAAAAAAAAAAAAAAAAGTTGTTTGACAGTGGCAGAGAGGATTTGACAAATCTTTCATGGATGCAACCCACACACTTTGAGAAACAGAGACTATTTTTCTTTTACTAAATAGCTAAATACTGAGCAACTTTATAAAAAAAAAAGTAACATGACAACAAGTAACATTTCTCTGTGACGAAATGAGCCCTTTCAAAAAAGGAAAGATAAAATGAGAGAGGATGAAGGTTTTCATCTCCTCAACATTTACTTGTCAGTCACATCCTGATGCTCTGTAACTATCACCTGTAACAGTCTACAAGCAGGCTGACAACAAAATGTACAATGACAAAATATATCCCCAATTGTCCATACGTTTCCTTTTTATGGCTGTTAAAACAAATATATTTAAACAATATGGAACATAACACATCATACATGGACAAAATGCATGCTTTACAATGTATATATCAGCACGTGTGTACGTAACAGCGCTTACATTAGCCATGACCATTAGGTAATAGAGAATTCGTTAACTATAAACCACAAAACCGCAATGACAGACTATAATTGAACTTCACTTTGTTAATTCAAGAGTCAAATCATCATAAAAAGATCCCGTAAAAGAACATCAACAAAGTCAGGAGCCGATGTCACCGTTTATTTTCTAAACCAATGTGCTAACGTTAGCCATTAGCTAAGTATGTCAACGTATACTACTATTAAAATATCGGTTTCTCTGGGTCCCACGTGAAACATTTATCAGATACTACACTGTGCTGGGAAATACACTTACATTAAGTTGTTTATCTCTCAACGCTTTCAGTCTCTCTTTTCTCTTAAGAGCCTGCTCCTGAAGAGAAACAACTTTTTGTTCCATGTTTACCTCCGCACACCGTTCGATTCTCTCTGAAATCAATTAACAGCCCTGATTGAGGATGTAGGTTAAAAAAAAAAAAAGTCCGCCGAGCACATCGATTGGACGGCCTGTTGCCCGATTATGGGATTTTGTTATATTTTGATGAAAAAAAAGAATAAAATTCCAACATTTAAATTTGAAATATATGTTTTGCTTACAAACTAATTTATTATTGTGGATTATATTTTTAAGTAAACGTGTATGCTTACTTTTTTATGTAAAGTGGAATATACAGAGTATTATTTGGATTTATTTTATTTTCAATATCTCACTTTTTAAAGAGACTTGAAAGTTATTATCAAATGTGTATCTAATAAAGTGAATAAATATCTCACCGGTTTAGTTCACTGTCTTGCCAACTGATAGTCACAGTGTCAGGTCCCATTTAGAAATGTAGGCCATTACCATAGAAATGCAGCTGCCTCAAGGTTCAGCCTGTCCATCCTTCTGATGACCAACATTCATGTGTGACACCAAACTCAGACACTTCCAAGGTTATGGCCACAGAGAGAGAAGGATAATGCCCACAAATCATCAAATGATGTGTAAGTCATTTTCATGAGCAATCAAGAGACAAACCAAAATATATTGACTTAGTCTGAGACAAATAGCGTTCTCACTTTATAAAGGTTACTTAATTTAAGAGAAATAAAATTCACGTCATCCATATCCATGGATATGAGTGCATCTTCCAATAAAAGGCAGTATATAGCCAATATAGACCCATCAGTGTTTGCATTCTTAATCAAAGTTGCAACATAAGCATGTGTGATACTTCTTTCTTACAACCTACAAAGAAATGAGGAACCCTTAAGTCTGAAGTTCACCAGTGTGTATTCATGTTATCACTCCTCATGCAAAATGTAAAGTTTCATTCTGAGTCTGCAGAAATTGCACAAGTGTTTATTTAAAAACAAGAAAAAAAAGAGGCTGATCGTATAAGGATTTTCCAGAAGTGAAGTCGTTAATTTTCCTCTCTCAGTGGACAGAGCACCGTGGCGTGCTGGCTGTGTTTATTTGTGCGTGTATCTTTAAGAATATCAGCCTACCTGTGAGCGTTATCTACTGTCAACTCCTCACTGAATGTCTTGTTACCGGCAGCTGATGGCCATTCGCTTCCTCTCAGAGTTCATGCGGGTCTTCCCCCCTCCTGCTGTCTGAATCCACGCGGGCATCGCCGTCATTTCTCGTCGTGGAGCTGGTGGCGTCCGTCGCTTCCGTGGGGAACGCGCTCCGACAACAGGAGTCATACGGCAACGAGCTCGCTCTAGACGCGGACATGGGTGTTTCTCCGGCCGTGTGTTTCCACGCTTTTTCGCTCCAGCTCCAACAGTTCTGGGCGCTGATCACGTTTTCTGCGCTTTCGCGACACTCTTGACAACTTTGGGCGTTGAGACAGAACGCACTTTCATTTGGACGCGAGCCTGTGGACTCGCACGGGGATGGTTCGCGGGAGCGTGCGAGGTCCCCCTGCCCGTAGGAGACAACTTCAGACACCCCGGGCTTTGAGCACCGCTTTCATGGTTATGTGAAAGAAATAAAAACGAGCAAGCAGCTCCGTGGCGGCGGAATGGCATCGAAAGAGAGGCTGTATGAGCTGTGGATGTTGTACTACGCAAAGGTGAGCGCGAGTGCGGAAGAGCCGAGGGTGACACCTGTTGTTGTCGCCGCCGGTCCTCTGCCTAAACTTTACAACAACAGCCGATAAACACATGATGAAGATCTGCGCCTTATCGATGATTTATGATCACATTGACTGTAAATCGCGCTCATATCAAGGAGTCTGCCTGTTTTTTTGGGGCCGCTGGTAGCTTACCGAAGGTTTATTTACTTAAAGGCTTGAGCTGCCTGCAAACTAGAGGGCATTGTGTCATAATTATTTGACTGTTTTTCGTAGCTTTTCCTCATCTTGAAATCAGAATACATAGGTATCCTGTAGTATTTCGTCAGTTAGATCCCGTACCTGCGATGCAGGTGTTTCTGGTGCTACTTCCTCTTCCTGTTCTTACCTGTTTCTCTTCCTCACTCCATGTTCTGCCCTGAACCACAACGATACAAATATGTTACAGTTCCTGAATAACTGTTTGGTCGAAGGTTGTCATTTGTTGTGTTTTCGATGTCAGCAGAGCCATACCTTAAATAATTCTTGTTATTGCATGGCCCTCTGGGGGTTTTGTGAGGCAGTCTGGGCTCAAATGTTGCCCCCCTGTGGGGCTCTCTGAACATTTATTCAAGTGTAATATGTTATGAAATGAAAAGAAACTAAACGAGTGATACAAATGCTGCGCGTGCTTTCAAATCGTGCCTGCTCTTGAAGTTAAACAAGGAAAAAAAAAAAGGCAAATTGGCATTGAGTGAATTATAATTATTTGATGTTTCTACAATCTGCTTCCATGCCTGAGGACAGACGTCTTTCCAAGTTTGCATGTAAGATAAGACTCCTCTCGTTTCATCACAGCAGATCTAAAGGGGTGGTTAAGTCTACATAGAAAGGACACACACACACACACACACACATACACACACCTCTGCTAATGTTGAATGTTGTTGACTAATCTCCATCTATGAAAATAGCCAGATATTTTTTTAAGAGGGAATGAGTCAAAGGTGGAAAAACTGCAACATGCCCTAAATACTTCAACAATACAGTTAAAATTGTTCCGCCTCCTGCAGCATTTATTATCAAAGTAGTCATTGTGGTCACTTCTGGCAGATCCCAGAGGAAGTGTGCTTCTAATCCTCCACCCTCTTACTTCTCCTCTGGATAGCTGTTGCATACAACTGGGGATTTGCTGAACCTTTCTGGTTGTGCAACAGAGAAAACAAAGGTGCTATTGCCGGCGAGATTCTTTTGGGTAAAAGTGTTAATGTGTGAGAGCGCTAGGAAGGAGCTCCCCTGAATCTGTCTGTGGCAGTTGTCTAGCATCTCTCTATGTGACACCACTTCCTTATTAAGCTGCCTCTTGGCTCTCTGCTGCTTCTCTCCAGCTGTCCTCACAGCTTAAAGAGCTAAGCTTGTAATGGTCTTTTTTTGGGTTTGAGTATAACACACCCATTTCCAAACTGTCTTAGAGGTAGACTTTTTTTTTCTTGCCTTCAGTCTCCAGTGATTGACTGAAGAGCAGAAGAATTTATCTGAGCCCAGATGTCACCACCTTATGTGACTCACACAAAGACAACAGGCTGCAGAAAGACAGTAGAGCCAATCTCCTGCTTCTCCTTTTAAACACCATCATGCCATTGTGTTTAATGTTTTTGTTATCTGCCTGTTAGTCGGGTTGGCACAGACAATCATTTTTCAGCTGGACACATCCCATCTCTGACTCACAGACGCTGTTTAGTAGCTCATCACACACCGAGGAACACTTGGACTACTGCAAATCTGTCGACCCAGAAAACAAACCTGAGATTTATGTAGACTTTCTTTTTTTTTCAAAGCTATAAAAAGCCTTTAGCTCAATTAAGTATCTAGATCCCTGCTCACAATACTGTTAAATGAAATGCTGGACCTTTCTTCTGTCATTTGCCTTTTATTCAGTAAACCTGGACTGCATTGAAATACAAGGCTTAGAATAATAAATTATAACAATGAACCCTTGATGAATCCTGACAATTGATTTCGAAATACTTTAGCGAACACATCCTTCAGACATCCTTCTGTATTTGCAATTAGAAAGCACGACTTGTCCAGGCCTGTCATTGATAAAGTAGCTCCACTTCCTTCGATTGTGCAAGAAATCACACACCCCTCATGAGGCCGTCTCCACCTAGGGACTTCTGTGAGATGCCTTAAACACACTGTGGTGTTGCAGTGTGCAAAGCGGGAAGATTTCAGTAAAAACTGAGGCTCTCAATTATAAATAGATGGATATTTTTCTTTTCTGCGTAACAGTTTCTTCAGCTCTTTTTTTTAATCATCCTCTGTGGATACACTTTTATCACCTTAGATATTCATTTATTCCTTCACATGCTGCTGATCAGTAAACAACTGTAGCAGCAATGTAGAGCTGCAACGTTTACTCACTAAATGGTTTTTGGTTCTTTTCTGGGTTTTGCAGTTGGGTGCTGAAACAAGCCGTGCCCACAAGCTCAAGACCCCCCCCACACCAAAGACAGCCCATGCCTTTCACCTCCTGGGGTCAAAACCAGCACTGCTGGCACAATTTCAGGGATCACTATCTCATTTCAGAGAATGTTTTCTGGGTATCATAAGAGGCTCATACCTGTCAGATGAAGAAAAGTCTGATCTAATCACTGAAGAACAGAACTTGTCAGATCGTGTCTTAAGAAATGCTGAAAGCATGGCTTTAGAGCGCGTTCGTTCTTATTCTTAGGTCAAAATACAAAAAGATAGTTCATACGTTTTGTTTGTTTGATTGATCTTTCATTTATGACTGTAAGGCTAATTCAGGCTTCAGCGCGAAAACTATTGTGGATTTTTACACTGTCATTTACTTTGATGCAAAAGTTTCTCAAACAGGACATTTTTGAGGTTAAAGTTATTTTAGACGGTGAGAATATACCTTGTGGTCTAATTTTCATAGTTTTAAAAAGTATTATACAACAACATAAAGTGAAACTAAATAATAATGATAATAATTGATAATAATTAAAGTAAACTAACCATTCCAGATGTCATAATTATGTAGGGAAATGAAGAGCAAGGAACAATCACTTTGAAAGATCAGTGAGGATACAGAAGACATCAGGCTCACAGTAAAATGCTGTGTAATTATACTGTGATCCATTACTTGAGGAACTAATTAAAGCCTTGAGAGGGAGAGATGGACCACAGTGACAACCCCACTACCACCCATCCACACAGCTGTGAAACCAACCCCTCAGATTACTTTAAAAAAAACAACAAAGAAAAAAAAAAACAGTGCATTTGTTTCTAGAAGGTCAGGCACTTCATCGTGCATTTGTATGAGTCCATCATGCCACATATATATATGTATATATGTGGATATACTGTGCTCAGGTATAAACAACAGCCGTCCCTGGAGTTCATGCCGAGAGCCGTGTGATCGAATCCCAGTCCCTTCGTGTGGATCGGCCTCCCCTGTTTACCAACAGAGCAGCCAACCAGGAAAATCAAAGTGCTCTTTGCTCTCACTTGTGCAGGAAGCTGGAGCGAAGCAGAATGCCAAGCAGCACGGAGGAGCACAGCTGCTTGGCAGGGTGCAGAGAAAACAGAAATAAATGAAATGGTTTACATCAGCGGGTTCCTCACACTTGTTTCTGACATCTGTTTTAATGACATTTTTTTATAATTCTTTTTTTTTTTTTGGTCTCAGATATGCATTACTCATATGACTTCAGCCTCGCACACTGTTGAGGGGAACAAGCTTATACTTAGTGTCTTGATTCATATCTTACACAGTTTTCCCAACCATCTTCTCTCCGCTCACATAAAACTGTTGCATGTGTACATCAAGGCTGTTGCTGTTGCCAAAACAACATTATATCACCGTGATGCCTTTTACATCATCTATCCCTGCTGGAAATCAGTAGAACTGAATCATAAGTGTCTTCATAAAAACGATATCATTGATTTTGTGAGGATGATTCAGCCTCTGTATATTACTGGAAAGAAACGCAGCTCAATGTAGTGTTGAAAATATTTTTTCGGTGTCCTTCCCATTTTCCTCTTCGAGTCCAAAATACGTGATTGTCCAGATGTTGGAGCAGCAAAACAATAGATTGTAAGCAGCTTCCTGTTTTCTCAGAGTACACTGTAAGAACTGCTGTAACTCTACAGCAGTTTTTACGACTGTGACCTACTGCATCTCAACTTATCTGAAAATTAACTCAACAGTTAAAAAGTGGAAAATCTGTTACCCAAGAGAAATAATTTAGCATAAAGCAGTATTTTGTGTTTGGGAAGCTCTGAAATCATGAGTGCGGTGGGTTGCAGCATTGATTTTAACCCCTTTGTCAGCACAGAAGGAGAAAAAATATAAAATGATGTGCTCCTTCTGAGGGTGTGTCAGATAGAGAAGCAGAAATGGACCTATTGAAACCGACCATCCTTAAAACTGGTTTAATTAAATTGCATATAGTCATAATGAAAGTGATCACGCAGACATCTCTGTAAATGTCATTGTTGAATTTCAGAATGAAATTGATGAGTGGCATTTGAATAATTTGTCGCTGCTCACTGTCATATTCCCTAAACTTTTTTTTTGTTTTTAATTTGTGAAGTGCCATACAAATGAAGAGCGAAGCTAGCAGATTGTCCTTAGTAAAACCACTGTCAAATACTGCAATCCAGTCTGGTGAATACACTTTGAAGTTACAGCAGGTGATATAGACTATGTTTAAGATTTCTTACTGCTGAACATTTTATTTGAGAATTATGGGCTTGCCAGCACCAGTCTTCCCCTGGTACATCCAGGAAGAATATATCCACAGAGATTACCCTCCTTAAGCTATTTCACAATAAACTCCTTCACATGTCTTCATACAGCCTCTGTGTGATTTAAGGTTCTCGTTATTATTTTACAGTGACTTACATAGTTTGCACTGACGACATCCAGCTCAAGTTGTGTGATAGCAGTTGTGCAGATGCAGTTTAAACTCATCACACTGTGGTCAATGTGCCATCACTACAGTCAGTCGCAGTCAAAAAGTTGAAATTCACTGTTTGTCCCGTAGCATGTTTTTTTTTGTTGAGTTATATTTAGAAAACACAAAAGAAGATCCAGCTCTTTATTGTTGCTGTGGGAAGTTTTTTTATGGAGGCCTGCCTCCTTTCTGCTCTCAACTAGCAGTGCAACCAAAAGAGGAAGAGGTTTGACGAAGAGGCTGAAGGAAGCCAGCTTTACTTAATGTGACATGTAATTTCCTGGTTGCTCGCTTGACGTTGGGAGACAGAAGGCGATTGAGTCAGACGCTGGTGCGAGTCAGGAGGGATGCGAGGCTGCCGAGCTGCTGGCTGTGGTCGACTCTGAGGGCTCGTCTGAGACTGGGTTCGCAGGAACCCGGCACCCTGCTCAGACTCATACAATGAGAGATGGACTGGCACATAAGCCAATGCCAGTTGGTAAGACACATTTGACAGTAACTTAGCATTAGAGATGTGGTTGCTCAAAGAGTTTTATTGGACTTTCCTTATTAGACTTCCCCTTTGAGGGGATGTTTGGACCGTTAAGCGTACATTAGACATGCATGAAACATGCATGCATGCACACAAAGATTTTGTTCTGTAACCCTGACTAGCAGTAAACAGTGATGGTTTGTAACTTGTTTGTGTGCTGCTGCAGGGGAAGTACCTGATGAATTGTTGTACCATGTGTTTTGTTCCATGTGTTATTTGTGAGCGGTGAGTAAGTCGGTCTGAAACAACTCGTGCCTTCCTTCTATACAGCCGGCTTTTGAGAAGCTTGTCTCACCCTTGGCGGCAGCAGTAGTTACCGGCATCCTCAGCAAATCAAAATGTTCAGCATGTTCCGTCCCAGAACGTCAGGGAAAGTTTTCTACATGTTGTCTTTAGTGATTTCCTTTTAGAAAGACCAAGGAGTTCTCTGAATCAGCAGAACACATTAATGATCCTTTAGTTTTATATGAATGTAAAAGCAGGTTTTAAAAATGAAAGTTAAACGTTGACCTGTTTAGTCCTGTGTCATTTGTTGTGTTATTTTGTCTGATGTGAGATCAAGGGACTGATGTATGGAGGGAAGTGTGGCAGGATATGTTGCACTGCAGAGACTGATTGAAGCTGCGATAACAGTCGTTGTGTATAAACATCCTCATCTCACATGACATTATAAAGACCCAGAAATGCTGGAGACAATGACATGTCCACACTGAAGACAGTTACTGTGAGTGATCTGCCCTCAAAAGATGGGAATAAGTTGATTTTTTTTTTCGGTTTTGAAAAAAGGAAAGAATTAGTTCACGCTTTCCTCGTTTTGCGTTGCACCTCTTTGCAACATCCTGTTACAAAACAGGTCAAAAGGTTTAGTCATTGCCATCTTTTCAGCCATAGTGTGTCACACTTTAGCAGCAAGTCTTGTACATAGTTTCAACAACTAAACCTGATATACACTGGATTGTTTACCAACAGTGAGCGTGTGCCCAGAGGTGTCAGGGCAACTCCACTTACTCGCATGTTTTGTTTTGTTTTCCTGCTGTCTCGCAGAAAGACTTGGGATACCTGCAGCAGTGGCTGGAGGCATTTGTGGCATCCTTTGAGAGGCTCATTGATGTGGACTCACTGGAGCCTCGGAGGTGAGTAGTTACGCTTATCAAATTTACACAAACTACACATCTGCTGACCAGCATTCCCAGAGGCACACGCATAACGACTATCACAACGTCATTTGCCTGTTTTTTTTTTTTTTTTTTGCCTACCGCTTCCCTCCATCCACTTTCAGACTGGAGGAGGGCGGCTCAGAGGTGCCCTTGCTCCCCAGGGAGGTCCTGGTGTTCCTCAGCACGCAGCTATGGCACAGTGCGCTGAACCTCTCCAGCACCACCGAGCACAACAGCAGCACGCCTCACCCACTGCTCCTCATCAAGTTCTTCATCATTGTTTGCAGGTGCAGTCATGCAGCTTCATGCACGTTTGCTCCATCGTGAAAGTCGGCATGTATGGAGCCCCCAGTTTGAGTCATAATTCAATGTATAAATGAGTCTATTATTATGAAATACAGGTATTTATTATTATGAAATATTTCCCATTATTATGAAATGCATGTTTATTATTATGAAATATTTCCCATTATTATGATAATGGATTTGTTTTTCATAAGAATGCGCTTTTACATAATAATTGCTTTGTTTTTCATAAGAATGATTTGTGTGTCAATCACAGCAGCGAGGGCGGAGCCATTTATGTGATTGGCTGCTCTTTCATTCAGGCATAAGCAACAGAACAGTGAATATCGATAGTGGGCGAGAGGTGCAATGTATATACTCCAGGACAGTAGGTGGCAGAATGCACCTCAGTTTATGGTTAAAAGTTGACATTGACTAAGAAACATAGCGCGAAATGTCAGGAAAACTTGATTTTGACGGCATAGTGACAGGAGAAAGATCCTTTTCTGACTAGCCAAAACTAGTCGATGTCAAAGCGTAGAATGGAGAAGGATCAGCCAATAAGCATGCAGGTCAACCACTGGTCCCGCCCAGTGGGAAAATGTCATTATTATGTAAAAACTCATTCTTAGATAAAAAAGCCATTCTGAAATTATATTTCATAATAATTACATTTGTTTCATAATAATTGGAAATATTTCATAATATTAAACATGTATTTCATAATAATGGATACGTATTTCATAATAATAAATGCCTGTATTTCATAATAATAGACTAATTTATTCATTGAATTATGACCCAAACGGAGCTCCATAGGCACGTTACAATACGTAAATTCTTGTGTTATTGCAGTTTTGTATTTTATCTCTTCATCTTCATCAATAGCCTGATAGTATCATTAAAGTTTCTTAGAACCAGGAGAAATGGCTGTATACGTAGGGGATCAGGCCAGAGTCTGACAGCAGCTGGCTGTGACCCAGCAGGCCTTCAGACAGTGCTGCAGTAGAAACAGTCACTCTGTAAACTCAGGACCGCTACTGAAATTCGCTGTGAAAGACCTAGAAAGAAGGAGAAAACATTTAGCTTCTCCTCACGTTTCTAACAATTCTCTAAGTTTTGTAAAAAAAAAAAAAAAATTAACAGAACGATAAAATATTTCTGTCCCAACTCGGCTTTTAGAACTTGCTGCTGAAGTCAGATTCAAAGCAAGTACAGTTATCTACATGCTAAAATGAAAATGAGCAAATTTCACTGTTTCACCCTTTGTACTTTCTTCCCTGATTTACAAATTAAAGCACTCTGTACTTACATTTTAGTCTGTGTCCCTTATTAGTTTAAAACAGGATGGTATATAATGTCCTACCAAATGCTTTCATCAAACATTCAATTTATACCACTAGCATAAGTGATACTGGTAATTATGGGAACCAGATAATATTTTTTTCGCCACATAGTCAAGGAATTGAAAATGGTATTGTGCAAAGTTTCTGCAGCTCAGTATCAGGAAGATTCTCTCTCTTTGTGCATTCATTTTAATAGTCTTTTCTTTATTAAAATTGCATTTATTTCTGTATTTTTCTAGGAAACATGGAGAACATTGATCCTGAAAAGACGCCTAGTTTTGTTTTTGAAACTATCAAGCTTTTGAATTTCTGCTTGGACCAGGTAAGACGACCATAAACAGACTGATCTATGAAGGGCTTTGGCTCTACAGCATGCTCTATATATCATGAATGCAAAGCAAAGATATAGACGAGAAACTTTAAACCCACACTGAATTGATCGTTTGTGTAGGTCTTGACACTCTCACCCTGAAGGAATAGATCTAGTTTAGACTCAAAGAGAAGTGGGTGTGTTGAATGTATAGGAATTTGTTGAGTGTTGAAAAGATGTTACAACAGATGCTTGTGAGGATGAATGAGAGATGACTGTTCCCAAACCTTTATTTAAACAGCTAAAGAAGGGACAGGGGGATGCGTCACTGCTGCAGCTGGTTGTTCAGTATGGACTCGTGCTCTGCGAGAGTCTGTTTGACCCTTATCAGACGTGGAGGAGACGCCTGGCGGGGTGAGTGTTTGTTGCTTTACCCTCGTGTTTGCGTGGGTGGTGGAATTCAGTCACACAAAGACTAGAAAGCTATTATTTGTACTTAACGCCTTGCCCAACCCTCTGAAACGTCTAATACCTCATCCTCCGCCTTGAAGTCAAAGCATCGTTACGCCACAGTGTCCGTGGTAGTCACACACTTGACCAGCCCTGATGGGGATGTATGACTAAAGGCTTTGTGTCTTGCAGGGAGGAGGTCAGCTTGCTGGAGAGGAACAAATATAAGTTCTCCCCTCTAGCCCTGCCAGAAGAACTGCCTCCTCTGTTCCACGGTGAGAAACTCTCTCAGCTGCTACCACTCTAACCTCTGTCAGGTTGTACATGCCACAGCAATCCAACTGTTCCTAACTCTCACTGCACATTCTTGGATTTTCCTTTTTTTCTCTCTGTAAAAAGAAAAAAGAAAAACAAGTATTTCTCATATATTGAAATGAATAGCCTGTCCAGTCTGTTGGTGTGTTAATTTCTGGCATAAAACCTCAATTTATCCATTGTGTAATAACCAGATTTGATCATGAAACACTAGTCTAACCATGAGGGAAAATCTCATTGTAGGAAAGCTTAAATGTGTCCAAGTTCTAGCAGGATTATGCTGTAGTAGCGAGTTTAATTGGATATGTTAAAGGCCAATTGTGTAACACATAAACAGCTAGTGAGAGTCAGAGCAAACACATTTTACTGGGGCCACGGGTGCATGGAGCTGACCGAAGTTTAGGCTATACAACCTGGGCTGTTTGCATCAAATCAAAATTTATAGACTTTTCACATTGCAAATGCCGTCTGTACATCCTAGAGAGCTGATGAAAAATTGTCAGTGCAGCCGCTGATTAGTCACAAATGTTTGCCTCCCTGTAGTTGATTCAGAAGTGCATTGCTTTATGTATGTCATTTGACATCTGCATGTCCACTGTTCATTTTAGCCGTCATGGTTCCAATGGTGTTTTGATATAATAGAGTTGGCATTTCTGTCTGAAATTAGTACAGTGTACCAAGGATTTTCTGATCTGTTGTTTTGTGTTTAGTAATTTGCTATACTTTGATTTTTTTTTTCCCTGTTAAAAGAAGATAACAGCTTGAGGAAGGCCCAGCATACATGAGCAAACTCAACAATCTATTTATCTAGCAGTCTAAAGAGGCAGGAGAGAAAAGTGGTATGTTTGATTTAAACTGTGTTAAACTGTATGTCTCATCTGTTTTGTCTTGGCTTGACTCGAATGATACAGACAGTTTCCAGGAGAGCGAGTTGATCCCAGAGCTCCTCACAATCAGACTGATTCAACTCCAGGGTGCTGTCATCAGTGGAGGAAAGGTCTACTACCTTATGAGTCTGGTTTAAAAGTGCACATTAACTGTTTTAACAGGAGTCAAAGTATCTTAGTTTTTTTTTTGTCTGTTTTTTTCTCCTAGAAAAATGGTCTTCTCTCCATCAGCCCTCACTCTGTCACGGACCTGTTCTCTGTTCTGCGGGCATGGTGCTGCAGGGACTCCCCTGAACCCAAGAACACCAAACTCCCGTGGCTGACTTTGCAGTGCCTGACAGCAATGATCCATCTCTTACACTGCAGCAGCCCTGCAGAGCGGCAGGTGGAGATCAGGACGATTCTAGAGGGCTACTTTCAGCTCCTGAACTGGAATCGTCCACTCAGCAGCGAACAGGAAAACAGGCAGAGCTGGGAAGACAGTCTGATCTCGCTCCAGCGTCAAATGCTAAGTAAGAGCAAGTCCAGCAGGTCAAAAGTCAAACTTAACTTTTTTTTTTTTTCTCTCACACGGTCATATGAGAAAGAGATTAACGATAAATATGACCTCATCTGAGGTTTCGAAAAACCTTAGAATTGAAAAGAGAACTGAAAGAGGGTGTACTTTGTTTTTCACATGACCGTTTGTCTCTGCATCAATACGGAGATCAAAAATCAGTTGTGTCCTGTAAATACGGTGAGTCACCCTCCCACTTGTTGTCAATTTTAGCTGCTGTTCCTGAGATCCTGCAGTGCTCTGACAGACCAGCCCTGCAGGCTGTCTTCCTCAACAACAACTGCTTTGAGCACATCCTCCGACTGATTCAGAACAGCAAGGTCAGACCACTGTCTATCAGAAAATATCTGAAAAGTCTTCTCTTCTAATTCACACCAGCCCATCTGTGTCAGTCTGTCACCTCTTTTATTTATATCAAACCCATTTCCTCTTTTAATGGTGTCACAGCTGCAGTTGGAATTATTTCTATTTTTTTTGAAATTTTATGAACAAGCAAATGTTTCGATCTCATGCTTCCCCACATGGCTTAAATAAATCTGTCCCCCCAGCAGTTGCCGGGAGGCCAGCGTCAAACCTGTCTCTGTTGCCGTTCTCGGATGACTTTTATGTCTAACTGTGTGTCTCTGTTGTGCCATGTGTGTTTGTGTGTGCCTGCGTGTGTTTGTGTGTCCTGAAGCTCTTTCAGAGCAACAGGCGTAGGCCGGAGCGTGAGGTTGTGTGTGACCTCACCACGCATTTACTCACAGATGTCGAAGTGGACCAGGTACCCCCCTCCCCCTCCCTGCTTCCCACTCGGTGTTGCTAGTGGTCTGTCAGCAGGAAACTCAACCCTCTCTCCACTTGTTAAGTGCTCTGAGCTATTCAAACAGGAAGATTTAGACAGGAAGTCTGACTTACGCTCATTTTTAAATACAGCAGGTATGGCTAAGCATGATAACTGCCATCAGGTTTTCACTTTTTTTTTTTTTATCAGTCATATCTGCTCATCTCAAAGGCCCACTTACTGCCTAAGTTACTCTTATGTGGGGAAATTGTTTGTTCCATTTAAATGTGTTGACTTGCATCACAGCGATTACAGGCTGAATTCCCTGTTGACAACACTTGGACAAGAGGGGTGTGCTGTGTTTGTCTCTGTGCATGAAATGGTTGCTTTTGAATGCATGTCTCTCCTTCTTTTCCGACTATTTTTGCTGCTCTCCATGACTGGTGCTGCTTGTGTAAATGACCTGGTTCATGTCTTGAACTAATTTCCAGCAATAGCTGGGGATTGCCTCAATTCTTTTTTTTTTTTTTTTTTTCGATGGCTTTGGTTTTTGCATGCTGGGGTGTAGCAAAAATTAACAAAGAAGTGATTGTTTGGTGTCTGGTACAGCAGTTCACTTTACTTTGACCCAGCCTGCAGAAGTAGTTGTGGTGTGGTGTATTTTCTCTTGCACTTTACAGATAACCATGGCAGAATTATATTTTATTTTATTTGGGGCTTTTTCTTGTCAACTAATCATGACAAACATCTCCAATAACACAGTTTCACAATGAACTGCCAACCCTTTTTCCATGTAGGTGTGGGAGAGAGGATCAGACAGTATTACTGTTCATGCCTTGGGAGTCCTCACGGCTATAATGAGTAACTCCCCTTCTGCAAAGGTACACCTTTCATACTTTTGGAACATACTTTCACCCAAGAAAAATAAAAAGGATCAAAATAACAGTACAGCCTTGACAATGGCAGCTTCTAATGATTTGCTGATGAGGAAAACTGCTTTCCGTTTATGCTGGAAAGCTCATTGTATTTCCTCCCAATAATGGAAATGTGTCTGCCAGTTACACCCTGTAGAGTAGCTTTCTCCAACCTATTTCTGTCTCATTTCCTCTCAGGAGGTTTTCAAGGAGAGGATTGGTTACTCTCAACTATTTGATGTGCTGAAGAGTCAAGGTCAACCCACCAAAAGGTTGCTGCAGGAGCTGATGAACATGGTGAAACCTACATTTCCTCATTATCCCCCCTTAGATCACAGTAGAAGTCAAGTTTTCAATTTAAATAGCGTTAGTGCTAATTAACCTGGATTGGTTCACCCTGTCTAAATCTAAACGTCTTATCTTCTGTCTTTTCTCCAGGCAGCAGAGGGGGAGCATGCCCATGCACATCACTTCGGCATTAGCAATGACCAACCTTTGCTGCTGCTTCTGCAGTGGCTGCCGGACCTCTCAGGTCAGAGGGACCTTCAGCTGCTGGTGGCCCAGTGGCTGGCAGCTGTGTGTGGTGGTTCCCTGTCCTGCCGCACGGTGGCTGTTGAAGCAGGCATGGTGGGAGCTTTGCTCCAGGTGCTGTCACATGCCCACAGTCTGGACAGGCAATGTGCAGATGCTCTGCTGGGCCTCCTACAGGACTTGGGCTCCCTTTGTCTGAAACCAGAAGAGCTGAAGAGCCTCCTTGGACTTCTCCGAGTGGATCAGGATAATGGTGCAGTGCTGGGGAGGGTGCACCCCTACTGCACACGCATCATACGTGTGCTCTCAGCCATGGCAGCCAGAGAAGGCAAGGACAGTGCTTTGCAATATTTCGATCTTACACCCCCAATGGCAGGTATTATGGTGCCGCCGGTCCAGCGCTGGCCAGGCAGTGGGTTTGCTTTTCATGCTTGGCTCTGCCTCAACATGGATTTCCCATCCTGTCACTCTGATCTTTCTAACAACCGTAAACCCCCCAGCTCTGGCATGGGGGCTCAGCATGACATGGGAAAAGGACCTCGCAGGAAGCAGCTCTATAGGTAAAAAGGCACATTTGTTCGACATAGTTTTGTTGCGAGCGTTGTATTCATTGCTGTAGAGCAGAGTCTTAGACAAGGATCTGATCTTTGCTGTGAAGCTTTTTCACAGCAAGTGGAACTGGGATGGAGGCCTTCTTCACCATGGAGGGTGTGCTGGTGGTGGCAGTTTGCACTAAGAAAGACTACATGGCTGTTGCTTTGCCAGAGTGCTCACTAGCTGACTCACGCTGGGTGAGTGTGAACACATATGAATAGAGTTACACTTTATTGCAGTAACACTTAGCTCAAATGAAAATATATGTGATTCAGGAGAAAACCAGCCCTCAATCTTTACTTTCATTTTGTAATATTTCTGACTGTGAGTTTTCAGATGTAAAAATTAGTGTGGTTTTTAACATCTTCCTTATCGCAGCATTCGGTGGTTATAGTTCACATCCCAGGCCGTCGTCCATTTGGTCAAAACCTGGTCACGATCTACATAGATGGAGAGCAGCGGAAAACTGCTCAGCTTCGCTTTCCATCTTTTAGTGAGGTAATTGAAACCAGTATCTAATAAAATATACGCTGCTCATGCACACATACTGCTACTGACCTGTTCTTCTCTGTCAGTCTAACTTCCTCTGTCCCTTCTTTTTCTTCACCTCACCCGTTCATGAAGCCCTTTACCTCCTGCTGCATTGGCTCTGCGGGCCACCGGACCACTACCACCACCACCTCCCCAAACCTTCCCATGTCCTTTACCTCCTGTCCATCACCCGAATTCGCTTTCCCGGCCCACGGACCTTCCCTTATCCGTTCCCAGTCCTTCCCAGCCTCCTTTGCGGGAGGCCGCTGGGGGTCTTCGGGAGACTCCCCCGTGCACACCATCCCAGCAGGACTGCAGGACACAGAGTGGGGATCACCAACATCTCTTGATGGGCTTCTGGCCACTGCCTTCATCTGTCACGAGGCTATGCAGCACGCACAGGCACGAGCTCTATACGCTGCAGGTTGGTTCAGCTCTGCCTCAGCAGAAGATCACAATGTCCTACCAGTTCAAATATTAACCCCTATCAAACACTGAAAACGGCAGTGTTATATTTTTACATTCACACCAAGTAATGTTTCCGTCTTTCATGACCTCGACTGTTCTCCATCACAGGGCCTAATCACGTGTCCTTATTCAAAGCGGATGGAGAGTTATCTGATCTCAACAGCAAGCTTCTACTCTACTACACTCCACAGGTGACTCACTGAAAGTGGAAAACTCACATGTTGTATTACACTGCCACAACCACTAACTTTTGTT
This sequence comes from Hirundichthys speculiger, assembly GCA_018398805.1. NCBI lineage: Eukaryota > Metazoa > Chordata > Actinopteri > Beloniformes > Exocoetidae > Hirundichthys > Hirundichthys speculiger. Next base: position 1,763,374 of record JAGFBZ010001926.1, read on the forward strand.
TACATATGCGTGTGTTTTTTTCAGGCATTTAAGAGTCAGATATGTTTGGACTTGGCTCCTAATCACCAGTATGATGGTAGACTCACAGGACACAGAGTGATGAACTGGGACATCAAGGTTAGATACAAAACATTTTAATATTACGATGATCTTTTGCTGAGATGTCAACCTTTGTACAATTCATGTGATAAACTCACCGATGGTGACCAAAGTGAGAAGTGAGATCCAGGCTTGTTTAAGGCACTTATATTATACTGTGCCTGCTTTCTGGTGCTTAAATACTGCACGAAAAATCAAGTACACTGCATGATTTAACACCTTGTAGAATTGACTTTTAGCATGAAGTAATTGTTTTCTATATGATGTTGGCTCTCCCTTCCCATCATTGTGGAGGAAGTTTGGCCCACTGGTCTTGGTCACTTCAGTTTCTTGAGGTTTGCAGTTCATTCATTTATGGCACAACACTTTAATAGTTTTTAGGTATGAACTTTGAGAGGGGACGTTGCAAAAACTGTGATTCTGTTCTCTTGAGCCATTCTGTTGCATCATTGTCCTACTGCATAACTCAGTTTCAGCGAGGCAGATTGGTCTCACATTTGATTGTTGTAAGTTGAAAGTTGTATAAAATCTAAATAAAAACAGAATGCAATGCTTTGCAAATCTCATAAACCCATATTTTATTCTCCAACAGAATTTAAAGAATATATCAGATCTTGAAACTGAGACATTTTATTATTTCATGGGAAATATTAGCTCATTTTGACTTTGATGACAGCATCACATGACGAAAAAGTTGAAACAAGGGTAAAAGAAAAACACTGGAAAAATAATTGCTGCAAATCAAAAATAAATGGATGAGCATTTGACAACTAATTAGATTAGTTGGCAACAGGTCAGTAACATGACTGGGTATAAAAGGAGCATTTCAGAGAGTCCTTCCCTGTCCATCCCTTCCCTTCAGATGTCAGGATGGGCAGAGGTTCACCAGTCTGCGACAAACTTTACTTAAATATTGTTGAACAATTTCAGAAAAAGATCCCACCATCTACAGGACATAATATCTTCAAAAGATTCAGAGAATCAGGAGGAGTGTCTGTGGGCAGCTTACGCATCTGGAAAAGCTCTATCAATGCTGAAGAGTGCGTAGAGGATTTAGAGCAACATCTGCCTGTTATCCAGACAACATCTCTCTCAGTGAAGGCCTTGTATATTTCAGCAAGACAAGGTTAAACCACATACTGCATCCATCACAATAACATGACTTCACAGGAGAAGAGTCCAGGTCCTGAGCTGGCCTGCCTCAAGTCCAGATCTTTTACCAACAGAAAACATTTGATACATTTTATAAAACCAAAAATCTGTCAATAAAGGCTCAGGACTGTTAAGCAGCTAGAATCCTGCATCAGAATGAAGAATAAGACAACATTAATCTCCTAAAACTCCAGAAACTGGTCTCCTCACTACCCAGACATTTACAGACAAAAGAGGGAATGCTACATGATGGCAAACATTGCCTTGTTCAAACTTTTTTTAAATGTGTTGCAGCCATCAAAGTAAAAATAAACTAATATTTTCCATGAAATGGTAAAATGTCTCAATTTCGACATCGTTCTTTAGGTTCTGTTGGAGAAAAAAAACCATGGGTTTTTATTTTTACACAGTGTCCCAACTTCAATGGAAATTGGAGTTGTTCTTTGATATACAGAGAAATCAAATCAACGACTACAAGATGCTCAGATCATGTGGCTAGAAAGAAGCCCAAATCATCACACCTCCACCACTGTGCTTGACAGTTTGTATGAGGAGTTTGTGCTGATAAAATGTGTTTGCGTTTAGCCAGATGTGGTGCTGTGGTTTATGGCCAAACATTTCTACTTTGGTCTTGTCCATTCGAAGGACATTTTTCCAGATGTCTTGTGGTTTGTTCAGATTAGTGCTGCCATGTCCTTTTCAACAAGCTGTAGTTGTTCTGTCTTTTTCTGTTTGTACTTGCATGAACTTCAGCAATTAAGATGCTAACTCCTGTAAGGGGGCAGAATTCACATTCTCCCTGGGCCTTTCTGGACTTGTGGTTTCCTCCAGTTATTTCAGGCAAAGTAGACAGGATCACCACTCATCTTGCCATCAGTGATAATCACTTACTTGCCAAAATGTTGGGAACATAGACTGGAATTTCTTGTCAGGTTCAGCACAGTGACATCTTCCCTGTTTTGTCCTTACCCTCGTGCTATATCAGCGTTTTCCAAATCGGCAAGGAGTTGTGTGTTGTTTTTGTCAAACCTGGAAGTTTTCGTTATCTTCCAAAAGCCCCACATGCAGCGGAAATAACCGGGTTGGATTGGTGCTGCCACCCATTGGATACTATTTTTGTAGTCCTCGGAAAGCCCTGATTACTTCTCTAACATCATTGCCTATGTCTTACCTTCGTGGCATTGTGCTAACACTCCTGAACGCTCCAGATGAGCATTTAAAAACACCCCCTGCTTCTATAGGGGTGATAACACCTACTTACTGCTGCTTAGCCTCTTATTTCCTATAGCAGCAGTAGGAATGTGTTTAGTTTTTACAAACTCTACACCTTTCTCTTTTTCGCAGCTGTTCTTTCAGCTGGTCTCCTTTGGTTTTTTTTTCAGAAGTATAATTAACAAAGACACGTTGATCAGAAAATTGCTGATGTGAATTACTTTTTTTTTTTTTTGTCCTCTCACTCTTTCCAGGATGTTGTAAACGTGACTGGAGGTATTGGGGTTTTACTGCCGCTGCTTGAGCAAGTGTGTGAGGCTGAGCAGGTTTACAATGGCGGTCAAGAAACCTCAGACCTGCTGGGACCAGAGCTCACTTCCTCCAGAGGCCCCGCTGCTATGCTGTTGCCCCTGAATAAATCTGCTGGTTAGTTTGTCCTCAGTCGAGATTTTTTGATTCTCTCTCTGCATTTTATCCTTGAGGATTCACTGAAATTACACAAAGTATATGTTGTCAATACCAAGACAGTTGTAGGTTTACTTTACCTCCACCATACAGTACTTTTAACTGAAATTGTATTCATAAAAAGAGTTTATGCCATGTTCTGTGATTATTGCATGGAGCAATAGGTGCATGTTTCAGAGCAGATTTTCTTAGTGCTGTGTGCATGAAATACCACTGTTTAGTTTATTGGGCTGGAAGTAGTAATCTAAAATTTTGGGACTGTAAAACAAACCAATCTGTTTTTTAATACAATGGCTTTGTGTCATAAAAAGCAATGTGTCAACTGTGTTAAAACCTTCAAATATCATGAATACAACTTTTTTTCCCTTTTTCCCTAGAAATTTTATGGCACATTTTGAATGATATAATGACTTTCTTTGCATTCTGATTTCTAACTTAACTGGAGCTTATTCACCCTGCATGATGCAGGAACATAGTACAAATGGAGCAGTCAAAACTAGTAGGTTAAATGTCAGAAACAGCCAGGCCATATTAAGTTACTGGATGAGTAGCATTTCAGAAACTTGATGCATTTGCACAAATTAGAGTAAACCAAAATAGATAAATGAACGACCCAACAAAAGTGGTAAATAATCTGACATATGACTCATTTGAGATGTGATAATGTCTATAAAACGCTTTGTAATGCACAAATACGACCGACTGTGGGTAACACAGGAAATCTTAAACCTTGTTTTGTCCTATTTCTTTTTTCTCTTCTTCTTTTTTCTCATCTTCAGAAGGCCGACTAGAGAGAAACAGTATTGCTGCCTTCCTGCTGATGGTGAAAAACATGATTCGTCATCATCCCGTCAATCAGGAGAGTCTGTTGCAATGTCAGGGGCCGAGCATCATAGGTGCCATGTTAAGCAAAGTAGGTGTCCTTCACGGCAGCGTGTTTTAGAAACTACGTGCTGGAAGAGCTGATCAGCATCTGGAAATGAAGTCATGACCTTTTCCACTGCATTGCTGTGGCACAGTTGTGGTGTAATGAATGGGCTTGGTGTTGATGAAACAGCAGCATTCTGTCAGAGTGACACTATCGAGTGCTTGTGTGGGAAAAAATTATGCAGTTTCCCAAGTTGAATGGTTTCACTCTGAATGAGAGCAACTGATGCCTGCCAAGAAAAGTCTTAAATTTAGCAGAATCATATGAACATTTAAAAAAAAAAAAAAAGGAATGATCAATGTAAAGCAAATCCATGCTGCAGCAGTCCTAGATAAAAATAATTATCTGAAGTAGTTTTGATTTGATTCATGACGCTCTAACTTCGACTGCTCAGCTTGTCATCTTCACAGTGCTGACAGATGTGGGTCTTCAGAGGTATCAGCCAATCGAATGTTGCACTCATACAGCGCAGATGTGCATGCAGGCTGGCAGGATATGTTGAAATTAAAATGTTAAGGTGGAGCATCCTGTGAGGGAACTATTGTGTGTACTAATAATCACATGTGGTGTCTCTGTTTGGCAATAAAAAAGACAGACACACACACGCACACACACAATAAATATCCAGAGTACACATACTTGAAGTGTACATGCACTCCACTGACTGGAGCACTTCATCAGCTTTAAGTGTTACTTTAAAGAGACTCAACAAAGCTCTGTACACAGACAAATCCAAATACATGAATACTTAGTGTTGTTGAGGAAAACCATAGTTTTCTGTCATGTCCACTCCAGGTTCCAGGCAGTATGATGGACATGAACGTCTTAATGGCATGTCAGCTGCTGCTGGAGCAGGTCTTCAATGAGGGCAACAGCTTACTTCTGCAGCAACTCTACCAGCACCTGCTTTTTAATTTCCGCATCTGGACTAAAAGCCACTTTGCTGTTTGTTTGGGTAAGACACAAACCGCCCCCGTGTTACTGACTAATGCTTTGTGAAGCTTTGTGTGTCGGCTGAAGCTGTCGATTTATACACACCAAGACTGAAAAAAGGCAGAGGAGGTTCGAGGGACAACAGGGCAAAGCTAGAAGACATTCATGTTTCAAGTTCAGGCCGTGGGAAGGGTTTAAAGTGAATCATTCTAAGACCTGGCAGTGAATGTACTTCTTCAAAATAGCATTAGGCAACAATGTGACATTTCTAAATGTCAGGAGGAAGAAATGTGACAAAATTATTTTTTTTCCTCCAAAGCCCATGTGCAATACCTGTCATCTGTAATAAACAAAAGCAAGCAGCGCATGAAGAGAAAGTATGGAGTTCAGTACATTCTGGATACCATAAGGACGTTCTATAGGTAAACCTACACACGCATGTTAACTGGAAAATGGTACACTAATTCAACACTAACTGAAACTGCGTTTAAGCGATTGAAGTTATTGTAAACATAAGTGATTCATTGGCATCTACCATCCCTTCACAGTGTGGAGAAAGATGGCAGCTGCCCTGTCGGATGAGAAGCAGACGATTCAAACATCTCTGTTTTCCTTGCTGAAAGACTTTCTCAAGTCTCCAACATCAGAGGAGCTTCACTGCATCCTTTCCTACATACTAACTGTTAGGGAGGAGCAGCAGGTGATACTCATATGTTTGAAAGTTGTTGTTTTTTACCCAAGTAATTTTATTACAGTCATTTGACCTTTCCAGTGGGATATCTGATCTCCTGAGAATTTCTTTCTACATCCTTGTCTTTGGCATGTCTTGGCTTTAAAACCTCTCTCCCATCCATATTTCTTTGTAACTTATCAGCTCCACTCTCTCTGTCAGGTGGTGAGGGCCTTAGATGTGCTGTATGAGCTCTTGAGGAGCAGCCCTCCTCGTGAGCACGTGCAGGCTGTGCTGCTAGGAGTGGGGCGTGGAGCAGCTCTACTGCTTGCTGCTCACTCCAAGCTTTGGAGACGAGGCCAGAGAAAGAGTATTCAGGGTAAGAACAACCCATCTGACTTCTTACCACTCCAACTACTTGACTTAAATGCAAACACACACGGGATATATTATCAAAATGGGCAAACGTCCTTGCTTTGTTGCAGGTTTTGTACAAAATTCTCAAAAGTGAGAAAGTGTCTGAGCGCAACAAGCAGCGCATTAAGCTGAAGGATTTTGGCTATCTCGGCCTGGTGTGCTCTCTGGAAGACATCCCTGTAACTATGACCACCGTTCGCTGTCTGTACGAGCAGGTCCTTGCTACAGGTAAGGATCAAAAACTGCCTTATTCTGTTTAGTTATAGAAACAGATGACAGTCCACTCTCTGAGTAAGCAGATTTATCTTTACAGATACAGAAAAAAAAGTAGTTAATACATTCATTTCTAGAGACATATAGAAAAAGAAAACTCAGTGTCCTGACTTCTTGAAGCTGATCAGGCTATAAACACAGCAACACTTGAAGAGTTTGAATTACATCGATTCACGGTTAAGACAGGTTCTGGACAAATGGAGGAAACTCAAGTCCATTGTTTTCTTCTCTGGGAGTGGTCTGCCAACAAGGATCACTTCAAGGGCGAGGAGTGTGATAGATCACACAGGATCCAACAGTAACTTCTAACCAGAACCCGCTCACATTAGCTTCTGTGCATAGGTCAGAATAACATGGAGCAACAAGGCCGGGCTGCAAGAATACCACTGCTCTCTAAAACAAACACTTTCTTATCTGTAGTTTGCTCAAGATCACACACACAAGCCAACTAATGTTGGAAAACAGCTTGTAGATAGATAAGACCAAAAGAGAAATTTTGTGATTGAAAAAAGAAGCATAATTTTTGGGAAAAGTAAAATATTTCAGCATAAGAACATTTTCTAAACTATATATAAAAACATGGTTGTGGCAGTATCATGGTTTGGGCCTGTTTTGGGTGAGGGTGCCTCACCATCACTGATGGAAAAGCAAATTCAGACCGATATCAGAATAATATAAAATATATAAACATGGCATATTTGTGAATGTATTTTCATGCAAATACACAAGTACTTCTACAAGAAAATGCTTTAAAAAGAATTAAAACGGTAGATAAGCAGTTGTGTTGTGTCTTTTAACATTATTTCGGTCTATAAAGCTATGAAAATTTTCTCATCCACTCATTCACAGAAAGACTTATGCAGAGCTTCTTATGGTCTATTTGCACAGTATATCCACATCTCACACATCAGTTATCATATCTGCATATGAGCTCAGCCACAGCTGCCCAAAAAAGTTGGAATCAGTAAAAATCCTTATCTTAATTCAACAGAAATGTTGTGTAAGGACCTGACGGTACTGAAAGCATTTATTTTTGTGTTTGCCAGACAGAGATAAGCAAGAATGAATAATCGTAAAGCATTTTTCGTCTTATCTGTTTAATGGGGCTGTGTTTATCTACTTCACCACTTGCTTAAAAATACGAATGATGTTTATGCAGAAATATTGGAAACTCTAAAGGAGTCACTAAACTAAACTGAAGATAAAACTGAACTACACTACTTCTTCCACAACTACTTGAATGTACAGTAGCCACTAGGGGTGTGACGATACACTCAGGACACGAGATGAGACACGATATTGGGTTCACGAGAACGAGACGAGATTTTAACAAAACTACAACGACAAACTATATATGACTGAAACAAGACTTTTTTTTAATGATTGCACATGCATTTTGAAATGTTTTATAAATCTTTACATGAAAAATCTTAGCATGAGCTTTTAATAAACTTAAACTTACAAAAATTGAAACAAACTAAAATTTAAAGTTAAAATGAAAAAAAAAAAAGAAATATTTAATTTTATTTAGGTGCAAACAACATGTGTAAACTTAAATCAAAGTTCTACTCTGTCAACACAGAGTGCAAATAGTGCAAACAAAGTCTAAGTATGTCACTGACTACTTGCTGCAACTACACAGCCATGTTCTTTTTTAAGAATATTAGCATGTCCACATTCTCTGGTAGCAGTTGGGATCTTTGTGCATTAACTATGTCTCCTGCTGTTGAAAAGATGCGTTCACTTGGAACAGAGGTAGCAGGGACACCAAGGCACGCTTTGGCAAGGTGAGACAGCAAAGGATATTGGGAGCAGTGTTCTAGCCACCATTTCAGAGGGCAGCCACTGAGAGGGATAGAGGCCTCTTTTCTGTAGTTTTCAACTTCCCTCTCAGCCTGTTTTAAACTGTTGGACTCCTCTGGCTCAGTAGAGAAAGAGTTCCCTAACAGGTCCTCAAGTGCCGTCTTTTTGGGAGCAGGTTCTGTCACTTCATCTTTCACAGCCTCCTCTCTACAGAGTGTGGGATGGTGAGCTCGACCCGGTGCCTCTTCTTTCCTCTCCTCAGCTGTAGTCTTTAAACAGAAGAAGCACTGGTGTTAAATTTGATAAGGAGCTAAGAGCACACCACACACACAGAGTGATGTTCTCATATTTCTAAAAAACAAACACACAATACAATTTAAAATGATACCTGGTTTTGCAGCAGTTGTTCTGCCTTGTACTGCACCCTCAGGAAGACGGCCTCACGCTGGTCATGGTCTAGCTGAGGTAGAGCCCGGAACCTCGGGTCCAGTACCGTGCACTCCAGCAGATAGTTGTAGACATCCCCACTGTATCTGTTTGCAATATTCGTGTGGATTGCGGTCTTTGCGTTGGCCACGGTGGTGGAATCTCCATCATTTGGTGTCATGTTCTGTTCAATCATGCTCTTCAGTGGCACAATGAGAGACACTGAGGGACTTTTCTCCTCACACAACACTGTGGTGGCCGTCTTCAAAGGCTGCAGCAGCTTTACAAGGTCTTCAGCATCTCTGACATCGCAGCTGTCGAGTGTATCAATGCTTCGGGTGTTTTGTCTCATCTCTGGGCTGGTGAGAGCTGCAGCTATGGCAGCTTGCTGCTCGAGGTAACGAGCCAGCATATCGAACGTACTGTTCCATCGCGTCGCAACGTCCATGATTAATTTGTGTGACGGCAACTTGTAGCTGTTTCTGCTTGGATATTAACACCGCGGCAGCTGTTGGAACTCCGATGAAAAAAAGCGACCACACGTCTCACCCGCCCGAGCAAACGGGCGACGCGGGGAACACCGAGGCCAGCTTGGGTTGCGAGATTTATAGTGTGCGCAAAACACTTAATGTGTGGCATCAATCCAGCCTCGCGCACTGCCACGTCCATGTTACGTGCATTGTCGGTAACAACAGCGATGTCGTGGTTGGGTTTTTTCAGTTCCCAGTCAGTAACAGCTGTCTGTAAAACCTCAGCTATGTTCGCCCCCGTGTGGGACTCGAAAAGCGGGCGAGTCTGTAGTACAACACTCTCCATGTTCCAGTCTTTATTGATGGTGTGGGCTGTAATCGTGATGTAGCTTTGCGTACCTCTCGATGTCCAACCGTCTGCTGTTATGGCGATGCTTTCTGCATCTTTCAGGACCTTTACTACCTTGATCTTGGACTCTCCGTAGAGCTTCGGGATCACTGTGCGAGTAAAATGCGCGCGTGATGGGATGGTGTACTTCGGTTCCATTGTGTGGAGGAGTCGCCGAAATCCTTGATTTTCTACCACAGAAAATGGCCTCATATCTGCTGCAATGAAAATACCTATGTCTCTTGTTATTGCTGTGGCTCTGGCACTTGCCTGTGGAAGTTGAGGCCCGGTTGCATTCGCGTGCGTTGTCTGGTTTGTTGGCATTTTTTTCACAGGTGCAGTTGTTGATTTGAGTAGCGAGCTGTGGTGGTGCTGTAAATGTCTCTGCATCGTGGTCGTATTACCCGCGGTGTACGGCATTACTTGCATACAATGCTTACATATTGTCCGTGTCTTATCAGCCACTCGACTGCCATTCATCATTTTCGCCGGGTACCCAAAATGCTGCCAAACAAACGATTTGAGAGTGGGGGGGGCATCTTGAACGGTAATCTCTCTCGTCGTCATTCTTGCTTCCTCTCCTTCTTCTCTTCTTTTTCTTCTTCTTTTCCTAGTTCTTCTTCATGTTCTGGCAGGCTAGACTTAGCCAATGACTGTACGTAGCAAGGGCGCATTACTGCCCCCCACAGGTCACAAATTAAAGTTTGGATAGCTCACAAATCTCGCGAAACAGATTTTGAACACAACGAGAAATATCGTCAACTTATCAACAATCTTATTAACAATCTCGCGAGATCTCGTGGCACGAGATCTTGTCACACCCCTAGTAGCCACGTTACCTCTACTTTCTCTTCAGTCAGTTCCCAGTTCAGAATCAGAATCAGAATCAGTTTTATTGGCCAAGTTTGTGCACACAAACAAGGAATTTGACTCCGGTTACTAAGCTCTCTGTACAATTAGAATAAAAAATAAAAATAAAAAATATAACAAATTACTAACACAATATATACAACAATATATACAACAATATACAGCAATATATACAAGCTAAGTTATCAGTTTTCTCATGTTCCGTCCTTTAAAAAAAAAAGAAAACATTACTCTAATTTTGATGGATTCATCTGTTTAAAAGACCTCATATTAGTTAAAGTTAAGAAATGCCTGAAATCGTGTATGTACCACTATTAGTCTGATTTGAAAGTCCTTGGAAGCTTTTTTTTTTTCTTCTGCTATTAATAATGGTATTTAGTAATTGTACATAAACTCATCATACATGTGTTGTTGTCCCCCCCAGATACCAGCCCTAATTTCAGAGACCTCCTGGCTGTGGTCTGTCTGTCTCATCGGGCTGAACTCACTGTGCGACTGGATGTCTGTCGCAAGGTTAGTGTGTTCCCGTCATCCATGCATCCATGCTTTGATAAAACAATCATAATCGATGTTCAAATTTAAACTTTAATCATGAGAAAAATGTATCACGTCAAAAACAAGTTCTCTTCTTGGTCCTTGTGAAATTTCTTCAGCTCTTTCATCTGATCTACTCCAATGAGGATTATGTGAAGCAGCTCGCCAGGCAGCCTGGCTGGCAGGATGTTCTGACCAAACTCTACGTGAAAGAGTCCTACGAATCGCACATTGCCAACATTGCAGACTCCGGCACCCGCAGTTCGAACCGAACTACAGGCCGCCTCTGCGCAGAGATCCGTCTATGGTCATCGAGGACACGCGCACAGGCATCTTCCTGAGCTACCGCAACTCACAGGACATGGAGGATGAGGAGGAGGAGGACGACGGCGGTCAGCGAGACATCTCTGAGGGATTCTCTGATTTATCCCAGTCGCCTCCCAGTGGCGGTGGAGGCCCGCTGAAAAACTTCACAGGTTCCCTTCACTTTAAGTCATTCGATTCAGTGGATCAGGAGAGCCACTCGTCCTCCATCTCCAATGCAGTCGATATTACTTCATCTCAGCCAGAAGAGGGACGAGACTATCAACCGCTCTCCCCCTTTGGGACGTCACCCTTTGATTTGGAATTAGGAGGCATGGGTGAGGGTGGCTCACACACCCCTGTAGGGAGTCTGACCAACACGCCGTCTCCTCTCGAGCACTGTAAACCGTTTCCACCTCTCAGACCGAGGAAGAGCTCCAGTTTGTCCAACGTGCTGGATGACGCCAGCTATGGGACAGATCCACCTACTGGAGACACCATCTCCAACACATCTAACCCTCAGGTATACCCCGCTCCATAAATGCACATTTCACTGACTTACAAGCTAAACTGGAGCTTTGAAAAGTCATCTCTGCTGATATGTTGAGCATTTGTCACCTGATTTTGTTTGAATTTCAGCAGACTCCCGAGGAGGAGCTGTGCAACCTGTTGACCAACATTGTCTTCTCCGTGCTCTGGAGCGGCAGTGGGGCAGAGGGGCCGGAGGATGTGGTGTGGAGGGAGAGGGGACAGGTGTTTTCTGTTCTCACCAAACTGGGCTCCTCCTGGCAGCTGGTGCGCCCTCCCGATGAAATCAAACGCAGGTTAGTTATGTAGATTGCAGCGCAAAAACATGCACCTGTGTCACCTTTAGTCTGAACACTCATAAACATGCAAATGATGTGTGGCAACACATTCAAACTCTGTTTGCCACTCTTTGTGCCAGTCTTTTGGAGATGATGCTGGAGTCATCGCTGTCGGACTTGAGGGACGCCCAGGGAGTGTCTCTGCCTTTCTGTCCCAGTCTGGTTCGGCTCCTCAGGCTGCTGCAGGACTTCCTGTTTGCGGAGGGGACAGACAACCACACTCTGTGGAGTGAAAAGGTAAAAGTCACCCAGTATTCATGTGCCACTGGCCCATTTTCATGAGTTATAATTGAAGCATTATCACCATGTTGACAACGGTTGGTTGACTGTGAAAACAGATGGGACCACGGGAGACATGAGATCAAGACTTCCATGTTCCATTCATATTCTGTTTGATGAATGCTATGAATGAGTATTGATATTTCAGCATCACTGTGTCCATACATCTGATTGGCTGGTGACTGGAATCTATATGGGTACTGATACTGATCATCGGGTAAATCTGTGTTGGGGGATATGTCCGTGGTGCCAGCTTTTTGGTTCCTCTTGCATTTTTCTTTATTTATGGTAGTAAATTCAGTCTCTGTATTTATTTTACTGTATGGACTAAAAGTAGAGTCATCCAGTTAATGAATATCCAGGTAATTTAACAATAGCCCAGAATTGAGCTTTCTTTGTTATTATGTAGCTTGAATCCTCCAGATTAAAAGAAAAAAAGCAACAAAGCCTGTAAAACCTCCAGCTCAAATTCATTCTGTTGCTTAATCCACAGTATTTTGTAATAATATAATTAGAGATTCTTATAGGAGTTTGTAGTTTCCATTTGACAGCGCTAGCTAGCTGTTGCCATGTTTATGTTTAACTGCTCTTTGTCGTGCTTTGTGTTGTTTACAGATATAAAACTGACCCTCTTATCGAGCTCACTTTTTAGAGGGAAGTCATTTGTTTCCAGAACTATCTAATATTAGAAATACTTGTCCCTTTACTGAGTCTTTTGGGATTTAGAAAGTTTGGGATGTTTAAAAACGTCCTCTGCTAAAGACTAAAGCACTGGATCCAACAGCAGTAATAGCAAAGTGGCTGCACAATAACTAGTTTCTATTAAAAACTGTTCAATTTAAATTACAGCTAAATTTCAATGTCCAGAATCAGTATAATGGTTTTTTTTAAGGTCACAAGTCTCCTTTTGCAGTCCACGTTTAGTTCTTATAAATGCTGGCTGGCTGTTATTAATATAAAAATGACTGCCTTTACTTGTGTTGGGTCTACGAAATAAAATGAAATGCTAAATAATTAATTAAAGGTATGTTTTAATTATCTGCTAACATTAAATTAGACGAGTAAAGGAAATAGTCGTACAGGTGATGTTTTAAACACCGAGCAGAAGCAGTCAGTTGACACTGTGGGTGTTGTTGTTATTCAGCAACAGGTCAAATGTTATTGTCCCACGTTACAAACGCTTCCAGAGTCAAGGTGAAGCTCTATTTAAGGTTCAAGGCGTGGAAACAAGTTTGTCCTTTTTGTTGAGCCCCTTGTTGACAGCCGTTGTTGTGCTGCAGATCTTCGAGGGAGTCGTGAACCTGCTGGACAGGTTGCAGGCATGGCATAGCACCCCCGGCAGCCCTGGAAACACTGAGCTGAAAGAGATGGCCCAGATCGGCCTGCGTATCATCACAGGATACATCCAGCAGCAGAACTCACAGGTTAGCTGCGGCCTCAACTCTATAACTGTCCAGCATGCCAACTGTAAAAGTCAAATCTTTCCCACTGCTCCTTCCTGTTGCAGCGCAAATACCTGCGAGATTTCTGCAGATTTTTTCAAAAGAGGTTTACAGTTCCTACTTATCCTGATTAAGTGAACTCAGATAAAGACAGTTTTCAAATACCAGGCCTTCTATGGGTTTCTTTGCAAAGACATTGCAATCATTCCTGTTAGGGAGTGTTCTGTATGAAAGGCCAGTTCCTCTTTAAGTTGTGACTGCTGCTCCTGCTTTAGGGTCCTCACATATAAGCTGACCATCAATCTTTCTGTCATATACTGCTGGTTTACATTTCCAAAGTATAGTGATCTAACACTGGCTCTTTATCGTAGAAACTATGTAACCATATAACACTAACACCGGCAGACCATAGTTTTTCATTGTGGTCTTGTTACTTTTGTTCAAGTAACACATAAGTATGCCAGTCTTCCATCATTTATACCTGCCTTAACAGTCTTTCAGGGTCTCTTGTGCGAGGTGTAGCTCTTAATCAAATCTTAAAGACCAAATAAAACAATATCTTTTTTTTTTTTTTTAAATAATGCTTTCTCTTATAAAGTTATTTGCCTTTTGCCTGTCTTCAGGTGTGTGAGATGGCCTATTTGAAGCTCCACAGCATTCTCCAGACTGTCCTCTGTCTAAGCTGGGAGGAGGTGTGTTTTCTACTGGGACAGCTTGGTGCCCCCTTGTGGCCAGGAGGTGTAATGGACTGCAGCCAGTCAGAAACTTTCTCCCAACTCGTGCCCATTGTACGCACGCTACTGGACCAGCACGCCGACCCCATCACCATCCAGGACCTCTTGCCAAACTTGCCCATCACCAACGGCAGCACCACCTTCGCGCAGGACTTGAAGGCTTATTGTAGCACGCTGGAGTGGCAGAGCTTTTATCAGCAGCAGGTCCGTGTCTGGACTAACTTTGTTTATTAAAACCTGTCTTTTACATTTTATTTAAAGAGTCTATGGAACATTTTCTGGTATCTCTGTGCAAGTATAATCAACAATCCATGGTGATATACTCTTCGTTCTGTTCTTTGTTTAATATTTGCACATACAAGATTTTTGCCATCTTGTAGCGTGGCCTGCTGCCCACCAGTGGCTGGCTAAGAAATGTAATGCAAAGTTCAAATGAATATAAAGTATCACAGGTTTAGATGGATTCAGATCACATCCCTAAACCTCCAAGGATTTTTATTTCACATGCTTTTTTTTTTTTCTTCTGTGTATTTTAGGCAGCGATCAGTTTATACTTGACCTTGAAGCTGATATATTTTCCAAACTGAGGCCAAACAGACACAGTCTACACTCTACGAGCATATTTTTGTCATTTATCATTCCTCTGTGTGACAGTCCGGGGTCATAAATCTGCTTTGTTTAGATTATGTCTGTATACAAATCCTGTGACATGAAACCCAGCGTGGCAAAGCTTCGGCTGCCATGAAAGTTCTGAAACTTGGCCAAAACGTTGAATGGACACATGATGTCCTATTTCTAGTTTATTTACAGAGCTTGGATGTTTGTGTATAACTATGTATTTTTAACCACTTAAAGGTGGGGTGGGTGTTGTTTTTTTGCAACACTTTTTACAATATTGCCTGAAAACCTTTTCACATTTCCATTGCACCCACTGAAATAAAATGTTTGCAAAAAAAACTAAACATTTTGGTCCAGTCTAGAAGGTATAATCAGAGAAAAACTCTGACCAATCAAAAAAGTGATCATCACTATTTTGATTGGCTGCCTAATACGTCCATCAAATATCACCCCTCCCTCCCTCCCTCCCTATGGTTCATGCAGTCGTGAATCATGTGAAGGCGTGGTTTCGAGGGGTGAGCTGAAGAGGAGGAGGCGGAGCCTTTGGGAGGAGGGAGGGAGTGTATATTTTCAAAATCTCACTTGAGTTGGATTGCTGGAACCGTTTTTCAAACAACACCTACTCCACCTTTAAGTGGTAGAACTGTGGGAGGTAAGGGGAAAATAGCAGCTAAACTGAACCAGTTGCTTAACTATCAGATTTAATGCAGTAACTTGAAGGAAACTGTTAATCCAAAACAATATCCAATATAATTTATGCTTATAATTTATTTAGAGATAAACTGTATTTATTTAACTGGTTTCAGCTTGGCATTATTATTATTGTTATTATCATTATTCAGTGTGTTAAGTCATCCTGTTGCAAGTTTTCATCTCTTTTTAAAACGCGTCTCCAGGTGAAGCCCACCATGGATCAGTATAAGCTGGACACCTTTGGGAGGAGCCATGACATCATGTCCAATTTCTGGAACTCCTGTTTCGATGATCTGATGAGTACTGCAATTAAGCTGGAAAAAGACAGATCTGACAGCAAGTCTAAGTTTCAGGTAAATGGCCTGTGCTTTTATCAGTGCTGCTGCCTCTCACACACACTCACACGCCTTCAGTGACAGGGCTGCTTTGCAGATAAAACCTCAGCTTTCGGAGGGACCAAGGATCAAACCTAGAGATTAATTCACAACCAGAAAACTGAATGAGGCTCTTGAGGCCTCTCGTCACAACTGTGCTACACACACTTGCTAAAATTGGAGTTTTAACCCTTCAGGTGACTGATTTCATGTGTTCAACTGTAAAAACAGGAGATAATCGTTGATCCCCACCTGAAGCGGGTCCGCAGTGAGAACAACAGGTATTTAATTTGGCAGAAGCAGAACTCCTCCCAGCAGGGGGTGGTGTGGCAGCATTGGAGAGCTCTCCGCAGGCTCTTTACCAGTGAGAGAGGAGCATGGGCCAATAGGTATGATAATATCTCCTATTTTTCTCTTGGCCTGTTGCTGTTTATTGTGGCCTGTAATGTGCTGAATTGTAATTTTTCCCTTACGTGTCCTGTGTCAGAGTTCAGCCAGAGGTGAAATGGAAGTTGTCCAATGCAGAGACATATTCAAAAATGCGTCTCAAACTTGTGCCCAACTATAACCATGATTCCCACATTGAGGCCAGCGCTCTAAGGGACAACATGGGTAGGGCACGGACATGTTATCTTCTCATGCTTTGTTTTTTTTTTTCCTCCCTTAAAGTAAAATGGTGGACTGAGGATGTTATTTTTGGTATTATCAGGAGCTGAGAGTCCGCGGAGCTCTGAACCCCTCCCACTGGCTGTTGCTAAGGAAGCAAAAGTAAGTGACATGGAGGATGATCAGTTAGGGGAAGAGGACCTCGTCTTTCTGGATAACAAGTAAGTCTCACATTTCCGTAACATTTGCTCCAGCCCCGGCAGCGCGTCTCTCACATGAGCCGTAAACATTTCGAAACGAGTCACGAGAGGTTTCAATGCTTTCAGGGCTGAAGGAGAAGACGAGAGCCAGAAAGAGAAGCTGGTTCTCTCTGAAGACTGTGAGCTCATCACCATTGTGGCGGTGGTTCCAGGTCGTCTGGAGGTCACCACACATCACCTCTACTTCTACGATGGAAGCAGCGAGAAAGAAGAGACAGAGGAGGGTAAGAAATATGTGACTGTGAAAATAACACCTCACTCTGCTTTATTGTTCTGCAGCTGTATGAGGTGAATAACAAATGTGCCTCCTGCAGGGATTGGGTTTGATTTCAAGAGACCCCTGTCTCAGCTCCGAGAGGTTCATTTGAGGCGCTATAACCTGCGACGCTCTGCGCTGGAGCTTTTCTTCATTGACCAGGCTCACTACTTCATCAACTTTAGAAAAAAGGTGCTGTATACTTCAGACTATGCTGTATACTTTCTTCATTAAGTTACAACCCAGTGTAAAAAGTAAAAGCAGAATGCAATGATTTCCTAACATTTTTTATGCAGTGGTCATGCAGATAGAAGACCAGTTCCTGTAGTTTTGAAATGTTCTAAATTTTAGCAGCTTGGAGATTCCTCTTTGGATTTTTTAAATCCAAAATGCACCAAATGCTTTCAATGGACCCAGATAACGCAGTGTCCATGATTTTCAAGAAGAAAAAAAAGTCAAGTTTTGATGTTTCAGCCCACAGGGCAGTTTCCACTCAGCTAATCCATCTTAAATGAATCTTTGTGCAGGGAAAGTGCTGATGTTTTTGTGCAGAATGTTTTGTCTGTTGATACTTTACACAGGTGTTTGTGAGCCAGTGCCAAGGCCTGAAGGCCTGAAAATCACAGCAGTTTAAGATTTTCTGAATCATTCATTAATATTTTGTAACTTAGATGATGAAACATCCACAATGTGCACTTTTGTTTTGGGAACATTATTGTTTATTTTTCCAACATTTCACATGTTTATCTTGTAGTTATGCCAAATAAATGTGGGATTTGAATTATTTCTCTACTTTCTATGTAATTGGGTGACTTGTCTCGACTAGAATTTTTGGATCTTGAACAAAATTATATAATTATGTGAAACAAAGGCTGTTAAAATCTGTAAAATGTCTTTTCTGTTGTACTTCAGGTACGAAACAAAGTGTACTCGAGGATCCTCGGGCTGCGGCCTCCAAACCTGTTTTACTTTGGCTCTCGATCTCCACAAGAGCTCCTGAAGGCATCTGGCCTCACTCAGGTGTTTATTTACATCAAACATTAATAAAAATTAATGTGTGGCTGATTTACTGAGGAGCCCTGTTTGTTTGTGAACTAATGCAATCCAATGTCATTAACTACAGAAATGGGTATGCAGAGAAATCTCCAATTTTGAGTACCTGATGCAGCTGAACACCATTGCAGGACGAACCTACAACGATCTATCCCAGTATCCTGTGGTAAGTGCTCCGAATGTGTTTTATCAGTAAGGATGGTGCATCCAAAGTGTGAGGGGGCATCACGGTGCAGTTTTGTGTCCTGTTTCCTCTTCAGTTCCCCTGGGTCCTGTGTGACTACACTTCTTCAACTCTGGATCTCAACGATCCCTCGGTTTTCAGAGACTTGTCCAAACCCATCGGTGTGGTTAACCCACGTCATGCACAGAACGTCAGAGAAAAGTAAGTGGTTTCATTACAGAGTGAATTAGCAGGAAGAAAAAAAAGGCTTCAGGCAGTATATGACGAAAGTACAATGCTGATAAAATGGTAAAATGCCACAAATTAGCAATCGAAAGCATGTGAATTGTTGGTTTTTGTGGCATTGCACTGAGCGATGTTATTCTTTTTTGCAATGAGTCATAAAGTAAAAAAAAATGTTTCTTTCTATCACTAGATATGAGAGCTTTGAAGACCCAACAGGCACCATTGACAAATTCCACTATGGCACACACTACTCTAATGCAGCAGGAGTGATGCACTACATGATCCGCATGGAGCCGTTCACCACCCTGCACATCCAGCTGCAGAGTGGCAGGTGGGAACACCGGCTGCTTCGTTGTTTATCATCATGTTTTTGAGTATTCACTGGTCTCATACTGCTGCCGTTGGTCAGGTTTGACGTTGCAGACAGACAGTTCCACTCGGTGGCGGCAGCCTGGCAGGCTCGCATGGAGAGTCCAGCTGATGTCAAAGAGCTCGTCCCGGAGTTCTTCTACTTCCCAGAATTCCTGCAGAACATGAACCGTACGTTGCACCACAACTGCTGGGCAACTTATTTGTTGTATTTTTTTTTTTTTTTTTTAAGTTAAATGTTGAATAGAAATATTTGTTTTTGTCGGAAGAACCTAATGCATCACTGCTGCGTGGCTGTTGCAGGCTTCGACCTGGGCCATTTGCAGATATCTCAGGACCCGGTGACTGATGTCGTGCTGCCTCGCTGGGCGACATCAAGGGAAGACTTCATCAGAAAGCACAGAAAAGCCCTGGCGAGTCAACACAAACATCCAGCCTCATAAAACTGATGGATGCAGCTGTTTTTCTGTGGTACTCTGTTAAGATCAAGATGAAAACAACTTGTATTTTAAACTCTAGGAATCTGAGCATGTGTCCAGTCACCTCCATGAGTGGATTGATCTGATCTTTGGTTACAAGCAGAGGGGGGAAGAGGCAGTGAATGCTCTCAATGTCTTCTACTACTGCACTTATGAGGGTAAGGCAACAATAAAAACAGCTTTTCTGAGCAAATTGAATAAGTAAAGAATGCAGACTTTTTGCATTCGTTTAGCCGTGTGCTCCATGTCTATTATAGAATCTTAAAAGGGACACAGTGGAAAAAAAAAAACTGCAGTACTTCTTGAAGATAACCATGTCTCCTCAGTGTCTCTGGAGATGGAATATGAGAGAAGGCCATCCCCTTGTTTCCTCCCTTCATGTTTGTTGTTGGTGTGTTTTAAGCACTGTCCCCAGCTGGTAAACAGACACGCCTCAGTAGAAGGCTTCGGCCTACACATGCGGGCGTTTGACAGCCATGTATTTGCAGATACCAACAAGCACAGTCTGGGTGTTAAGGCAGCAAAAGAATGCAGTCAACTTCGCAATGCTTTTTAGATTTCTTTCTCTTTTTTTCCATGTCAGTGCATGACTGTGGTGAACTGGTGTAACGTAAGAACATGCAGGACTGCCCACTTTTTCTCAAGATTACTCGGCTTGTTTGAAGTGGGATTGTATGAGTCATCTGCAGTCTGTGAGTCCGGGGTCAACTCCTGTAAAGTCACAGTCTGGAGCCCATTTACAGAGGAGGAGTACTACATGAGTGTTTTACCATTCTTGACTCATGTTGTCTCTGAGTGGCAACATGGTTGCGTATGTTCACTGGTTCTCTGTTCAATGGTCTGGTCAGCTGTACCTGGTGTCCAAAATGTCTGTTTTAACTCTCCACAGCACACGTATCACTTGCTGCCTCAGTCAGTTTGTTTTTGTGTGTGAATTTCACGGTTTATCGTAATAGTTTCGGTGTGACTTAAAGTGCTGAACAGCTGTGGAAGTCTACTGTAAACCCTCATGTCCTGAGAAGAGATTAAAATAATCATCACCTGGCAGCCTCTACAGACCGCCAGGTGATGATTAATCCAGAGCTTTGGTCCAGAGCTGAGAGATGTAATTGAATGTCAGCAGAATGGGAGATATAAAAGTCACACAAACTTGTGAGCAGGATTTCATGTGATGTGTTGGTCAAAACAACAGTTTCCTCTTCTTAAACTCTAAATGAGGACGTAAACAGGACGTGCTGCCCGTGGCCTTTTCATCCCTGTCGATACCTGAACCCTTCGATAAAGGAGTTGGAGCAGCAGCCTCAGCCCATTTAAAACGTGGTTTAACCAGCTCTTTGATGTGCGTTGTATAATGACGTATGAGCTGAAACGTGAGACGTGCTCTCTTGGATTTACATCGACTTCTCAAAAATACATATAAACCCACTTTAGATGTTTCATTCCCCCTTTCATAAGCATCCACTTTTCATCTTCGCTTGGCGTCTCTGCAGGTGCAGTAGATCTGGATGCAATCGCCAATGAGACCGAGCGTAAGGCCTTAGAGGGCATCATCAGCAACTTTGGACAGACACCCTGTCAGCTCCTGAAGGTATAATCAAAGACTAATTCACTCTTTTCAACACTTTATTGTTGCGTAAAACAAAAAACTAAGCATGTGTCCACTTGCCATCCAGGAGCCTCATCCTCTTCGTATGACGGCTGAAAACGCAGCAAGGCGGCAGGCCCGCCTGGACACACTCCCCCCAAATATCTTCGAGAACCTCAACAAACTCCGACCATTTGTGGAGGTGGGTCAGGAGCGGTTTTATGTCCTGCTGTGCTCTCATTCATCTCGTGCAGTGTATGTATATGTATTTATATAATTCCGTGTGGGTGCATGTAATCCACCACAGGTGGTGAGCGACGGCCTTTCTCTAGTCCAAGCAGTGGTACCAAAGAACCAGAATCGCTCCTTCATCATCCAGGGCTCTGATATCCTGGTAATGACCAAATATAAACCTAAACACTCTTACAGCAGTAATGATTTTAAGCAGAGTTTTATCATTTTTATCTTCTGAAACTTTTCTTCCTTTTCAGGTGACTGTGGGTTCAAATGGTTTGATAGGGACGCACAGCTGGCTTCCATATGACAAAAACATCGCCAACTACTTCACCTTCTCTAAAGATCCAGCAATGACCAATCCCAAGTAAGCGTCTGTACAAGAATACAATGAACTCCAAATGTAGTAATCCCCAACCGAGTGGGCCCACTTACTCTCTTCATGCTTTTTTGTACAGCATTTAAAAAGATGCAAAAAATTCTCTCTCAGTTGAACTGAAGAAAAACATCTGTGTAGCCATCCCTGAAGCTTCAAAGCATGTTTACTCAATCTAGCTTAATAGATGCTCTTATGGAAAGAATAAATCAAGATGACAACCAACTGAACGCTGAATCCCACGGAGATTAAAGTTTAATCGCTGATTGTAATTCTCCTCCACATTTAGACCAACTTTTTGTTGTTTGTGATGCAGAACGCAGCGTTTCTTGAGTGGTCCTTTCTCTCCTGGAGTGGAGATCAGTGCTCAGGTGTTGGTGGTGTCCAATGATGGTCGTCTGCTGTTCAGCGGGGGACACTGGGACTGCAGTCTCCGGGTCACTCAACTGGCAAAAGGAAAGCTGGTGGGCAGGATCTGCCGGCACATTGGTGAGCTCTCTGTCATCTGTCAAAGAAGAACTTCTTCTCTCGCCAATATGGCGTGTTTATTTTTCGTATTTCTGTGTTACGAAGACGTTGTTACTTGCCTGGCTCTGGATCTCTGTGGCATCTACCTCATCTCTGGATCAAGGGACACTTCCTGTATAGTGTGGCAGGTTTTACAGCAGGTGAGCAAAGCTATACTTCTTTACACATGAGTAATAAGCTGCTAAATGCTTTGAGTATTGTATGAATCCTATGTTTGTCAATCCAGGGCGGGTTCTCCAGCGGCCTGTCACCGCGGCCAGTGCAGATTCTCTGTGGACATGACCAAGAGGTGACCTGTGTGGCCATCAGCACTGAGCTGGACATGGCTGTCTCAGGATCAAAGGTCAGAGATGTTGCTCTTAAGCACATGGTGGTGTAGTTAAGACTGGTTCATAGTAGGATAAATGAAAGGTTTCTGGTGTGCATTGTGCTTAACTTATAAGGGTTTGTTGCAGGAGTGCAAATTTCTGCTTAAGATCAGCTGAGAAGAAGTCTGTTTTAAAAATGTGCTTCTTTCCTTCGAGTCTGACTGCAAATTAATGTTAAAAAGTTAAAAATCACAGCATCACTTTTACTAAATGGGATCTAATAGCGTCTGCATTTAACTTTCTATACAGCCTGAGTCTGAAATGCAGTCACTTTAAATCGCTAAATCTGCACACAGTGGATCTTAATTACTACTTAATTACTGCTTCGTCTGTGGTCTGCTGTAAGGTGGATTGTGTCATGAAACAAAAATATAAAAGTAAATGAAAGAGCGCTGTCAAAAACGTTAATTCCCTTTAGATTTTTTTCCTACCACTGTTACGAGCAACACCTAAGTGTTTTATCTGAGCTAAATGAACAGGAAAAACTATGCCTGATTTTCACATTTTGTGTGAAACAGAACATGACTTTCATTCTCTCATAGTCACAACTGTTATTAAAAGGGCTTCCTTTAGATTTCTTTTGTTGCCAAAAAGTGATACCTCTGAGGATAACTATAATTAAACTATATATAATAAAACTAAACTAAATCTGTTATATCCTATGTGCGAGATAATGTAGCATTGTTAAAGGAAAGCTCTTTAGTTTTTTGACTAAAGAGCTAAAAAGAGGAATGACTCAAAATATCTATCTAAAAATACAATACGATAAAAACTTACCATGTAGGACCTCACGTTGTGTTCGCTGTTTGTCAGGACGGAACAGTGATCGTGCACACGGTGCGGCGAGGCCAGTTCCTGCGAACGCTGCGGCCTCCTGGTGAC
This sequence comes from Hirundichthys speculiger, assembly GCA_018398805.1. Classification (NCBI taxonomy): domain Eukaryota; kingdom Metazoa; phylum Chordata; class Actinopteri; order Beloniformes; family Exocoetidae; genus Hirundichthys; species Hirundichthys speculiger. Next base: position 1,786,728 of record JAGFBZ010001926.1, read on the forward strand.
AGCTGCGTACCTGCCCAAATCTCTGACCTCCAGGTGGGCATGGAAGGCCACATTGTGGTGCAGACATCTCAGGAGGAATGCTCTAACAGGAAGGTACATGAAGATATTTATCCCGGTGTATGTGACAGGGACACACAGGTTGCCTCTGCTTTGCCAGCATCCACATTCTGCTTATTCCTGCAGGCCAAGTACTCCATTCATGTTTACTCAGTCAACGGCTGTCTGCTAGCCTCTTTTACCATGGAGGAGCAGATGACTGCAGTTCCACCTGGTGTCTGAATACATCATCCTAGGCACGGTGCAGGGTAGCCTCCACATACGAGATTTATACAGGTAAAGAGTTTTTTATTGTAATTGACTGTAGAAAACCTGAAAAGGCCGGCTCCTCCATCCTGATGCTTTCTTGTTTTGCAGCCTGGAAGCTTTGGTAACACCCCTGGCCTTGAGGGTTGCTGTGAGGAGTGTGTCTGTCACCAAAGAGTGCAGCCACATACTTGTGGGACCTAGAAGACGGGAAGTTGATTGTGGTGGGGGCTGGGAAGCCAGAGGAGGTGAGAAACCAGACTTCGAGAGATTGCGAGATGCGGAAGCGGGGGGGTGGTGTATGTTTGTACGTGAGGAGGTTGAAGGCCAGTCATATGCAAAGTATTTCTTGATGATGGCTTTCAGATGATAATGCCTTCAGTGTAACATCTCTGTTTCAGCCCTAAAGTGACAGTGACGAGCGTGTCTCTGCCACCCTTTCTCTTCTCAGGTTCGCTCAGGACAATTCTCCCGTCGCCTGTGGGGCTCCACACGCCGCATCTCTCAGGTGTCTTCAGGTGAAACTGAGTACAATCCCACTGAGAATGCAGCCAAATGAGATGAGCAGTTGTGGAGGGACTCCGAGGACTCTGTCGTGTGCAGTTATGAGCTCGCCAAACTCAACACGGCCTTTCCTTTACACACTGGAGAGCTTAACTCTGAAGCCACTGATCTCTCTAAGAGAGCAACTTTACACTGAGCACTTTTTTTTATTCATCAATGGTTTTATATTGTATAACATATTTCATGTACAGTTGTGCTGTTTTTTTTTCTTTTTTTTTTTTTTTTTTTTTTTAAAAATCAGCATCATTCCAAAGAGTGGCCTTGTTGCATTAATGGAGAAGCGCTTGGTGTTTGGGGCTTTGAACTGCTGTTGGACTGCTTGTACTCTGAGTCAGATTTCAGGGGAATGACTCACTCAGCCTCTGACAGAGTAAACGCTGTGAACGCTGGCCTTCATGTTTTTTTGCTCCTTTGTTGTCAGAGGCACAGCTGTGATCACTGCACTGTTGAATGTCCTAAAGCCATTGACTGGTTTTGGCATATCCTTAAAATTCCTGAAAACTTGAAAAAAACAAAAAAACAACAACGAAAACAAAAAAAAACAAACAAACTGCAATACGGTATGGCTCGAGATTTCCACGTTGCAATACTGGTGAATACCAGAAGATGGATGGATTTGTAAAGGAAACCTGGGATTGGGGGTGTGGGGAAATTAGTGAAGCGATGCTGTGTTGTGGGTTTTAGTGGTTGGCAGATGCTTATCCTCACAGCACAAATGCACCACAGAGGAAACCACAGTTAATTAAGTCTGCTTTACTTTTAGGCTCTAAGCAATGTAAAACTGTTACAATTAAAGCAAAATCTGCTTTAATGGTCGAGTATGTGAAATATGTTCACTTTTTATCCTGATTGAGCTTAGTTGCAGTCAACCTTGCCTTACACACGATAGGCCTTTATTCTGTAAATGCTTCTGTAACGGTTCTGTTTTTACTGTTATCCACGTGATTATATCAATGTTTTATTTGATCAGAAAAGTGCCTTTTTTAACTTTCTGGCCTTGTTTAAACCCTAAATTCAAATCATTATTTACCTGTGGATTTACTGTCTTTTTTTTTTTTTTTCCCCTGGAGGTCTCATTTAAGCAAAGCTTACTGCTCCACTGTGACTCAGATGTGGATAAGATGTTAATAAAACCATCAGTAAACCTCTGGCCGGATGAACATGCTTGCCTGTGGCTGCTATTGTACTGTGAGAACACCTGAGGACATGATGACTCTTAAATACATGAGTAAAAGGCCTGTGAATGATCTTTATAGGAATCCACTTCCTGTCTGTGTTTGTCTGTGGTGGAAACAAGACAGAAAATTGCTGTTCTGCAGCGTCAGGACACAAAAGAAACAGAAGGAACTGTCTGAGTGAACGCAATACCTGTAACGTGTTGCACACATACGAATTACCTGGTCTGTGTCAGTGAAGCCATGAGTGATGATCTGAATAAATGCAAAAAAAAAAAAAAAAAAGAACAAAAAAAAAGTTTTTAAATGTTTAGTTATAATTTCTGCTTATCTTTGTTTGCATTCAGCTGTTCAAAAGCAGAAATAGATGTATGTTCCAGTTTGCCTTTGAGTGAAAACTCACTTTGTGTACAGCTTTGTTGAATACTCATTGTATGAATCCATCCAGATAATATATTTACAGTCATTATAGTCAACATCTACCATCAAATAAGCAGGTTTAAGACTTGCTGTGTTAAATGTTTTCATGTTTCGAAGTCCTGTTGAATGCCTTACGTTTAGGCCAGCACTGCCTTGAATTTCAACCACTATTATTTAGTGATTGTATTTTTCTGGGAATATTTTGACAATACAGCTGACTTTCTGAAAATCATACAGCCTGAGCATCTATTTCATCCTCTCACCCTGTCATCTGTTTCTCTTTCTTGAAATTGCCCTGATGAGGCCAATAACTGTGACCCGCCTGTTACATTCAATAATCCTCTTTTCCATCAACCCGTCAGCACCGAGGATGATCGCCTGAAAATTACTGAAAATTGCGCCCGTATTTTGTGTGTGTGTGTGTGTTTGGACAGCAGCAGGAAGGAAACTGATCTGCAGCCGCAATGTGGATCATCCCGCTCCTCTGCTGAAATCTCAGCTTTGCATGCATCTGTGATCTTAACCCTGCCGGAGTTGAAAAGGTCACAGTGAGCAGCAGCGCATGTACTTGAAGAGGAGACTTTGATGTCTTGATGGGCCGAACATCCTGTCGACCCCCCCCCCCCCATAAACACCTCTGTGGGGGTACAATTCGCTGGATAGGGGAGGGGTGAGGCGGGTGGTAAAACCATCCTGAAGACCTCCAGTCAAATAGAAACCACTGAGTAGTGAATAAGAGAAGGGGAGTAGGAGGAGGACTGTGGAGGGAGGAGTTAACACCTCGCTCCTCATTGTTGCCAGCATCTTCTCTTTGACCCCTCCAGACCTGAGGGCAGGCTGAGGGGATACATGTCGTGAAACGTTGCAATTTTGGGTCTGTTCAAGTTGTTCCTGCCAAAAACCGCAACAACACTCAAACAGGCCTCTTAAACGACCTCGGACCCTCTGGCCCCTCCTCTTCTCCTCTCCCGGTCCATTTCTCTTTGGCCCGTGAACAGCAGGGAACTCGGCCCTCTGCTAAACTGTCTTCAGCTCCGCAGCTAAGATGATTTAGACTGGTTAAAATGAAGAAATAAAGAGTTGGTATTTATTTTCTGGGGAGTTTGTGCTTATCGTATCATTTGTTTAACAGCTGCTGTGCATCGACAACAGTTTCTCCTGCTTCCCATAAAGTTTTTCTTTTATTGTTGAATCGTTGAACCTTGATAAAACAGGACATGTTAAATAAGTTAATTATATCCTTTCAATGTTAGTATAATATATTTTAAGTGTGGAAGTTCTCTGTGCTGCAATGAAACACATTTATAGTACTTTTTAAAAACTTTTAAAGCAAATAGTTTTGGATGATAGTTCTATAAACATAATGGCAAAAATAATATTTCAGAAACAACAGTTTTATTGTGTGTCTGTGTTCTCTATTTCAGTGCCGAGTTGTTCATGTTTCCACTTCCACCTTAAATTCTTTCAGGTTTTTTTTTTTTTTTTTTTTTTTTTTTTTAAGCAAAATAGGGTCATGGCATAATTTGGCAAAGAAAAAATCCACCATACAACCCAGAGATCCCCAGTTGTGGCATTCAGAAGCAGTTCGTTCTCACAAGGATCCCACCCATTTCCACTAAGTTAGCCATGATGAAAGAAAAAGCTTTTGATACTTTTAGTGTTTTACATCTGGCCACCAACTGGCATATACCAGCAACTCAGGACCTCTTAAACACCGACATGGCTTCACTAACTTACATTCCCATATATAGCGCATAAAAACCTGGGGATGGAAATATCTGTGCATAACTACATACAGCATGAACTTTCTGCTGGCTTCCCTCACATTTTTCCCTCCATCTGCTAGAATATTCAGCCGTTTGTCTTCATCAAACTACGTTGTCAGATTGCTGTGAATGCTGTCTCTTTTTTTTGTTCTGCTGTTGTTTTCAAATGTTTTCTGAAATGCATGGTGTATTGGAATCACGGGGGGCTTTTTAAGGCTCCATAATATCCAAAGATGGTTTTGTACCGTGGTGGTTGTGGAGGTGCAGCGTGGAGGTTAGATGATAAACACTCAAAGTCAAAAGAAATCAAACTAAACTGGATGGGGGTGTTTGCAGCGTGGAAGCTGTTCTCCGTCGGTGTGGGTGAGAGAAAAGAAAAAGGTGGCTCTGAGTTTTATCAGAGGAGGAACATCCTCTCTCTCGCTCCTCTTATCCCTCAGCGGGCTTTGAAGTGCAAGTAGTATTGTGTCTGAGAGATCTCCCATTTGTTTTCCTCTGAAGTCTCCCCAGCCCCCCTGCAATGCACGCTCTAGAATTTACAAGGTGTGTAATTTAGCCTCCTTTGGTTTTCTAATCTTTTGAAAAGCTGAGATCAAACATATACCTCTTCTCAGGAGCATCTTGTTTGATTCACATGCTCTCTTTTGTTTTAGATAACAGCCAATGACAGCTGCGTGTCAGGGCACCTGGAGCGTTGTAAAATAATGTCTCGTAGCAAACCCCCATTTGACAGGATCTTCCCCAAATTCAGACATTTTCTTCTCAGTATGATAAATGCTGTGAGGGGAAAGAGTTGAAATTATACAGTTGAGACTGTGAAACCTCACCATTGATCATTTCTGTTGAAAAAGAAATTAGAAACATCCCGCCTCCTTTCAAGTGACCTGTAGGTCACAGAAAAGGATATGCACTGCTATAAACGGTACAATCAGACAATTTGACATCTATCACAGGCTTATAACATATTTTGCAGGTATGGTGTCAGTTGTTGAGAAAGTGGATATTGGAACTGTCCAATAGAACATAGAAAACACATCAAATGTTTTAAATGAAAAAAATATTGGCTCAATTTGAATGTGATGGGAGCAACTCGTCTCAATAAAGCTGGGATATGGGGAGCAAAAGGCTGGAAAAGGAGGTATTACTAAAAAATAAACACCTGGAGGAACATCTTGCATCTGATTAAGTTCATTGGTAACAGGTCAGTGACATCACTGCGGAATACAAAGAGCATCTTAGAGGGGGAGAGTCTCCCAGAAGTAAAGCTAAGAAGGGATCTGGCACTCTCCAATAAAATAAATAACTCTACAAATTGTGACATAATTTCTGAATATTGCTTCTCTGGATAAAATTGAGAATATTATCTATGATGCATGATATCACTTATCTCTGCACAAAGAGTCAGGACCATGAAATCAGTATCGGATGCCCTTTTTCTTCAGGCTGTCAGGTAGCAGCCTTAAAAACAGGCATGATTCTGTAATGGAAACTGCATGGACTCAGAAAAACTTCTGGAAATCACAAAGAGTCTGCTATGCTAGCCACAACTGGAGCATGCACGAGAAGAGGCCACATGTGAACATGATTCAGAAATGCCACGGCCTCTGGGCCAAAGTTGAGGCAAAGTAGAAAACTGCCCTTCGCTGCATGTTTCAAACTAAAGAGGACTGAGGGGCCATCCACGCCATTCCCAGCACCCAGTTCAAAAATACATCAGTGCTGTAAGGTATGTAGAGGTTTCAGAGCAACCATATGCTGGAGCCAACATGTTTTTAAGGGAAGCCCTTCCATCTTTCAGCAAGACCATGACAAACCTCCTCCTGCACCGATTGCAAAAGCATGGTTTTCTTAGTATTGAAGAGTCCAGATGTTCAACCAGTCTGCCTGCTGTCCAGATCTTTCACCAGTTGAAAACATTTTGGGGATCATGAAATGAAAAATCCTAGGAAGAGCCAGGTGTTGAGTGACTGGAACCCTGCATCAGACAAGGATGGGAAGAGCTTTTGTCTCCCAAAACTCCAGAAACTGGTCTCAGTTCCCAGGTGTATATGAAAAGTTTATTATTAATATTATTATTTCTTCAGTTTAAACGTTTTATAGATATTATGTTGTGAATGGTATGTGGATTTATGAGATAGTCATACTGATGAATTCTGATTTTATTTACATTTTACACAGCACCCTGACACTTTCTGAATTTGGGTTGCATTTTCCTCTATACATTTGTAAAACTTAAAGTTCAAGCATTTCGATTATCATATATGTAGTGATTTTTAAAAATGTGCTCTTCATTCATTCATTCATTCATTCATTCATTCATTCATTCATTCATTTTCAAACAGGTTACAAGATGAGCAACAGGAAACAAAAAACCCTTAAAACTCTGGGTTCTGAGTCATTTGCCTCCCAGTAGCTCCCAGCTCCAGCCTCGTCTCAGGGATGCGGCCCATCACGGGGGCGTCACTGAAAGCTGAGCAGAGGGGAGGAGAAAAGGGCCCAGAAGAGCCCGCAGGAGTTTTCACTGCCTCATCTGTTGCTCGCAGAGCTCCGGGAGAAGCTGCAGCCCTGCATCCTGCGAGCTCAAACAGAACTAACTCTGTTTTGACTCACATTTTCACGAAGAAATGCGCTGAAACAGACAAACGCATCCGCTGCAGGGAGAACATACGGATTAAACCGCTCTTTCATGCGCTGAAAAGAATTTAAAAAAAATCCCAGATCACTCTGGACTGTAATCGAAATGCGGAACCAGACATTTTTTAGGAGAAGTTGGCGTATTTAATTAGACTGCGTTCTGTGGGTGTTTTGACTCTTTTTTCCCCCCCTGGCATCTCTGAAAGGCTGCAGGCAGAAAAAAGTGCCATCACGGAGTGTGAGACGCGCCGCTTGAAGTCGAGGAGGATTGTAGAGACTGAAGACATGAGACCGATTGTCTTATGCGCCCTTCTGCTGTTAAAAGTAAGCAACATCTGTTTTCATCCTTCCAAAGCCTTCCTTCTTCATCTCAGTCTCTTACGAGCATTAAAGTGGCTTTTGTAAACTTCTGCCACCCTTTTTATTCACCCACCATTGTTCCCAAAGGAAATGTGTTACACACCACTGAGCCATATGTATCACACAGCCCCTGTTGGTTGATGCGATTATTCTGTCCATGCCACTGAACAATGGAAAGAGTGAGTGGAGATGTGTGACTAAAACTCATCCGGTCTTTCCTTTCAAGTGTGAAGCAGCTCATTAAGAGTGAAATAGAACTATATTCCCAGTTTAGGCTTTTTATGTTTCCCAGAGACGCCTCCCAGCCTCTGGGCTGTATCTATAGAGTTTTATTGAGGAAATTTGTGGAGATCCTTTCTTTCATATACTGCCAAGGAACAGGAACAGGAAGATGGTTTTCATGTTTTCCTCTTAACGCATCAGCAAGTGAGCCAAAACAGAGGATCAGACCATTTTTAGGACTAAATTATAGTTTTGGATGGTGTTTGATTGCACATTCTAAAGTCAGGGGGAAAAGAAAGCTCCTGCCTCCAAAGTTGCAGACAATAATTTGACACTCACTTACCACAAGAAGCCCATGGGGCCTGTGCTCCTGTTCAGACTCGCACCGCACGGTTAAAGCACTCTTGTTAGATCCAAGTATTTAGTTAACATTTCATCTCTTTCAAAGATTTATATCATATGATTGTTACTCATTTGAATGACACTAGAAGTTCTGTTTGAAATCCTAGATATTGTTGCCGGTCAGGATGAGTGAGTATTTGTTCCGTCAAAGATTCTCAGTGGGTGATTTAGTGCAGAAGCTTATTGGATTCTAGTTTCTGAGGCTCATATTTCTTTCCTTTTCTTTTTTTTTCTTTCTTGAGTTTACTGTAAAACGCTGCCACATTTCTTCCTTATGGCAGTTCCTGGTGAAAATGTGGCCTAGCAGGCAGTACTGCTGGGATATCCGGCACAAAGCAATTATCATCATTCTCTCATGTGTGGGGGGTATAGTTTAGGGAGAAACCACACTTTGAATTTCCATGCAGTTGGAAGGTTTCAAGTATTAATCATTTCACAACTCATTGGTGACAGCTGGAAATGCACAGATTAACAGTTGATGTGTCTCTTTACCAGGGTTATTATAGTTAACGAAAACTAAGACTAAAACTAAAACTAGCAATGAAAAAATATTTCAGTTAACTGAAATAAAAATAAAAACTACAATTAAAAAAAAACGAAAACGAAATAAAAACTACAATGAAGGATGTAAAACTAACTAAAACTAAACTGAATTGTAGATAAATTCAGCTTAGTTTTCGTTGTCGTTTCGTTTTCTCCCTCGATTACTGCCATAGAGATTACTGCCTGTCCTGCAGCAGCCGCTATGATACCCTCCCTCCAGAGAGGGGGCAGCATAGCGGATATAGACCTTTTCGGGCCAGCCCCCCGGAAGTACCCCGTCCGCCATTGCGGGGTTGTGCTACAGAGCGACACTTTCACCGGCTCGCAGATTAACCAGTGTTTTTCTCTTTCTACAAATATATATTTTTATAATGTCGAGTCGCTCGAGTGGGAATAATGTTCCGTCATAAACTGTGCCAACAATGGAAGAAGAAAGTATGCACGAAGACTGCCTTGTTTGCAGAACAAGAAGTTAGGAAGACGTGGGTGAAAAATATCAACAGAAAGGACTTTGTTCCAAATGAATACAGCCGGGTGAGTTTTCGTTAACATTCAATCTCGTACTACTCATAGTCTCACTGAGAGTCCCGGACGATTCTGACCGAAAGAACAGCAGTATGAGGCTACTGTAGCCCTCGGCACTAGCACAAGCCTATAAATGAATGAATAAATTAATGAATGAATGACTTAGGTGGATGATAAAATAAATTAAATATAACATTAACACATAGCCGAATTTACCGCTAGCGTTAATGTTACAGCAGCATAATCTTTATGGCTTGTTGACGTTAGTTATAGCCAGCGTTCCACAGTTTTTAGTGTTTGATTATGGGAATAGATCATGCTATTTCCATAACCAATCATTAAAAACAGCGATAAACTACCTTCATCTGTAACTGGAGGCCACTGCCTAACATCATCAATCCAAGACATGTCTGTGTTATCCGTAACAGATGCTCCACACTGCTGTGTTTGGGTTAGTTGGTGGAGCACCGCACAGTCCAGTTATGGCGGGGCCACTAGGGGGCGCATGTCCACAATTTTTAAGTCGAAAAGGTGTATAATCTGCTGCATACTGCAAGAAGAAGAAAAACTAAAACTAAGACTAAAACTAAATAAAAACTAAACTGAAACTAGTCAATTCCTCAAAATAAAAACTAAACTAAAACTACTAAATTACTTGTTGAACTAACTAAAACTAAACTGAAATAAAAAAGCAAACTGGAAAACTAAATAAAAATAAAAACTAAAGAAAATTTCAAAACTATAATAACCTTGCTCTTTACGTTATTTTGCAGGATTTAGGATGATAGACATAATGATGATAGACTTTCTCCTGGGGAAAAAAAGAGAAACCCATATCTTTCTTTTTTTTTTTTTTTGGCTCTTTTCCTGCTTGTATACATCTGACAGGAATCATTTCAGCTCTAGTCCCTCGTAACCACGCTGTTTCTGTTGAAAAAACCTGGTCAGATTGTGAAGGGTCTTGGGTCAGCGTCTTCACAGGGCAGAGCATCCTTTTGTGTGTTTATTTTCACGCAGATTAGATTAACTATGGAAACTCTAGCCTTCAAACATGCTTTCACTTCACAAGAACACAGAAAACTTTTAACGCACCGAGAAGGCTGAAGTGAAATGTGCACGCACACACATGTGTGCGTGTGTGTGTGTTTGATCCGTGATGACTGAGTGACTCCGGCAGCCGTGGGGTTGAGAGGCCCATTGAAAGCAGGGCTCCACGGTGGTCCGTCTGTTCTCACTGGGGAATCCCTTCAGATTGCAGCTTCTTACCTTAATGGGAAAAAAAGCAACTGCAGCTCCCTTCTCTTTAGACTTTAGGCCCCAGATACAACAGATAAGAATAAATACTCTGAGGGTCATGACCGCCAAATTAAACCGTGCTTGAAAACTGAACATAATGACAAAGTATTACGGCACCGCATATAGAAAGCTGGTAAAGGCTACACTGTAATACTTCATAAAGATGTATTTATTTCTAGATTTATCATGGAGTTCTGCTGCTCGCTGTTGGTTTGAGCTGCTCTGTTTTTATGTGTATGTTCACACTCAGCGGATCATTTGAGGGACGTCAGTTCTCATCTTCGTTATACATACAAACTGATATGCAGCCAGTTCAGCTGCCTTTCACTAGCATGAAAGCCTATTTATCTAATTCATTATAAATCTGGTAATCAGTTACTTCTGCTTTCAGACAGGCTGTGGACATGTGTGGGTCTGAAGTACAGTTCTGTGCAGCAGAAACCTAATTAATCTTCTTGCAAATCTATTTAGATCTGAGACTATCTGGAAAGATTAACTAAGGGTATAAATTTCCACACAAGATCATCCTGCCTTAAAGCAGGCAGTAGAACTATTAATATAAGAAATGAACACTTATTCACTAACTTTGAATGAATCACATGACGTGACTTGGGCAGCAGGACTTCATAATGCATCATTTATTTGTGCATTAAAACATAATGAATCATGTATTAGCGAGGCATAGCATGTGTACTCTTATTATTGGATTGATCGGGGAACAGTTTATGTTTGACTCATACAAACAAGTGACTGTCTTCAGGCTTCAGGTTTATTCAAACTGGGGTTTGTTCATCCATCCATATTCTATCCCTGTTTCATCCTGTCCGGGGTCATGGTGGGCTGGAGCCTATCTCAGCTGTCATCAGATGAGGGGTAGGGTACCTATAAGGGGTCACCAGTCCATCACTGGAACACACAGAGACAAATAATGAAGCGCTTGCATAGTGCTGGGCAGTATACCGGTTCATACCGAATGCTGGTGTTTATTTTTCTTATGATATGAATTTTTCATATACCGCAATACCGGTGAGTATGTACTGTAGCGTACACAACGTTGGGAACGCCGCGTGGCGGAACGTGAGTGCCGCAGAACATTGTTTGACAGGGGACTGTTTTGCAGTTGCACTGGAGGCACAACACGCTACTAGTTCGGGACAGCGAAAATCCCGAAGGTGGAAGCTCCAGAACGGCAACATGAGACTGAGGAAACTTTTTCCTAAACGAGGAGCCGTGTCTGTCGTGTGGAATTTATTTGGATTTTAAAAAAGACGACGTCCAACAAACTACAATAATCTGCAAATGTTGCCGAGCTAAAGTTGTAGCCGCGGGAGGCAACACCAGGCTGGTGTTACCTCCCGCGGCTACAACTTTAGAACGTTGTTTATATTGTGTAGTTAATGTTGATTTTTTTTTTTTTTTTTTTTTTTTTTTTTTTTTTACAAAATATGTTTTTTCAAGTTGTTTGGAAAAAAAAAAAAAAAAAGGGTTCTGTATTTTAACTGCAACTATCATGCATTCTGATTCCTTCACTTAATTAGAATCACGAGTGCCACCTCTTAGTAAATAGAATTTTGTGTGGCCATGTAAACCTGTATTAATACTAATGTAGATATGAATGTTTTTCTACAATATTCACTCCTCGTGACAGTAAACTAGGTAATTCTAAGCCAATTTACTGCAGCAATTCCTCTAAATGATTAGAAAATGTGGTTAACACCCAGTTGTGCCTTCAAAGAAAAAAATACCATGATATACTACCGTGAAACCGATATAATTTTGAAAAATACTGTGATATAAATTTTTGGGTCATACCGCCCAGCACTACGCTTGCACCTCTGATCAGTGTGGAAATGCCACAGTCTCAGTTTGAACCAGGAATCCTCTTCCTGTGAGATGACAGTGCTGACCCCAAATGGACAACATCCTCGTGCACGTTGTGAAGTGATGCAGTGCCAGAGTTTAATGGCAGCCACGTGGCTATCTTAAGATTGTACAGTGTTGGTATTCAATCGCACCTACCATTGACATTTCAATTTGTTGTAACATTTATGTAGGACACATCATTTGATTTCATGATGGCTGCCACGCAAGACAGACTTCCCGTTGCCGCTGTCTTGCTTCATGACCGTAACTCATTAACCTACATGAAGGTGTCTTCAGGCTGGGTTAGAAATATGGAACAGATTTTCCAGCGCATGTTTTGAGTTACAAATTCATCCCAGTTTCACAGTGGGGGAAAAAAAATCTGAAAAGCTTGACAATTTATGAGCGGCTTCACATAATATTTAGACTATGACTCCAGTAGATCTTTTTGTAACAGTCATGGTGTGAGATGTTGGGCTACTTTTTATTGAAGTTTTGTAGGTGGCACTGTTGAGCCATGATGAAGCACTCAGTGTCCTCTACTTTTAATGGATGCTACAAGCGTCTCTATTACTGTATTTTCCTCACACCACAAAAAAATCAAATGTTGTTTCATCTTGTATATACAGTATATTTTATTAGTCCTCTCCTGGTTAAATCACTGTTGCAGATCATCTCCAGTGGGGTATGGATTTAATCTTTCATTGCACAGTTGGGGCCCCAGTGAGTCAGGTGCCAACATTCAGGCTCCTGCTCTCGTTTGACTTGGCCCTCTAGCTGAACTTCCAGACTCACACCAGAAACATGGCAAAAATCTAAGCTGTGCTTGAAAATAAAACAGAGCCACCGCCGCCAAATATTTATCAAAGCGCAGCTTAAAATGTTAGCAAATGTTAGGAGAAGAGCCTCATCTGTCACATGAAGAGGACCCGCAAGACTCACTTACCACAATGTCTTTTTGCTACAAGTTATCATGGTTCAGACTTGATCATGCTTTTCTAATTCCAGTCTGGTTAGTGCCTGCTGGATCCAACCACCCCGTATGCCATAATACCTCTGATCTGGGCTCTGTGGCGGGTGTTAAGATACCATCAGGCTCCTCTGTGAAGCACCACAGTCAAACTGCCTGTTGTTTTTGGAACGAGGCGAGCCCTGTCTCAAAGCTGTTTCTCCTGAGTATCAACATGGAACAGTTTAGAG